>CM021104.1:175085944-175773754 GCA_007115665.2 Sequoiadendron giganteum | reverse complement strand
CTAAAGGGAAATTAACAACTGCTAGTGTGAATCAAATGTGTGTTTGATCAAAAACACCTCACTTGGTTCGCTTTTGTCAAACCCTTCATAGGAGGCCTGCTAGGGTATTTCATCCCCCCTAGGGACGACCTCAATCAAGGTGTGAATCAAAAGACATGCTTCTTTGAGAGTTAAAATCTTGTCACTCTTGGCTAAGCCCAAAAGAACTTTATACCTTTGGGAAGTGAAGGTGAAGGGTGGGTTACCCCTTTTTCCTAGCTGTGTGGCAAGATTTTTCTTTCAAATTATCCCTAGTCAACCTCATGCATCCTAGCTTAAAACCTAATTGGCCATACCCACTTGACTATTTCTAGGACTTGTTGATGTGTCTTCTTCAAGTGTGTGCTTAATCATCACATTCATAATTTCAAATTAAAACTTGTTTATGTGTCTTGCATGTGTGACTCATGTGTGTACATGTGTAATCATTTGTTTGCAAATAGCCATATCAAGCTATGAACACCAACACATAAACATATCATTCTAATCATCTTAATCATCCTTTTTATAATCACATTCAAATCAATTTCACCATAATCCTAGTGAAGCACTTGCTAAAATGGTCCTAATCCTTAATGATCTTAGTCACAAGTTCAAGGTCATACTTCGAAAAGCCCCTTCACCTAATCATGAAGATAATCCAAAACCATATATCCTCCAAGGTGGGTCAAACTTTACTCCTAGTGATGATGAGAACTTTGTAGATCTTAGTGATGATGAGGATGTTGTAGATCCTAGTGATGATGAAAACTTTGTTGAAATCTTAGGTCACCTTAATGATGCTATTGACAAGGGAAATACCACCATAAATTTGGAATCATACACCATTCCATCTACTATTCCTCCATCACCATCTAATAAAATGCCTATCTCAAAGCACACTAGTCCTACACCAACACCACCATCCAACTTCTCAAGCTCTAATCCATCAACCAAAGAATTTTTTAATGATTTTCTCCAAAGACTACTAGCACGGAAAATACCATCCCCATGTCAAGCACCCATTAATGAGCTTACCAACGAACCTTTGAATGTCATGCCTATTCTTCCAACTCCATCATGTGGTCCACAACCTATTGATAATAAAAATCATACCAAGCCTCTTCTAGAGCCTTCCACTTCCATTTCCACTCAAATCCAAGAGCTATGTCAAGAGCATTATCCTAAGCATGAGGAAACATTAACCTCTCATTCTTATCAAGATCTAGGCCCTTCTAATGATCCCACTCATAACATACTTGGTCATATTCATGATGAAGCTTCCCTCTATGATATAGATCCTACCTATGATCAAGAAGGCCATGATGACCCTCTTAGCCAATTCTATGCATTCCATGGTCAAGAGCCTATCACTTCACCTATCCATGAGCAAGAAACCTCCATTTCTCCTATAGACCCCCTACCTATTCCTATCCATGATCTTGCATTATCCACTTGTCATGATGAGAAACATGCCTCCCAAGTAAATGTAGAAGATCAAACCAATAGTGTGGATCTAAATGAACATAATCAAGATTCTAATGATCCTTCCGCATCCACTATAAACCCCATTTCAAATCCACCAACATGTCCTATTGGTCTATCCATCTTTATTCATGAATGTTCCTCCTTAGAACAACAGAAACCTTTATCCACTTCAGCTTCTTCATCTAATAATGAACTCAAGTCTAGTGTCCAAAACACACCTAGTCCCATTGTCCATCGTATGCTTCAAAACATGAACTACCAAGGTAAAGGTTTAGGCCTTCATGAAAAAGGTATTTTGGAGCCAATCCATGTCAAGGTCCCTCCACACTCTTATGGCCTTGGATATACATCCCAAGGACACCAATCTAAAGATGTTGGTACTTCCTCCATCCATCATAAGTTCTCTTTCCACCATAAATCCTATCATATGCCAAAATCATATGTTGCCATCCTTCATCCATCATCCTACAAATGTCAAAAGCATGTGACCATACACCTTCCACCATCAACTTTGCCACCATTGCTTCCAAATCCTAATATCCATCCGTCTAATCTACCTCCCTACTACCAACACCTGATATCCCCATTATCCAATCCCCTTATCCACCTATCCATAAATCCTCTAAAAATCCTAATCATGACCAATCAATGCACACATTGTCTAAACATGAAGCTTTCACTCATTCCACCATACCCATGGGATTCAAAAGCAAACATTTTGATGCCTCTATCTATAAATCAAAAAATATGAAGGGTCTCCATGACCTAGAATACAAAAGCAAAGAACCAAAGAAAAATCCATCCAAAAAGCAATATAAGATCATACTTTCAATAGAAAAGTCTAAAAATAAAATGGTTTGGGTCCCTAAGAAAAAGGAAAACAAGTCAAATGACGCATCTACATGTCAAAAATTCCAACCATCCACTTCCACCTCACATTCCCACTCTATTCAAGAATCTCATATTCCATCCCACAAGAAAAATAAAAGTCATAAAAATGCTAAATCTATGTGGGTACCTAAAGAACTTCATCACCCATCTCCTAAGCAACCATCTCCATTGCTTCCTACACCCCCTACACATCAAAAGATTAAATGTTTATCACAATGTGTGCAACCATTGGTCATCGTTCCCTTCCATTTCACAACGATTCCACATACCTCCATCTCCTCACCCTTCACTCATTATCCTACATATCTCTCCCATCACATTCCTATGGTCCATGCTTTTGGCTAAGCCTCCCATCCATCTTCTCTAGATAATCCACATCATAATCCACCAATCCCTCCATAATCCACATCATAATCCATCATCTACCTACTCCATCTCCCTTTCATGTCATCCCTTACCAACATCTATGAGCATAATGACATTTGACATGGCCCATGAGATGACATCCATCTCTATTGGGACTATCACCTTTCATGGAACTAGACACTTGAGTCCCTCCTATCCATATTCCCCTTCTTTTATCTAAAAAATTGAAAAAAAATAGTCAAAAAAGAAAAGAAAAAAGAGAAAAAAAAAGAGTAAAGAGAAATCCCTTCATCCAACGGTGAAAACCTGGTAAACAGGCGCCCTGGATAAGTACCATGATGAAAACCTGGAAAACAGGCATCATGTGTAGGTTGATCTTTTATGTTACTTACACTTGGGGGCACTTTGTCTCATCTGCACTATCTATCCTATCATGCCATTTCTTATCATATCATTTCCATCCTACCTACCATCTTTATCCATCATACCCATATACTTATCATATTGATTCCATTCATCCTCTCTTCCTCTTTTTGATCTTGATAAAAATATGGGGCAAAATGTTGAAACATGCTTTGGATATCTTTTGATATACCTCATCCTTCCAAACAAGCCTATTATTATCCTAGTGTCATAAGCTTTGTCATGAATAATCCTAAGTATTGTACCTAGAATGGGGCATTTTATTCCTATGCGACATAGTCTTTGGAGATCACATCCCTGCCCTCTTATGATGCATACATCCATTTCATTCACTATGACCTATCCTTTTTTATCCATCCATATATCATGAGCCTTTTGTCCCTTATCCTATCACCCACCCTTTCATCCATCAATCCCATCTATCTCCTTGCACCTAGACTTGGTTTTCCCTTGTCATTGGTATCTAGAAAAAAGGCTACCCAAATTGTCATCCATTGACATCTCAAACATTTCAAAAATCAAAAAAAAAATCACATAGGCCAAAAATCAAAAAAAATTAAATATTCAAAATCCAAAAAAATCAAAAAACATTTTGAAAATCAAAAAAATCAAATATTCCAAAAATCCAAAAATCTAAACATTTTGAAAAATCTAAAAACAAAATCAAAACATCAAAAAAAAAAAAAATTTTAAAATCAAAAATCCATTCAAAAATCCAAAAAAATCACATAGGCCAAAAATCCAAAAAAAATCAAATATTCCAAAAATCCAAAAAAATCAAAACATTTCAAAAATCTAAAAAATCAAAATATTTCAAAAATCCAAGCAATAAAATCAAACCAAATCACTTCAACGCATCAATTCAACTTCTTCAAATCAATTTTTTCATCAAATTATCTAATCACATCACTTCTTCTAATCAAATCCATTCTTCTAATCAATCACATCACTTCTTCTAATCAATCTAATCATTATCATCAAATCAAATCATTTCTTCATCAATCCAATCAATCAAAATCATTCCAAGTAAATTATTCCTCAATTTAATTCAACAATCATCATCCAAATCTTCAAATCAAGCATCTTCAATCCTTCCAAGCAATAATCCAAATGCAAGTCAATCCTTAATCCATACCAATGAAGCTAATCAATCTTGCCAAATTATCCAATCACATCCTTTGGTCTTGATCCTAATCTTGTTGTAAACCCAATCAATCAGTCAATCATCCTTGTATTGATCTAGGGATATATCGTTCCCTGCAATGACAACACTATCATCATCATCAATCAATCAATCAATCATCCTCGTGTTGATCTAGGGATATATCATTCCCCGCAATGACAACACTATCATCATCATCAATCAATCAATTAATCATCGGTTTATAGCTTGACAGGGGCAATACCTTGTTTGTTTTTGTATCATTTGTGCATGCTTGCTTGTGTGTTTTATCATTTCAATTTGCATTTTCATCAAATCTGAATCACTCCTAGCTAATATTCATATCTTGTATCTAGACAAGGTTGTATTATGCTGGGGCATGAGATGCATCGTCACCTTGGTCCTTATACCTTGGTGCATAACGTCTAGTGCTATATCAAACATATGATTGCTCACTTTATTGCAGCATAACGTGTCATTTTTCTTTTTCATCTACTTCTTATCTTGTATCATTCATCTTATCCCTCCTTTATCATTTCATTCATTTTGAGAGAATATCCGTGTTTATGCAACCCGCCTATCCTCTCGAGGGGGCATCATCATCATTATCATATCCTATATCATCATCCCATTTCTTCATATCTTTTGCATCATCATATTCTTCTATCATCCCTTTCCTTCATTCATCATTCTCCTCACTTCTTCAAGTGGTTGGGGCATCATCTTTTTTTCATCTATCCATACCTTAGCTTCTTTGAAATGATGTTACTCGACATAAATTTCACCATCTTGAACATCATCTCAAAGAGGGGAAAAATGTAGACACCCAAAATTGTCCATGTCATAACGTTACCTAGTCGATACATGACCTTATAAAACATATTGTAATATTCTACCCTAGGTCATTACACTATCCCACTTATCTCATTTATTCCACTTAATCACCTTTCCAATTAATTAAATAAATCTCATTTATTTAATTAATTCCCCTTCACATGTCTCAAAATAATTCAAATTAAATATTTGAATTAATCCCTCACTTTTACCACATTGCAACACATGTCACATGACTACAACTCTTCACATGCATACATAATTTAAATAATTTTATTATTTAAATTATGAGATTCCCACTCACATCCTATTTTTACCCCCATTCATTGTGCGTCATAAGCATCTTTTCTTCCAAAATAAAGAATAGAACCCCACTTATTTCCTCACATCCTAATTTTGGTCTCATGTCATAATCCACTTAATGTGCGTCATAGACACTAAAATAAACTTTTAATCCTAGCCATACATGTCACAAATTTGACTTTTAATCTTGGCCATCGAATCAAATCAGCCTTCTCCTATAAATCAAACCTTTCGGAGGTCATTTAGAGGATCTTCTTCTAGCATCAGTACGCTGCCAAAATTTCTCTCTCTTTTCATCTATCTATCTATTTTCTTCTATCATATTCATCTTATCGTTATGCTGCAAAAATGAGCAATCAACATATCAAATACTTCAATCCTTCAAAACCATGCATTCTCATGCAGGTGGAGAAGAGCAATGGAGATAAATCAATTCAAGTTTGAAGATTGGTTTGCTTTATTGTTATTGTTTCATTTCATGCTTGCTTGTACTCTATTGTGCTAGTTAGGGTTTTGATATCTTGTTATTCTAGTTTTATATCTAATTTTCCCTAATTACATTAGGTTTCATCATTACATTTTGTATTGCATTTGTCTTTTCAATCCCTAGCTTGGTAGTGAACCCCTCATTAGTTTATAATTATCCCCTAGGATAACCCTATTGTTAGATATGTTTCTTCATTCTTTATTGGATTAAGATCTATAGGGTTATTCTTGAATGAGAGTGCTTGAGTTTTGTTGTTCTATCTCCCAAGCATAGAATCCAAACCAAAAAAATTCCCTTTCAGGAACCAAAATCTAGAGGGAGGGTACTGACTGCTCCAAGACCCTAGGTCATGGGAGGGTCCTAAGTAATAGGCTAACATGATCTACCTCAAGATTTTCTAAATAATTGGAAAGGTTAAGCATTTAGGGTAAAAAATGAAGATAAATTTGGTTGCTATTGTCCCTCTTCTAACCTGAATATTTCAGGAGGTCAAATGAGTTGATTCCTAGAGTTCAATCTACAACTCAGACAACTCACTACCTGAATTGACAGTGCAGGATACAGACTCCAGCGTGGCACACTGGTGTCTTAGTGGGAAATTAGCGTCCATACAGACAAGGACTGTGAGGAAGAGACACAAACACTAGGAGACAAGCTAACAGGTTGATTGATATAATTTATGTTATAATACAATGTAACTTGAAAGTATAGAAATGGAGTGCAATAATAAGAATAGTTTAACTAGTCTATCTTTGAATTGACAATGAATGATAAGGAAGTGATACTAACTTTGTGTAACTTGATTCTTCAAATATCTCCAAACAAGAAGTACCTACACAAAAAAGAACAAGAAAAATTTGGGGCTATGTATAGAGGATTGTCTTAGTCAATCTCCCTCTTTGGTGTTTCCACCTCCACAGATAGTCAAATAGCAATGATTGTATAGAAAGATGATAAAGAGAGAATAGAAAAGGAAATAACAAGAAATACTAAAACAACAATATTCTACAATACAAATACAATAATGAAAATGTGAATGAAAATGGTGGATATCACCTTCTCAACCACAAGTTCTCTAGGAAAATGGAAGAAGGAATGAGCTTGCAAGCTCTCCAAATCCAACTCTATCACAACAATGGAGAGGAGGAGCCAAAAACATAATAGCTTGTAGCTATAATGGAGGTGGTGATGCTTAAAAGTGAGTGTAGAAGCCAAGGAGTTTCTAAGAGAGTCTAGAAGTTGTGAATACATTGAATGGAATGAAGAGTTAGATAATTGCATGAAAAAAGGAGGCAAAAAGACTGTTTGAAGTTGGTGAAGTGAGGAACAAACATTACGCTTCACGTCGGGTAGAGGAGTGTAATACCTCTATGGATTCCAAAGGAAAGAATCCTATCAAGACAAAATTGTGTCGCTCTAGTGTCCCAAGAAAAAATTCCTCCACCAACATACAAATGAGTTGCCAAGTGGACAGGGAAATGTGGCGGGTGTATGGATTGCATCATTGAATTTAATTCTCTAAGACAAGGGGTGATGTAAATGTGGAATTTTTGTAGGGGTGAAAATTCATGTCATTACAAAATTATAATGTGGTGTTTGTATGATCCTATGATGATTTGAAACCATATAAAGAAGATTTATTTTGGAATGAAATACCCCTCAAACCTAACAGGTATAGGAAAAGACCCATAAATATTACATTAGATCCGAATATTTAGAAAAAGTTTTCCAAAATTACAGGAGGAATAATTAATGTAATCAAACATTCTACTTGGGTGTCAAATTTAGTTCATGTTACAAAGAAAATGGAGGTTTCAAATTTTGTGTAGACTTCAATAACTTAAATATTTCTTCTCTAAAATGTAATACCCATTTCCAAACATGCAGGCCTTGTTGTGAAGAGTAAATATATGTGATTTTTTATTTGTAATGGATAAATTTTGTAAGTACAATCAATTCAAGTTCAAGTATTCAAAACAATACAAGAGATATTTTATGACTCCTTAGTGTACATATGTGTATTTTAGAATTTAATTGTGCAAGAGTTGGTATATAATGATCTAAAACATGTAATATTTGGATAAATATGTATCCACCCAAGGTCTAGTAGCTTCAATGAAATTACAAGAGATTAAATGTGAGAGAATAATGTTATTATATCAAAGGATACAAATGATAGATAATATACAATAAATTAGAATACAAATGGAACCCATTGGTTATGTAGACCAAGGTGATAAATTACATAATATTATTGAATTTGAATTATTCTAATGACTTGATACATAAAATGATAAGTATCATATGTGCACCCTAATTAAACTTAAGTAACTAGTGTGAATAGGACCTAGGTGATGAACAAGTTAGGTAAAACACCATGTTCACACCAAAAAACCCACTTAAGTGCAACTTCGGGAGAATGTATAAGATGCAAAGATACATTAATGTAAATATTTATCTCATCTATGAGGCCATGTTAGGTTCCCATGTTCAAATTGAATCGCTCGTAATCAAAGTAAAGGATAAAACCTAGTGGGATAAAACTCCTCTCCAAAAGAGATAACACAAAATTATCTCAAAGAATATGAAAAGTAAAAACCCCCATGTGAGGAGAAATTCCATTTAAAGGACACAAGAAGAAATATCATGTCTCCCCTTGTAATATTTGGCTATGGAGATAACCACCCAACATCTAAAGGCATATGGAAAGCACAAGATACTCATAAGATCAAAATGATAAGAATAAATTATATTCCTTTCCAAGAATGCAAATATAATTGGATGCAAAATCCTATGATATTATATCATGAAAATTTTCTTAATCCTATGATAGGAGACAATTAATATTAAATGGCCTAAGACACAAGAATTGAATAAGAAAAGACAACATAATATTATTGCACATCTATTAATCTTATGATATGAGACATAAAGTGATAATATCATATGTGTATCCTAATTAAAATTAAGTGATAATATGTGAAAGCTACCTAATAGATTAACTAGCTAGGTAGTACCCCTATTCACACCAACACCCCCCTTAAGTGCAACTTAGTGAAAAGTACAAAAATAAAATTATGCAAATATGGTGATAGGTCCCAACTAATAGGAAATGTTAGGTACCCATGTACAAATGTAAGATCTCATAAATGAAGAAAATGAGAAACCTAGTGGGAAAAACTCCTCTCCAAAAAAAATAAAAAACAAGAAAAATGCTCTCTAGAAGATATGAAGGAAAAAAACCCAATGTGAGGAAAAATTCCCCACATAAGAGAGAAGAATAGAGAATATCAGATGAACCCCCCTAAATGTACAATCTCTTACACTAATGGTGGATGCTCAACATGGAACCCTAAATATGGTCCAAGATTTCCGAACAAAATTCCTCCCCTTAGGAAGAAATAAAGCCAATGATGCATGCACAATATCTTCCTATTCTTAAAAGGAATATGAGGGAAGAATGATATTAGTCTCTAAAATATACTCTAATATCACAATGTCAAGAGTCTCAATCTTAACTGAAGAAGGTAAAAATGTAGAATAATGTAAAGACTAATTTAGAGCATGGACCAAGGATTATGATGAGTCCTCCAAATGCTACTCCAAAAGAATGAAAAAATATGGAAAAGACTGATATAAAGAATCAATTACCACTATATAAGATTTCAACATAAAAAGTGACTATGTTGAAACTGTCAACTCAAGAGTAACTACAAAATCTATCATTATAAAAGCATATGATTGTGGAAGAGGAACAAGAGGGTTCAAATGTCCTCAATAATTTCATCAACATCTTGGATGTGGGATTCAATAAAAAAATAATGTATATCCTCTAATAAATCATCTTAAGTTTTAATAAGAGATGAAGAATCTCATGAAGTAGTGTCCATACAACAATTCTGATTATGAACTATATAATTTTGAAGTGTTGATTTTCAAATAAAGAGTACTCAAACTCTTGATGTTGAATTGAATATGTAGGAGGAGAAATCTCTATAGGAGTCATAAAAGTTGATGAACGAATTGATGTCTCTAGAGGAGGAGGGAAATATTTTATGGCCCTTCTTTTTTTAATGCTTTGACAATAATTTATCTCTTCTAAGTTATTCTCATCATATGAAATATTATTACAATCATCTAGAGTAACTAATATATTAAAAAGAGGCTCACTTGGCAATGGATTATCATCTGGATCTCCATACATATCTCATATTTTAATCCAAAAAGGAATAGGGAATCAAAATTTGATAGGGTCTTTTAAGAGTAGTGTCAACATTAACACACATAACGTTCCAATAATACGACATCTCTTGAGATACCACTTTATGTTCTCCCAATCCTTTGTGGTTGAGGAACCACTTCATACAAGTAGGGAAAGTGGTTAAGCCATTTGAAATTATACATCATTCCATCATGAAAAATTGTATAATTCCCTCTATTTAAATCAATAACTGAATTATTATATAATATAGTCATGATATTATCCTCAAAGTAGACTTTCCAAAAAAAATATAGAGCTACGAACACCCCCCCTAAATCACTCAATCATATAACACCCCAAGAAAAATGATTTGGAACTTTATACTTAGTGCAAATATAATTTCCACTTGTAACAAAAATATAAGTGGACTTTTGATCTTAATTCTTATAGTTTTCAAAATAATATTAGATCAAAATATGCAATAGATAAAACTGTGATCAATACAATACAATTTCCAAAATAAGGCTATATGTTGAAAGTATATTTTTTTCTCACAATGACTATGAATTGATATCACCACTATGAAGTACACAAAAAAATATTTTCTTTTAAAAAAATTACACATGAAAAGGATTTTATATGAGCTTGAATAGGGCCTTGAAAGTTCCTAAGGAAATAATTGTTCAACAACACATGTGACGAATCAAAATTTATGGAAAATACATGCATCAAAATCAAAAACCATTTACATTAGCACGTAGAGCACAAAAAAATGGCCCAAATTAAAAAAAAAAAATCTAAAAGAGGAGGTCGTGGGCCCAAGATATCATTTTTTAAAGCTGAAATGCAATTTTGAAAATGCCAACAAAGATGGGTAAATTTTTAAAACTCGTTTTTCACCAAATTTAGCAGAACTACTACTAGATTTGAAGAAACTACCAAAGATAGAGATTGCTAAATAATTTGGACCTCTCCTAGATTAGTTACTACCATATGAATATAGCCCTCTACCAAGGTTGGAGGTGTCTGGGATGCCAAAAAGGTCACCAAATTTGGCAGTGGCAAGAAAATTGAGGAGGGTATATATCAAGTTTTTTCATTTTTTTATTAAAAAAATAATTAATGTTAAAAAAATGGAGTGGGGGAGCACATGGCCACACCCCCAATGCCCTTTATAAGGTTTGAGTCCTTATAAATGACTTACAACTTATAGAGAGGTTGTGTCTCTTGTAAGGGGCATGGATGGAATATGAGGCATATGCTCTATGTAGGTACCCAATAAGTTCTAGAAAAAAATGATTTTTTTTTCAATTTTAAAAAAACTTGCAAAAATCTACGAATGACTTTTTATAAAAATATATATTTTAATTTTTTTTGCAAAATTTGTGTCATTGTGCAAGGGTTGAGTCATATGGACTGAACAAAAAAAAATTGCCTCCAAGAGAAACTTTCTCCAAGATTAGTAATATTTTTTATATTGATAATCATTTACACTTATTTTTTGCTTCATTCAAGCATCAACATGAGATCAACACAAGCTCATTGTGAGAAAATCCATGAAACTAATACTAGCTCCTTTTGAGCAACCACATTAGAAAAAACAAATGGAAGACCAAGAGTCACAACTTAGAAATCCACTTATTTAGAATCCACTTCCATATTTGAAGCCAATTATGGAAGACCAAGAGTCATAGCTTAGAATTTTATCTTAGATGTCCCTTTGGGATTTGAACTTGGGTCTCCACACTAATTCAATGCTTTAACCAATTAAGCTCAACCCCTTGGACAAAATCGACAATTTGATGATCAATCTATAGGTTTTTGGGCCTTTTGAGCACAATGGAAAGGTTCAATTTGACCCTAAATTATCTAAAAATATGGCTACCTTATGGATTTGGCAACCAACACCCAACTTCAAACCCTTGTAAATCTGGCCTCCAATGTCCAATTGGGATGATGCAAAAGGAAAATATAACTTTCTTAAGTACTTTGGAGGTGACGGTGAACTTAGATCTAGTCCAACAAACTCTCAAAATTTACCTACAATACAAATTCAAAGGAGGAACCCTTGGAATTTGGTATTTCTATCCCACCTTTCTGATTCTCTAGATCATCCAAGGATGCAAGAGGAGAGAATATTTTATGCTTCAATAAAATACAAGATCTACGTTCAAGATATCCTAAGAGACTAATCGAAGGCACTCAAATTTATCTAATAGCATGTAAGATTTGGCTATGGATATGGCCACCCAAAATCTAAAGTTGTATTAAAATCATAAGATACTCAAAAGATCAATAAGATAAGAATAAAATTTATTCCTATCAAAGAATACAAATAGAATTGGATGTACAATGTGAGAGAGACCCTTGGTTATATAGCCAAGGTGAGACATCATATTAGAAAATATCATGACAAGTTTATTAATCCTATGACATTATACAACTAATATTAAATGACCTCAGACACAAGAATTAAATGATAAAAGGTAACATAATATTATGAAAAGGGTCTTAATCTTATGCTATAAGACATAAACTGATAATATCCTATGTAAAATTAAGTGATAATATGTGAAAGGGACCTAATAGTGGAACTAGTTAGGTAATACCCCTATTCACTAACACCCCCCTCAATGTAGAGCCTCCTACAATGATGGTAGATGTTTGGAATTGAATGATGAATATGATCTAGTCTCATTGAAAAATATTCCTCCCCTTAGAAAGAAAAAAACCAAGAATATATGTAGGATTTCTTCCCATTCTTGAAAGTAAAATTAGGGAAGAAAGATGAAGATGTGTTATGTCTAAATTTTTCTCAAGTCTCCCCATGTTGATGCTAAGGCTACCACAATCAATTTAAGTGTTCCAACCTACACTAATGATGAAATTCCAAAATCTAGTAGAGATGAATGTAGAAAAAGATCCAAAGATGAAAATGGCTCCTCAAAATGTTTCTCAATGATCTCCACACCAATTTCAAACTATGAAAAATTATGAGGTAGAGAAGGGACAAGAGGGTATAAATTCTCTCCTGTAACATTTAAAGAAGATAATGCGACTCCATAGGAAGTGGCATTAAAGAGAAGATGGATATCAATAATAGTATTCAATTTTGAAAAATAGGACTTGCAAAATAAACCTATTATTTATATCAGGTACTCATCCCAAGTAATTAAATTTAAAAGATAATTAATATCCTAATACACTGAATTGCAAGAAGCCATGGAAGTAGCAATATTAGTTTCATCAGAAGCAACATTATATGGATACAAGATCTCAGTGCAATCCATTTGACAACACTTCTCATCATTAAATGACATGTCAACACAATATTCCTAAGTGTGAACATAATATATATTATTTGATGTTGGATTAGAAGAATTTGGTAAAATAATTCCATTGGTAGTGTAAAGTTGTCTCAATTGATGAATTTCATAAAGAAGTTTCAAATCATCAAGTTCCTCTAGCAATAATTCTTTATTTTATGCCTTTTCTTCCCATAGTAATCATATTTAATTTATATGGATTAGGAGACATGATTACAACTAGAAAAAACACAAGATTTCCCCCCTAAATTACTCAATCAAGGATCCCCTACAATGTATAATGTTGGCAATTTATACTTAGTGTAATTACATGTGTCACTTGCCAATAACAATGAAGTGGACTTGATCTTAGTGCATTCAAAAATAAAATTTTGCCACATAATTAAAGTAATGTTTTTGATAGAGCGAGACTAATATGATCACACCACTAGAAAGTACAAAAAATATTACATATTTTAAACAACCTGCACCAAAAAATATTATTTTAAGAGCCCTAATGGAGCCCTGAAAGTTTGCAAATGAGAATTTCTCAGTAATACCTATGAGAATCCTAATTTTCTATAAAAATAGACACCAAAGTCAAGAACCTTCTATACCGCTATATAGATCATGAAATTATGCCCAAATAAAAAAAAATGCTCACAAAGAAAAATGTAAGATGATTGAATTATGTCCAATTGAAGATCAAGTATAAAATTTAAAATACAAACCTTGAGGAGGAGCGCTTGTTGGAGAAACATGTCAATGCCATACTAATGTCAATAGTAAAAAAAAATTAACTTCGTTAGAATATCCTCTATTTCACCATTTAATATGCTTCAATTTGTTGAAATATACCAAATATGCTTGTACTTTCTTGAAACCACTAATAATTATTGATAAATTATCGATGGTATGGCATAAAAATTCTTTCTAGATGATTAGTGATTTTCCACATCATTAAACTATTTTTCAAATAAAAGAAATGATGGTAGAATGTTTTTAAGGGCATACAATATACTAAGAGGGGGGTTGAATTAGCATATTCTAATTTCAATCATTAATTACCATTAATAACTTTGCTAAAAATGAACTCCTAAAATTCAAATCAAAAATTATTGAATTCCTTAATGATGAAGCAATTAAGAAACACAAGTGCACACATCCACACAAAGAACACCAAATTTGCATGGAAACCTAGAACGGGAAAAACCAAATGAGAAGAGCTTCTTGGAGCTACTATCCAAATCCAACCTCAGAAATAATATAGAACTTACAATTATTTTGTAGGTACCAACCCACACGAATCGCAAACTTAAATAGAGGCACCAATCTCCTTAATTTCTTATTTTGAGGAACCAACCCACAAGAGACACAAATCCCCTATAACAATCACTAAGTACCAACTTATATTACAAAAGAATATAGATATTTCCCTAGATCAATATGAAAACATGCCCTCTAATGATATCTTAATTTTTCTCAACATCCTTGAATTCTCTTTCCTTCTTGCACATCATTTTACATTATTTTCATGCAGAATTACACACACCCACCTCATCAATTCACACCATTTTCATAAAAATGATTTACAATAATACCGATTCCAACATATTAACAATATCTTATGTCAGCCTAGAACCTTTAAACATTGTCCTCAATTAGTCATGTCATCCAAGGATAATTCTTAATAAAAAATGATATGAAACATGTAGTTATCTCAATCCTAAATCACATACATTATGTGCTTCCTTCCAAGGTCTTAAACTAGTCCTATTTTATCTTCACACACTTCCTCTAGTTGGTGCACACTTCCCTTTTCAATAACAAACACTCAGGAATCAATTACAGTCGATTAACAAACATAGACTATACTTTGTTGCTTCTATCTTTCTATCTACTAAAGCTCAACCTCTAAAACATTAGAATCTTATACATCACAAGTAACCTTAATTAGTTCCAAAATTTAAATCATAACATCCAACTATAGTAGAATGTGAAGCCAAACACAATTATATATTAATACACTGCATGTTCAATGTCTAAGAAACAAACCACAAAACACTACCACAAACATTTCTAGAACACCTCCAACAATTGGAATAGATACAAGATGATATTATAAATATACTACAACAAGTCTTTAGAAGTTTAATTTTTTATGAGGGCTACACCACCCAAACCACACAAAACACAAAAATAGATACCAACACAGAAGATGCGAGACATAAAATAACCCACTTTCAATTATTTTCAAAAAAATGAAATTGCAAATTCAAAACTTACATGATACAACCTCATGGGCTTGATTCATTACAACCAAAATAAACTCTAAAAGAAAAAATATTATTCAGAGGCACAATCTGCACTAATGGAGCCACCTTCTACAACCCCCACTAAACCCTTTTTATTTTCCCCAATAACCACCCTAAAATATTCTAGAAAGTTCAACTTTCCCTTTTGTTTTGGTGCCAAAAGTCCCACCAATTGATTTCTAGCCCAAGAATAAATTTTAACGAAAGTCACTTTTTAGAGGGGCAACTTCGTGGGACCATGACTTTTTATCTGGGTGTCCGATTTTCTATTATTGTGTATAGTTGGAAAGCTCTCAAAGATATCTTCGGTGTGTGAACCACTGTAGGTCGGTTTAGCCACTTTTCAAGCTATTTTGGGGCCTCTAAATTTTTGTATTTGAATTTGAAGCTGCATTGGGAAAAAAATTGGGACGTAAACTTTAATTTCTCCCAAACTATTCAAGGTATCGAGGTGATTCTTTCATGACCATAAATGTTTTCATCTCTGCTCCTACGTGTAAATATTAAATTCCATACGAGCCCATTTAGGCCGACTTACTAAAAATAGTAAGTGACCATTTTTTGTTATTTTCGACTCCTAACTATCTTATGCCCCTTAAGTGCCATCACGAAACTCAAAACAACTAAATAAAATAAATAAAACAATTTTTTTTGAGTCATTCAAGATTTCCTTACACCGTTGGATGCTCCTGCATCACTTTTTCTCAATAACATGATAACATTAACATTCTGCAATTGACCACAAAACTTTTCATAGTACTTTTAGAACTCAAATGCTTAGACATGACATGGAAAAATTAGTTACATTTAATTCTCACTAATATGTTGACCCTTTAGCCAACACATTTGATGTCGTACCTTTGGCATCAAAGAGAACATATGTTAAACAATCTCCCCCTTTGTCATTGATGGAAAATAATAAAAATTTTCTAGCACATCAATACAAACTAAACCTATATGTAACTCCCCATATGCGAAATAACTGAATTTCCTAAGTATTTGAGCCACTTGAAAGATATTGCATTTTGGGTTCCTTTCTCACCCTTTGACATTAATAGTAAAGGACAACAACTCATCTGAAGGATATAACATGCAATATTCTTTTCTCCTCCTTTGAAAATATCATTCCATAAGACCACCAAAATTGCTTGTGTGAGGGATTCAACATTCCCCCTCACCCTATACTTCCTCCTGATTCAAGAGGCGAGAGAAACCACTCCCAATTTCTATTGGAGATACTCAAAATCCTCCTTCCAAATATTATTTATGAAAATTTCTACAATTTTCTTTTTAGTCTCATTATAATGCAACCTCACTTCTTTGTCTACAACCTTCTCTCTCAAAAAATGACTTAATTATAATATGTTTTATCCTTGAATGCATCACTAAATTATTAGAAATATTTATACCACTAGTATTATCACAAAGAATGGAAATAGACTCATCAAAATCTACTTTCATCTCCTTAATGTTTTGCTTCATCTATAATACCTAACTGCAACAGGAAACTACTACACTATATTCAACTTATGTTGTAGATAAGGATATTGAATCCTACTTCTTTCTCAACCAAGATACAAGACTTCCACCAAGAGAGAAAGCTTCACCACTTGTACTCTTATATTCATCTATACTTCCAACCCAATCTACATTTGTGTGTGTAGTTAATGTGAAGTTTTCACTTTTATAATACCACAAACCAAAATCTATTGTAACCTTAAAATATCTAAATATATCTTTTACTTCCTTGACATGATTTTCCTTAGGTGTTTCCTGAAACCTAGCTACCATCCCTACTGCTTGCATTATATATGTTCTAGATGTGGTTACACACAATAAACTACCAATCATTGACCTATATAAATTTTTATTTTCTAGAGTAGATCCATCATCCTTACTCAATTTATACCCAATAACCATAGGTGTACTCATGAGTTTGTGCTCTTCCATAACATTTCTTTTATGTACTTGGTCTTAGAAATGAATATACCTTTGTTTGATTAAGATATTTGTAAACCAAGAAAGAAAGATAACTCACCAAATATGGGCATCTCACTCTTTCTACATTACATCCCATAACTCTGTGTACATTGCATCATTGTTGCCTCCAAAGATGGTGGCATCAACATAAACAATAATAATCAGTAATTGATCAACTTCTATTTTTATGTACAATTTTTTTTCCGCATTACCTCTCCTAAAACATTTCTATTGAAGATATCTATCCAATATAGAATACCATGCTCTGGGGGCCTAATTGAGTATATATAAAGAGCCTTTTTTGGCCTACACACAAAATTTGATTTGTCTAAACACATGAATCCTTCTAGTTGTTCAATGTGGACTTCTTCTTCTAATTCTCCATTCAGAAATGCAGATTTGACATCCATCCGATATACCTTAAAATTATTCAATGCTAATAATTCCAAAAACATTTTGATTGCCTCTAACCTTGCTACTGGATCAAATGTCTCCTCAAAATCAATTCCCTCAACTTGAGCATATCCTTTGTATACAAGTTTGGCCTTGTTTTAAATCAATTTTCCATCTTCATTCTATTTATTTATAAAGACCCATTTGGTACCAATGACATTTTTGTCTTTACGCCTCAGAACCAACTCCCAAGTTTTATTTTTCTTAATCTAAGTTAACTCTTCCTCCATGGAATATAGAAAAGAAAATTGTTTGCTTGCCTCTGCATAAGAATTTGGTTCAATTTTTTATAGTAAGGCAAAGTCTACTTGTTCATTTTCTTTCTCAATTCTTCTTTGGGTCTGAACTCCACTTTCATTATCTCTTATGATTTGATCTTAGAAACGATTCTTTTAAACATACCTAGTGAATTCTTTGCAACTATATTCTCTGATTCACTTTCTAATTCTTATTCATTATTGTAGATTAAAATATAAATATTCTTCATCTAGAGCCTTAGTAGACTATATTATCTCATTAATACTCACATTGACACTTTCCATAATCTTTTTCAACCTTTTTTTATAACATCTAAATGTTTTTCTTTTTATGGAATATTGAAGAAAAATACCTTCATTAGATCTAGAACTAAGCTAACCCAAATGTTCTTCATCCCTTTTGATGTAGCATTTTCTTCCACATATTTTGAGATGCTTGACTAAAGTTGGCCTTCCTTTCCATAGTTCATATGGTATCTTGGTAGTCTTTGGTCTCATTTGAGCTCTGTTCAAAATTTATATTGATGTTTGAATCACTTCTCTCCAATACATATTTGGAAATTTTGCTTGACTCAATATCATTCTAGCCATCTCTTGTATGGTCTAATTATTCCTCTCAACAACTCTATTTTTTTGAGTATTTCTAGGAGTAGAATATTTTCTTTGGATCCCATGCATCTCACAAAATTCATCATATTTTTTGGAAGTAAACTCTCCACCTCTGGCTGATTTGAAAAAATTAATTGTTCTTCCAATTCCATTTTCAACCATTACCTAAAATGCTTTGAACTTCTCAAAATCTTCTAATTTCTCTTTGGTAAAATTAATCCACGTCATTCTAGAATAATCATCAATAAGAATCATAAAGTACCTATCACCTTGGATGCTCTTTGTATGCATTGGTTTGTCTAGATCTGTATGAATTGAATCTAATGGCTTTGAAGTAGAATATTCCTTAGTAGGAAATTTTGTCTCCATTTTCTTTCTCATTCATGGTTTACAACTACTAGATGGAGGCTTCTTGATTTTGGGCATATCCCTTACCATTCCTTTTTAGCTAATCCTCACAAGATCATCAAAATTTATATGTTCCAACCTTTTGTGTCAAAGCCAACTTTCTTCTCTCTATATGGAAAAATGGTTTTTCCCATTGATCTCACTGAGATGATACACATCACTATTAGTCCTACTTCCTTCGAAAACTAACTCACTAGAACCAATCTTTCTAATTTCACAACCTTTGGCATTGAATGAGAGATTATAACCTTTATCACACATTTGACTTACACTCAAACTATTGTATTTTAACCCTTCTACGTACAAGAAATAAGTTTGTGTTTCCACCATCAAGACTCAAAGTACCCTTACTGGTAATCTTAGCCATTGAGTTATTACCAAGAGTTACATCTCATCCATCAAACTTATTAAAGTGTATGAACTTTCTCTTATCTTCGGTCATGTGACTTGAACATCCATTGTCAATGATCCATAGAGTCTTCTCTTTCTGAGCATGTAAAGTAGTCTAAACCACCATGGATTTATTTATTATTTTTCCTTCTAATTGCTTCCAAAAAAATTTGGTTTCACTAATCTAACTTACTAATTTATTTATTTTTGTATTTGGCACAGGAGGAATCATAAATTTTCTTCTATGATTTCTAGTAATATGCCCAAAATTGTTGCACTTATGATAGATAATTTTGAAATCAAACAATGATGCAAAGACATTTTTGGTAACAAAATTATCTTTTTCTTGTGGGAATCTTTCTACAATTTATAAGCTTGTGACCAAATTGATTAAATTAAAATACTAACCAGAAAAAGAATGATTGAACCTATTATTGTATTATTTTCCCCTTTAAACTTGTCTTTTGGATCTTCTATTCTACTAGTGTATTTGAGTGAGACCATTTTTCACCATCTTTCTCTCCTTGGTTGCCACAACTAGTTTAGATTTTGAACTTCTAGAGCCATTTTCGTTTTGGCCTCACCTACTAACTTCATGGGCTACTTAGTCACCTCATTCTTTTGTATATCAATAAAAAAAATACCAATTTTGACTTTTAGCTATCTTTGACTCTCTTTTATTCGATCCAAAATCTTAGTACTCTTCCCAAAATTAAACTTTAGCTGACTATAAGCTTTTTCAAAATATTTTCTTAATGACATAATCCCTACCTCAATTTTTTCACAATCCTTATCTATTATCAACAGCCTTTATGTCATAATTTTTGCAATCATGTCTTTGCTTCTTCCACTTAAATCTGCAAATCAATGACCACATTTTTCACCTTCTCAAGATTCTGAGATAGTTTGTCTTTGACTTTCACTTCCTTAGCAATCATCTTCTTCAATCTTTTAATTTATTTGCTAGCACAAATAAATTCTTCCACATGTTCTACCTAATCATCATTGTTTCTGGACTTCATTCCTACTCATACAAATGAATAGTGCAATTTGAAATGAAGAGAAAAGAAAAGAATTGATTAATTTTCTATATTGATCCATAATTTTGGAATAGGCTCAAGATTTTGTAAAAAATGTGCCAACTATGTTTTGAAATTGTATCCATGTGTATTAGCTTCATATATATGTACACTTCTGTAAACAACATGGACAAATAAGATATATACATATATATATTACATTAAATTAATTTTATAAAAATAGGATATGTTATAAATATATATATATATGTAAATTAATTCATAAATATTCAAAATTTATATTTTGTATATAATATAATTATATTATAGAAAATATACTATAAATATTATTCAAGAATATATCTTAATTTAAATATATTTATACATTATACACAATATATATATATATATATATATATATATTAATTACAAATACTATATATACTTATTTTATGTAGTATACATTACAAAATTTATATATAAATTAAAAAAAATTTAAATGAAGTCTATCATGGGAAGGGGTTGGTTGTGCCAAAGACATAGTTTGTCCCTTGCAAGGGGACTGCAACCATGTTATGACTTTCTTGTGGGTCGACAACCCATGGAGGCATTGCTCTCCAAGGTGCGCCCACTTTTAAATTTAATTCAATGTTTTTTTAAACAAATATATATAATAATAATTAATGATCAGTTGTAAACATATTTGAGTTTTGAACCCAGTTGCATGTAAACTTCAGTCATGAGTATGTGTGTGTTTTGAAATCCTATATATAAAATCATTTGTCATTGAATATATACTCGTGGATTTTTATAAATAAATTTGTGTTATACTCTTTGATTTGAAAACTTTTTTCCTACAAAAGATTTGAATTATATAATATTCGACCTACAACAATAAAATAGAAACACACAAATAAACAATCTAAGAATTACAACAAATTATGAAAGAGGGATATAAAATTTAATTTTAATTGCAAATGCAAATGACCATAAAGGAAGAATCATTATTTGAAGGAAAAAAAATAGTTGAGTTAGTTACGATTAGAAATTTAATTCTTGTTAGATTATTTAACAATTTATAAACTATATCTAGTTTGTTTTGTATACTATAACTAGTTGGGCTTTTTTGAGTATGCATATTTTGTTTTGTATCACTATTTTGGCTCTCTTGGTAGCTTCAGGATTGAGTTTTCATTTGGACAAATCTAAAAATAATTATTATATTAATAAATTTTTAGTGGTTTTGCCACTTTTATAAAAAAAAAACAATTTATAAACTATATCTAATTAATTGAAGAGCTAAAAAAATTGCACTAACATATAATTTATTATTTGAATATTTTAAATGATAATTATATCAAAATATTATGAAATGAGTAATTCAAAAGATTAGGATCAACTCATAGCTAAATCAACCCTTTGGTCTCCATTATGAATAAGTTTTAGGATTATTATTCAATTTAAATATATAATGACAAGGTCCAATGGTCAAGCTAAAATCTATTTGAGTTAAGATTGTTGAACTTCTCGTCATGTATTTTTATTGATACTCATATAGATGTTAGTAGATAATAGTACATTTGATTATAGTATTATTTAATTTTTTGTTTAATTTATTCCTTGGAACGTTGATTAATCTATATAGAATCTTAATTGGTTAAATTATTAAATAAATTGAATAGTACAACTAAGGTTAATTAATTTTGTTGGGAATCCAGACCAATCACCGCGTCGAGGTGGAAGGTGTGTATGCAAGTATAAAATTTTCTTGGATAGAGGGTATTATGAATTATGGGTTGAAGGTGACTCCATAAAAAATGTTAATTACCTATGTGGTACTCATGTGTCAAGTTGGAATGTGGAGCATCTAATTAAATATTGCATAATGATTTTAAGTGCATTTGATGAGACTCGTGTGTCACACATTTTCCAAGAGGGCAACTCTCTGACATGTTTTTTTGCTAATGAGGCTGTTAGAAATAATGAATCCTAGACATGGGAGGAGGGAATGATCATTCTTGAGAGAGCTAGGAGTTTACTACGGAATGATGGAGTGGAATGAATTTTGGTGGTGGATCTTTTAAGCCTTTTTACTTTGATCTGACTCACATGAATTGTGGGTCTCTACTGGATTGCTGGATTTTTACAAGGGTTTTTAATATCTGGTGTCTGCTAAAAAGGGTGGTGAAAGAAGCATAATAGAGATGCATACTTGCGCGGGCTTGAGGAAGAAGGAAAAACTATGAAATATTTTGTGCCATGGAAACTTTACATTGTTCCACAAACATCTTCATGGGCATGACTCCAATGCGTTGGTGGAATTTGTTTCTTGTTGGCATAATAGGAAGCTTCAAATCAAGGGTTTGTAAGTGGAGGTGAATGAGGAGTTGATTGCTACTTTGATAGGGATGTCGATGGTAGGCCAAAAAAAATTTAAGGACAATAAAAGTAATGAGGATGTGATGGCTCAGTTCCTTAAGGATGATGAGTGGAAGAAGTTGGTGAAAATGGAGAGTTGGGGATATGAGCACAAGTTACTTAAGAAAATGCGGACGAAGGTGGTTGAGGTTATAATTTGGTATGTGACGCTGGAAGGTAGGTTTACTATAATTTTGGGACACCATTTCACTCTGTTAAATCACTTTAGGCATGATTTGTATGTCTCTTTTCCTTTTTTCTTTCTTTCGTCTATGGAAATTTTGGTTTATTCCCATTTAAAAAATAAAAGACCTCAGTCCTCCATGAGGGTCTTATCTTTCTGATTATAAAGCATGTCAAATCTCTCATCCCTACCCTTACCATTTTGGGTAAGGAAAATACTCTGAGTGATGGGATGGATTCCTCTGGTTCGGATACCAACAATGAAAAAGATAATGAATGGGTTGAAGAGGAGGAGGTGGGTCCTCAATCTCTTGAGGCCACCTCTTCCAAAAAAAGGAAAAAGAGTTGTCCTAAAATTAGTCGTGTTCCTAAGCACATAATTCTCTTTGATAGCTAGGATATAGAGGTGGGGTCGAAATATTATTCTCCCAAGAAGGTGGAGTTGGTTGTTGGATGGGGTGAGATGGATGTTGGTGGTAAGGAGGGATTTTAGGAGAATGTTCATGACTCAGAGGCTAAAGACCAACCAAGGAGATCGTCCATGTAGATTGCTAAGTTAAAGAATCAAGTTTCTAATGTTCTGACGAAGGATTTCTGCAAGGTGTTAGATGAGGAGAAGGCTACTGAGGAGAATGCGGAAAATATTGAGGACTCTCTGGCCCAGAACGTGCTTGATGATGCAATGCAAGTTGAGATTAAGGGTCAAGGTGAAGATGACCTTGAGAGAATGAACACTAAGGTGGAGCCCCTGAAGGTAGACCCCCTCTCTGAGGATTTTTCATATTTAGATGATGAATCTTCCTCAATATTTAAGTTGCTTCATATGGATAGGTTTGGGGCCACGGGTACTTTTAAACTAGCTAAGTGGACTCTACAAGAGTTCAATAAAGTGAATATTAAAATTAGGGGTTTGAAGGAAAACCTGAAGAATGTGCCAAAAAATTATGTTTCGGGCATTCTTATTGACATGATTATGGACATTGAAGTTTCACTACAAGATTTCAAATTTTGGTGTGATGAAAGGTTGGATGGGTTGGAAGAAAAGGTTACAGGAACCAATGAAAACATCAAAAATTTGTTGCAAGAATTCCATATCTCAGTGAAAAATAGCATGGAGTCCCTGGAGGTCCTGTTTAAAAAAATCAATGATTTAAGAGAGGACCAATTGTACTTCTCTGAGCTTATGGATAAGGAGCATGTGGGTTAAGGAAAAGGAAAGAAGGGTGTTAAAGATGACACTAAAGGCCCTACCTCTAAATGGATGGCTAATTGGAAAATATCTTTCAAAGCCGAGAAGGAGTTTTTGGAAATGATTGACCTGCACAAGAGCCAGAAGCTTGAGGTGGCCAACACCTTAAGCAACATGAATTAGTGGTAGCTTTGTTGTTTTTTCTCTGTTTGTCTATAGGTGGTCTTGTATTGTTTTTTCATTTTATCACTATTGAGTGTTGTTGTTGGTTCACTATTGTTTCTCTTGTTCAACACTCTTTTTTCCTTAGTTTCTTTTTCATTGTTTTTTTACCGATTCACTATGGCATATATTTATAGCAGCATTTTGTTTTATCTACTATAAAGGGTTTTGAGTCCCTTCAAAACCTTTTTTTCTTGATTAATAAAAACTAAGGTTAATTAATTGAATTGGGAGTGTCATATATTTTCTTATAATTTTGATTCATTGATGAATTTTAGTTTCATTTAACCATTAGTACAGGAAATTTGAATAGGAAACATTTTTTAATATGATGTTTAGACCTTCTAGGTTAAATGGCTTGCTTATGTAAATTAAAACATGATAAGAGTTTTTCCAAAGACCACTTTTGGACCTTTTACGTTCTTATTATGTGATCATATTGTCTAATATTGCATTTTAAATAAGATGCCATCATATTCCCAAAGGAAATGCCTTAGGTTTGTCTTGTGTTGTGTTGCATGGGGAAAAAAATCAATGGTTGTTTTAATATCTAGTAGGGTAAATAGTGGGCATTACACCCACTATAAATGGCTATGGAAAGATGTTACCATGCCATGTGGTAGTCTCACGGCTCTTTATGGGTACTATGTAGGTTACAAATAGTCTACACAAGCTATATCGCCTATATATATATTTTTATTCTAAAAATATATTTTTTTAAAAATAAAATGTTTTAAAAAACTCAACCATACCTTGCTAATGCCTATGCATGTGCAAGCATAGGTTCTTTAAAAAATCACAATATTTTGGCAATACAATCCATATGGTCAAGGGGGAATTTTTTTGATGTCCTAGAGAAAAAGTGTCCAATTTTGATGAGTTGAAAATCGATCCTTAGATTCTTGGGCCTTTTGGTTGTGATGAAAAGGTCGTATTTGACCCAAAATGCTCAAAATTTATAACTTCCTTCTAAATCTGGCAACCACTTCCCAATTTCAAAATCTTGTAGATGTAGCCTCACATACCCAATTTAGACAAATCAAAAGGCTAAATCGACTTTCTTAGACACTATGAACTCAACTTTGAGCTCAAATTTGCACCAACATGCTCAAAAATAAACTTGTAATACAAATACATAATGAGTAACTCCCCAAATCTAGTATTTCTATTATTTTTTTCTAATTATTTAGGTCATCCTATGGTGTAAGAGAAGAGCGACTCAAATTTTTAAGATCCATCAATATTTGCAACCTATATATCTCAAGAAAGAAAAAAAAGAAGCAATCTACAAGCTTCAATATCATGTAAGTGTTGGTATAGAATGATCTAAACCATAAAATATTTGGTTGACTATGTAGCCACCCAAGATTGAGGAGCTTCAACAAAAGAACAAGAAATATCAAATATTCGAGAATTATTCTATTATATTTAAGGATGCCAATGATAGATTATTTACAACAAATTAAAATAAAAAGGGGACTCCTTGGTTATATATACCAAGGTAAGACATAGGATTGTATAATATTATGGTGTGCCTTAATCTTATGGCTTGAGACATAAAGTGACAAGTATCCTGTGTGCACCCTAAGTGAACTTAAGTAACTAGTGTGAATAGGACCTAGGTGATGAACCAATTAGGTAAAACAATATATTCATGCCAAAAAATTCAAACTAACATACATTTCAAAAAGTAAAGTATGTGTCATTTATTGATTTAATAAATGATATTATGGTTGTGTATCAAGATTATTTAACAACTTATCCAAACAAATAAGATGAGCATTATGGTCATTTGGAGAGAAAAATTAAAAGATGTCTAGAGTATGGTATATCCATAAATCCTAAGAAATGTGTATTTTAACTTATACAAGAGAAATTACTTGGGATTATAGTATCAAATGATAATATTACAATTGATCCCAAGAAAATTTTAGTAATTCAAAAAATTCATCTACCTAAATATCCTAGAATTTTGAAAAACACTAGTCATAGGATCAAACAATGAACAAAGACACCTTCCACACAAGAGAGCTACAAAAAATAGCATGCAATATTCCTCAACTATTAAAAGCTACATAATACAAGAGTTCAAGAGAGATAATACAACGAGGTTTGATTTCTATATTGGAGCAACCCTAACTGATAAAGGGATTAGAATGTGATAAGTGTCAACATATCATGTAATAAGATAGAATGATTTAATAATAGCTCTCGAGTTAACATAGAAAATTACTCTTAAGTTTAGCTTAAGTGTATGAGAATAAATTAGACTAATAAATAATTAAAGATTAATTATTTATTAGTTAATGCGTGATTACTCTAACACCCCCCTAAGATGAACTTATGGAGTAGCTAAAAATTCTTAAAAAGATAATGCATGATGGGTCTTGACAAACAAGGCCTGGAGAGGTACCCATGTATAAACAATCTAATCTCTCAAAACTAGAGAAAATGAGAAAACCTCATGGGAAAAACTCCTCTCCAAAAGAGAGCAAATTAAATGAAGGATTGAAAAACCTTCAAATCAAGGTGAAGGACTAAGAAGCCTCCAACCAAAATAATGTCTCAAATAGAAGATGAACATGTAAAACATCGTTAAATCATGAAGAATATATAGATTGTTGTCAAAAGATGACTACTATAATGTTTAAATTAATAACCTCCAAAAATAGGAATGCAAGAGTGTCCATATGGTAAATTCTCCATCTAAATAAAATGAAAGGGTAACCAATCATTGATGTATGTTGCATCTGTTTAGTACATAGGAACAAGAAATCGATACATAGATCACTCAAATTTGAAACCAAGGAAGCATTAGCACCAATAGTAGAACCTCTCCCCCCATTATTCCAAAAAGGGAGAGCCAAGACATGTACACTAAAACTGTGTGAAGCCAAAATGCACCTAATTATGACACACATCCAAAAATTGCAAAAACAATAATGGAGAATCTAGATTTGAAGCCTTGTTGAATAAAAACCCTCATAAATCAAGAAGGGGTTTGCTAAATCCACACTCTGATACCATATTATAATTGTGAAAAAACACGCACACTTTTACTTGTTGAGGAATATTGCATATTATTGTTTCCATCTCTCTAAAGTAGAAGGTGTCTTTGTTCGTTGTTTGATCTTGTGGCTCATGTTTTTTCATAATTCTAACAAAATAGTCAAATTTATTTAATATTTTTGGGGTAAATTATTTTTGTGAAAATATTCATTACTAATATTTTCTAGAAAAAAAAATTTATATCCAAGATGTTGAAGAAAGGATAAAGCATAGAATGGTAATATTAAGTAGCACAATCATTTCAAGAAATCAAGGAAGCAATCAAGAAAGGTCCAATATTGGATTTGCCTAATTTTTCCAAATACTTGTCATTGTTTTATTTTGCTTCATATCATATAATTATAGTAGTATTATTACAAAAAATCGAGATGGATACAATCATCTTATTTTATTTTTAACAATTCTCTTTAGCATATTGGATTGAAATAAGATATTATGGAAAAAAAGGTTTATGCTCTAGTGAAGGATGTGAGTACTTTTAAACCATACTTGGTAGGTACTAAATTTATTGCTTATGTACCACATGCAATTAAAATTTAAAATTATATAAGAAGAAGTAACAATTAGAATGTGTGAGTGGATTAATAAGGTCTTGGAATTTAATATTGAAGTGTAAATCACAAATTTAGCTAGAGCATAGAGATTAGCTAAGTTAATGGAAAAATCAAACCTAGAAACACTAGAAATAAATAATGGAGGTAAAAGTTTGTGAAAAAAGGTGCAATCTAGAAAGGTTTGTTTGGTATAAGGATTACTTGATTTATATGAATTTTCCTACTAAGATGGAGGAAAAATAAAAAATAGCAATGAAGTTACATGCTGTAAGGTATGTAATAGTAGTTGTAAATCTAATGTGGAGAAGTAATTATGGTATTCTTCTAAGATGCCCAAAACAAGATGAATTTGAAAAGGTGTCATCAAATATGCATAATGGCATATGTGGTGATCAATTCATTGAAAAGACTATAACTCATAGAATTCTTAGAGATGGATATTGGTGGCTAAATCTATTTGTGGATGTACATAAATTGACGAGAAAATGTATTCATGTTAGAGGTTATCAGGTAAGTTAAAGGGATTGAATGATTTTCCTTTAAGATCTATGATGGTAGAAGCTCCATTTCATAAATGGGGAAGAGATTTTATTGAGGAGATCATTGAAAAATCTAGTGTAGGATATAAATTGATTCTAGTAGAAACAAATTATTTTACTAAGTGGTTTGAGGTTATTCCCACTAGAAGAGACACTAGTAAGGTGTAATTGATTTTATAATGGATCATTGTGACAACATTTTTTGTTCTTAATAATATTTTAGTAGATAGGTATGTCTATTGACTTCATTAAAAAAAAAAATTGAAAATAAAATTATAATATCACATCTATCCTTTTCTTACCTACAAGGGAATGGAAAAAGTGAATCAACCAATAAAAATTTGATGAAGGTTATTAAAATGTCTTGGTTAGAATAAGAAAGTGTGGGATTCTAAGCTTAGGTTAATTTTAGTATGGGAAAATAGGATTAATTCTAAGAAGCTCATTTGTATATCACCTTTTGATTCAATATATAGAGTTAATGATAAATTTTAATGTTAACAATTTATTACCTATTTATAATTTTATATAAGATATAGTTGAAGAAATAGATGATACAATGATATGTAAAATTAATTGAATAATTTAACTTGATGAAAATAGAAGGAATTCTCAAAAAAATAATGAAATATTATTTTATAAAAGGGAAATCCTAAACAAATTTGAAACTAGAGGTATTTTGCTAGTTTAGAATTCCAAGTCAGAAGATTAAAAGAATCATGAGAAATTATATCTCATGTGGTTAGGAATCATGATCATTGATAATTATTATTGCATTAAGAATTTTAATGGATAATTTCAAGAAATCTCAATATCATCTACAAGGGAATGGACAAAGTGAATCAACCAATAAAAATTTGATGAAGGTTATTAAAAAGTATTCATTAGAATAAGAAAGTGTGGGATTCTAAGCTTAGGCTTTTATTATGAAAAAATATGATTAATTTCAAGAAGTATAATTTTAAATCATCTTTTTATTTAGTATATAGAGTCAATGATATTTTTTTCTTACAATTTACTACATATTTATAATTTTATACAAGAGATGGTTGAAGAAATAGGTGATGCAATGATATGTAAAATTAATTGACTAATTGAGCTTGATGAAAATGGAAGGAATTATAATTAGATTAATTTTAAGGCAAAAGAACAAATAAAGTATAAGAAGGAAATCCTAAAGAAATTTCAAACTAAAGATATTTGTCTAGTTTGGAATTCCAAGTCACAAGATAAAGAGAATCATTAGAAATTTTATCTCATGTGGTTAGGCCTCATGATCATTGATAATTATTATGGTGGTGATTATTATTTCATTAATAATCTTAATGGATAATTGGATAATTCCCAAAACATTAATTTTCATGAATTTCAACTCTTATTTTCCATGCATAATTATTTTGTCATTTTAGTTTTCTCTTATAAATTCATGGTTTTTTATCCATGGTAAAGTGTTTTTTATATGTATTTTATTTGTGTGTATTTGTTTTACATTCCAAATTTCTTTAAATTCTCACCATGTTCCACTAGAACATGTGTTCTCGAACAAGAGCTTATATTGGTGCCTATGTTTAATTTCTTACTATATACCCATGGTCAAATATTTGATATGATTTGTGAAAGTGTCATCCTAATTTGTATGTGTATCAAATTTGGATATTATCAAGGTGCATGAGCTTGTAAAGTGCCATGTTTGTATAAAATGTCCCCTAAAATAATCTAGTAAGGTCAAAATTTTCTTATATCTAAAAATAACAACCTTCTATTTTAATAAACCTCAAAATTTACATGTAGCTCCATACTTGTAAATTCATCATATGGTAAAATCAACCAAAGATCATTGCAGATAGTGAGCTATTAAAATTTTAAAATTTTAAAATCATAAAAGAAAAGTATTCAATTTAAATTTTGAATATTTAAATAAAGTAATTTTCTCCAATTCTTTTTGAAAATGGCATAGCTATTTTCAAGAGTGTAGATATCTCTGAGATCTTTAGTTTTTAAAAAATAGGAGGTTAATTGGGTACCCAGATCAAAAGTTATGGCTTCCAAGATTTTATTAATTTATACATTTTGGTTGTGGATTTTAAAACCCATAAAAGAAGAATAAAAGGAAAAAATTGAAAATTGAAATTTGGATGAAACTGGAAGATTCCCAATGATATTTTATTTTTATTTTTTCCAAAAAATATAACAATCGGTATGATTTTAAAAAGAAAATTAATGTAAAATATTTTTCATTCGTAAAGGTTGGGATTTTGGTAAAAAAAATTTATAAAGGAGAAACTCTATTGATTATTGAAAAGGTAAAAAATAGTGAAGTTCACCAAAATGGGGTTGATGAACTCAATTAGGGACCTATCTTCTACTATTTCATTAGGAAATGAAATCCACAATGAAATGACTATCAACTTTGAGGTGAGTCAAGTCAAAGTGTGAATCTGTTGATTTCCTTTTTTTGCAAGGATGGGTTCTGATTAAATAGAACTTTGGGGAGAAAGATTTAAAATAGCAAAATAACTCCAATATGTAATCTATAACTTGGATATTGAGGATTAAGCTCAATACTAATGGAACCAGAAATCAAATTATAGATTTGAGAGAGGTAAGAAGGTGTGTACCAATCACCAAAAGTATTTTTCTGAAGCTAACTAAGGACTCATTCACCTTATGGCGAATGGTTCCTTGCTAAGGCTCTATAAAAATGGTTTATAGGTTCTTTGCTTTTGTGTCTGCACTCCCAGATTCCCGATTTTCATCGTCGGATAGTTGGAAATAAATCCAGGATCTGAGTTTCCATGAGATGACAACAAAGGTGAAAACAAATGCAACTTTGGCAACTTCAATTTTTCTCTTCAAGAGTTCTTCCACCTAAATTTGCAAACACAAGTCAAGAGGGAAAATATTTTTTTATTGGTGAATGGGGATTTTCCTTGGTCAAACCCCATTTTGGTAATTAAACCTTGAAATGAAAGAATGAAACATGAAGGAATGATGAATGAACAAAAGCAATTTCACAATTCACCAAAACCTTGAATGAACCTTGAAATGTAGATCTGCAACTAACATGAAATGGCTTAAATGGATGTGGATTTTGATCTTGAAACTTGATTTAAAAAAATTACATGAATGCTTGAATGTATCATGAACACTACATCAATATATTAGCTCCAAAAATATGCATGATGCAAGAAGATCTTGATATGATAATAGGATCTTTATTGTTGCAATAATTCTTCACTAAATCTTCTCTTGAATGCCTTGAAATGCTCTTGTAAACTGTAAATTGATCTTATAAAAATATTCTCATAAACTTGCTAGGTGAAACATAGTGAAATGACCTTATATTTATTGGAATGTAACATTAGTTTCCCGAAACTCAAATGACACAATTCGACATGTGAATATAGATTTGAAATCATTACAATACTACCAAAAACATAATTAAAAATTTAGGTCTCAGGCCTAAGTGAGGACCCATTCGCCCATGGGTGAATGGGTCCTAGGTTACTTACCTATGAGACACATTGCTCAATGAGAAGTGTTATGTTATGTCATTAATGAATGTCAGTTTTTCCTCTTTGAAAATTACAATTAATTAGGCTTGGATTTGAATTAAAGGGGTCCATTAAGGAAAATTGACCTGAATTAATTAATAAATCCCTAAATAAGTGTGAAAGTGTAAAGAGGTACACTCTATAACACTAAAAATAAGGCACAATTAAGTCTATTTTATTAATAAGACCCTAAACTTAATGTGAATATGTAAAATACATATTACAACACTAAATTAAGGCATCATTAAGTTCATTTTAATATCAATTCCCAAATTAAGTGTGAAAAAGGGATACTTTTCCTACACTATATTTAGCCCCCACTTTAGTGGGAGGATGAGCACAAGTGCAAAATCGCACTAAAGTAGACATTCAAGACACATATGTACACAACAATGACAAATATACTTAATTGTATAACATCAAAGACCTAAAAATAAAAGGGAGGGAAAATCAAGCCTCGATTGTCCAACGTGATGTGGAACACATCTAAGTTGTGTGTCCAATAAATTCACAAGAAGAACTCAATGTCCACTATTCTAACAATAGATGTGCTCACTCAAGGCTAATGCAGCCTCAGGATGTACACTAGGTGTCAAGCCCCCAAGAAAGTGGCTTAGTGATAAACTCATGCCAGTTCTACAGGCTCTCACTATACTAACCATACCAAAGTTATCCTTCTAACAACAACAATAGGGTACCAAAAAAATTCATCTTTGGGCTTCATAGTGCCTAACAAACTATGTTATGCTAAGCACACTACAAACAAGGGAAAGTCTCTATTGTAAAGTAAGGTTTATTATGCTTGGTGGCCTTGAAAAGGGTTTGAGCTTCACAAGGTTAACACGTTGTATTATGCTAAACACTTATGAACAAAAAAGAAAACAAATATTTATTCAAAGGGACTTTGATTAATTCGTGCAAGGTATCTTCTTAGGTATCATCGTGCCTAATGTCTCAAAGAGAGTAAAATTCCAAGAAAAGATAATTGTAACTTAGGGAATGCGAAGCGTAGCATCACCACTAAGAGGAAAGTCGTACGCTAAGAAATATCATGCTCTTGGAGCACATAAAACCTAATGACACCACCAAGAAAAGGATGCATCACAAGAAGAAATAAAATTACATAGTGAAATATGGGTGTCAATGTATGCCCCCACTTTAAAGAAAATTCTAACACCATTTTTGTGATAAATTTCTTTAAAGTAGCCAATGAAAAAGACATGAGAGCTTATTCAGGAAGCCATATGCTAAGTCATATGCTCTTGAATGAAACTACATCATGAAAAAGAGGAAGGGGTTGCCCCCCAAAATACATAATGGACCTACAAATTTGGAGTTAGTATATCTTTTCTACAATGTTATTATAAAGCTCAAAAACATCATCATTCCCCAAATACTCACAAAACAAGAAGAATGACACATAAAGAGCGAAAAAAAAGAAAAATATTTCACGTTCACATGGAAGAGACCTAGATGTCTTGACACCTTTTTTCATCCCCAAAAGAAAAACACAAGACAAATGAAAAGATAAATGTTTACGACATATATTTAGATATAAATAGAGGATTTTATATGAAGAGAGAGATACATCACACAAAATAGTATGGGGGATCACATTATGCACATGCAATCATACAAAGAAACATGCAAAAGAAAATAAAACAAAATACTAGTAAGGTACGTGCAAGTCAACCTATAGCAGGTCATCTAAATCCCGATCTTGCTCAATATATACAAAAGGTAGACAACTGGCCAAAGGGACAAAATCAAGTGCCAAACTAGGACAAGGCTATCTAACCCCTTGCCCCCACTAAGTGCAAGACAAGGATGATCTGAGATAAATAATGGGAATGAGCTCCTTGCAATAAATAAGATGATTTGCAATGAATGTTAAACATGTAATAGTGAGCATGCTAGGATCCTACAATTGTTACATGGAAAGGAGAAAATCTCATACTTTAAGGGATTATCTCTATCATATCTAATTTCTCAAGGATCCTCCTTAAGGCATGACACTCATCAATAATATGCCCAAGAACTCTATGATATTGACAATGAGACATGTTTGTGTTCTTATGTTTTGAATTTTTATTTTCTCTAATGGGTGGTAATTCTCATACAAGTTTCACAAACTCAGTACACACCCAAAATAGAAAGAAGAAATGTAATGTAGTAACCTAGAATGTAAAGTGAAATGCAAATATGTAAATGCAGTTTTAGATTCTAAACAAGGTAATTTTTTATTACATAATGCAAAAACTTTAAAATGATGTCTTGTAAATGCAGCTTTGAAATCACACTATGCACTAAATCTATCAAATGAAGGTAAATATGATCAACTCCACTTAACATAAATTCTACAAACAAGCAAAAAATTGAAAACAACAAAATAGAATGTAGAAACAGATGTTTTAATACCCAAAAAAATCAGGAAATGACCTTGATCAAGGATTCATTCACCCAGGGGTGAGTGGGTCCTAGGTTAGCATGTTTAAAAAAAAAAATTAGGGATTTTTGAGTTTATTCTAGTGGTTTCTAGATTGTGATCTAAATTAGTAAGTTATAGTTTGAATTTTTTGTAAATTTAAGGTTGAGTGCAAATGAAAAGTGACAAAATGAAAAACTAGAAGACCTACTTTAATGTGCAATTTTGTTTCAATTTTCAAATGCAAGTAAATGATGATGCAATGATATGTATTATCATTTGTAAAATGATTTTTTTTTGTATTTTTCATATTTCAATAATGTAAAGATGCAATCCTAAAACCCCTAACTGAAATGAAAATTAAATGCAAGCTAAACAACCCTAAATGAGACTCAACTCAATGCAATGCAAATGAATTCAAGATCTAAATCTAGGGTGAAAATGGACTCCAAAAAAATAAAAAATCAATGATCAAAAGTCAGGTTCACCAAAATGAAAAGATGAAAAATAGGGGAGTTCGTCAAAATGGAGTTGATGAACTCGATTAGGGACCTATCTTCCACTATTTCATTAGGAAATGAGATCCACACAATGAAATGGCTATCAACCTTGAGGTGAGTCAAGTTAAAGTGTGAATATGTTGATTTCTATTTTTTGCAAGGACAAGGGTCCTAATTAAACAACACTTTGGGGAGAAAGATTAAAAATAGAAAACTAACCCCAAAATGTGATCTATAACTCGGATATTGAATATTAGGCTAAATACTGATGGAACCAGAAATCAAATTGCAGATCTGAGAGAGGTAAGAAGGTGTATACCAATCACCAAAAGTGATTTTCTGAAGCTAACTAAGGAATCATTCACCCTATGGGTCCTAGTTAGGGCTTTGTAAAAGTGGTTTTTGGCTTCTTTGATTTTATGTCTGCACTCCCAGATTCCCAATTTTCACTGATGGACAGCTGGAAATAAATCTGAGATTTGAGTTTCTATGAGATGAAAACAAATGGGTCCTGGTTAGGGCTTTGTAAAAGTAGTTTTTGGGTTCTTTGATTTTATGTCTGCACTCCTAGATTCCCAATTTTCACTGATGGACAGCTAGAAATAAATTTGAGATGTGAGTTTCTATGAGATGAAAACAAAGGTGACCACAAATACAACTTTGACAACTTCTTCAAATTTTCTCTTCAAGAGTTCTGCCACCTAAATCTACAAACATAGGTCAAGAGGGAAAAATGTTTTGTTGTTGGTTAATGGGTTTTTTACTTGATCAAACCCCATTTTGGTAATTAAACCTTGAAATGAAATATTGAAACATAAAGGAATGATGAATGAACAAAGCAATGCCACAATTCACCAAACCCTTGAATGAACATTGGAATGTAGATTTGCAACTAGCATGAAATGACTTCTATGGATATGGATATTAATCTTGAAACTTGATTTGAAACAATTCCTTGAATGCTTGAATGGATCATGAACACTACATCAACATATTAGCTCCAATAACATGCAAGAATATCTTGATATGTTAATAGGATCTTGATTGCTGCAATAATTCTTCACTAAATCTTATCTTGAATGCCTTGATATGTTCTTGTAAACTATAAACTGATCTCATGAAAATATTCTCATTAAATTGCTAGGTGAAACATAGTGAAGTGACCTTATGTTTATAGGAATGTAACATTAATTTCCCGAATTTCAAATAACACAAGCTAACATGTGAATATAGCTTTGAGATCATTAAAATACCACCAAAAACATGATTAAAATTTAGGTCCTATGACTAAGTGAGGACCCATTCGCCCATGGGTGAATGGGTCCTAGGTCACTTACCTAGGACACACATTGCTCAATGAGAAGTTTTATGTTATGGCATTAATGAATGATGGGTTTCCTCTTTGGAAATTTAAATTAATTAGGCTTGAATTTGAATTAAATGGTCCCATTAAGACAAATCAACCTCAATTAATTAATAAAACCCTAAATAAGTGTGAATGTGTAGAGAGGTACACTTTACAACACTAAAAATAAAGCACAATTAATTCCATTTATTAATAGGACCCTAAACTTAATGTGAATATGTAAAATACATATTGCAACACTAAATTAAGGAATCATTAATTTCATTTAATATTAATTTCTAGATTAAGTGTGAGAAATGGATACTTTTTTCTTCACTAAAATTATTATAATTATCTTTGTAAAGGATAAAAAAATTGAAATGCTACTTCCAATGTGCATATTGTATCAAATTCACTCTATAATAATGATGTGAATACATACTTATGAATATGAATTACATGTTCTTTGAAAGAAAATTTTTTAAAGATAAAAAAAATTCTTGCACATTTTCTATCAGAATCACTAATTTGATTAGTTTTTCTTCATGGAGGATGTTAAATCTTTATAGACAATGATTGGGGTGTGTATTGTTCTTGGAGGATCAGTAAGTAGCATCTTATTTATTAATTCAATAATGAGTGTTTCATATTATTTTAAGGTAGTTAAAATATATTGGAAAACCCCAAAGATGGAATATTGATATAATATCATATCAAAATAAGTTTTAGACTTGTTATCCCAAGGAATAGGCATCGATATTTTCTAGAATCCCTATATATTTACACAATTAAAAATTAAGAATTGCACTATGGTGTTGTATATTAGTAATTTAGGTCTTATGTTCATGTCCACCCATTAAAGGTACAAGAAAAACTATTTTGTAAATTTATTTTCAAATCCTTGTTGTATTTACATGAACTATTTATCTACTTGTTCATAGTGATAAATTCATTGTTCTACAAATATACAATGTTGTTAGTAGATCCACACACCTAGGTTTTGTAGAGCCTAAAGTTTAGGAGAGATATTATCTAATACCTTATTCATTGGCCCAAGATCTTAGGTGTTTTAATAATAGGGATTCACAACCCTTAGAAATAGCTAGCAATAGGTTGGAGAACAACAATACCATTTACATACAATATGTATTATTCCTTTTAACAATCGTACCAAGTCCCATGTTTCATTATTTCTCAAACTAGACATCTCCTCATTCATGAAAATTCTCTAGGACTCATAATCACTCATCCATTATCTCATTCATAATTCTGCATTCATCAATATTAGCAATCAAAACAAGAATATATCTCTAACCAATAGGAGTGTACATATCTAGTTGATGTTTTTCTTGAGTAGTCCTCCTCAAGAGCTAATGAAGGGATTATACATCTTATTTGAAATTATCTAAACTATCTAATCTCTCCTCATCTTAATATACTTCATTAAGTTCCATTTTTTGATCTTCTGGGATAGTTGAACCATATTTTTTTTCATCCTCTTCTAGCTACAATATTATAGAAGGCTTAATTTCTCTAAAAAACATATTTCTACTAATACAAAACTTTCTCAACCATGAGTCTTAAATCTTGTACCCTTTCACACCAACACCATAACTAATGAAGATTATTTTCTACCTTGTTCTCTAATTGTGATCGCTTCTCCCTTAGAACATGCACATATGCCTGACAACCAAAAATTTGGAGATGTAATAATGAGGAATTTTTCCTATCCATAGATCCATAAATGTCTTTTCAATAAGAGATCATATAGGAGATCTATTAAGTTAACAAGGTGAAGTAACTACTACCTATAAATTTTATTCCAAGATGGATCCACTAAGAATACTCCTAGCCCTCACCATCAGTGCCCTATTTATCATTTTCACAAATTCATTTTACTAAGGAGTATATAGACTTTTCTTGTGTTTTTTTATTTTTCTCATTAAATATGTCAAAATTATTGAATAGAACTCACTACCATTATCAATTCTAAAAACCTTAATCTATCTACTAATTTATTTTTTTATAAGGGATTTATAATCCTTAAGATTAATAAATAATCTAGATTTACTTTTAAGTAAATACATTCATGTCCAAGTTCTAGAATAATCATTTGTAAAAGATACATGACTAGAAGGAACATGTAGTGCCCCTCCATTCTCACCATGGACATGTGTAGGTTGTCAGCTTAGGAACTCGAAAGTGAAGGTAAAAATAATAGTGATATTTAAATGTATATACTAATGATGTTAAGCAATTGATCTATTTTATGATACAGTATATGATGTTAGATGCATTATTTTGATCAGTATGTGATTATCACTCTAATTACTATGTAACTAATTGTTTATGAGTTGATTTGATTACTTAGTGTTGTCTTCTGATGTGATTGAGTGAAAGGGATAGTTTCACATTACTCACTTCTGAGTACCCTGATATGCTACAATTCCCATTTCATGGTGTGCCTAATTTGATATACATGTAGGCACAATCATTTTGTGTGTTGCAGGTTGCAGGTACTAGACATCAAATCCACCTGAATTGACAGGTTTGAGCATGCCTTAAACCCAATTGAATCGTTGAGCGGAGATATGTGGCCCCCTACCCTAGCCATCATCCTCGACGAGGATGAATATCTAGTATGACACCCCGTCAGTGTCGTCTGTTGATGTGGTTAGTTGGTCTTGTTATTTTAACCTTGTTTATGTTTAAGTTTTCATTGTTGATGTGGTTAGTTGGTCTTGTTATTTTAACCTTGTTTATGTTTAAGTTTTCATTGTTGATATTTGGGTTGTTTGATTTAAATTTGTTTTATTAATGCTATTTGGATTAATTGATGAATTAAATAAAATTATTAAGTAAAAATATTTTATAAAAATAGATATAAAATATGTTTATTAATGGTTAATAATAAATTTAAAAGTGTAAATAATATTAAATGAAATAAAATATAATGGGATGTGATTATTGATAAATAGTAAAATAATATAAAAAAGATAGAAATATTTTGCATTCAACACATGCACAGTTTCGAACTAATTGTTGGAAAGGAAACTTGTTTTTTGTGAGATTTTTATTAGAATTTTTTTGGAAAGTAAAACAACTTCCTTTTTGGGGGGGTAAACAATCATCTTTAAGGGAGGCTTGGATTATCATTGATTATTATGGATTTTTGGTTTTTTGGGGGAGGAGAAGAAATGGTTTTGTCTGCAAAGATAATTTATTTAGTTGTAAATTTTGTGGGAAAATTTGGGGATTATTGAAAAGACTAATTGGGGATTTTCGAAGAGGTGGTTGTTGCTGCAAAGATTTCATCTCGAAATCGAATCTCCAAATTTACCAAACGATTGATTCCAGATTCCATTATTTTTCTGAATTTTATCTTTGTGTTTGGAATGAATGTTTGAATGTTGATGTTGTTTGATAATGAAAGGTAAGATGGTTATTTATTTCACAATTGAAACAAATAAAAAATACATTGTTTGAAGGTCTTAAAGCTTTTATTTCATAAATTGTTGTGTGTGTATTCTGCAGCCTTTGCATTCGATGAGTAAAATCCATCTTCAACTGCTAAACGCATTTTCTTGAAATTTTCTAAAGCCTTTCAGTTATTCCTTCATCTGCACAGTTCTTTACTGAGGGATTGGTGTTACCCAGCTGTATGTTTTGCTTGACATTCACTAGCCATTCTTCAAGCAGTTATCCAACAAGGTTAGTTATTATGATATCCAAAATTGAATCTCATCTACCCATTTGATGCGACCTGATTTATCTCTCACTGCATTATATGGTGGCTTGTACTGAAGAGAAGACATTAAACATTTCAAGTTCTATGCATTGACTTCATGTTCGACGTATACCTCTAACAATGCAGCTACTGGAGATAATATTGTTTTATTGATGTCATCGACTGCTTGCCACTTACTCTAGTGGCCAACCCAAAACCTTGATTGTTGACCCCAAGGAAGAATGCTATCCACCATGCCTACTCAAAAAATCGACTGATAATAACCATGGCAGAATTCTAATAGGTTCCTACCAAATGTTTTGATAATGTTTTAAATTGTTGCTTATTCAATTTGCATATGATATGATTTCATTTGATCTCATATGTTGCACCTTACATCTTTGTGTTTAGTATTTACTACAGATTATTTCAAGCCCGTGTGTTGGTTTCCATCTGTGTTACTAGCAATTATGAATACAATCGATTTCATGTATGTGATTTCGTACCTGCACCTTATATTTGTTATGTTGTATTAGGCATTTGATGAAAGCATAGTATGCTTGGAATTTGATAATATGTATGATAGTTTGGTAAACGATGAAAAATATTAATGTTGGGTTTCCTTTGGATGAACATTTTGTTGGGAGATCGTTGCATATACAACACATCTATGGAATTCGATTGATATATACATATATAGGTATACAACTATATACTTATAAGTATTAAGATTGTAGAAAAAGGATATTCTTTTCTTTACAATGAAAAGATTATGCTAGTTAAATAAATTGTAAAATTAAATGGGAAAAAAATAATTAGATATCATACAATTACATTATATGGATTTGCAAGGAACGAGTAAAATAAAGATTAGTTTTTGTATCAAATAATTCTTGGTTGGTGAAATTATATAATCCTATCAAGGGTAGTTTATTTTCTCTTTATTGCAATTCAAAGGAAAGAGTGTAGAAGTTTTAGTTTGTTTATCACATCACCTAGTTAGTAAGTATGGATCATGATTAAAGATAGTTCTTTATTTATTTCAAAGATAGTGTATAGAAGTATCACTTTTTCTTTAAGTAGTTTTTTATGAATTTCGGTATAATAATAGTGCATTATTTCATATAAATGTAATATGATATATTTGAGTCATTATTATTATCTTCTATATTTTAAATTTCATTCATATAGACATCGCAAGAATCATGTTTCATAAAAGAGTTGATTCAGGTGGATTTTATACGATCATCACAAGTGGGTACCATTATTTATTATTTATTTTATAGCTTTAAAACAAAATTTCATTATGGTACACATTGTAGAAAATCTATTCAATATATACTTAAAGGTGAGATTGAAGTGTCAATATTTAAAGAATGGATGATATATATGTATTATGACTGAATGTTGATGGATGTATACATGTGTATGTGTTATGCTATTAGAAAAGGATTTTCCTTATGAATAATTGTGTATGTAGATAATTGAGAGATTTATTAAAATGAATAAATTAGATTATCATTAATGCTGATTTCTTTCTTATTTATTTAATAGTTGATTTGTCGATGCATCTGAAATTCATGGTTACATTGCTCTTTTGTTGCTAGTTTTGAATAATGTGTTTAACTAGTGGAGTCAAGGTGATTTTGGTTATTGTTTCATAGTGGGAGTCTTTTATTAAATATGGTTAAGGTTGGCTTTTAGAGGCTTGGGAGGAACTAATTTGTATGTATGATTCTTATGATGGTTTTACTTTGGAAATAGTTTGGCAATGTTTTGTGTTTTGTGTTTTGTGCAAGATGGTCAATGCCTTACACCGTGGTTAGATTCTTGTGGTTTTGATAAGTGTGCAAGAAGATCAATTTCATGCATTGTGTATACATCCTTGTGATTGTGATATGTAAGTGAGATGGTTAATGCATTGCTCTGTTGGATTCATGTGATTGTGTTAAGTTGCAAGATGGTTAATACCTTGTTCTTTTGTAGGGTTTACTAGTTGCAAGTAGGGGGAGTGACTCTCAATGGGGTTCAATACCCAAAGTGGTGTCCAGGACAACCCATTGGAGAGTTTCTTAATCCAGTGATAACTTAAAATAAATTGGGGGGAATGGGTAATTTTCACATAAACAAGATAATGGATGCCTCATCCATGCCTGTGGTACTCGTTTAGGCTAAGGATGGGTTGAGAAGGCCTATTTGGAAAGATCAACTTCCTTTTCCTCATTAAAGGAATGTTGGTTCCTCATATGTCACCCTATGGGGTCGACATCTAGTGAGAGACTATAAGGACAACCATAAATGGGGGTTGACGTCTAGTGAGAGACTATCAGGATAACACATGCCAAGACCATGCAATGACACTCTTCCCTATTGCAGTCTAGCATTCCCTAGTTTTTTTTCCCCACTATTTTGTGAGTGCCTCTGGAAGCGATGTTCGTTTTGTTTGTGAAGTTAATTTTGTTGTAGTGTCGTGTTGGAGCCATGTTTAGTCTTGTCTATGTTAACCTTATATCTTCTTGACTATTTTTTGTAGTGGGACCTTATGTTATCTCCTATCATGGGGGGTGGACCTTATGGTTCCACATGGTCAGGATGTTGGTTTTTTTTACCTTCATTAGGTTTCCTTGTTGTTTGTTCAAGTGCATGGAGGTTGTAAATTGTGTAGCAGATTCTAGTTCATGACCCAGTTCAGGAAGACAACCATTTATGTATATGTATTGGACTTGTATCTCAGTTGAATCATTTATTGTAATATTGATGTATTCTACCCAATTATATTCAAGGAAGTATTATTGTAAACAATGTAATGATGTAACAAGTTATGATGTATTCTTGTAATGTAATTTGTATATATACTTGTAGTTATTTACAAATGATCTTAAATATTGTTTATCTGATGGCATGGTATGGAAATGTATATTGTAGATTCATTTAATGTGATGGATTAAAAATGAACTCTTGATTGTTAGATAAATTGTGATTAATGAAATAATTATATTTCTTTATTATAGTTATGTTAGTAGTGTAGTCATGGAACCTTAGAGGACTTAGGGTTTGTGATATGTTATGTTATGCATTTCACTATTATTTTTTATTAAAAAAATTTGTTTCATTATTAAGGAATGTGTTGTTTTTTCCTCTGGGGTTTCTTGGTGGGGCGTTATAGAACATTTAGAGGACCAAATACATCGAAATTAATTAAATCCAACACCCCAAAATAATTGTGAGAACTTGAGTAAAAGTAAAGATGGTTTTATTTACCATATATGTAATGTTCATAGAAATCAAAATAAAATTGCATAATTAGTTAACTTGTCTACCATATTTTTTATTCTTTAAGGTCTTGACACATATATGCCCCATTCTATAGTTCCATAAAAATACAAAGCCAAAAATAACTTGAAGAACATCAAAACAACAAAAAAGGACAATGAGGAGGTAGACCTAGAAGCTTGGAACAAAAATTTCAACCTATTAGCTTATGAGTTGAATTCTTTAATGATCCTCTGCAACCCAATAACCACTTAGAGCACGATGTTCTGTATTTTTTCATTTTCTATTTAGTGCTAGGTTATTTCTCTTTGTAGTGTTGTATTGGTTCAACATTTTCATATTAATTTTATATACTTTGGTTTCTATGTTATTTCTATGAAATCTGTTGGAAACAAGCCACACTGAGAGGGGGGGTGAATCAAGATTGTGCAAAAATTAACTTTATTAACCTTTAACTTCCAAGCATTAGGAACATTCAATCATAAATCATAAACAAGAAAATAAACACAACACCATAACACTAAGATTTTTACATAGAAACCTTGTTAAATGAAAAACCACGGTGGATGGCTAATCCACAATTATGATTCTAAGTATACTCAAAATGAAGATTATAAAAGGGGAATGCACTTGCATTCAAGTGCACTGCCTAGAGCTCGCTACTCAAAGAAAAGAGGGCTTGCTAAACCAAGAGTTTAGATTAAAACCATCTGAATATTTTAACTGATATGATAGCATCTAAAATGTTTGATTATAGTTCTAGATTAAGTAAAATGATAGATCTAAACTGCCTTACAGAATGATTCTGTAATTCTATTCTGCTTTGCTCACGCACACAATACAGATCTTCTATGCGCAAGTGAAATTGCACTTAATCGCACCTCTGCTCTGCTCTAACTCACAATTCAGACACTAAAATAATATGCACATCATCCAAAATGATATGGACGATCATGTATATATATCTACAACATAGGATTTATTTACACTTTGCCAACTTCAATAGAACTCAACAAAATTATAACTATTGGCTCACATAATGAGAAATATGCAATGTGTACCCTTAATGGTTGGCCATAACCTGGATAAGACCTAAATAAATATATAAAAACATATATATACTCAATTGATTAGTTCTCATACATCTGTGACTTAATATATTTATAAAGTCGGCTTTAATACAAGAAAAACTAAGAATACGCCAATTGAATCTTCTAACTCCCATGTGAATTGATACGAGCAACTGCACTTTAGTCTCAATAGAGATAACACACCAATAATCATTTCTTGAGATGTGCAACACAAAATGATAACCTGAAATCTCTGCATAGATTGATGAGTGTTGAGTTACCGAATACCCTATTCTGCCTTGTCAATTTTCAATCTATCTGTTGGTAGGATTGAATGAAGATATGTGTACCTTATCAATGCATAGGGTTTCCATTAGTGACAACACCAGATGACAATTGTAGTGTCTCTTTCCAACAATCTCCCCCTTTGGCATTGATGGCAACACTTAGTGAAAAATAACTAAGTGTCGGATCAGTACCAAGATAAACTTCACTGCAATCCAAAATTTCAAAAATGCTACTCTCCCCCTAAGAAGATTATACATTTTTCACACCACTTCTCCCCCTTTGACATCAAGGGCAAAGGCAGGGGTCACATACCAAAAATAATTAATCAAAATTTTGTTTGTACAAAGGTGCTTCTTTACCTTACAAAAGTTGAAAGATGTCTACAAAATCCTTCTTTAGCTATGCCAGGTTTGAATCCCAAACTCATTTGAGGCTTTCCATTATGGTTATGTGTCCACAAATCAGATAGGACAATGTTTTTATGGATTCCAAGCTGGTTGGATCATTGACTTCCATAGTTTCTTCTCCTTCTTTTAAAGCACTGCCCATTACATCAATTTTGAGGCTAATGATGCTTCTAAGTTCACAGGTTCTGGAGACAATTTTATCATTTTCATGCTTCATCCCTTTGATTTTTTTTAGCAGAGACATAACTTCGCCTTCAATCTTCCCAACACCACCAAATAGGGGATCAAATGCCTTAGAAATAGTTGCTAACTGATTTTTCAGGTCTTTCACCTTCTTTTGATTTGCTTCTGTAAACTTTAAAAAAGACAAATAGGATTTGTAAATCTTGCCTCCTTCAGATAAGGCATCTTGTATGTGCTTGACACAAGTGGCCAAAGTGACTTTGTCTTTGGCAATCAATTTTTTTAGTCCGCTAAGCCTTTTTGCATCAAATTCCTTATGCACTTTTGCCAACAAAGACTTCTCAAGAGACTCAAAATGAGTACTCATCGAATTGATAAGACTCTTCAGTTCACTGGATGAAGATTCAATCTAATCTTTGAAAAAGGAGGGCATGACCTTCTCCAGTACTCCAGCCACAAGTGCCAATAGTTCACTATCTTCAATATGAGATTTTAACAGTTCTTCTTGAGCTTTTACTTGAGAAAATGAGGCCACATACATAATATGGATTCAGATCAAGGTTGATAGGTCAATGGGACCTTTGATTAATTTCTACTCAATCTCTTCCTTATGTTCCACTAGGAATTTTTTAATTGTCTCGGCAGTGTCTCTTGACTTCATCTTTACATCACTTTTCATTTCCTTAGCTAATAATTCCTTAATTGAAGCTTTTGATTTATCTTCAGTCTTCTCCGCTGATTCAATTGGTACATTCATATTTGCATTAACTTCCATGGGGATTTCTATGTTGTTATCTGGAAGTGGAATCTTGAATTTTACACTGGCATCAAGATTTCCTTCTTTTGCATCTTTGACCAGATCAGATGAGACATCATCTGTATGAGTTTCTTCAAACACAATTTTAATTTTTTCATTCAGTAGTAGCTCTTTCAGAATCTATTTTGTTTCTTCTATAACTTCATCTCTTAGGCCAATCATTAGTTTATTGACCCTTGAATTGCTTTTGAACTTCCTTTTTTCTTTGTTTAGGAATGATTTCATGTCTTCCACAAACATTTCCAGACATAATTTTGCAAGAATTCTCTCTCATTCATTCTTCTTCAGATAGAGCACTTAATCTCCTTGATTCCCGAATATCATACAAACTTTTTGGGAGGCTAGACATGATTTCAAACAAAACTTTGTTGAAGATATTCAAGTACTTTATTGTAGATTGTTCTAGAATTCTTCTATCAGATTCAGAGAAATATTCATACCATTGAGAAAGTGGTTTAATATTTCCATTTGAAATTATTGATTTTTCAACTTGTTCAACAATCATACCAGGTGTATCAACCTTGGTCTTCTTCTTTGCATGAGCATCTACACCGGAGGATTTTGGCACAGTTGTTGCTTTAGTGCCTTGTTGTTTGATTTCCTTGAAATATTCATCGGATTATGTTTCCTCATCATCAGAAGTAGTCATGTACACTCTTTTGTTTTTTATTTTCCTTCCTTGGGCTTCCTTTTCAGATCTCTTGCTTTCACTTTTCACAGGAGCAGATTTCGCTGCTGGAGCTGAGTGAGATGTCGAGATTCTAGTTGTTCTAGTTCGGGCAGATGGTTCTGTCAGACCAGAAGATTGTGCTTTTTTTGCCTCTTTTGCAGCATTCCTTGCTGCTACCTCTTTTTCCCTTTTCTCCCTAACTTCATTTAGTTTCTTCATAGATACACCCAAGAACTCTACAATAACTTCAACTTATTTTCTTATTCTTTTGGTTGATGTCAGTTTCTTGAGCTCAATATGAATTTGAGTGTGATATTTTGCATATGTACCAAATCTCTCTTCAGTTGGATCTATAGGTTTTCTTAATAGATGTTCGATATACATTTCCAAAATGTTTTCCTCGACCTCATAGCCCATAGGCATGATCCAAACTATTCTTGGATCTCTAGCTTCCATCAGGCACTGATCGACATTCACCATAAAACAAATTGAATCTTTTTATTTCTCCACAATGGTGGTGGGAGTTCTTTCCCTATCTTGCATGCTAGCTTGAAAGCTTTTGAAATAACCCCAGATGTCTAGATTTTTGGTTTTCATATCTGTAAGATTATATAATAGATTTTGTATTTGTTCAGCTATCGAAATGTTATTTTGCCACTGAACTTTTCCAACACCCAAGACTTCCTCCATGAAATAGAAAAATAGGCATAAAAGTAGTCTACCATATTTCAATGAATTTTTCTTGTCCTTTTTTATCTTCACAAGATTTTCCATCAACTGAATTCTTAATAATTCGTAGAGATCATATTTCATATTCTCTTTCACCATTTGGTAGGCAGTATAAATTGTCGTACTAGATACATTTTTTTCTTGACTAGAGTGGTAAATATTATAACCAATTACCATAGATGCAAATCTAACATTTATATCAGCAATATTGTCAAAAACATTGCTCTCATGTCATATGTTGAGCCTATGGTGTTAGTGACGGTTTGATTTTTCACAGACTTCAAAACAGGTAGACCACCAGAGGAATTCAAACTTGTTACAGCACTAATGGCCTCCTTAGTAATTTTGAATGGAATATTAAGCCACATAAACTCATCATGTACCTGACTCAATACATAGCAGACCCATTCCAACTCCATGAACACGGGAAATTTAACCATCGAAATAAATTTCTTTGTTTCTAGGATTTGGTGTTCCAATTTTGCACTGAATTTTTCATCAATGATATGATGATTGTAGAAATTCACAAGTAGTGAGTGCTAGGAAATGCACCTGAATGCAAGTGCATTCCCATTTTATAATCTTCATTATAAAATGGGAATGCACTTGCATTCAGGTGCATTTCCTAGCACTCACTACTCAAAGAAAAGAGGGCTTACTACCCAAGAGTTCAAATTAAAACCCTCTGAAGATTTGAACTAAGATGATAGCATCTAAAATTCCTGATTAAAATTCTAGATTAAGTATAATGAAAGATCTGTTGCCTTACAAACTGGTTCTGTAATTATATTTTTCTCTACTCACACACACAATATAGATCTTCTATGTGCAATTGAAACTACACTTGATCGCACCTCTACTCTACTCTAACTTGCAATTCAAACACTAACACAATATGTACATCATCCAAAATGATACGGACGATCATGTATATATATATCCACAACATAGGATTTATTTACACTTTTTCGGCTTTAATAGAACTCAACAAAATTACAACTGTCGGCTCACATGATGAGAAATATGCAATGTGTACCCTTAATGGTTGTTCATAATTTGGATAAGACCTAAACAAAGATATTAAAAACATAGATATACTCAATGGATTAGTTCGCATACATCAATGACTTAATATATTTATAAAGTCGGCCTTAATACAAGAAAAACTAAGAATACACCAACCGAGTCTTCTAACTCCCATGTGAATTGATACGAGCAATTGTGCTTTAGTCTCAACGGAGATAACACACTAATAATCATTGTCTAAGATGCACAACACAAAATGGTAACCTAAAATTTCTACATAGATCGATGAGTGTTGGGTTACTGAATACCCTATTCTACCTCGTTGATTTCCAATCTATCTTTCGGTATGCTTGAATGAAGATATGTGTACCTTATCAATGCATAGGGTTGCAATCAATGACAACACCAAATGACAGTTACAGTGTCTCTTGCCAACAAAATCTTTGGGTTTTGAACCATTTTTCCACCTTATTTTATCAAAAACAAATCTCTACATGTAGCTTACTCTTTGAAGTAAAAACTTGATAAGGTACAAAAAATTATGGCCACCGTAAGTGGATACAAGACTCATATTTATTGCTAGTTTTAATTTTGAGAGTAGATTTTGTAGATATCTTGGCTACAAGAATAGAGTAAATTTGTAGAGAATAGTATATGCATCCAACTAAAGTATAGTTCCATACAAAAACATTTAGAAATAACCATAGCTCCTTACATCATATTGTACCCTTAATTGGAGAAAATAACCTACACACCCACATTATTCAATTTTCTTACCAATAATAAGTTCCATATCAAACCAAGGATATGCAAAAACCATTGATCTCCTTCACACATCCATCAAGTAATATGATAAGAACTCTTCTATGGCCAATAATATTTAGGTGATATTTATATTTAATATACTTCTCATAATCATATTATTCATATGCAGAGAATGAATCCCAATGGAAAAGTGCACCTATCAATCAACCATGTATCTTCTTATGCATGCTTGTCCAAAGTTGTGACAAAGGGATCCATGTTATTTGAAAGGATTTATCATACCTATCATTTGATAATTTTTATTTTTCTTCATAGATCCTCTTTGTAGTTGACTAATGAGAGTGTCTAGGATTTTAATAGTTCTAACACATATCCTTGAGCTTTTTTTTCTATAACTGAATCTTCCATGGGATTTGTACCATGAATATTTGTTCTTCTTTTTCTTTTTTCTTTTTTCTTTTCTTTTTCACTCCTCCATGAACTAATAGAGCCTCCTTATTGATATGTTTATATAATAGTTTTCTTTTTGTAGGTTTTATGCAAACTTTAAGATACTTTTAAACACACTTCCTAACAATTTTCCATATCATATTATCCTTTTTGTATCCATTATACAGACCTAAGACCCCAAAAAAATGGTGATGGAATTATGGTTTAATATATTAGCATTAAGTGGTTTATATGAATATGTGCATGGAAGTGTTGATGGAAATTTATGTTTGATTATGATGGTTATTCTTGTGTACATGTTTTGTGAAACTAACTTCATTGTAGAAAAAAGAGGAACCCATAGAAAAAGGGGCACTGAATACTGAAACAAGGGAAGCTACAAAAACAGTTGAACGTGGTGATTATTGGTTGAAAGAATTTAATGAAGATAGAACACACGTTATCATAAATAGTTAATAAAGACTAAAGAAGAGGTATGTCTTATATGGTACTTTGATAGATGGACATATAATTGAATGTATTATATTTTGACAGAGTTCTAGTTTGATAGGGTTCTCTTTCTTTTCAGTTGTAGGTTGAATAATTCCAAATCTTGAATCCACGATCTAGATATCTGGGAGTGGAATTAATGATTTTGGTTTAATTTTTTAATTTAGTTGATCAATGACATTTTATACTATTTTTTATTTCCAGTTGAACATGAATTTATAGAATGGTTAAATCTAGTTTGTGTAAGAGTATTTTATAATATTTTATCTTTTGCAATAAATGGAGATCAATTCATGAGATGCATGAAATCTATTAGTTATATTGATTTTAGTTAAGTGGGAATAGTTACTTGAGTAGGCCACTCAAGGTATTATTATTCACTTCATCTTTTAGTTATTTATTTTTGTTGATAGTTAGTATTAGTTTATCGTTGTTCATGAATTGTGTGCAAGATAACTGAGATTTCATTTCTTTCTTATTACAAGTGAATGCTTAGGAACATGCATGTAATAAATATTAGTAATAGTTTGAAGGTCAATTTAGTTAATTCAGTAATCTTAATCAAGTTTTTAGTTAACATAGCATCATTTCATTAGCAATAGTTCAATTACAACCTTTACTATAGGTACCTGCAGCAACTAAGTCTTAGTTATACTTTTATTGTTTTACAATTTTGTGAATTTCAAACAACTAGAATAACTACATGAGGATATTTTAGGTAGTTTGAGTCTATGAAGGCATATATAATGTTGCACCATCATTATCTTACGCACCTTGGTTGATGACTTAATGTAATTTTAAGCAATGTCAAGTGGACTGTTTAGTTAGTTAACCCTATGAATTGAGTGAATTTCACCAAGTTTACAAAACATTAACTTAGAATCTACATTTTTGGTATTGTTTCCAGGGATGGTGCTATCTTCATAGGCCTATTTCTACAAAGATTTCATATTTAAAATTTTGTATTTTGTATTAGGACTGATAGATTTCATCTTCAAAAATACCTAGAGTTATACTAACATTGTGTAGGGTCATTTCCATATAAATTCAAACCTATTGTATGTAGAGGCAAAGAGATAACCAAGGAATATTCCTCCCTTTAGACACTCAAGACAGAGACGATACTGGTGAATGTGTTGAATATACTACGAAAATTATTGAAAGACTGGACACTACCTTTCCATCTTCGTCATCATCATCATCATCATCGTCGTCGTCATCATTGTCGTCATCGTCGTCATCGTCGTCATCATCATCATCATCATCATCATCGTCATCATTGTCGTCATCGTCGTCGTCGTCGTCATCATCATCATCATCATCATCATCTTCCACAACTTTTGAAGGGATCTTCTGAACAATGGCAGATCTTGATCCATCAAATCTTGATACCTTTGAGTTCCACATTTTTAACCAAGCTAGAGCTACTATGTTGAAAAATATTCCACCATTAGAATTACGAGTATTTTATCACTTGGTAATTGAGGACCCAGATACCTTTCTCTTTGATTTTGATGTTTTGTGCAAAAGTTATGATTATACTACTGATGCCCACTGGCTCAAGTTCTTCACATCCACTCTTAAGGATGTTGCCCTCAAATGGTTTATGGGGCTTGGCAAGGATGTATTCACAGATTGGGACACCCTAAAGACCAAGTTCTTGGAAAAATACAAGGAATATTGCATAGGATTAGACCAAAGAAGAGATGGAATTTTCTCAATGTCTCAAAAAGAGGATGAACCACTAGAAGACTATGTGGAAAGATTTCAATTTTATTTGAAGAAGAATCCACAGCATAAACTTTTAAAGGAATCCCTTAAATTGGTATTTTAGAGGGGAATTAATGAAGATAGTATAGATTCCCTGATTCTTATTGGGGGAGGAGACATTTCTACAAGACCATTTGAAGAAATTTGTAAAGTATGTAGGAATTATTCTAGGGCCATTTCTAGGAAGCCAAGAGGGGAGAGGTCATCCATCACAAGTAACCCCTCTAATGGGGTTTCTAAAGTAGAAATCATTAACTTATTGTCCAACATCAAGCAGGATTTCCTTTGCCTACAGTTAGGACAATACTCAGGGAGCATGGATTTTGCTTCCTCCTACTTCTTCTTAATGTGGAGGGTGTCTAATTTTGTTGCTAGATGATTGATTATATCCTGCTTCATGAAGCAGATGATGGACAAATTTTCTACATAGCACAAAAGAGGCCTTGGTAGAAAATATAAGGTATGCCACTAGAACCCCTTAGTTTTAATCCATCTTTCCCTTTGAGCAATCAAAAAATTTCTACTTGGAATATATAGCCCTAGCAAACAAATTAGAACAAGTGGTGTAATCTTCAACAATGGCTGCAAGCCCATTCAAATTGGAACCAACAACCAAACCCATGGCCACAACAAAACTTTTAGGGTTCCAACTACAATCCATAATGGCCAACCTATCAAAATCAATAGCAGCCTCAGTGGAAAAAAGGTTAACCATGGAAAAAAAATATGAATTACCAATATCCTATGTTACCACCTCCTCCACCTCAGTAACAAGCTTTGATGCCTTCATCAAATCCTTAGTCCCAACCACCTAGACCATCCCAAATACCTATCCAACCTACACCTAACCCTAACACTAATCCTATTAAATAGGCTTATACTAACAAATTTGTCCAATACTCCACTTATGGGGTAGATGTGAGTAACCTTCATCTCAGATCGAGGAAGCAACTTGCAAGACCTTCATCTCCCAAAATTACAAAATTAGATGATAAAGAATCAACAAAGGTATCCTTAGATAACACACCTTTGGAATCCCAATCCAATCAAGGGCTCCAAACTACATCACATCTAAAGCCTCCATTCCCTAAACATCTGGCTATCTAGCAGTAGCATACACAAGTTGAAACAAACCTTCTAAGCTCGTTAAAGGATGGCAGCATTAAAATCCCTTTGGTACAAGATATCAAAGATATTCCCATCTATACTAAGAATATTAGGGATCTTTGCCTTAATAATTTAGGAAGGAAAAGAAAGGACCCACATACAATCCATGTTCTAAGTAACCTTGTTGATATAATGTTGGGAATTATAATTATTCCCAATTATACAGATCATGGTAGTCTAATAGGTGACATTAAAATCAATAGGACTCTTATTAAAAATAATTTGATAGACTTGGGTGCTGCAATTATTGTGATGACCAATGAAACCATGCAGCTACTACAGTTATCCAACCTTAGGCCTACTCAAACAGTTTTATAATTAGCCAATAGGTCTATAGTTAAGCCTGAAGGAGTTATTGAAGACCTGGTCATTGCATTAGATTCTTGGGATTACCCTGCTAACTTTATAGTACTTCAACCCAAAGTTAATCTAGCTGGTTATCCACTAATATTAGGCAAAATTTGGTTAACAACAACTAATGCATTCATAGGATACATATTTGGTAAAATGATAATATCCAATGTGACAATCACAAAGAACTTGGTTCTTTATCTACCTACCCAACCGTATGCAAATATGGAGCATTCTATTTGGTCTAATTTGGATGAGGAGGAAGATAGTTTCTCTCTTCATACATTGATGACTATTGAGTACATCCCCTTATTGGATGACCAAGATGAAGATGATATTATCACTCATATAATTCAAAATGACTACGATAGGAGCCTGCAACAATAGGATTATCTCATATGCCTACAAGACCCCTTGCAAAGTATTGTACCTGTTGATTCTATAGAAGAGGTATCACAACTATTTCATTCATTACTCCCTCAGCAATTTTTACCAATCATACCAAGCCTTGATCTCTCATTGGTTCAAGAGTTATCAAAGGAGTTGGAAATTATGCTAGGGAAGAAGTTAAATATTAATAATGCCCTGACTGAGGAACAACAAAATTCTCTGAAATCAATATTGCAAGCACACTTAGCTGCATATGCATGGGATTACCATGATATGAGGGTAATTGATCCTAATCTACATGCACAAGATTTATATTAATGAATTCTACAAACCTATAAGATAGTCGCAAAGATGAATGAATCCAGCTCTAAGAGATATAGTAAAAGTTGAACTAAAAAAGGTTCTTGATGTTGGTTTTATATACCTTATTTTATATAATGAATGGATTTCACCATTGGTTATATTTCCCAATAAAGGTGGGAATTGGAGAGTCTATGTTGATTACAGGGAATTAAATATTGCCACAAGGAAAGATCACTTTCCATTGTCATTTATTGACCAAATTCTTAATTCTTTGGCTAGGAAGAAATATTTTTCATTTCTTGATGGTTTCAGTGGTTATAACTAGATCAAGATTGCATTAGGAGATCAAGATAAGACCACATTTACCTACCCCTAGGGAACTTATGCATATTAAGTTTTACCCTTTGGCTTGTGCAATGCTCCAACTACCTTTCAAACAGTAGTACTCAACATATTTTTTGATTTTGCACACAACTACATGGAGATATACATGGATGATTTCACCACTTATGGTGAAAGTTATGAGGAAGCTCTTAGTAACCTAGAGAAAGTGTTAAAAATATGTAAGGAACATAATTTATCCCTCAGCAATGATATTTTTTTCATGATGATGACACAAGGCATTGTGTTAGGACACTTTATCTCTAGTGGAGGCATACAGGTTGGTGCAAAGAAGATTGAGACTATATCTAACCTACATGTACCACAAAAAATAAAAAGATGTAAGAAGCTTCCTTGGACATGAAAGCTACTATAGGAGATTCATCCAATATTTCTGTAAAATTGTTGCACCTCTGTTTATTTTGTTGACAAAGGATTGTGATTTGATTGGACTAAAGGTTGTCAGAGTTCATTTGAAAAACTAAAGGCAGCTTTAACTCATGCACCAGTTCTAAGAGGCCCAAATTGGACATTACCATTTCACATCCACATTGATGTATCTTAATTTTCAATAGAAGCAGTCCTAGGGAAGAAATAAGGGAATAAGGAATATGCAATCTATTATATCGTTAAAAACCCCCAAGGAGAAGATTTGAACTACGCTATGACCAAAAAATAAATTCTTGTAGTTGTATATGCCATTAACAAGTTAAGACATTATATAACTTGTTATAAAGTGTTCATAGATATAGATAATGCATCCATTAGGTACTTGATGAATAAACTAGTGTTAGGTGGAATACTTGTAAGGTGGTTATTGTTGCTACAAGAATTTTACATAACAGTAGTAGACAAGCTTGGAAAGGATAATGTGGTTGCTGATTTTCTATCAAGATTTCCTACCCAATCATCAGAAGAAGAGGTTGATGATTCTTTCCCTGATGAGTCTAATTTCTCTAAATGTACACACACCATGGTATGTTTACATAGCTAATTATTTGGTGTCGAGACATATTCCAAGTTACTTTTCACCAAGAGAGAAAAGGTAGTTGGTTCATAAATTATTCCCTTATTCATGGATTTCTAGATTTTTTTTTACACTGGCCTAGATAACATTATGAGAAGGTGTACTGGGGAGGATGAAGTGTTTGAGATATTGAAACCATGCCATGATGAACCTTGTGGTGGAAATTTTACAACCAAAAGGACAACTTTCAATATCGTGACAACAAGATATTATTGGCCAACCTTACATAAGAATGATGTTAAGAATACTAGAAGCTATGATTTCTACCAGATGATGGGAAGACCCACAAGAAGTGATGAAATTCCTTTACAGCATCATTTGGCACTAGGTCCTTTTGATAAATGGGGGCTAGATTTTACTGGACCTATCTCTCCCAAATTAAATAAAAAAGAATACATATTGGTATGCACTGGTTACGTAGCCAAATGGGTTGAAGTAAAAGAATTGTAGTTTTCCAGAGATGGAAATGTTGCAAAATTATTATATGAGTAGATATTCACTAGATATGGTGTACAAAAAGAAATAGTGACTGGTCAAGGACCACAATTCACATAAAATCTAATTACCAAGTTGGTAGAAGAATATCAAATCAAGAAAAATAAATCTACCCCATATCATCCTCAAGCTAATGGTAAAGTAGAGATTACCAATAGGGAGATTGAAAATATATTGACCAAAATAATGCAGCTTCATAGAAGAGATTGGGTATCCAAATTACTAGAATTTGTTTCGGCATACAGAACCCGTTGGAAGACAACAACACATTTTAACCCTTATGAGTTGGTTTATGGTAAAACTGTAGTATTGCTTACAAAATTTGAATACAAAAATCTAAGGACAGTAGTGGAGTTAGGAATGGATTTAATAGAGGTGCAAAAGGAAAGGTTACACTCTTTAAATGGGTTAGATAAAATCCGCATGGAAGCAATCCATCATACAAAGGTGATGCAACAACAACAAATGAAATGGCATGATTAGTTTATCAAGACAAAATAATTTAATAAAGGAGGTTTGGCTCTGTTGTATGACACAAAGTATAAGTATTTCAAGGGAAATTCCAATCTAGGTGGTTGGGCCCTAATGAAATTATTAAGGTTTACCAAAATGGAGTAGTGCAATTACATACCATTGATGCAGCCTGATTCTACCTTCTTGTTAATGGCCATGGACTTAAGTTATATGAGAAACCAATGCAGCATGATGACTTCATTGTTTCACTCATACAACAATATGGCACTCAAAATGAGCCTGAAATATAATATGATTCATAAAGTCCTACATTTGTACTAAGGGACTTACTAAACACGTCTGGTGATCCAGTGGTTGAGTTGCAAAACTCATCCCTTGAAATCACCTAGACCTAATTCTCCATGCTTTAAAACACGTGCACACATAACACAATATTCATGCACACACTGCACAGTTATAATAACAATCAATCTATCTCCACACGAGACTTGTTCACCATATTCATAATTTTCCTGATGCTTAAGGGACCTATAGCTTCACACTCACTACATTTTGATAGGGACCTGGCACTGCAGGCACCTGTAGCAACATTCGACGACTGGAAAAAATATTTTATTCATTTGGCACCATATTTATTACAAGGTTATGAGCATTCATTTCCATTATACCCACATATCCATCCTACATATCATGACATAATTATTTTATCACCTGTGTGCATTTCAAATATTTCATGTTGTCACATCACAAGCTTGCATCTATCTCACAGTATCCACTCACCATCCAAGATACCTATTAACTTGCATTTAATATATGTCCCATCAAATCCATAACCACATATATTCTTTTAGTTTTCACATGCCATCAATGGTTATTTTCAAATGATGGTACTTGAGGTATACTATTATGATTATGCAAGCTTTATTCAAAACTTTTTATGAACTTTTATTTCATTTCCATGCATGTTAATTATTAAACTAATTAATTTCTTCAACTCACATTTATACAAGATCCAAATCATCATTTTGAAGTGAGATCACTACACCCATTAAGTTGGGGGGTACACTTAATCTATCCTTTTGCCAGACTTTTTGAATTTTCCACCCTAAATTGAATTAATGAAAATCATGGCATGCAAAGCCTAGAGTCATATTTTTATTGCTATTTCGGCCCGCTTCCATTTTTTAAATTCCTAAAACTTGAAACCCTATAGAATTTGTAATAACCTTAGCTTGGTTTCTATAAGAGCTAAATTTGAAGAGGTATTTGTAGTTGTAGTGTGGTGTGGTAGTAAGAATACATTTGGAAAACAAGGTTTTGAAGTCATAAATGAAGTTGAAGGTGGTAGGCATAGATTGAGTTGAACTCTTGAGTTGGTTTGGTATACTAAGTAGTAAAGAGAACTAAGATGAGAGGATATGTCATAAAGAGGGAGTCAATAGCTCATCAATAGATTTTGGAGGACGTGACTGTCCTTCCTATATTCACAAGGGTTGGATGGCTCAACTATTTCCTAAAATTGATTGAGTATAGTTATGATTTAATGAGGAGACTTGCAGAAACTCTCCAATACAATGAAGCCATGGTAAAAGGAAATTTTTTGGATGCTTCAGAGACCACCATTTCTCAAGTAACTGGATTGCCAAGGATGGGAGTAGAATTTTCAACTCGGTATGATGCAGTCACATATCAAGAGGAATTTTGCATAAGAGAAGAAGTATTGAATTCCTCATCATAAGTTATGAAAATAATATCTCTCCACTGGTTAGGGGAAAGGTGTGTTTCTTATACTGTCAGATGTTTTTCATGTGATGGGAGACAAAATCTATTGTATACTATTCATTTTAAGTTATTAAGCCATCTTAGGCATAATAGGATAGTCAATGTACCCAATTTTTTATACCACTAATTGAAAATAATGGCTTTGGAGTATCAAAGAAGAAAATTTGATACTTATCTCTCTCACCATTACTTGGTTACCCTGTTGAAAAAATAAGCCTAAGAATTCAATACCCACAAGTAAGGTGGGAGGATTTTAGGGATGAGGAATGTAATGAAATCAATAGTTTGACAGTAATGTCTGGGAATATAGGAATTCAAGTTGAACCCCAAAATGAGCCTGAAGAGGAAAACCCTCATAATTCACCTATGGCCTCACCTACCCACAACCAAAGCGAACATGTAGAACCTGAAAAACTAGAGTCTGGGCCATTTAAAAATGAGGAGTTTCCTTTTTCTTCAAAACCATGGAAGTGTAAAAGTGGGAGAAGTAGTGTATCCACTACTTCCACACCCTCTAAACCAAAAGAAGAGGATCCAAAAGGAAAGATGGTTGTTTAGAAGTGGAAAAAGGAACAAGCCTTGAAAAGGAAAAAGGGTATTAAAAAGGAGAAGAAGAAAGTTGAAGCAGAGATGCTTACACCCAGATGTTATGGTAGGCTCAGACAATAAAATGTTGCAAAGGGAGGTATAGGGGAACCTAAGGGAGAAGAGGAGAATAGAGAATAGTTCCAGGGAAATCAACACCATTAGGAACAATAGCAGGAAAATTTCATGGTTGTGGAGGTTTATTTTGAACTAGGGGGGAATGCCCCTGGTGATATGAATGCACTTGTGAAAAAGATAAATTATGTGATAATGATCTCTGATTTTGAATTGGAAGAATTATTTACTGCAAAGAAACTAAGAACAAAAGCTCCATATAGTTCCACATATGGAGAATATGAAGGGGGGAATGAGCAGTTTGAAGGTAGAAAAGAAGTTTATCTTGAGGAGAGGAATGTGAGACAAGAAATCTAGGAAGCACTGGATAGAATTAAACACCTAGAGGAGTTGGTGAAAAACTATGAGCAGAAGGAAAAAGAAAGGGAAGTCAAAATGAAGGAGATGGGGGAAAATTTTCATTTGTATGGTCATGGTGCTAAGTTGGCTTTGTTGGCACAATTGCTTGTTACAAAGATAGTGGATAAGGAACTAGTTATCCCAAGAGATAAACCCCCTCCTCATAAAACTCTTAGTTATCACACAAATTTATCTCTAGGTTACTAATTGTGGAGTGTGACTAATGAGTTTGAAAGAGAAAAAGAAAAATGAAAGAAGGAAAAGGAGAGATATACACAAGAATTGGAAAAGAAAGAAATAGAATTGAACAAGTCAACAACTCGATTCGAAGAAGTTGCAAATAAGGCTACACAAATTGTCAAGTGTGGGCCTCCACCCAGGACTTGTGCTTTGTTTCTACAAGAGAGGTATTTGTGTTTTCAATTTAATAGATTAATTAGTAAGCAATCAGCTACCATGAGTCAAATAGATGAGTTTCTTACAAAAATGTAAGACTTCCACATTTGAGGATTATGTGAATTTTATGTACAAAATTATGTGATTATTGATGAAATAGAATGGAATACCTTAATGTTTGTGGGGGATCTTCAATTCAGAGCCCTTGACTCTTACTACAGGAATGAATAGCATAGAGGAGAAATTATGGAAGAATATGATGAAAAAGAGAAATCTATCGCACTTCCAGTAAGAGAGGCTAAGTATTTTGTGATAATTATTGATGAGTGGATGAGAGTTCTTGGGAATAAAGGATTTGGTAAGACAGTAATGAAACTCGGGAAGGGATATTATGAGAAGATGAAAATTCTAGTTGTAGGAATTATATAGCAGTGTTATAATTATGTGCAAAATCAATGGAATGAACTAACCCCTGAATTGCAGAAGGAGTCGCATTTTGTGTATAACTTTACTGCTCTACTCTAGAGGGTGCAGAAATACATGGAAACCAATATTAATAGAGGATTTCATTGGATACCCCTTACATTTCAACCACCTATACTCCTTTTTCCAATTCCACATTGGATAGGAAATAAAGGTGATGAATGTGAAAGGTAAGAAGCTATCAAAATGAGGAAGCTTTCAACATGCCAAGGTTTTTATCTATAGTAGGATTAGGGTGCTAGTGCATTCATGGACCTAAGGCAATTTTCTTTGTAGTATAATCAAGTCCCTTAGTATTTTTCTTGGGGACAAGAAAAAAGTTAAGTTGGGGGGAAATAATCAGTCTAGATAATAGTTTGTTTTTTGCAGACTTTAAGATATTTTTAAACACGCTTCCTAACAATATTCCATATCATATTGTCCTTTTTTAATCCATTATACAAACCTAACTAGACCCAAAAACATGGTGATAGAATTATGGTTTAATATATTAGCATTAAGTGGTTTATATGAATATGTGCATGGAAATGTTGATGGAAAGTTATGTTTAATTATGATGGTTATCCTTGTGTATTTGTTTTGTGAAACTAACTTGATTATAGAAAAAAGAGGAACCATGATGCATAGTCATTGCAGAACTAACCCGTAGAAAAAGGGGCATTGAATATCAAAATAGGGGAAGCTGTAGAAACAGTTAAACGTGGTGATTATTGGTTGAAATCATTTAATGGAGATAGAATGTTTGTTATCATAAACAGTTAATAAATGCTAAAGAAGAGGTATTTCTTATATGGGTCTTTGACAAATGGACATATAATTGAATGTATTATGTTTTTACAAAGTTCCAGTTTGATAGGGTTCTCTTTATTTTCAATTGTGGGTTTCTAAATCTTGAATCCATATTCTAGATGTCTAGGAGTGGAATTAATGATTTCGGTTTAAGTTGTTTCTTTCAATAAAGACTCCCTCAATTTCTATATACTAATGGTTAAGTTTGTAGTTTAGTTAGTTGATTATTCATAGTTTATACTATCTATTATTTCTAGTTGAACATGAATCTACAAAAAGGTGAAATCTAGTTTGTGTAAGAGTAATTTGTAATCTTTTATCTTATGCAATAAATGGAGATCAATTCAGGAGATGTGTGAAATCTATTAGTTAGATTGAGTTTAGTTAAGTGGGAACAGTTACTTGAGCAAGCCACTCAAGGTATTGTTCTTCACTTCATCTTTCAGTTTTTTATTTCTGTTGATAGTTTTAGTTTATTGTTGTTCATGAATTGTGTCCCAGATAACTGAGATTTCATTTCTTGCTTATTACAAGTGAATTCTTAGGAACATGCATGTAATAATTATTAGTAATACTTTAAAGGTCACTTTAGTTGAGTCGGTAATCTTAATCAGGTTTTTCAGTTAACATAGCATCATTTCATTAGCAATAGTTCAATTATAGCCTTTACTATAGGTACCTGTAGCAACTAATTCTTAGTTATACTTTTATTGTTTTACAGTTTTATGAATTTCCAACTAGAATAACTATAGGAGAATAGTTTAGGTAGTTTGAGACTATGAAGGAATATATAATGTTGTACCACCATAATATTATGCACCTTGGTTGATGATTTAATGTAGTCTTAAGCAATGTCAATTGGACTGTTCAGTTAGTTGACCCTCTGATTTCAGTGAATTTCACCAAGTTTACAAAAAATTAGCTTAGACTCTACACTTATCTAAGTAAAATATCCACATCTCTTCTAAATTTAATGGTTTCACTACCTCAACCATATTTATCTTAGAGGTAGAGCTCCCAATGTAAATCACAAGATTCTCGTGAATCTAATGCAGAAAAAAAAAGTTCCATACAATAATCCTCCTCCATTTTCACTCCAATAGAGTATAACTAGGTCATGATCACATTGAACATGTTCATGTACTTGGTTACAAAATCACCATCCTTCATCCTATTGGTATTTAAAGTTGTTGGTTCCTATATCCCTAAAGGTGATATATTTTTAGTGTCAATGGTGTCAAACTCAAGGTGAAATAATTCACACTTATGATCAAGAAAGGAAACTAAAGACCTATTTACTAAGGTGGGTAATTATTTCTTCAATATCAAGATTTTTTAGGTCAACTGGGCATTCTTGAGGTGTCTTTCTAGGTATATTTATAGGTATGAACATATACCTTGAGACAAAGTATACCCAATGGGTAGTATGCCCCATTTTTTATCAAAAAATACATATATGTTGGTTTACTATTGCAAGGTTATAAACATTTTTAAGTAGATAAACTACCATATGAAGTGACTATATATGTATTTTTTATAACCTCTAATGTTATTATGCACATATAAACATGGAAATAGATGAGTTTGAATCACAATAAGTTAAAATGAATTTTAAATTTAATTAATTTAAATGTGTTGGTTTAATGGGAGCTTGACCATGAAGTAGATGGGTGCCTATATAGTTGGTCAGTAAAGTCTTAATTTTCATACACCAAATATGGAATAACTTGAATCCCTTTGTGACACCTCAATCAAGACACCACTAAATACTATATCATTTATATTGCATATACATAAGTTAGGCTCTACGCATGTGTATGTAAATAGATAAATAAAATTACAAAATATTAAAATTAACATGAATTAGTGATCCATGCACAAACACGTATATTTCTTATGTAAATATAAAAAGATACCTTGTAAAATATTTACAAGGATTTTACAACCTTGTGGATGACAAAATAATTAGATTTTACACTCATATCATAGAAATGTGATGAGGGAGAGTATAAAATATTTAGAAACACACAAAATATACATAAGTTTTTTTAAAATATACTAAACATACACATTTTATTCACTCTTTTTGGGTCACAATAATATATTACACGTTTGGGATAAAACCAAAATCATTACAGTAAAAAATTCCTTAAACCATTCACTGGAAGAAAACACTAATCACCTATAAGCTCTCTTATTTTATTTTTTTCCTCTATAACCTCATCTTCCATCCCAAATTTAGAAATAAAAATCATTAAATGCATATATCCCAAGATTTTGGAGAATATGCATGGTCATTTTCTACTATAAAGGTCATCCATGCTCTCACATATCATCTCATATTTTCATACAAAAAAACCTATATCAAAGCACTGATTTATACCTAAGGTGTATGGGTAGTTTCTCCTAATCACGATCATACCACTCATTGATGGAATCCTTCAATTTTGGTGTGTGAGGAAAGGGAGGGCCCATAAATATGCTAAATGAGAAATTTAGAATAGGCATGAAGGCCACCAAGAGCTAGGATTCAACCATCACATTATCGACATCATGGCAATATTTATCTTTTTTCATTTAAAATTAAATTTTAATATATGCACTTGAATGGAAACTATTTTTTGGTAGTAAAATTCCTTCTGAGTAGTTGTAAGTTCAAATATACTCATTAATGGTGGCCTAGGTCATGCAAGGAGGTAGGTATAGATGATAAATATGAAATACATAAATTATTGAGTTTTGTGAAGTGGGTATCATGGATAATTTATAACCCATTCTAGAAGTATAAAATTAGATGTATTCTTACATTTATAACTCAAAACAGTTTATATGCAAGGAAATATCAAGATTCAAGGATTATTTTTTCTCCATAACTCATACCACAAGGTAAGAGGATAAAAAAATTATAAAAATAATGACTTAAAAAATAGCACAATGAAAAGGATTGGGGATTAGGTATATGTTATACCTTATTCCAAAAGGTAACAATTTAGAGGTATGCCTACATCTCTAACTCTAAAATGTTAAAAGCTAAGGATCAAAGGAAAAACATACCATGGTGGGAAATTTCAAAAAATTAATAGGAGAAAGGCGATAAGGAAAGAGTCGGAGGAAAGGTAAATCATACCATGATGAGAAATTTCAAAAAATTAATAGGATAAAAGGGATAAGGAAAGGGTCAGATGAAAGGTAGCCTACATGGAAAAAATTGGAACTCCAAAAAAAATCCTACAATTAAAAAAGATTGCTAAAAACACCCCAAAATTAGAAACTTTTTGGTACTTTTACAACTTCCAACATATTACAAGAATATGAGGGATCATGGGGAACAACATAGAAAAATTTTGATAGAGAGGGAATCCACTTGAAGAGATCCTAGACTAGTTATCTGTAATCAACAAAGTGGGACCAAATGCATTAAGGGAGACCAAGATTAAGAAAATTTGGTAATAGTCAAATGGGATGCCACTATGGGTTCTAGTTGGGGATGTGTACCTCTTGTAGGCACAATAATATATATCTCTAATATTCAAACCAAGAGAATAAGGTAGGACAAACATAGACAAAAAATAATCAACAAAATAAATACCATTATTTACATAGGCCCGAAGTGAGTTTCACTGTCAAGAGAAATATTACTTGAGATATTGACCATGAACTAGAAGCTCTGTGAATTATCCATAGAGAATATTTAGGTGGAAATTTCCTTAACCATACTTATATACAATTTGATCAGATCCAAGCCACAATCCTTCATATTTTCCATGTTTATATTTATATTTAGATGTTTCATATGAACATAATATCCCCAACCTACAAATATCTTTGAACAACATTCTTATTGAATAAGTACTTCACTTTTTGATATCATAACAAGTTTATTTCATGAGAAACCCTCTTGGATTTATCTAATACAACCAATGCATACACTCTTACTAAGATGGCAACACCTTCCTCTCCTTCAATTTATTGGAGTAACTTTTACCCTATCAATTCAAGACTAATTGGAAAGTTTGGCTTCTATCCCATAAACTAATTCAAATGTTTCCATGTCAATAGACTTCTTATAGGTTATCTTATCTTCTCAGATAGAAAATTATAGTTTATTATCCCATATCTTTCTATTTGAATCCAATTATTGTTGGAAATGGTTGTCATTGATGTTTGTTGGGGATACAAAGGGTCTGTCATATAGAACGCGCGTCTAAGACAACAGTTCCTTAGTGATTTTCATTTCTTCAAATCACATCAAAGACATAAACTATGCTATAAAGTGGAAACAGGCACAGTGGATCCCCCATTAATATTTATGAGAAAAGTAAAAGCTTAACTAATAATAGATTCAACACAAGCACAAATTCAATTTGCAGAATTAAACAACGTGAAAGAAAAACATGTGGATGCACAGATTTACGTGGGAAAACCTTTTCAGGTAAAAAACCCCACCCTCCAAAACACTCAACTCAATTTTTATTATTCAACAACAACAGTTACAATAGAAATCCAGAGCTATACTCTTTAGAAGATTGCATCTTGTCCATTTGGAGAAAGCAGGCAACAACATAATCAGAATCTTCACATTGCTCTAGCACCCTCACAGCACACAGTGTAGATTCATCTCATGAATATATTCGACTCTCTCATCCATCCATATAGCTAGCCCAGCCTCTAGGCCTCCATAGGTTCACATCTTTCCTGATCTGAGATTCTAAGTGTTCACAATTACAACAATATGCAAAACCGCTCAAACACTCTCTACATCTCTATCATTTGCTCACCATATTTTATCTTGCACACAAGATTACTTTATAATCTCTAGCTGTGTGCCTACCTGTTCTACCCATTCAAGCAATCAACAGTCATCAAGATAATTAATTATCCTACCTGCAAGCTTCATCATTCTCTAATAATGTGCACCACTTAATCAGTCCAGCGCATCAAGTCATGCAACATTAAAATGGTTGCAAATACATATCTGTCAACCTCCAAACCATTCATTTAATGTAGCTCTACCATAATCATAAAATAATCTTTCGGCCAATCAGATCTTAAAGATATTGCCATGTGTCACTCTTCCATTCACTTGACACTTTGACTTCTGGTCAAGCTCGGTCAAGCTCGGTCAGTTGAGCTTCGAGCTCATACTAGATTCCCCTGCGCTACCGCTTTGAGTCCAAACATCCACCGCGGTATGGAGGTGAGCCCATGTCAACCCATTCTCTGCCTGCAACTACGTCACCATTGGGCTTGGTTTTTCCCACCACAATAAGGTGGTGACTGCTAGGCAGACTGCCACAGTCATACCGTGCTACTATGAAGGCCACCAGGCCACCCTATGGCAAGGCAGTGACCACCTAGTAGACCGCTAGCAGTCTTACCAAGGCCACCACACTGAGAATTCTCACTGCCCATGATATGGTGGTAACCACCAAACATAATTTTTTCCCTTCAACCGCTATCAGCCACTCTCGCAACGCTCACCACGCTACCTCCATCGCCAGATAAAGACCCCACGGTAAGAAGGTAAGACAACTCTCCACCACTGTGCCACCGATGAGCAACCTCTGCGATAAAGAGGTAAGACTTCGCTCTGCCAACACACTATCAACGATGCCACCTCTAAGTGACCCCTACGATAAGGAGGTAACCGCCATGCAAACCGTCGAGCCTTCATTGCACCACCGCCAAGCAGGGAAGAGCCCATTTTGGTAAGGTGATAACTCTTCCCAACCATCGAACCAAGCATAGTGGCCCATGGTAAAGCAATAAATCGCTCAAACGTGCCACCAAAGTAAGCTTGCAGCGGTGCAGAGGTAAAGGCTAGAAACATGGAGAAAATGCCCAAGTTTGAAAGGGATCCAGAAAGTTGAGGCATACAATCTCCCACTTGACGAAGACTTACTGTGTTCCTCCAAACGTGAACAAGGACCAACACCATGCTTTCACGCTCCAACCAAGACACCTGCAATTACATTTGATAAATTTCCTCCATCTCAAGCAACAGCTCCAAACATCCACCATAGGAAAAAAGGAACAAACCAAGGCATAAATGCACCAGTATCTGGAACACAAGCATCAAATCCTTCAAGCGGAAAAGGCACCACAATAGCAGTAAAAAAGCACTCAAATGCGAACATAGAACGAGAAACCATTCTCCACAACAAGATAAACCATCAGCTAGAAAAGCAACCACAAAATTGGTTGCCCTCATCCAATTGATCAAACCCATGCGATTGAAAAACCAGCACCCACAGCTCATGCCACTTCATCCAATCACCCATACCTCATGTAGACATGCAAAATATACTCATGCATCTAATCATGCTTCATTTAGCATTATTTCGTCTATTAATTAAATAAACCAATTTAATTAATTCACTAAGCTTATCTCTTTAATTAAATAAATTCAATTATTTAATTATCTCTTATAGTTCCTGATTTAATTAAATCACATATATTTAACTAAATCACTCGTACGCATTTCCTCTCATCTGATTTAAAACAAATATAAAAATTCAAATCAAATTTCATGTCACCTAAACTCCTGTTAGATTAATCAAATCCTGATTAGTTTAATCCTAATTACCCGAATCCTCTAGATTCATCCACTTGCACAATAAATCATTTAAATTGATTTATTAAAACATCCATTTTCCCTCACAAAGGCATATTCCTAAGGAATATGCCCTCATTAACTCTCTTGTTTGACTTTTTTGGCCAAACACAATTCCCCCCAAAAAACCCTCAACCATATTCATTTATTTCCATTTTCAAATTTGAAATGGGCACATTGGCCAAAACTTGCACAAGCATGGGCCAATCCCATTGTGACAAGTAGCTCTCTCTCATTTGCTGGGTTGTAGTCCCACATTGCTCAATCTTGGCTTCTCCTCTCTCAATCTTTCCTATAAATTCAATGACTTGTATCTCATTTTCATCTACAATTTGAGCATCCTCATTATAGGCAACTTGAGTTCATTTAGCATCTCATTGTCTATCATCTCATTGGCTTATCAAGGGTTGGGAAAGGGCTATCTTCTACACAAAGGATAGCACCAATCCACCATAGAAATAGATATACTTCATGTCTTCTTTGCATGCTTGAATTAGTTTTGTCATTTATTTTGAAGAATGTTGTATTATTCTATGAGGATATTGGAATTGTGCTAACCATTTTCAATTTTTGATGTCCACAAAATGGTGCTAGAAGGGGGGAAATGTACTAATGTACTTCTTTTCGCTGGGGCATCTGAAAAAATTTGAAAAAAATTTAATTTTGATGTCAGCGGTATCATTCTTTGAACCAATGCAATGAGTACACTACTTCAAAGAGGGGAAAAATGTAGACATGCAAAATATACTCATGCATTTGATCATGCTTCATTCAGCATTATTTCATCTATTAATTAAATAAACCAATTTAATTAATTCACTAAGCTTCTCTTTAATTAAATAAATTCAATTATTTAATTATCTCCTATAGTTCCTGATTTAATTAAATCACTCATATGCATTTCCTCTCATTTGGTTTAAAACAAATACAAAAATTCAAATCAAATGTCGTGTCACCTAAACTCATGTTAGATTAATCAAATCTTGATTAGTTTAATCCTAATTACCTGAATCCTCTAGATTCACCCACTTGCACAATAAATCATTTAAATTGATTAATTAAAACACCCATTTTCCCTCACAAAGGCATATTATTCCCAAGGAATATTCCCTCATTAACTCTCTTGTTTGAATTTTTTGGCCAAACACAATTCCCCCCAAAAAACCCTCAACCATATTCATTTATTGCCATTTTCAAATTTGAATTGGGCACATTGGCCAAAAATTGCACAAGAATGGGCCAATCCCATTGTGACAAGTGGCTCTCTCTCATTTTGGGGGTTTTAGTCCCACATTGCTCAATCTTGGCTTCTCCTCTCTCAATCTTTCCTATAAATTCAATGACTTGTATCTCATTTTTCATCTACAATTTGAGCATCCTCATTATAGGCAACTTGAGTTCATTTAGCATCTCATTGTCTATCATCTTATTGGCTTATCAAGGGTTGGGAAAGGGTTATCTTCTACACAAAGGATAGCACCAATCCACCATAGAAATAGATATACTCCATGTCTTCTTTGCATGCTTGAATTAGTTTTATCATTTATTTTGAAGAATGTTGTATTATTCTATGAGGATTTTGAAATTGTGCTCACCATTTGCAAATTTTTATGTCCACACCTCAAAGGTATGCGCATTAGTAGAATCATGCCAGTATCACAACCAACCCATCAATAGTAGAACACGAGCACCATGTGCCAACTAGTCAACGAAGACAAATCACATCCAGGAACTCCCACTACATGGGTAATGTAGATCTAAAAGATCAATGGCATAACCAGTCTACCAATAACAACATATAGAAATAATTTAATGATGTAGTACCAAGGAATTATCCACAATGATATGCACAACCTACAACAAGCTGCTACAAGAACCATCTCTCTCAACAGTCTTCCAAAATTCTTCCAAGTTCTTCACACCCAACATAGGATTAAAAAAAAAACTTCCTGGAAGATAACCAAGACCAAAGAGAGAACCATTGCACAACATATATTTGTATAACATCCTCCTACATACATCACTAAATCTAGTTGTGATAAGTATGATCTTCTTTACATCCTAGAGGAAAAGCTATAATAACACCCAATTGTTCAACCACCAAGATCAAACCAAAAATATGTAACATGTAACTAACATGGATGTAAAAGATGGATGTGAGCCTCTCATAAAAAAGAAGATAAAACTAACCCATATAAACATCTCCTATCAGTCCTCAAAAGAACAAGGAGACAAACTATGTTGTCCACCTTCCATTATGAATCCTTTAGAATCTCTAAACAACAATTCAAGATCCATATCTATGTAAAATAAGCATATAATACATTTGAAAGATATAATGGGAAAATACCTTTCAAATAAACTTCACTGCCTAGCAGAACAAGAGGAAAATGATGCTCTTCCAAGATATACAAGCCACCATGACTTACCCAGGAGAAATCTCCTCATTGGTCTATGTTGAACTCGCGTTCAACCAAGGTGTGGGCTGCTCGGACTTTCAACTGTAAACAACAAATTTCTCAAAAGAATTTTAGGCCTCACCTTATTCTCCATGCATCCATGAGCACCAACAACCTACCCTCTCATGCTAAGTCCAATCTGCATTACTGCACTTAACATGAAGTCCTCAAGAATATGACCAGAGTACTCAAAACATAAAGAAAAACCCCAGACTATTGTCAAACCTCCAAACCAGCTGAACCAAAAGGTTATCATGACATCATGATCTTACACATCTCCCTTAGGAGATACCATGCTTCAAGTGAACTATCCATGGTCTCAAGAGAAACACAACATGCCAAACCTCTAATGCACAAGCAAGAGTATACATGGCATCAAAGAAACAGACTCTAAACCAACATCACCTATCAAGCACCACCAACACCTCAGCCAAAGGCTACCAACATCCTCCATGGCTCCAAGATGTTTCACATCTTCAAATAGTGTCCCTGCAAATGTGAAAAAACTCTTATGCAGCAACAGGATCTAAGAGTCCTTCCAGAAACATCTGCAACACCAAAGAATATCATTCACCACCAAGAGATGAATCCACATTCATTGCTAAATCTCCCAGTGAACTGTGACACCGAGCTTTCCAAGCACCATGATTGATCACCTACTAACCCAAACAACCTCTAGGTACAATTGATAACATGTCCATCGGACAACAATGTCGAACAACACCAAGATCACCAGATCATGTAGACCACACCATCACTGTCAAAATCTTACACAAGCCAGTGTATCAAGCTCTCCATGACATTGTGACACACACTGCAAGTCTCCATAGTCAACTACTCAGGTACTCAAATGACATCCATCCTCTCATCTCAAAATAGCCACGACAATGCACAAGTGACCATAGACAAGGCCAACTAATAGATCTTACCACACTATTACAACCTCGTGGATATTGACAGTCCACTTCTGAGTTGTCTCACATAAAACATGTAGGTAAGGACAACCCCACAACATTGCACAACTCGTGGATGCAAACAATGAAAACCTGCAAATCTATGATCGCACTGGAAGCTTCAAAACTAAGATCATCAAAGAGAACAACCACGGAGACAAACAAGACTCAAAAACTAGATCAGCAACAAATTTGACTTGCCAATCACGTCCACAACTCAAGCACCATAGTCTAGGAAACTAGAAAAACAAACACCACAAGAATGTTGAATTAAAAACACATACCAACATTCCTATGTAAAGTAGACATCACACCTCCTCAAAATATGTCAAATTGCAACTATCTCATCCAAACACACCCCAAAAGCCAGGGTCTAGATAATTGCTTAACAACAGCTCCACAAACCACAAGTTTTCCTTGACTGTGTAAAACTTGCAAAACCATAATGTTTATAAAACACCCATGCACATCCATATTCACTACTCATTTGGAAAAATCAGGAGTTTGCACACAACCATCGCAGTTAACTAGAACAATGAAAATAAAACATGAATATGCATCATAGACTTTTTAGGAAAATCTACAAAAAAAACTATCAAAGCCAAAGACATGAATCTGAAACATGTGAGTGCAAGATACAGGTAAGAGGGAATAGCAGGTCCATTTCAGACCAATTCTAAAACCACATCTATGTACAGGCATATGAGAGAGCCAGGCTATACAAAAGTTTCAGACCATCCAGATCAACTCCATATCCTTCATGCAATCAAAGAAATAGAAAAACCGCCTTTAGTGCTAAGTCAAAACACCCAACACAAGCACAATACTCCATGGTTGAACAACAGCACAAGAAATTCCATACCGCCAGGGAGCCTCTCACACAGACACCCAGTATGAACCATGCTCTGCTGCAACAGAACCATAATCATACCTCACGCCCCTTGCATTAGGATCATTTGCTACCAAAAAAGACCCTCAGACCACATTGCCACAATATGATCAACTCCATAATCTCCAGCATCTTTCAACTTGTGTGTTGAATCAAAGAAGTAGGAACTTCCAATCATCGAAGGGTCAATCAACAACATATTCCTCCAGGTTTCCTCAAGCTTTCCAAGCTAAGAAATATTCACAGGAGAAATACCCAGAACTTTAGTAACCAGGAGAAGGCTCTGATACCACTTGTTGGTATCATCAAGCCTTGACCTCCCTTAACTAGCTCTGATACCACTTGTTGGGGATACAAAGGGTCTGTCATTATAGAACAAACATATAAGACAACAATGCCTTAGTGATTTTCATTTCTTCAAATCACATCAAAGACACAAACTATGCCATAAAGCAGAAACAGGCACAGTGGATCCCCCATTGATCTTTCTGAGAAAATTAAATGCTTAACTAATAACAGATTCAACACAAGCACAAATTCAATTTGCAGAATCAAACAATATGAAAGACAAACATGTGGACATGCAGATTTACATGGGGAAAACCCTTTCGGGTAAAAAAATCCACCCTCCAAAACACTCAACTCAATTTCTATTATTATGCAACAATAGTTACAATACAAATCCAGAGCTATGCTCTTCAGAAGATTACATCTTGTCCATCTAAAGAAAGCAGAAAACAACATAATCAGAATCTTCACACTATTCTAGCACCCTTATAGCACACAATGTAGATTCATCTCATGAAGACAATCGACTCTCTCTGTCAGCCATATGGCCAGCCCAGCCTCTAGGCCTCCATAGTTTCACATCTTTCCTAATATGAGAGTCTAAGTGCTCATGGTTACAACAATATGCAAAACTACTTGAACACTCTTTGCATCTCTATCATTCTCTCACCATTTTTTATCTTGCACATGAGATTACGTTATAATCTCTAACCATGTGCCTACCTGTTCTACCCATTCAAGCAATCAATGGTCATTAGGATAATTAATTATCCTACCTAAAAGCTTCATCATTATCTGATAATGTGCACCACTTAATCAACCAAGCACATCAAGACGTGCAGCATTAAAATGGTTGCAGATACATATCCGTTAACCTCCAGACCATTCATTTAATGCAGCTCTACCATAATCAAAAATAAGCTTTTGGCCAATCAGATCTTAAAGATCTTTCCACATGTCTCTCTTCCATTCGCTTGATGCTTTGAATTTTGGTCAAACTCGGTCAAGCTCAGTCAACCGAGCTCCGAGCTCATACCGGCTTCCCCCACGCTACTACTCTAAGTCCAAACATCCACCGCAGTATGGCGGTGAGCCCATGTCGACCCATTCTCTGCTTGCAACCGCGCCACCACTAGGCTATGTTTTTCCCACCGCGGTAAGGCAGTGACTACCAGAAAGACCGCCACGGTCATACCACATTACTGCGGAGGCCACCAAGCCACCTCGCGGTAGGGTGATGACCACCTGGCAAACCGCCAATGGTCTTACCATGGCCACCACGGTGAGACTTCTCACTACCCATGATAAGGCATTAATCGTCAAACATAATTGTTTCCCTTCAACCACCAGCAGTCACTCCTATGTCACTCACCATGATACCTCCACCACCAGACAGATACCCGACAGTAAGGAGGTAAGATAATGATCCACCACTGTGCCACTCATCATGCCACCGTGCCACTGATGAGCAACCTTCGTGGTAAAGAGGTAATACTTTGCTCTTCCAACGCACCACCTCCAAGCAACCCCTTTGGTAAGGAGGTAACCGCCACGTGGACCGTTGAGCCTTCACCGTGCCACCGCCAAGCAGGGAAGAGACCATCATGGTAAGGCGATAACACTACCCAACTTCCGGACCAAGCAGAGTGGTCCATGATAAAGTGATAAATCGCTCAACCGTGCCACCAAAGTAAGATTGCAGCGATGCAGAGGTAAAGGCCAGAAACATGGAAGAGATGCCCAAGTCTGAAAGGGGTCTAGAAAGTTGAGGCATAAATTTCCCAACAATGTTAAAACCGATTGTTATTTGTTATAGATGTCAACACTTGGTGATATTGTTACATATGTATGTGAGATTGTTGGTAATGGTTGATGACAACACTTGGTGAATTATGTGTGGTTGTCATTATTGTCAGCACATGAGAAGGGAGATTGTTGGCATTTTATGTCTATGATGTCAATACTTTCTGGAGATTGTTGCATTGGTTGTCATTGTTGGAAACATTCAGTTTGGGATAACATTGATGTATGGTGTTGTTGTTGAATTTCATGGTTGGATGTCATGCCTTGTTCTATGTCAAAAAAAATTATATAGTGAATTTTTATTTTCAGTAGAGTTGATTTCATAATGATATATTAAGATGAGAATTAGAATCATTAAGATGATAATTAGAAGTGTTGTTGATGGTCTATAATATGTTATTTTCTCTCTCCTGTTGCTCTTGATGAAGTATATATTAATGAAATAAATTTTTGGCCTCCACAAGCTGATTGAGTGTTTCTATTTTTGGAAGTTGTGTTGAAGACTATTTGGGAGAATGTTTTGCATTCCTCCACTGCTAAAGATCCGATCTTGTGGTTTGGAACTTAGTGTTTGTGTTTTTTGGATATTACACTCCTATATTTTTTAAGTCACCTATTTTGTCTAGGAGGTTTTTGTGAATTGAAAAATATTGGTAGTGTTGTTAGTTATTTGGACTGATCCAGAAAATGCTTTTCATTTCTTTGCATTGATGTATTTTCTCCTATGGCTTGGTGGATGTTTTCTTAATCATTCTTCAATGTCTTAGTTCCAATTTCATATGTTGAAGTGGTCTGCAAGTTTTTCGCTAATGTAATATCTCATGAATATGAATTTTGTGCCTCTTTGGTGAAGCATTATATTCATTTTTGGTCTATGGTGGCGGTTGATGGCAAGACGGTGTGAAATAAGTTTATATAAGTTTTTTTGGATGTTCATGGAGCATCCGCATGTAATCTACACATTGTTGATTGGCCTCTTTGGTGTTGCATTGTGTCTTGGGATGCTCTTCTAGGTTATTTGTGGATATCTAGTTGATAGGATTGCTTTCTTTCTTGTGTTGTGTTCTTGGAGGTCTACGCTAGCATTTTAAGGTATATTAAGGTAGATTTGGGTCTTGACCTATCCTATTGGGTACCGCATTGATTGAATTTAATTTGAAGTATTTTTTGGGTAGACTAGTTATGTGCTCCACGTTTCACTATTGCCAACATAGGTTGATGTGCACCAGTGTGTGAATTGTTTTGGATTACATTGGAAGATGTAAAAATATTTTGTTGGTCCTCTCTATCCTCGAGATAGGACCACAATAGGTCAATGTGGCCGACTTGGTGAATCATTGTTTGTATTCTTTCCTAGTTGACCTAATTGGATTTTTGAAGTATTATGGTGAATATATATGAAAGATTATTTCAGTTGCAAATGTAAGGTTGTTTGAGTGTGGAATGTATTGAATATCTAGAAAATATAGTGCTAAATTTTGAAGAAGGGAGATCAAATGGGTGTTACTTCCTTAGTCACCAGAGTGAATTGTTGGAAAATATTATAATTTTCTATAAAATTTTGTATCTTTCTCTAGGATAGTGAATCTCATAATTAGGTCCTTGTAACTTTCCCCTGGAGTTGTGTGTGCTTTAGTTCTACAAGTCACATGTATCTTTCTCTAAGGTAGTGTGCCTTAGTTTGCAAGTAATTTTTGGTAGTGAGTTTTTATATTGTGATTTAACTCTCACTATGTTTTTCCCTCTTTGGGTTTTCCACGTAAATTCGGTGTCATCTTGTGGATGTGTTTTTGTTTTCTTTCTTTTGTTGATCTTATTAAGGATAGAATTGTTATATATTTTCATTGTTGAAGGTTTTTGATAGTGATGAAGGTTTAAACTACAATATCTTTCTCTGGTGATAATTTTTTTAAAGGTTTATATTTGGTTAAGAATTATTGTGCTAAAAATTTCAAGTTCTAGAGGGGTTTAAGCTTTTGTAGATACTAATTCCCCCCCCCCTATTAGTATCTAATGTGTTCAACAATTAGTATCAAATCTGAGTTCCTCTAAAGTATCTTAACTGCTTGAGGTAAATCTCTGGTATCGAACATGATGTTTTATACAAGGGTCCTAGGTTTGATGGGACTAATTATTCTTTCTAGATATTGAGAATGGAAGGCCACCTAAACTCTTGAGGGTTTGGTGTTTGGTAATAATGCAAGGATGGTTATGTTGCTCCTACTACTCTTCTAATAGATCTAGCTTAAATTAGGCTATATGAACTCAATTCTAAGGCTAAGAATTCTCTCTTGTGTGGGTTGGTTGATTCAAAACTTTTGAAGGTGATGAATTGCAGCTTTGCTAAGGATGTTTGGGGAGAACTTTGCAATATCTATGAAGGAGATAAAAAATTAAAGTAAGCCAAGATATATATTTTCAAAAGTATATTAAATGAAACCCTAAGGATGACAGAGGATGAATACATTGGGAATTATATGCTTTGGTTGAATGAAGTAGTTTATGGCATCACCGACCTTGGTGGTGTAGTAAAAGAAGATGAAGATGTAAATAAGATTATGAGATCTTTCCTTAAATATTATAGGCATGAGGTGTCTTCTATTGAATAATTCAAGGAACTAGATAAGTACTTTGTAGATGAAATGTTTTATGATTTCACAGCATTTGAAATGAGAGAAATTGAAGATGTCCCAAAGAAGGAAATTGCATTCAAAGCCAAAAAAGAAATTTGAAGATGAAGCTACTGATCAAAATGATGAATTTTATGAGGTTGAAGAAAAATTTGTAAGAATATTAAAAAGGAACTAGAAAATACAAAGGTAAGTTACCTTTCAAGTGTTTCAATTGTGGAAGGATTGGTCATTTTGCATCTAAATGTCCTTATAAAGAATCTGAAGATGGTGACAAAAGAGATAAGGTGAAAAGAGGTCTATATTCTAAAGAGAGTGGTTGCTCCTTAGAAGATGAGGATAATGAATCATATGATGAAACCTTATTCATGGCCTTGTGTGTCTCCAAAAAGTGTATCCTTTGACACTTTTCACTCATTTGGACCCTTTCCTATGGATTTTGGACCAAAATAACCCATTTTTATCATCAGTTATAGGCCCCTATGACCCCTTATTATCCATCCCAAGGCTTAATTTGATCAAATATCCAGTAAAATCATCATATAAACCTGACTTCTTTGCTCTCAAACAATCCAAATGGAAAAAGGGACCCTATAGGACTAGGTTGCCCATCTAGGTGAATTAGTCTTGTCCAAGTGGACTAGGTTTCCCAAGGTGGTGACCTAGTCCCATTAGAGCAATTTTTGGGGTTGTGAGACAGAAAGTTAGGGTTTTGGTCTATTTCTCCTTCATGTCGACCTTGAGGATCATATAATAGATTTTTTTAGGTGCATTGCCTATAAATAATCCTAAAAACCCTAATTTCTCATAAGATACACTCATTATTCACAACTCTTCACTCTTCATCCACCTCTCTTCTCAAGAAAGCTAGGGTTTGCATTCTAAGTCACCAAGACACATTTTTGAAGCATTCAAGGGCTAAAGCTTTGCTGCAACTCAAGAGCTATCTCCATGATAATATTTAGGTATTTTTGTAGGTTTGGAGATTACTCAAGGATGGATTGAAGACTTTTTAGGGCATCTCCTTGTCAACTAGGGAAAAACATCCACAAAAAGACACTTGCAGGCCGATTTCTACAGTTCCAGGTTTGGGAAATTATCAGGAGAAGTGCAGGTTGAGGTCTACAGATTCCCCCTTCAAATCTCCCGGAAAGGAAAAAGGGACATCCCACAAGTTGTGGTGACCTAGTCCTAGTGTGCCTATTTTCTAGAGATTTCTACAGATTTGGATACCCATTTGTCTGAAACAAGCCTCAAGTCAGTTTCGTGAAATCACCCCAAAAAAGGACTAGGTCGCCCCGCTTGGCACAAGTGTCCTGACAGAAATAAAAATCATTTTTTCTAGAGTTTTGGAGTTAACCCAAGTTTGAAATAAATTTATAGGTACCCCTCTTTCATTTCAATCTTTTTATTTTGTCAAAGTTTACATTTTTAGGTCATTCTATTTTATGCTTACATACAGCATTGTATTTTCAAACATGGTATATTTTCTAGGTTTTACATCAATATTTAGTTTCTATTTTTAGCTCTTTACATTTAGATCATTGTATTTAAATACATTCTACACACACCACACCATAAACCCCCCCCCCCCCATTAATACACAATGTTTGAATGTAACCCATGCATTTTGGCCCATCTTTCTCAATTTAGATGAAAAGCCTAGAAGTGTTAGAGAGCATTAAGGTGCCAAAATCTTTGTTACACCTTGAAAGATAAAAGGGGTAATATTGGAGAAATTAAGAGGTCTGGTACTTTGAAAACTAATAAAAATAATGAAATACCTATGGTTGTATGGATTTCCTTTCATGCAAAAGAAGAAGAAAATTCTTGGGAAATTGGCAGTGGTTGTTCTCACCACATGACTAGTGAGAAGAGAATGTTCATGAATCTCAAGAAGGTCAATATTAAACATGTCAAGTTTAGTGGTGATGATTCTGCATAATTTTTTGGAAAAGGTTTCATATCAATTGATTGAAATAACATAACTAAATATCTCCTCTATGTTAAAGGTCTAAAGGATAGTCTTCTTAGTATTAGTCAAATGTGCAGCAAAGGATACAATCTTACTTTTCATGCTAATGGTTGTGTGATTAGGATGGAAAGGTCCAAAAGTTTAGTTTTTGAAGGAGCAAGGAAAAATAGCAATGTCGATCATCTAAAGGAGGAAAATGGAAAAATATACTTATTGGTTTAATTCAGTGAGTGTTGGTTGTGGAACAAGAGGATGGTTCATATCAACTTTGATAATATGGTGAAGATTAGTTCTTATCATGTAAGGTTCCTAGGTTTGGTGGGACTAATTATTATTTTTGGAAATTAAGAATGGAAGGCCACCTAAACTCTCTAGGGTTTGGTGTTTGGCAATCAACCAAGGATGGTTATGTTTCTCCTACTACTTCTCCAACAGATCTAGTTGAAATCGGGCTATATGAGTGCAATGCTAAGGCTAAGAATTCTCTATTATGTGGTTTGGTTGATTCAAAACTTTTGAAGGTGAAGAATTGTAGCTCTACTAAGGATGTCTAGGGAAAAATTAGCAGTATCTATGAAGGATATACAAAAGTAAAGCAAGACAAGTTGTAGATTTTTAAAAGTAGATTTGAAACCCTAGGGATGAAAGAGGATGAAGAGATTGCAAGTTATATGCTCCAAGTGCATGAAGAAGTTTATGGAATCACTGGTCTTGGTGATGTAGTAAAATAAGATTAAATTGTAAAGAAGGTTCTAATATATCTCCCTAAATATTATAGTTATAAGGTTTCTGCAATTAGAGTATCCAATGACTTGGATAAGTACTCTGTAGATGAAATTTTTGGTGCTCTTGTGACATTTTAAATGAGATAATTTGATAAATATGTCCCAAAGAATAATTTGCATAATAAATTTGATGAGGTTGAAGCAAACTTTGTAAGAAGATTGAAGAAAGGCACCGAAAAATACAAATGTAAGTTACCTTTCAAGTGTTTCAATTATGGAAGGATTCATCATTTTGAATCTAAATATCCTTATAAATAATTTTAAGATAGTAATAAAAGAGATAAGGTTAAAAGATGTCTCCATTCTAAAGAGAGTAGTTTATCCTCAAAAGATGAGGATAATTACTCATATGCTGAAACCCTATTCATGGCCTTGAAAGATTAAAAAGGGTAATATTGGAAAAAGTAAGAGGTCTAGTACTTTACAAACTATAAAAAATAATAAAATATGTATGGTTGTATGGACTACCTTTCATGCAAAAGAAGAATAAAATGCTTGTGTGATTAGTAGTGGTTGTTCTCACTGCATGACTAGTGACAAAGAAGTTTCATCAGTCTCAAGAAGGTCAATGGTGGAGCTGTCAAGTTTGGTGGTGATGAGTCTACACAATTTGTGGAAAAGGTGCCATATCAATTGATGGAAAGAACATGACTAAACATGTCCTTCATGTAAAATATTTAAAGCATAATCTTCTCGATTTTATCCAAATGTGTAGCAAAGGATACAATTTTACTTTTCATTTTAGTGGTTGTGTGATCAGGAAGGTGTTATCTGGAAGATTTATTGTTGAAGGAACAAGGACAAATGGAAATATTTATCATCTAAAGGAAGAAAATGAAAAAAATTGTTTATTGGCTCAATCCGGTGAGTGGTGGTTGTGGCACAAGAGGATGGGTCATATAAAATTTGATAATATGGTGATGATCAGATCTACTCATTTAGTGAGAGATGTGCCTAAGATAACCAATCCTATAAACACATTATGCAAATAATATCAAATAATTACTAGTTTCAAAAGCAAGGAGTGCTCTATTTCAATGTCATTGGAGCTAATCCACATTGATCTCTATGGACCTACAATAACAAGGAGTCAACAAGGTGAAAGGTACTTTGTGTTGCTTATACATGATTATATTAGAATGACTTAGGTAGCATTTTTAAGAGAGAAATCAGAAGCTTTTGATAAGTAAAATTTTTTAAGTAAAAGTTGAGAATGAAATGGATGCTAAGATCAAATTTTTAAGGTCAGATAGAGGAGGTGAATTTACTTCATATATGTGATTGGATAGATTAATATGGGTTGATTACACTTGATCCATGAAGAAATGAAGCATAATGAAGCCACTAATGCTAATCTCAACATGATCAATCAAATGCAAATTGAACTAAACAACATTTATCAAAACTAAGCATTCTAAACCACAAAAGCGTTAAATGTCCACTCTAATCCATCTAAAACTTCAACTGTTGTGGGAGTGGTGTCGCATTGATGTGAAATGATGACCCTTTCCCAATCTTGTGGATAAATGAGCTTGTTCCAATTAATTTTATTAAAGAAAATTGATGGAACGATTGTGAGATGTGTATGAAAATATGATTTTAATCTAAATGAGCATGATGCAATCTAGTTTAACATGATTTTATGCTAAAAATGATCTAGATATAAAAAATCTAAGCTAATCTAAATGGATTCTAATTTAAAATATTCAAACCCTAATTAATAAACAAGCTAAATGGATGCATTATGTGATCATGAAATCCATTAATGGAAGATTAAAGCTTGCAATTAAAATGAACAAAAATATGTTAAATATAAGTGTGAGTGTGGGTGATTTAATAGCATAAATCTAATGTTAACAGATGGATCCATTTGTCTCCAAATAGTGACCTATTTATAGGAAAGCAAATGAGAAATGGAGGGTTGAGATCAAAAAATTTAATCAATGGTCAAGGATGAAGGAAGTTGGAGGCATGGATCATGGATTCCCATCAAGGGTTGAAAATGCAAGATGAGATTTAATCAAGGGCTTACATTTAATCCAAACAAACACACTTTCAACCTACACAAGAGGTCACAAGTTAACTTGCACATGAAGTTAAGTAAGTTTGTTAGAAAAGGAATATTCCTTAGAATTCCTCATGGGTGAGGGAAAAGGATAATTTAGTTAATTAAAACCAAATTAAATTATGCAAAAGGAGAAGGAATATTTCATGGGAATATTCCCTTGTTGGAGGAATGTGTAAAGGAGGAATATTCCCTTGCGAGTGGGGGTTAGATTAATTAAGATAATTGATAATTAAACAATGTTAATTATGCAATTAGGAGATTAGAAGAATTTAGATGATATTCATTAAAAAAAATGATATAATGAATGGGGGAAAGGTGGAATGACATTAATTAAATAATTTAGGGTTATTTAATTAAATAAGGAGATTTAGGTATTTAAATTAAATAGTTTGATTTGTTTAATTAAAATGAGATGAATTGTTAGCATGAAAGGGGGTGAATTAACCTAATTAAATTAATTAGATTAAAAGATGAAAATGATGCAATTAATTAAATAGTTAGGCTAATTTAATTAATTAAGCAAAAATAGGATGGATTTTAGGAGGAAATGATGTTAGTATACCTAATTCGAGTGCATGATATCATTCAGGACATTTTTTCAGTGTCTACATTTTGCCCCTCTTTGAAGTGAGGTACCTATTGCTTCGGTTCAAAGACTGACGCCCTTCAGATTAAAAATTGTTGCTTAAATCAAAAAATAATATTTTTTTTAGATTCCCTGCCCCCTCGAGAAATCAAGAAAAAATTTTGAATTTTGGGTTGATTTCTTGACAAAGGAAAAAGGTTGCCCCAAGGGTCCGGAAAGGCTCCAAGATGTAAAAAAATATGCCAAAATGCAAAAAAGTGATGCAAAATAAGGTTCAATTTGGAAATATTGGTGAAAATGGTGAAAAACCCTAGCTTCATGGTTAAATTAGGGCCAAAAACCCTAATTTGGAGGCATAAATAGGTGAGGAAGGATCACTTTCAATTCATTTGTGCATTCAAACTTGAGAGAACTACAATTTGAGCTTTGACCCTCTGATAAGATGGCACAAAGAGTGCTCCCACAACACATTTATGACTGGGTTAGAGAGTACCAAAGGCTTCTAGGCACAAGACCACTGGTATGTGATTTGAAACTAGATTTAAATTTTGACTTTTTGGTGCATTTAATGCATTTTGAAATTTGAACTTTGACGACATCGCTCTACAACAATGCTATTTCTAGAATCGGTGACACTAATTTGTTTTTTAGCGACGCATTGATTGTAATGCAGTTCACAATTTAGAATTAGGGTTTCAAATTCTAAATAGCGACACATGTAAATAGTGACACATTTTGATTTGAAAATTAGGGTTAGTTTTTTCCAAAGATAAAATTTTGATGCACATGTGTTTAGTGACTCATATTGTGATTTTCAATTCAAAATGCTTTGGGCATCATAGTTTGGAATTTGAATTATAGCAACGATATCATAAATAGTGATGTTATTGTCATTTTGGGGGAATAAAAACTCCAAAATTAGTCATTTTTTTGTGAATTTTGATGTTGTGTGTTTTGTGGGTGCAGGAGGTTATCTCACCTTTGATGTCCCATGAGTATCGATCGACTGTTATGTCCAAACTTGTTGATTTATCTAAGTTGTGATAGGGGCACTTGAGAGAGATCGATTTGTGGTACGTAGATTACATGCTTGCCATCCAGACACATTTTGTGATGATGATAGTTTTATGAAAGCAATGCAACAAAAATTCCTCATCATTCCACTTACCTACCAGCAAGGCGACAGTGAAATTGGAGGATGTATGGTGGGTATTGCATTTGTTGATACATGGTGAGCATGTGATCTATGATGTTAACCTTGATTATGATGTGTGCCATGAGGTGTTAGACCAGGAGGACATCATTTTAGTTACCTCTCAAATTGACCTCGATATGTATAGAGGTTGGGTGTCAACTTTTAGATTGAACATTACAGCGATCATCTCAAATTTGGTTGCTCCTGATCAATGGAGCAGAGGATTCAATCTAGGATGGGGATTGGCATGGCGCAAGATGTTGTTTCGAAGGACTCAATATGCATAGGGGCCAATGATGTTTCCCTCCTTATACCATTATATGCATGATTTTGTATACTGTGATGATAGGGCTATGGACACAGGAGTCATACTTCTCCACATTTGGGCCTAGGAGCATAGTGTTGTGCTTTGACCTATTGTTCATATGGAAAATGTGAAGCCAAATGATCCTATTGTTTGGAGATACAAAGGTGCCATTACTTTGCAACACACAAGGTAGCTTGGGATTCCTTACTGGCACAGGGTGATTGATGATATGATATTGTTTAGATGGAGGCTTTGGCTATAGATGCCAACATAGTACGATGATGTTCAATAGCTCTTCTTTGCTTGGTAGACCCAATACATGTAAGTTTGAAAGAATATTATCATTGAGAGATACCTACCAGATAGGGTGGCCAAATAGTTTGGTGAGTAGTAGGATAAACCTAATGATGCATACATTGCTATTTTTGCTAGGTCAGCCCGAGAGTGAGCATGGGGACCCATGATCCCAGCCCATGAGGTTTTTGAGGGCTTTCGATTGCTGATAGATAAACCTTGGTCCTATGATCAAGGATAGTTGGATGCTTAGATTATGCCTACTTATGATGCATGGTTCACACCCCCTCATCGATTGATTGATCGAATAGTTGCACCTCCCTAGAGGAGACCGAGAGGGAGGGGTGTAGGCAGAGATAGAGGTCAACTAGATGATGAGCAGGGTTGAGGACAGGATGGAAAAGATCAATAGGATGGATAGGTCCCAGGTGTACCCCCAGTGGATCGGTAGCCACCATCGGGGCCAGATCCATGTGATTTATAGATACAATAGTTGCAACAGTAGATCCAAGTTGTCACAAGTGAGAGGGATCAAGCGAGACAACAAATTTTGGCTATTACTATTGAGAGAGACCAGGCCAAGCAGTAGGTTCAAGCCTTGACAACCAAGAGGGACCAGGAGTGTTAGCTCAGGCAGACTGCTAACATGCAATTAGCATAGGAGGTTAGGCGGCATCAGCAACTAGAGACCATGATAGTTGCATCCCAAGGGTAGACAATGTCAGCCAGATTGTATAGAGAGGTCATGATTGAGGTCGCATATTATCGGATGCACTACCAAAAAGATGTCTCATAGGTGCTTAGATAGCCAAATTATTTGTCGAGGAGTGGGGCACATCCCAAGGCTAAGTATCAACTAGAGAGACAACTTGGTGAGGGAAGCAACCATCAAGGCTAGCTCGCTTGTATAGAGACACTTTTTTTTATTATTTTCTGATTCTTTATAAAAATATAAATTCATGGGCTCCTTTTTTATAGCCTCGTGGATATTGTACTTTTGATCGATATACATACACTGATTCAAATATTATACCATGATAGCCATTTTTTGATATATATGATATGATACGGATTTATGATATGTGATGTGTTCATTTATTTCATGCTTATGAATGTATGGATGCAACTTGATATGATGTGATATGCTTATATATTCTTATGTGTTATGTGATGATATGAGATTAAATACAATGCAATGGATGGATGCACTTCTTTTTTAGTATATTTTCATGACATATTATGGGATGGATGATAAGATATGTAGATGTTATGCTTATGCAAATGATATGGATGCTTTTTTTTATGTATTTTCCTATACAAGTTTTTATGAGATGATGATGTGCATATGGATGTATGGATGGATAATGCATATGTCCATGCTTATGATAATGTAATGTATGTTAATGATATGTGATGCAACATTTAAGATGCTTAGAATAATAAATTTATCTTATTTGTAGCAACTTAAATGATGATGCAAGATGTATGTTTTATGATATGCTATGAGATGTGGTTATGTATGCATGTTGATGATTTGTGGATGTAGTATGGACACATTGATGATATTTTTCATGACTATGATGATACCAAGTTAGCGTGGAGAGAATATAGAAGAAAAAATATGAATGACCATTGATTTTGATGACTGCCTCAAAATATCCAAGAAGTCAATGATCCACCCAGAATTTATTAGAGATGGTTATGAGAAATGTGTGATGATGATGATGATGATTTTCTCATATCTTGGGATTGGTACTTTTTTTTGTTTATTATTTGATATAACACATAGACATGATGCATCAAGGTATTGATAACCAAGATAGTGTTCTATCTTGTGTAATGGACTTTGACTCTACAAATAGATAGGATAATTCTTATTCACATCTCAACATACGAAAACCTTGTTGGAATGTAAGTTGGAATTTTAGAATGCATTGGACCAAAGAATACGCAATAGTCAACAATCTACTCCAAACAACCTCCATGCACACAACTAAGCAAGTATGTGCAAATATTATTTTACAAGTGTAGACACCTAAATTTGACCACTTCCATATGGTCATAATCCTATCATTTATTTGTCTAATCCATCTGCATTAATTAAATGACACATTTAATCAATATTATCCCCTTTCTCTAAAGGTTCCCAAAATTATTTAATTAAATACTGTATCCTTTACCATTTCCTCTCTAAATTAAATAAATCAATCAATTTATTTAATTTAGTCAATTATTTTTTTTAATTTTTAATTCATTATTTCTCTCTCCTTGTCACATCCTCCATAACCTTTTCACTAAGTTGGATTAATTTAATCAATCCTTCATTAAGATGCACATGTCCTTAATTTGGATTAATGTCACATCCTCCAAATCTAGCCACTCGCCTCTAATCATCATTAATTAGCGTACTCGCCTATTTGCACAATCCTAATCCTAATCGCTTACCCTTTCTAGCATGTATGTAGGTCAACCTTTCTTAGTACTTACCTTTTTGGGGGTTGACTTCTTTCCCATGTGAATTTAAAATTCACACTTATTCCCCCCATGCATTTTTCTTCCCCATGATATCCCATATGCCACATCGTACCCAAAGGACAAAGATCCTTTTTAGGGGAATCTTGTTTTACCCTTTCGTCTCTTCCAAAAAGTGAATTAAAAATTCACTTTTAATCCTTCAAGGCCAACTCCAATCCCCATGTTGACAAAGGTGGACTTTCAAAAAGTCCTCACTTGTCACTTTCAGACCCACTTGGGGACAAGGGATTACTTTTTGTGGAGATCCTCTCTCATCCCAAAGTACTTGCAATTACCTTGGGACCACATGGCCTTTTCTATGTCACTTGTACCCTTGTCATCTCACCTTGTCCTTTGGACACTTCACCCACCACATGGCAAGATGTGAGGGCTTGTGAGTCCTCAACTCACCATAGCCCTCCATCTTGGCCATGGTGGCTTAATCTTGACCGTTGAATTCTCTAGAGAATTCAATTTCTTCTATAAATATCCCCCTCTTCTCATTAATTGAGGGAGTTAGTGCATGCGTACCAAACTTATGCTCTCAAGTCATTTAAGCTATCTTAGTCATTTATTGTCATTTCTTAGTATTTTCATTTTCATCTTAGAATCCATTGTTGCATTCACCCACCTCCATTTCTCATCCATCTACCACCATCATTGCAAGTTATCAATCCAAGGAGCACACATCAAAGCGATATCAAGGGTCAACCAAAGGATCATTTCAAGATAAGGTATAATAAATTTTATTTTCATCTTTCTTTGTTTTGAATCCAACTAGGCTAATCATCGAGGTGTTAGGTGTTTTATGCTTATCTTGCATTCTAACTCATTTTGTATTTTAGATAAGTATATTTCTCTTATTCACATATCTCACATGCCCTGTGGGACCCACGTTACGAGTCCATTGCATTAACATTTTCTATTTTTTGAATTTTTGCAGATTCTGACACAGAAGGGTGACCTTTCCCAAGAGGGGTGACCTTGCCCAAACAACAAACTAATTTTGTTGTTATTTTCACTATTTTTTATCACTGTTTGTCTACAGGTTCATAGAAGGGCGGCCTTGCCCAAATAGTAGACTATTTTTGTTGTTATTTTCATTGTTTATGATCACTATTTGTCTATAGATTCACAGAGGGTCGGCCTTGCCTAGGAGGGGCAGCCCTGTCCAAATAGCAGACTATTTTTTTTGTTATTTTCACTATTTTTTACCCCTGTTTGTTTGTGGATTCACAGAGGGGTGACCTTGCCCAGGAGGGGTGGCCCTACCCACACAACAGACTATTTGTGTTATTATTTTCACTATTTTTTTATCCCTTTTTATTTGCAGATTCACAAAGGGGTGGCCTTACTCAAGAGGGGTGGCCCTATCCAAACAACAAACTATTTAGTTGTTTTTTTTTTTTTTTGACTCTTGTCTGCCCGTAGGTTCACAAAAGGGCAGCCTTGCCTAGGAGGGGTGGCCTTGCCCAAACAACAGACTATTTTTCTATTGTTTTGGTTTTTTTTTACCTTTGTTTTCCAATAGGTTCATAGAAGGGCGGACTTGCCTAGAAGGGGCGACCACACCGAAACAACCAGACTATTTTTCTCTCATTTTTGTTGTTTTCTAATCTGTGTTTTTCTGCAAGTTCACAGAAGGGTGGCCTTTCCCTAGAGGGGCGACCACGCCCAAATAGCCAGACTATTTTCTTGTTATTTTCTGACCCCTATTTTTCTATAGGTTCATAGAGGGGTGACCTTACCCAGGAGGAGCGGCCTTGCCCAAACAGTAGATTGTTTTGTTGTTTTTTAAATTATTTTTTCACCCCTATTTGTTTGTAGGTTCACAAAGGGGCATTGTGCCCAACACAAAGGGTAGGTTATGCCCCACACAAATGGGCGGCCATGCCCAACACAAAAGGGCAGCCACACCCAACACAAAGGGGCGGCCTTGCCCTAAAGAGGCGACCTTGCCTCCCAAACAGCCTTTTTCGACCTTCGTTCACCAGCTATTCACCCACTCTGAGAATCCATTCACCCATTCCAACAACCCATTTTCCCATTCTGAGTGTTGTTCCCTTGTCCGAGATACCTATTTACTTATCTTGACCATCCATTCATCGATTTTGGATATCTGTTTGCTCATTTTGAACATTGTTTCCCCTTTTCGACCAGTTGTTCACTCGTTTGGGGAAGTCGTTCACCCATTCTGACATCTCGTTTGTTTGTTTTGAGTGTTGTTCCCTCAGTCGAAGTACCCTTTTACCCCTCCCAACCATTCGTTTGTCCATTCTAAATATTTGTTCACTCGTTCTGAGTGGTCGTTTTCTTGTTCTAAGCATCCATCAACATTTTTTGAAATTCATATTTTCATCAACCAAAACACATAGGTGCTTCTTATAACATCATTAGAGTCCATATCTATCACCAATTCATCCATCCCAATCATCTAGACTTCGTTTTGAGGGTTTTCATTTTTATGCAGAAACTTTTGGAGGTCATAACTTTAGAACCGGGATTTCGATTGGGTTGAAATTTTATGAGTGGTTGCGTTATGAGGTGGCATGTGGATTTCAAACTAACCTTGACCCTGTTTTGACACATTTTCAGGGCCTTAAACTTTCATCGTGACCCTCATAATCGCAATTTAGTGTTTTTTTCAAGTTTTTGAAAAATCATTTTCGTTAATAACTTTGAATGCATGTCTCAAATTTGGGATATTAGTTGGAAATTATTCCTACCTTATTTTTGGGTATTTTATGGGGAAAAATTGGACTCTCAAAGGTATGCCTATGAATTTTCCTAAAATGGCAAAATTTGACAATTTTTGAAAACTATCAAATCTGGCAAAAATCTGATTGTTAACACCTTACGTCCTCTAGTTAAAACCCATGAACTTGGTTTCAAATCAATCCTATCATATCCTTCGATCCAATCCCAATCTAATCCTTAATCCAATTCTAATCTGATCTTTAATCCCATCATCCTAATCTGAGCTTTAATCTAATCCTATTATGAGCTTTCATCCAACCTAAATATGAGCTTTAACATGATCCTAATCTGAGTTTCACCTAAATCCCAACTTGAGATTTATTCCACCTATATCTTCTTTGAATCCATCCTATTTATTATTCCATTTTCTATTCCCCTCCATTTTCTCAATCTGTATTTGTTTTATATCCATCATGAATCCTTATCCCCCTCCCACATGACCAATAATAGTAGTCAAGGGAAATCCTAGCTACGTTGATGATGATAATGAAAGTTTTTTTGATCATGAATATTTTATCATAGATCCCCTTGATGCTATCATTGCTAGAAATATTTATCCAATCGCCTCCCAAAATCCCACTACTTCTTCGAACTATCCCACCATGCCTTTATCTACATTTAATAATGATCCTTATGCTACCCTTGACAAGGGATATCCAACATCCTCACCATCAAAATATTCATGATGTCCTCCCTCTCCACCTCTATCCTATCCAACATCCACATCCTCCTATAGTAATCCACCATCCCCATACTCCTATACTTACCATCGTCAACAATCCCAATACCTCTACCTTAATCACCCATCCCAATCTTCCCATCATAATCCTACACCCATGCCCTCCTACACAAATCCACCATCCCAATATTCCTCTTATCCTAATCCACCATCTCAATCCTCTTATCCTAATCCATCATCCATATCCTTCTATGCCAACCCACCATACATGTCTTCCTATGGTAGCTCACCACCTCAATCTTCATGTTCTAATCCAACATCCACACTTTCCTATCACAATCTCCCATCCCAATATCCTTACCTTAATTCCACGTATTTCCATCCTAATCCTCCATCCACATCTCCCCATCCTAATCCATCACACACATCTTTCTACTATTATCCATCACCCCAATCTTCTCACCCTAATCCATCATCCACATCTTCCTACTATTACCCACCATCCCAATCTCCCCAACCTAATCCATCATTTGCACCCTCCTATTTTAATTCATCATATACATCCTCTTACATCACTCTCCCTTTCACTACATTATATCTTGATCCTCCATCTAATCATAACCCACCTAGTCCTCCAACAACTAATAGTCCTCCATCCCTTCACATCCCCTCCTTTAATCCTGCTCCACCAATCCCTAACCCTAATCCACCAATCCCTAATCCTCCATCCATTCCCATCACCCCACCTAATCCTAAATCCCTTCCAAATGTCATCCAAGGACTTGTGACATAAGAGATATCCCCAAATCCACATCTTGATGTTGTGAAATAATGACCTCCCACTCTATCATGTACAGTCACTAGTGATGAGGCTCTCCTTCTTCCTACAACTATTACTACCATTAGCATTCCTAACACCATTCAAATGATTGAGCTTGTCACACCCATTAAGTCCATTGAATCCCCATCTTCTAATGTTAGCTCTACCCAATCCATTGGATACATCCAATCCACTCCTTCTAGTCCTAATATTACCAAATTTCAATCCCATGACCTTCATGAATCCTCCATCCTCCCATCTCCCCCACCTAAGGAGTCCCCCCAACACTCCTCCATACAAGATGATTCATGCCAAGAGCTTCATCCAAAGCATACAAGCATATCCCCTCCTCCAAATCCAGATCCTATCATCCCATCCACTTCATCCCAAGATCATAATTCCCCATCCATCCCATCTCCTGATTCCTTTCCTCACCTGAATCCTGATCCTACCATCCTATCTACTTCATCTCAAGATCATACTAGTTCATCTTCTCCATCCCATGATCCCCTTTACACTCAAGATCTAATCACTCCATCTCATGAGCCCTTATCACCCACTGCCACAAATCTAGATCCTAGCATACCATCTAATGACTCTCTTGATCCCTTATCACTCATTCCTCTTGATATTGTTATCCCCTCATCTCCATCACATGATACTCCATTGATGCCTAGCCTTGTCACCCCAAAACCACTTGTATATCACCTTGGAAACATTACACTCATCCATGGTGGTCTTCTTGAAAAATAAAAACAAAGTATGTGCACCACCCTTCCTACTCCACCTTCTAACGGACTCACATCATGCTTCCAAAAGAATAAGCATCCTACCATAGATCACATGCTCAAGAAGATGAACTAAAAAGGAAAAGTTTTAGGCCTTCATGAGAAAGGTACTTTAGAGCCCATCTAGGTTAAAGAACATCCAGGTACACAAGGTCTTCAATATATCTCTCAAGCATCACAATCCAAAAATGTTGGTACAACCTCCATACATCCTAAGCAAGCTTCTTCCAAAGGAATGAAAATCACTTCCCATCATTCTACCAAACCATTTTCTTCCATCCCCCCTCCCCCATCATATTACCTCAAAATAACCGTCCATCTTCCTCTTTCATCCTCTAAGTCCATTTTAGGTCCTTATGTCCCTCCATCCACCGTTACTCATCCTACATCTCCTAAAACATCCATTTTGGGCCCTTATATCCCAAAATCGCCTCCTCCATATCATCCTATTCATCCTTTCATCCATCCACCACCTATCCCTAGTGCACAACATAAAAATTCTAACTTCATAACTCCTAATCAGGATCAACAAAGGCACCCCTCCATGTATTTTATCTTGCATCCTCCATCCACACACCATCATCACAAGGTTATCTATATCATTACATCCACGTCTTCTCCACATCATCCCTCGCCTCCTACCCATCCCATTGCTACTTCAAGAACTTTGGCTGCCAAATCAAAAATGCATAAATCCAAAAATCCACATGAATCTAAAGCTCCTCATGTCCCCTTCAAAATACATATTGATGACAAGAAAAATAAAATCCAAAATCCAAATCAATCCCAAAGGCCACAAAGGCCCATAAAATAAAAAATAAAAACCATGTGGATCCCAAAGAGAAAAGAGGCAATGCCTTCAAATGAAAAATCCATGACGACATCCAAAGTTGTTGATCCTAAAACTCATTCACATCCTCCATCTCCTCTTTTTTTTTTGGGTCCTTATGTCCCAAAATTCACTATCCCAATGCCTTCATTATCGCCACATTCTTCATCCATCAACCCTCCTATTATTTTGAATCCACCACATGTGCCAATTTTGGTCTTGAACACCTTCCCTCCATAACACATCCACTCCATCCTTCCATCCATACACTTTCCAACACCCCATCCACTATCCCCCATATCTCCCCCATCAAATTCCTTTAATCTATCCTCTTGCATAATTTGTCCATCCTAATAAGGTTGTACCAACATCCAATGGTCACTTTACACATGGGAATTTTTTACCTCATATGGAACTTGATACTTAAGACCTTCATCCATCTACTTTATCATATGTCTTCTAACTCTATCTGTATCCATCTCCATCCTCAAAGTCCCAAAAGGTCAGAAAAATAAAATAAAAAAAAAAAAAGAGAAAAAAACAAAAAAAAAAAGAAGATAGTAAAGAGAAAATAATTTGTCCAATGGTGAAAACTTGGAAAACAAGTGCCTTGGATAAGTACCATGATGAAAACCTAGCAAACAGGTGTCATGCATAAATCCCCCATCCAGTCTACTTGTAGCTTCCACCTACATATTCCTTTCCTCCATCTCCTATATCTACCTATTTTCCATCTCCTACCTATCATATCCCATTTGTATCTAGTTCCTTCATCTTCCTTGTGATATTGACCTAGATAGGGTCACCCATATATATTCTTTGGACATCTCTTGGCATACATTCCCCTCATCCATATTTCATCATATTCCTTATCCACCTCTATCTATCTTTCATTGCCCATCTCTCCTATCTATGTTCATGTCACTCCCTTATCCACCCATCCTGCTATTCCTCTTGCCTCGTCATGCATGACACATCTAGAGTGGGGGCATCTCCTTATTTGTGATAGATTCCTTGGAGATATCACCCATCCATCCCTCCAAGTAATCATTTCCATCTCCCCATCCTTCTCATTCTTATTTCCCCATCCATTTATCCATCCATTCCATCCTTCCAAATCATTATCCCTCTATCCATCTATATTAGTATTTTTCTATCTCCCCATATTTTTCCATCCATCCAAGTGATCCCTTCCATCTCCCCATCCTTATCTTCATATCCATCCATCCACTAGTCATGCTCCATCCCTCTCATCCTTATCTCCCCATCCATTTATCCATCCAATAATCCATTCCATCCAATAATCCATTCCATCCTTCCAAATCCTTATCTCCCCATTCCATTTATCCACCTATCCTAGCTTATTTCTATCTCCCCATCTTTATCCATCCATCCATTTACCTCTATTTTACTTTCATCAGATAATCCCTTGTCATTGGTATATATTTATAGACTACCCCCATGCAATCCAATACCATTTATCTCATCCATCCTATCTATTCCTCACATTTTTCTTATCATTTTTCGTCTCTCATCTATCCATCATCTCATCCTCTGAATTCATCTTCTAATGATCTAGATAAGTATCCCATCCCTGAGCTTCCCATAACCCACATCCAGCATATCAACCATCCTATTTGCACCACCTATCCTAGCTCATCATATCCCCTCCATCATTGTATCTCCTTATCATGGTCATCTCATCATCCCCTATCTGTTGTCTTTCGTTGGTATTTTTTTGAACTATTTTTCCCTTGTGCTTTCATGTAGGCAATTTCAATCATTTGATCTTCCCCTGGGGCTTGGGCTTGTCATCTTCCATCATCTATCTTTGGCCTTATATCGAACTATGTTTCCCCAATGCTCTCACATAGGCAAGGTCAATCATTTGATCTTCCCCTAGGGAATTTGTCTGTCCAATCTTTGTCATCCATCAAGGTCTCCATTGTCCTCTTTTTGCTTTTATACATGGTCTTTTATTGAACTACAAGGGCTCTGTGATTTCATGTAGGCAAGGTTGATCTTTGATCAACCCTCGAGCCCCTAGGTCTTAAGGGTTTTGTTGTCTTGTATCTTGTCATCTTGTCATCTTGTCATCTTGTCATCTTGTCATGTCGTCAAGTATGTCCCTATCCTAGTTGGTGCTTACAAACAATGGTCCATTTAGTTTCATATATCCTGCATCCTATCGATCAACCAATCTACCCTCCATCTTTTGGTTTGAACAGGATGTATCCTTCCTAACAAACCACATCAACCTCATCCATCATCTTTATCCTATGGCAAAGGATGTTTTGAAATTGATTTCAAATTTTTGATGCTTTTGGTTTTTGTTTATCATTTGAGCTCCCTATCATCACTCCTCAAGGCTGCCATGATCTATCATATTATGGTGTGTTTTGACTGGTTAACATAGGGGCATATCTTAATCTTTGTTTTTTTTTGTCTTATTGGTTGTACCATGTAGTACTTGTTGTGCTTGTTACACACACACCCTGTTCGGAACGGGGACCCTCTCTTCCCTCTTTTACTTGTCGGGCCCTTGTCACTTTGCCTCGTTTCACGTGCCTATTTTTGCATCCTAAGGGGTCAACGTATTCTCAAAGTCACATTTTAAGTTTGACCAAACTTGGCCCCCTTGAAAATGCTAAATCTGAAGTTAGTTCGAGTTTCCCTTATCAAAACGCCTTTTTGACGTTTGTGACCCTTCCTAGGTCCAGACCCTCGGGTTTCCCTTTTCGGGTTTTCGTCTTGATTTTTCTATCATTAGCATTCAACATCCGACGTCTTTCCGGACCCCGGGCCTCGGATCTCGGAGTTATGTTTCTGGGATTCCACCTAAGTTTCGTCGTTCTACACGACGGAGGGTCGACGTCCTTCCGGACCCCGGATCCCGAGTCCCTGTCATTGTATGACCTAATGTTGCGCAAGTTTCAAATGGCCATAGTTAGACATCTCCCCAACCTCCAGACCCCGGACCTCCCATCACTGCCCATAAATTTGAACCCACCAAACTCTCTGATTATTGTACAAAGGTATCAATTGTTGTATTAAATGCGGTTTTGGCTATAAAATTGGAATTTTTGACTATCATTTTCACTTGGCCAAAGTGATAGAAATTTGGAGAGCTCCCCAACATCTGACATTTTCAACCCCTGCATCCGAGCTCTCTTTCTGACGTTCTTCGCGCGACCAACAGCATCCTTCTTTGGGATTTCGAGGTACGTTCGCCATCCGCGCGTCTTGTCCTCTTTTTTTGTGAAATTCTAGGTTAAGATTAAGTAAAAATGAAAAAATAGATTAAAACCTGGCATGTTAAGACCCTCCCATAAAAACCCATGTTTTAAAATGTGAAAAATCAATCATTTGAGTGGTCAAAATTCAAACCGGAGTTGGACCTCCCTGTCAATGTTCTTCAAAACAGGCAACCACCTCACTCAGGCCTGAACTCGTCCACGGTCGTTGGTGCAAACTCAAACTTCAAAATTAGCAGTGGCCAAGCTCGTCCCGGATCCCTGCCTCCAGATTTCCCTTCGTGAGTTTTTGTTGTGCCTCCACCATTGTGAACGGCCTCCCTCGAGCGTCTTTCCAGCCCTCGGGTCTTGGCCTTGCGAAGTCCATTTCAAACTTGCACCAAAAAAATCAACCATCAGAACACCCTTTAGACCTTGACCTCCAAAATTCTGTCCCCGAAATTTCATGTCGCTTTTGTCGTTTCACACAGCCGTCCCGAGACGTCTTTCCGACTCCCAAACCCCGGTACCTCTTTCGCCTTGCTTAAAATTCGAATGAATAACTGACGTCTGAGCACCCTTCGGACCTCAGACTCCGGAATTCTATCTCCAGGATTTTGTGTCGCTTTTGTCGTTTTACACGGCCAAACCTATTCGTCTTTCCGACTACCAGGTCCCGACCCTTGGTTCGCCATCGAGCTTCCCTAACTAGTAAATTTGTTTTTGGGGATTGCCCTTCGGACTTCCACCCCCAAATTTTTGTCTACCTTTTATCATTTTGAATGGTCGTCTCGTAGCTGCTTTCTAGCTACGGAAATCCGAACTCCTGAACCCGGCTCTCAGAATTTCATCCTCCCTGCGTCGTTTCAAAAGGCCTTCCTGTAGTTGGAAACCGTATGCCTAAATGAGGGCTCAGATGACCTCCAAATCCAAAACGGACTTCAACCCACTTCCTAAAATCTGGTCTTCTTCCACACCAACCCTTCCTTGATCAAATCTAAGACTGGAAACTTCATCAGGAGTTTCATGCCTCGTTTGCCCTTCCAAACAGCATTCTGCCAAGGGAATTATGGCCTTGGGAACCCGGGTTGCCTGTTTTTCCTCCTTATAATGTTTTGTTAGGTAATAATCATTTATCAAGTATGAATGACTATTGCATAGCTAACTTTGATATGCAGGGAGTTGTCTGAGGTCATTTTTCCATATTTAAAGTTATTGATTCACGTCCCTTTGTGTAGGATTTATGGAATTCGACGCAGAAACCTCTGGTGTCACCAATGAAAAGGAAAAGGCGATAGCCAAGGCACCTCAGGGAAAGGAGGACAAGGATCAAATGAAGTTAAAGTTCCAAGGAGTGCCAATACACTCTAGAATCACCACTCTTTAGAGAGGCATCATGGATACCAATATCGGGCATGTCGATACTGATGAGTTCACGCGGAGGGTTAGGGTGGACCCTAAAACAAAAAATGCAAAACTGGTCAAAAGCAGTGGACTTGTTAAGGTTGCAGGTTTCCCATTGGCTTTGGTGACCCCAAGTTGGTAGTGGTGTGTCAGGCAGCATATCAGCCCTAGACCAAAACCATAGTGGACAAATATGGAAACATTCTTGCGAACATGTCCCCTTGTGGGATAGCTATAACCTTCCACATCCCCACCTTTGAGAGCATGGAGACACCAATAATTGAAGAATGCAAGGCGTTATGGGAACAGGATCCTATAAATTGCAAGAGGTCGATCAATCAATACTGGTTGAAGGATAAGTGGGCCAGTGCTGGCAAGGTCCCGCAGGAGCTCTTCCGCAGTGATTTCTTTGAGGATTACCACGACCTTGTCACTTTGCTAAGCAAAGTAATGGGTCTTCCTCTTGCGGCCTTCTTCCAGGAGTGGATTTTTTACTTTATGGAGCAAATCCTCCACGGAAACTTCGCTTTTGATTGGGGAGAAATAATCAGCAATTGCTTCCACGAGCAATTTGTCAAAGTGAAGAAGACTTCTTAGTTCTACATGACGTCCTATCTAGTTTATTCACTTTCCAACCAGCGGCATTATCATGGACTAAATGCTATGCCCAATGTGACATCAGGGAGAGAACTCAAACCTTATGACAAGTACCCACAATTGCAGTACAAAAACTTCAAGAGGGACTACTACAGAGTAAACGACTCCTTCATTGCCTACATCATTCGGTCTCTGGGAGGCGACTTTCAGAGAAGAGTTTCCCACAGTGCCAGGGCCCTCCTTAGGCAATACGCCTTCCTATATATACAATTTCCAAAGTTCACTTAGATCTATGCCCAAGGATTCATGGAAAGACCAAACAAGTTGCCCCGGTACCCCAATGACCAGATCATACTATTAGAGTTGACTTGGTAGTTGTGACACATTCATAATATCCTGAGCACCAAAAATCTAGCAGGGATGCCTTACCCTATAGGCCTTGGTCAGAGAGTGTACAAGATTCACACCTCCCAATGTGTGGGAAATTTAGAAAAGGAGTTGACTGAGTACCACTTCCGGCAGTACACAACTCAGCCACGAATGGACCCATATGGTCATATCAGGAAGGCATTGGGACGTGAGTATGCCCACCTCCACAATGTTGAGGATTTTTTGGCCAATTGTAAAGATGATCTTGAGGTGCAGTTGCAACAATATATGCACATGACTACCCTCTATGTGTGGAGAATAAACTTGTGCCCAGTCCCTGACCAACTTGAGGAGGACAAGAGCACAATAATTGATCTAGGATATAGTGTCATCACCAACCTGTTGTTGCCTATGATTGATTGGGATGAGCAAGAGGTCGATGACCTCACCGTGATCACCAAGCCTATGGAAATTCGAACAAAGGCATGGATCAACCAGCAAATGGCATGACTAAAACAATAAGGAGTCGCCTTAACGTTCAAGGGACTCAAACGTGAACCAAGTGGCTCTGATGGTGGGGTGTCTGCCGTAATGACTAGGGAGACTTCCAAATCCCCTCCATCCGTCAAAACAAAAAAAGAGAAAGGAAGCTAGTAAGGAGGGGCCCAACCCTAAGGTTTACGCTCGAAAGGCTTCGGAGGGCGAGCCTTCCAAGAAGAAAAGGAAAATAGTCGGGGTTGCGGAGATGCCACTCATACCTGAAAATCCATTCCTCTAAGGCAAGGAGGAAGAGTCTGACCCTCCAAGGTCTCTATTTGCTGCAATTTTTGTTGTTGTTGTCACCATCCCACATACTTCGATTGCAGTTTCCGCTTCCTCCCTGCTTGCGGTGGACATCTTTGTTCACCTTGCTTCCACCTCTCCAATCATGCAAGTCATACCAATGGATTTGTCCTCTGCCACTACCTCGTTGATCTCTTCTTCCTCTATGTCTCCTTCCCTTCCCTTCATTACCACTACCATAGTGCCTACCCTCATCCTTCTAGAATCCTTCGTAAAGTACATACAAAACGTGCCATCTGAGCTTTCAGGGATGCTTATGAGCCCACCAGTAGAAGCTGCAATAGCCCAAGCTATGGCCAATACTCCAGCTCTTCCTCCCCCTACTGAACCACTAGGAATGGAGGCGACAATGTAGATATCAGATGAGCTCGAGCGACGCCAGCAAGAGGATACAAAGAGACCAGAAGATGAGGAATTTGAATACCATGAGCACCCTTTGTTTGAGCATTGAGAGATCGATGAGGTAGTTTCTGAATATTTTGATGAAGGTAGCAAGGAGCTTGACACTGAGTTAGTCCGAGAAACACATGACCCCGAGTTTGAAGCCGAATGGAGTAAACAGCTTAAGGAAATCGAGGATAAGGAAGCTGAAGATCGGCTTGCGGTGGATGAAGAAATTACTGCTCTAGAGTCTGAAGGCAACAGGTCTCCAATTGAAAGGCATGGCCAAACCCCGGATCATGATGAGAAAGCATCCCTCCATCAAGATGAGCAGGAAGATAAGCCTGAGGAACATGAACACAGCCAAAATAAGGAAGAAAAGGGTGTTGAAAGGGAGGATCCCTCCAACAAGAAATTGTGTACCAAGTCTCCCACTAAGTGTGTAACACTCGAATGGGACTCCGATGAGGAGAAGGAGGATGCAAGAGATGAGAAAGGGGCTCTTGTCATCAGAGCCACTGAACTTGGGACAAAGGACAACAAGAATCAAGGTGAATCACCCAAGGAAAAGCCTCGAAATGCCCAATTTTTTGGAGAAACTATTGAAGCAAAAGAATCCCACCTTAAAAGATCCTAAGGTAAGGCTGGAAGACATTCTAGCCAGAGCACAAATAAGCACCAAGAAAGAGAAAAGGCCAAAGATCATATCGAAGGTAACCATGGATGCCTCTGGATCTAGGGTGGTACAAATAGCAACACCGGTGGTTGGAGAACAAGGAATAACTTATAACGTCTCCACCATCAACTTGGGAATGGCCATGAGGGAGCAAAAGGTTGACCACCTCTAGGAATCAATCGCCACAGTGGTACACCTTATCCAGCAGGATAAGGTTTGGAAGGAGGAGTTCAAGGCACAAGTGGCCAATCTAACGGCCTATATTTAGCGATGGTCATCCTCGAATGAGCAGCCCACTACGTCATCAACCCTACCTTAGTTGTTATCTCAAGAGCAGATCAACAAATTGGAAAAGAGAAGGAACTTGGACAAGACTATGGAAAATTGGTTCCGGTAGGTCTTAGACATGGGAAACACATGTATCAACTTGGTTGTTCATACAGCAAATAAGTTCTTGGAAGTACAGAGAACTCTTGAGGGTACAAAGCAGGTTTGCGAGGGGTTCCCAAGGAAGTACAGAATAGCCTACCCAAAAATTGAGGCCATACTCACATTGCCAAGTGAGGTTTGGGAGAAAGACCTTGCCCTCAAGGATGATGACCATTGGTTAGTGGATGTATGGAAGTGAGACTTTGACCATCGAAAAGGAAAGTTGGTACAGATTCTAGAATAGGTAGTTCTGGATATCGAGTGGGCCAGGGAGACCAGAGAAGAGTGTGCTCGGTACCTCAAGCTAATGACAAGGTACGAGTTGCCCCATATCGAAATTAATCCAAAAAGCATAAAGCCACACTTCTTAAAGAATATTGAAGATGGGATGTCAGTTGAAATCACCACAGACTTCATGAGTTTTGCGGCCCGAGCCTTTGCACAGTCAAATCTTTTCAGAGATAATGTCACCAAGTATGATGACAATGGAAGAAGCTCGTCAACAACTCCTAGGAATGGAGCTACCATATTTTGTGGTCTGACATCATGGAGTTGGAAAAATTCCAGCCACTAATCTTGAGCTTCATGGAGTATGCATCTTTGAAGAAGTGTGAAGGAAACCCTATCATCGATGAAGAATTCCTCAAAGAGTAGCTCCAGCAAAGAGCAAACAGCAAAATGACAAAATTGCTACAGTGTTGTCACTAGATGACAAAATAGGGAAAAGACAAGAAATGTTTTATAAATGAAATGTATTTGGGGGTAGGTGAAACCCTAGTGTAAAGTGAATCCTGGCCACACAATAGAATCAAATCTTGGCCACTTATTTTACTTCTTGAAAACTATAAATAGGGCTCTCCTCCTCTCATTTTAAGAGAGTTGAGTTGTTGTAAAGGTATGCTACAGAAATTATAATAGAAAATACAGTCATTTCTTGGTGTATTTTTGGGTTTCTCCACATGATTCATGATTCTTCTCCTCTTAGTTAAAACTTTAATTCAAATTACTATGTTGTTCTAGTAACCTTTAGTTAGTTTTATTGTGGAAGATTGTCTTTCAAGAGAGGTGATGCACCTATGCATTCCTTGTGTTGAGAAGTGCATAAAAACACCATCAACAGAACTGGCACTAGAAGGAGGGCGGAAAGGTAAAGCTGGATTGAATTGGGTCATTCTCCCTTGAGAGATTTCATCGAGTTTTGAGGTCTACACCGAAACAAGGTGGAATTTCAGTAATTACAGCCCCTTGTCTGAGCTAAGAGAGCTAAACAAGGGGAACCATCTATCACTGGTTTTCTAGACCAGCCTACTACTCTTTCACCTCCGTCCTCTTCACCTTCATTGGCAGTACCATCTTCCACTCATCTAATCCATACAGCCTTCCAAGTTGCCACTCCATCTGGGTTGAGTATTGCCTTACAGCCAAATACAGTCACCAGCCCTGATGTTACCTTGTCGGTTGCTACTGCTCATTTACAGTCATGAGCCAATATGGCACAGCCACCTCCACCACCCCCTCCAATGGCGTGGCTAGGCAATAACCCATCTCCTTTGGCCTTCAACCTCTACCATGATATGCCAAAGAATCCCGAGAATTTTTGCACGAAGTTCAACTCCCAGGATCCATAGAGGACAGCCGAGGAGCATGTCAAGATCTTCGAAATTCCCTGAAGACTATGCAGATCATATACGAAGATGTGGCCTGTTGGATCTTTCCCTACTCCTTAGGGGAGGAGGCCTTCTACTGGTACATCAACTTGCCCGTCAGAACTATCAACACATGGAACCTTCTGAAGAATGTTTTTCTACAAAAGTTCAAGACCTCGGTCAGCCTCATAGATTCGTATTGGCACTTCATGTCGGTTCAAAGGGAGATCAATGAACCAATCAATTCATTCAATGATCGTTTCCATAGAGCGTACACCCGGCTGCAAGCCCCGTACATTTTCAATGATGTTGTCGTCCTACCCGTTTACTACGCAACGTTGGACAACCTCACTTCAGCCCTAGTGAAAAGAATGAGACCACCACCCGCTAGGTTGGTCGATGCATATGTTGAAGCCATTATCGACAGCATAGATTTAGGGCAGAACATATCCAGTTTGTTGCCTTCTCTTGGGCAAACTGCACATCTAGCGCAGATACAGGGGATCACGTAGGCCTTGCAGCATCAAACACCCATGTTGAATCAAGTACCACAACTACCTCTAGTTCTGCATCCAGAGCAGCCAATGAATCAAGCATACCCAGTACCTCCCTACATGTTTCCCCAACAGCAACAGTCACATCCTCAAGAATCCCAGATTCCTACATACCGTCAGGTGGTGGAATTTCCTCCCGCTCATCAAAACTAGCCAGCTGCATAGCCCATGTTCCTTCAAAACATCGCGCCGCAACCAAACAACACCAAAAAGGACAAGATTGACGAGCTCACAGAGATGATCAAGAAAATTTCAACCAAAATAATGCACTTGAAGAATCAGAACAACCAGCTGCATGCGTCACAAAAGAGCATCCAGGCCAACCTTAATAGGGAAAACTGAGATCAACGTGAAAATCGGGACAATCAGGATGCTGGCACGTCGTTGGGACAGAATTATGATCAAAATCAGAATTTGGGCCAAAACTTTGAAAGAAGGCCCTTCCAAAGGCAAAACCAGACTTGGAATACAAGACCCAATAATGGTGGTGTCCCCACGCCTCTTGATCAACCCAGCATCAATGAGAATCCCGCAAGCAAGGTTTACTTGGCAGAGGCTGCTCTATCCGGTTGGTGTCGCATACACAAAACAAACCGCCATTCTGAATTGGATTGTCCGGAATTCCAAACTGTCGTTGAGATTTTTCAAGTTGAAGTTCAAAATGCAATGGACAACTCAGGGTGCAAAGACATTGTCTCATCTGATCTGTATGATTCCTTGGTATTGGTGTTGACCAGGCTCCTTTCCTGAGGGTGGAATGCAACATGCCAAAACTGGAGGGTGCCGATTCGAATAGTAATGACAAGGCGGAAGAGGTAAGTCCCAAAAGTCCTTTAGCTCATCTCTTTGATTCAATAGATAATGGTCCTAAGGATGATGAAGAAGAGCTTAGGGAAGATGAAGTCCAAATGTTTCACCAATGGACTACCCCATACAACCTCAGAAATAGACAAAATGGTGGTCATGTCGAAGGTCCTTTTACGACCTCCACCCCGCCGAATAATTTCAACACCCCTCCAGATCCGGATGCAAATAATAACCCGGGTTTTCCCCATACACCCCACATGATACCTCAACAAAAATAAATAGAAAAACAATAGCCAAATCCAAGCCGCTAGCTCCTCCCAAGATATTTCCCATGATCAAGAAGTTGAGAAGATGGGGGAGTATATTGATGAGGAATTCAAAAGGGTGAAGCTAAGTGTATCCGCATTCAAACTTCTAAAGGTGCTTGCCATCTGGAATTCCTTTTTCAAAATAATAAATGGGACTCTATCACAAGGGTCAGCTCAAGAAACTTCGGTAAAAAAGGTATCCTTTGATGATCAGCAAAGTGAGCCGATTGTTAAAAAAATCTTTAATAGCAAGGTTGACCCACCAGTAGGTCAGAAATCAAACAAGCGGCCTAATAGGGTGGCTAATCAGGCAAAAATCCAAAGCAAGGGCAGTGAGAAAGACAAGGGTCAAGTTGCTCAGGTGGACGTATCTGGAGGATTGTTTCAAGGGAAATTTGAAACTCCTCCCTTTCTAACCACCATCTGTGTGTTCGGGAAGAACCTCCATAATTGCTTGCTAGATTCAGGCACATCGGCTAATGTTATGCTCCTAAGTATGTGCAAGGCACTCGGAATAACGCCAACTCCCTCCTGGTGAAAAGTAACACAACTTGACAAAACGGAGATCAACATAGTGGGGGGAATTAACAGAATACCCATGCAAGTTGTTGTTGATCCCTAGATCCAACAGACCATTGACATTCAGGTAGTTGATATCCCAGATACATACGGTATAATCCTAGGAAGGGATTTCATGAGGGCATTCAATGGATATGCCCCAACTGATTACTCACACATGTGGCTGTCATGGAAAGGAATGCCAAATCAAATCAGGATCGATTGAGAGCCATGAATGAGATTTATGATCACTAAGTACAACAACATGAACGAGGTGTTGTATGCTAAAACAAGTCTGGGAAATTATTCCCCAGTGTCGTATCAGAATGAACAAGAATAGCCTGAATACCAAGGGATGAGCGAGGTCTTCCTCATACTATGCAGCTCGCCTGATAATTCGGCCAATGTTTCTCAGAGCACTGAAGTGTTGATCGAATCCGATGATGAAGAACTCAGAGAGAATGACACTCGGGGATTGCTTGATGGTTTCCAGGATTTCATGGAAAAATGTGTTCAGGACCAGCTTAGCCTGGGAACTCGAATGAACTTCCAAGAACTCTTGCTCCCTAATTGGTGCAAGGTACACAATGTTGCTCACTCATAATTTGATTGCTACTTATGTCAAGCAGCAATTGAACACGTTAAAAAATAGGTTGCTCCAATGGAGAAAACAAGATCAGCACTACACGAACAAACCTATTCCATCCATGTACCTCCTAAAGTAGTTGTTGAAATGAAGGCCCTAATGAAGGTGGAATTCAAAGTTGCTTGTGCTATGTTCAAGGATCCTCTTGGATTCTGGACGTTGTGATTTGACGAATCTAAATCCAAGCACGGAGCTGGGGTAGGTTTCGAATTGATCAGTCCCAAAGGTAAGTCATACTTTTCTGCTCATAGGCTTCACTTTTATTGTACCAATAATGTAGCAGAGTAGAGGTCTTATTCTTGGGCCTCTTAATGGAATTAAGAAAAGGTGTCAATATGCTCCTAGTATATGGAGATTCAGAGTTAGTTGTAAAACAAGTCAGGAAGTTGTATTCTTGCTATGATCGAAGACTCACTAACTATCGGCACTGCATGGGATTTACTAGAAGGGCTAGATGCCTTCAACATTCAATTGATCTCACGCGCATAGAATCATACTGCCAATGCCCTAGTGTAGGCAGTAAGAACATTAAAACCATTGTCCCTATCAGGCCTCAGAAGATTCATGGTGGAACTCAACTCCATCCCGTCAGTGTCGGATAATGTAGCTAATTTCCAAGTATTCAATGATGACAAGAATATCCTTGATTTTATCACCAATTCGGATGTGTTTGCTACACAGATAATCGATGAGGTTGAACCTCAAGAGGTGGATCTAGATATAGAAGGGATTATCATCCTAAAGACCAACACCATCCCCAAAGGAATGGTTCAATTGGAGCGAATCTTTGACCTCGATCAGATTAGAGATCAGGATCAACAAGCTAAGAAGGATACCATCAGCAGCCAATGTGACACTTACAATCTAGGAATGGCTAGAAATTCCAAGAACCTGTTCATCGGTAGTTGCAGGTCTAGGAACCATCCTTCTTCTTTGCCTCTTTTCCTTTTTTTTTTAAAAACCTGTGCTAAGGTTCATTTCACATTGTAAAGCCAAATTTGATGAAACAATAGAGTCTGAGATTGGTGTTTAAGCCTGCAGCAAAGTGCAATAATTTCATACCCAAAGAAATCCATTCATTGACCCAATTCTCCAATAGCTTTAAATAACATAAGGTCACCTTGTGATTCCAACAAATCACATAAATCAACTGAAATATTCCAAGCACTGTCAAGACCTGACATCCGAGAGACCTTGGGATAGTGTTCTGCAATTTGATTGTGGAAGATTGTCTTTCAAAAGAGGTGATGCACCTATGCATTACCTGTGTTGAGAAGTGCATAAAAACACCATCAACAGTACCCACCAAGACCCTTAAGGTCTTGTGTTACATTGGGACATCATTTTGTTCTTGTGTTTATTTCAATACCTAGCCCAACCAAATTCATCGCTACTTTGGGGTGTTGGGATAGCCTTCTTGTTTGCTGTGTTTGTGTATGCATTAGACACTAATCTCCCTTGGTTCTACATACCATGGTACCTAGTTTCTTATGCTATAGTAAAAATTAGTGCTCCAAAAATGGAAAGTTGCATTGCATTGCATCTTTACCTCCATCATCTTCATTCATTTTAACCATCTCACATCTCCATCCAATCCTCATCCATTCGATCTAGCACAAATCATCTAATCCCATATTTGGTCTTGTTCCCAACCTTGCTACAAGCCTTGACCCAATCATCATCATCATCATCATCATCATCGGGATGTATCTTTCCCTATCCTTTCGTGTTGTTTTGGGATGTATCCTTACCTCATCAACAACACTATCATCATCATCATTAGTGGGATGTATCCTTCCCTATCCTTGCATTTTTTTGGATGTATCATTCCCTCATCATCAACACTCTCATCGAGATGTATCCTTCTCTCTCCTTGTTTTGTTTTGGGATGCATCATTCCCTTATCAACAACACTCTATCACCCATCAATTCATCCTGTCTTGTAGCTTGACTGGGGCAATATCATATTTGTCCTCGAATCCATTTGTGCTTGCCTTTATCTCTTCATATCATCATCCTTTCTCATCCATTATTTTGCATCATCTTCTCCATCTACCCTTGCATCATCTCATCCATTTTGAGAGAACACCTTTGTTCTCTTGAACCCACATGTCCTCTTGAGGGGGCATCCTCAATCCCTAACCTTCATCTTCACTCCCATCATCTTTCCTCCTAGTCACTCTTTGAATGATTGGGGAATCTTCCTTAATCTAACCATCTTCTTCTAAGTGTTATATTTTAATTTTCTTTTAAATGATGCTACTTCGTAACACCATCTCAAAGAGGGGAAAATTGTAGACACCTAAATTTGACCACTTCCATATGGTCATAATCCTATCATTTATTCGTCTAATCCATCTACATTAATTAAATGACACATTTAATTAATATTATCCCCTTTCTTTAAAGGTTCCCAAAAATTATTTAATTAAATATTTTATCATTTACCATTTCCTCTCTAAATTAAATAAATCAATCAATTTATCTAATTTAGTCAATTATCCTTTACAATTTTTAATTCATTTTTTCTCTCTCCTTGTCACATCCTCCATAACCTTTTCACTAAGTTGGATTAATTTAATTAATCCTTCATTAAGATGTGCATATCCTTAATTTGGATTAATGTCACATCCTCCAAATATAGCCACTCACCTCTAATCATCATTAATTAGCCTAATCACACTGATACATTTTGACTCAATTTCTGATGAAAGTTCGTTGGAATTTTTATGACCATTCATCAAAAATATTTCATTGAAAAATCAACAAAATTTGAAACGTCGAAATTTCGACCTAGCATCGTCGGTTGGGTCAAAAAATCGACGTTTCAAATTTCATCGATTTTTTAGACGAAATATTTCTGACGAAAGTTCGTCAAAATTTCGATGACCTTTCATCGGAAATTGAGTCAAAATTTATCAGTGTCACCTATTTGCACAATCCTAATCCTAATTGCTTACCCTTTCTAGCATGTCTTTAGGTCAACCTTTCTTAGTACTTACCTTTTTGGGGGTTGACTTCTTCCCCATGTGAATTTAGAATTCACACTTATTCCCCCCATGCATTTTTCTTCCCCATGACATCTCATATGCCACATCGTACCCAAGGACAAAGATCCTTTTTAGGGTAATCTTGTTTTACCCTTTGGTCTCTTCCAAAAAGTGAATTAAAATTTCACTTTTATTCCTTCAAGGCCATATCCAATCCCCATGTGTACAAGGGTGGACTTTCTAAAAGTCCTCACTTTTCACTTTCAGCCCCACTTGAGGACAAGGGATTACTTTTTGTAGAGACCCTCTCTCATCCCAAGGTACTTGGAAGTACCTCGGGACCACATGAAATTTTCCATGTCACTTGTACCCTTGCCATCTCACCTTGTTCTTTGGACACTTCACCCGCCACATGGCAAGATTTGAGGGCTTGTGAGTCCTCAACTCACCATAGCCCTCCATCTTGGCCATGGTGGCTTAATCTTGACCGTTGAATTCTCTAGAGAATTCAATTTCTTCTATAAATAGCCCCCTCTTCTCATTAGGAGTTAGTGCATGCATACCAAACTTATGCTCACAAGCCATTTAAGCTATCTTAGTCATTTATTGTCATTTCTTAGTATTTGCATTCGCCCACCTCCATTTATCATCCATCTACCACCATCATTGCAAGTTATCAATCTAAGGAGCACACATCAAAGCGATAATCTTGCATTCTACCTCATTTTTCATTTTAGATAAGTGTATTTCTCCTATTCACAACAAGAATACCCACAAGCATAGAAAACAAAAGATAATGATCGATGCCCCATTCCTTTCTCTCTAAATTATTTTGATAGACATCATCAAGAGGTCCTCAAAATGGTTCATTAAGATAAATCAAAGTAAAATATCAAAGACAAACAGTCAGTGTTATTTATATGTCCATCACATGAAGAGTACATCCTAAGACATGTTGATCAGATGGGTTGATTAAGATGATGGTGTTGCTTTATGTTACACCGTTGACATAAACTTCACTACGTGTTTACCTATGATCTAGACTTTAGATTTTGGCACTTAGGTTTTCACTTTACAACTTGTGACACTTGCTTTCTAATTATTTTGTCAAAGGTTGAAGGTGGCAATTGATTTATCATTCATGAAGGTTTATTGCAGGTGAAAGTGAAATGGGATGGATGGTTTTGGGTTTTTTGGAATATTTCAATGTTTTTGGTATTTTGAAAATGTTTTGAGGCTATTTTTTTATCTTTTGAAAGTTTATGTGAATGTTTTGGTGTTCAATTATTTGAGGTTGTTTAGGGTTTTCTAAGGTTTTCCAATGTTATTATATTTTTTGAGATTTCAAATGTTTAGTGATTTTATGATATTTGAATGTTTAGGAGTTTTTTGAGATATTTGAATGTTTAATATTTTTCCGATATTTGAATGTTTAGATATTTTCTAAGTTTTTTGAATGTTTAGGGATTTTCTAAATTGCAACCAAGAACCTAACCTAAAATACCTATCCTAGGAGCCTCAAGTGTTGATTGAATATTAGCCTTGCCTATATTATACACGCAGAGACCACATAGTTCGACCGACTTGACTTAATAAAATATGAAGATGAACAGTTGAGGGATGTCGGTTTATTATGACGAAATCCTAAAGATTGTCCTAGGGTGTGTTGAGGGCACATCAATGATGGCCTTACCTACGTTCAAGCTCAGAGACCCGTAGTTCGATAGGGTACTATTTTTGGATATTTGATGTTTTGACCCTTTTAGGATTTTTGATGTGTTTTGGATTTTGACTTTACAATTTTTTGAATATTTTTGGTTTTTTTTTATGAATGTTTTTGGGATTTTTGATAAGATTTCCAATAACCTTAAGATATACAAGAACTCGATATATGATCCATAACGAATTTCCCCCAGTGTGATATGATAGACTACCTTGATATAGGCAGGGCAAACTAACCTTAGGAACATGCCAAGTAGTATTAAAGGGGATACAATACTTCGCAACATCATGCTATGATAAAGATGTGGATGGGTGATGGAATACATAGAATGAATGAGGTGATGGATTGAGGTTGATGCAAAGAATGATAGGATAAAGAGCCAAAGGTAGACAGAGGTTCTTTATTTACACAAGGCACCTATTTTCTAGGTTTTCACCAAGGTACTTTCCCAAAGCGCCAACAAAGTGGTTTTCACTAGAGGACATTTTTTCTTTACTATTTTTAAATCCTTTTTCTTATTTTTGGGGATTTTGATCTATTTTTTTATTTTTTTTGTATTTTCATATTTATACCCTTCAAGACTAGGCATAAAAAAATCTAAGACACAAGATCTTAGTTGGTTCCTGCAAGGGTTCACCTTCAGGTGTTAACAATTGGTATGCTTCTAATCCATAGCTTGTTGTGATAATAAATGGACCCAACCAGTTAGGATCAAACTTTCCTATACTATCCTAATTTGGTAGATTCTTCTAATTTTTCTTTAGGATAAGATCCCCTACTTGAAAAATACTGACACTTGATTTTCTTATTATAGCTTTGTTTCAGTCAGTTTTGATATACTTGCAAGTGATTAAGGGCGTCAAGACAACACTCGTCCAGGAATTCAATCTCATCCATTCAAGAAACTATGTACTCTTCATCGATGATCAAGTGTTGTACATTTGACACTCGCAGTAAAGGAAGCTCAACTTCAATAGGCAGAATGGCTTCTAATCCATAGACTAAGGAGAAAGGGGTTGCACTTCTAGGCATGTAGATATTGGTTTGATAGGCCCATAAAGTGGGATTTAACTGCAAATGCCAGCCACGGCCAACTTCATTGACCATTTTCTTTAGGATTTTTAGAATGGTCTTGTTTGTAGCCTCAGCTTGATCATTGCCTTGGGGGTAATACAGGATAGAGAATTGATGTTTGATGTTAAATATTTGGCATAGCTCTTTCACATCCTAATTCTTGAAGGGTGTTTTTTTGTTTGAGATAAGGGATTATAGAGCACCATAATGGCACATTAGTTAAATCAAGATAAACTTTGCAAATTTATTCCCTGTTATGTAGGTCATAGGGATGGCTTCGACCCACTTGGTAAATTACTCAGTGGTTGTTATGGTAAACTTGTGGCCATTGGATGAGGTTGGAGTGATTTATATTATGAGGTCAAGCCCCCACTACAAGAAAGGCCAAGGTATGATCATCGATTGCAATTCTTGAGCTGGAACATGAATTAGATCTCCATGATATTGGTATTGGACACACTTCTACACATATTGATGAGCTTCTCTTTCCATGATTGGACAAGAGTACCCATTCATCAATAGTTTCTTAGCTAAATTCATACCACTAGAATGGGAACCACATATGCCATCATGAACTTTTGTTAAAGTGATCAAGGCTTCCTCTTGGTTAAGACATCATAGTAATGTCCCTTTGATGCTTCGACAGTAAAGGGTGTCACCTAAGATCATGAATCGGGATGCCTTTTTTACAAAGGTCTTTTTAAGGTTGGAGGTGATATCGAATGGGAGGGTTCCTTTGCTTAGGTAGATGAATACGTCATGATACCACAGGGATCCAAGACCAAAAATGACACACATGAATTTAGATTCAAGTATTTTGAAAGTGGGTATGAGAAGTTGTTCTACCAAGAATTCACATTGAAGGACATTGTTCACCATGTCTAATAGTGATCCAATTATTTCCATGATGTATGTTTCTCGGTTGTTTATGCGATAAATCTGCTCAAAATTTGTATTAATGAAAAGGTCTTTGAGACTTTCTACCATCTTCTTGTAAGGACTGAGCTTGTCATCCTTAGTTTGATAGTCATCATTAACTTGGTTGATAACCAGTTGTGAGTCCCCGTAGACTTTTATTTCTTGTATCTATCATTGAATTGCTATCCTTAGGCCTGTGATTAGGGCTATGTACTCAATAATGTTGTTAGTACACAAAAATGATATCCTGTATGACTTTGGAATGCAATCACCTTGAGGGGTGATAAAGATAATACCTGCTCTTGATCCATCTTGGGCAAATGATCTATCAAAGTACATCTTCCCTTGATTGGTTAGATTGACAAATAATATTGATTCATCAAGGAACTCAAATATCAGGGGGTTCTCAGCATAGATAGGTGTGTCTGCTAGTTGTTCTATGATCACTTGTCCTTTGATTTCCTTATGTTCCACATACTCTATGTCAAATTCAATTAAGTTCATTACCCATTTTTCCATTCGTCCTGTGAAATTCATTTTGGATAACAAGTATTTCAATGGGTCGATCTTTGCAATGAGCTTAATTTGGTGTGACAGCATGTAATTTCAGAATTTTTGTGAAGACAAAACTATTTCTAAGCATGATTTTTCAATGGATGAGTAGTTCATTTCATATCCCACCAAGGTCTTGTTGATTTAATAGATAGCTCTTTCCTTTTCATTTTCATCATGTTGTGCTAGAAGATCACCTAGTGTTGTTGATGTTGTTGAAATATATAGGATCAATGGCTTGTTCGATATTGGCAGCATAAGCATTGGAGATGTTAATAAATAATTTTTGATTTGTTGGAAATATTTATCACACTTCTCATCCCATTTGTAAGTTATTCCTTTATGGAGAAGATACAAAAAAGGGTGGATTTTATCTGTTAGTTGTGTTATGAACCTTTTGATGGATTGTAATCTTACTTGTAATCCTCTCATATGATTTAATTTTTGTGGTGGTTCCATGTCGAGGATGGATTTTACTTTGATTGGATCAATTTCCATCTCTCTATGAGATGATATAGCCAAGATTTTTTCCTGATGTAACCCAAAAGACTCTTTTTTGGATTCATTTGTACCTTGTGCTCTTCAAGTTTGTTGAAGATGGGTCCTAAGACTTCTATGTGCTCACTTTTTTTTTCCAAAATATCATCCACATAATCTTCAACTATTTGGTGGATCATGTCATGAAATATGATGATCATTGCTCTTTGATAGGTCACTCCTGCATTCTTCAACTGAAATGGAATCATGTTCCAGCAATATGTTCCCCATGGACAAGTGAATTTAATTTTGTGTTGATCCTCCTTGGAGATTATGATTTTATTGTAGCTTTAAAAACCATCCATGAGTGATAGCGTTTCATACCCACCTACTAAGTCCATGATGAAGTCGATGTTAGGAAGAGGGAAATCATCCTTCGAACATGCTTTATTTAAGTCTCTAAAATCAATGCATATTTTGATTCCCCCAATGGGTTTAGAGACTAGCACCAAGTTGGAAACCCACTCAAGATAATCTATTGGTTGGATAAATCCAACGTTAAGAAGATTTTGTAACTCTAGTTCCACCAAGAGTGTTATCTAAGGGTGCATTTTCCTTAATTTCTACTTCACTGGCTTGGCTTTAGGATAAACTACCAAGTGATGCACAATAACTTTTGGATCAAGCCCTAGCATATCATTGTATGACCATGCAAAGTTATCTCTTCTCTCTTTGAGGAATGTTTCTAGGTTTCTCTATTCTTCATCCAATAGGGATTCAACATAAAAAGTGATCTTAGGTGCTTCTTTTGTTCCCATATTGACTGGAGTGGTATTTTCTACTAGAACTATTGACTTCTTGGATGCATCACACTAAGGGGGAGATTGAATCCCTCATCTTTGGGCACCTCAGAGAGGTTTTCACCCTCAGATACGTCCTTTTTTTTTACTATTTTAAGATCAAAAAGTGCCACAATGGTTTTCACTCAAATATCTACACGTTATTTGCATTTTGTCAATTTTGTGACTTAAGGAATCAATCATCTCCCTATAGTACGCCCCTATTTCTATCTCTACGTCAAAATTTGCTTTGTGATTTGACCATGGTAATTTGTCATGGATTCCCATTAATTCCTATATTGCTTCATCATTTTCAAATAAATCAAGAATCGGTGGTCCTTGTTGGTCCAATTCAATGAGTTGTGGGTATACTAGGTGTAGTTCAACCAGTTGATTTCTCAAATAAAAGGATGTTATGGATATCATGAAGAGGGATTTATTCTCAAATAAGTCAGCAACATCAAGGGGGAAGTCATCTAAATTTGTATCATGTGATGTAGGTAACTAATAGGAAGCCTTGGCTCATTTAGAGGAAGTACCTTTACCAATAGGGTGACCTTGCTAGTAGTACAACCTAAGCGAAGATTCTTCAGTTATTTCTCAAGAATGATGGGTTCTAGAAAAAAATTATCATTTTGTCTCAGTTTCTCATTCATGTTATAGCCCCATCCCTTCATTAGTTATAAGTCTTTGTTGTCATCTTCCATGGGAAGAATAGGGACAGTTCGTTCATCCTGATAGAGGATTTTAGAGACATCATCTTCATTGATAGCTTCTTGGTTCAAATCCTCCCACTTGGTGAAGGTAGTAGTTGTCATCTTGATTTTTTTAGGCTCTTTGTTGCTAGATGTGGGTTTCCTATGGGATTGAGGAGAAAGAGATAGCTCTCCCAATACAAAGGTATTCTTCATTAGCTTATAGTTTCCACAACCATCATCTTGGATCACTACTTTGATGTCAGGAATGTTCTACACAATAGGTTTTTTTATTTTTGAGGTTGATGCAAGGGATGATGGGTCAACAAATGAAGCAGACGGTGTAGGCCCTTCATCATTCTTGGGTATTTGGGGAATCTTATAGAACTTGGCCTCAAAATTCTTGTTCAAGATCTCCATGGATGGTAATTTCTCTACCTTTAAAATAAAACTTTACACATAGATGATAGGTCGAGGCTATAGCTTTTAAGGCATGGATCCATGGTTGACCAAGTAAGATTTTATAGGGAAGATCAAATTCTAACACTTGGCACGTAGTTTTTGCAATGATGGGTCCCACTTGGGTGGGTAGTGCAATAATGACTTTCAATACCTGCTCTCAGTCGTCATATGCTCTAATGGTGGTACTTTTTGCATTCTCAATAGTATCCTCTGAATACCCGAGGTTCTTGATTAATTGAAGGGTAGAAATGTATAGACCAGCACCTCCGTCTACCAAGACTCTTTTCACCTTATTCTTATGGATGACAACCTCAAGGTGTAAAGAACACTTATGAGATGGTTGTGATGGTAGGTCTTGTTCTGATAAGGAAAGAAGATGATTAGTTATATGCCCTACCATATCTTGAAACTAATCTATATCAATATCCTCAAGGATGAATGATTTTGATAAAGCTTTCTCTAATATTTCCCTATGTGCGGTGGATAGCCTCAATAGTTCCAAAATTGATACATGTGTGAGGGTCTTCTTAAGTTGATCTAGGAGATTATACTTGTTGGGATTTGATGTTGGAAAAGTAGGTTGTTCCCTAGATTGAGATGGGACTCCTTGGACGGTGATTTTTCCACATCATGTGGTGAGGCCACACTACGCACTAGGCCCTTTGATGGTGACACTGGTAATGATGCTATCACAGGAAGCAACCATTTTGGAATAGGTATGTTGCACATTTGTGTAATCCTCATCTTTTCTAGTATTGTTCTCTTTGTTATGATCTAGCATAGGGTTCTTGTATATCTTAATATCTTGATTCTTGGATGGTACCTCAATAGATATGGTGTTGTTTTCTATGAGGTCTTGGATAATATTTTTGAGCCTCATGTAGTTCACCATTTTATGTCCTTTGATTTTGTGAAAGTCACAAAGATCATTCTTGTTGTACCATGATGGTTTTTCTTATGGTTCGTGGTAGTTTTCAAAGTTGGGAAGTGTTATCAGGTTTGACTCTACCAACTTCTTCATGATGGTTTTGATGGGTTATGATAACTATGTGTACTTACATTTAGGATAGTTGTTCTTGTTAGGGATTTACCTCTATTGTTTGTTGGTATTGTTGATCTAATTGTTCTGAGGAGGTGTTGTTTTCTACACAATTGGCTAAATGTTAGCAACTTGATTGTTGTTTGGTCTAGGAGTAGTTAGGACCACCTTAGCATCTACCACACCATCATTTGTTATGTTCTTGTTCTTAGCCAGGACACGAGGCTTCTCATTTGAACTAGTTGATGGGTGATTGTAAGCTTGAGTATTTCCATGTGATTTTAGGGCTCTCTCAATGTTAAGGGCTCTAGGGAAAAGTTTGTCATATGAGGTGATGCATTATATTTTTAAGTGGAAGGAAAGATCCGGATCTAGATTTTCTATGATGATCCCCACTTGTTGTTCATCGAGAAGAGGCCACTTATCTTACTAGCTCTTTGTCTCCACCATTGCAATAAATTGATGAAATATTCTCCTTTGTTTTGTCTGAGAGTATACAAATCTTCTAGGCTTACATCCATATCAAGGTTAAAGGATAAGCGATCAATGAATTTATCAATGATTTCTTGAAAAGTTTTGATACCCAATGGTAGTTGAGAAAACCAATCCATGGTAGGACCTATTAAACTTTGAGGAAAGAGGTGTATTAAATAAGAATCATTTTAAGCCACCTCTATACACCTGATATTAAACTCTTTTGAAATGGTCCATAGGACTTCCTATCCCTTTATATTTATCAAACTTGGGGATTTCAAATCTAGGAGGGAATGGTACCATCGTGATGTTTTGATCGAATGGATATGGACATAAATTATGTGTATGGGGTCTCTTTGTCTTTCCTATCCAAAGATCCTGCATTTCTTGTGGCATCACCTTGAGTTGTGATGCTAAATCATCTTGTGGGTTTGGTGGAGGAACATATGTTGTGTTGGCCTTGTCATTGTACCAAAAGATTGACCTGTCAATGTATGATACAAGTTAGAGTTAAGATCCATGGAAGGAATTTAATCCATGTCGTGAATCATGAGTGTTGCATTGAACAACCAAGGAGACCAAGGGCGCACACCTTGCAACAATCCCCCAATGCAAGAGATGGATTCAAACCCATGACTAGCTCTAATACCAATTTTTGGCCTTGTCATTACACCAAAAGATCAACTTGTCAAATCTCAATACAAGACAAAGTTAAGATCCATGGGAATCGGTTAAACCATATCATGAATATCGAACGTTGTGTTGAACAACCAAGGAGACCAAGGACACACACCTTGAAACATGTTGCATATTGTGATATGGTGGATGGATTATATGTGGGATTATGATATGATAAAGTGTTGTATGGTGTATATGGAAATGTGGGATTATGTGAAGGTGATTGAGGTGTTGATGTATATGTTCCTAACACATTATTATTGACGATGTTCTATTGAGGATTATAGTAGGAACTTTGTTGTTGTTGTTGTTTTTGGGTGTACTGCTGAGCTAGTAAGGCTTCTTGTTGTTGTTATTAAACCACAAGGGCTTGTTGTTGGGCTTGTTATTATTTTTTTTCCATGAGGGCTTGCTTTTGGGCTTGTTGTTGTTGTGCTGCTAAATATTCTTGATGGGCTTGTTGTTGTTGTTTTTGTGTTGCTTGTTATGCCACTAAGGTTTATTTTGTTGTTTTTTTTGTTGTTCTACTTGTGTCTGTAAGGTTGATTGTTGTTTTTTATGTTGTTTTTGTGTTACTTGTTGTGCTGCTAAGGTTTCTTGTTGTTGTTGTTGTTAGATGGATTGTTGATAATCCCATTGTGCTTGCTATAAAGTTAAGGCATGCACTTGCAATGTAAGATTAGTTGGTTGCTGGGACACTTGTGATGGATTGTGGGTGTTGATGTTTTGAGTGGGTAGTGGATTGGTGATGAGAGGTTGGGGGTTCCCTTGGTTTAAAATTCCTTGGAAAATGGTGGACTGAGATGTAGGAACATAAGTTTGAGGTCCCATTTGATTTTGCATGGTGAAGGGGACCATGGGGAAAGATGAGGATGGTGTCATTAGATTTTGTGATGGTAATGACATGCTAATACCTTGAGTCCATTTATTGAAAAGGTTCCCTTGTCCAACACCTTGAGAATTTCCTTGTGCTATGGATGTGGACAAATTATTACCTGTGTTGATGTGATTCGTGACCAAGGGTGTTTTGACTCGGGTTGATGATATATGGGATGGATGTGCTTTGTGAAACCAATGGTGCAAATGAACTAGTTGGTGGATTGGATAAAGATGTCCTTATTTGTGTTAAGGGTTGATTTTTCATTATGTTTTTGACATGTTCTTGTGAGTCAATTTGAGACACTTGGTCCATACTTCATTTTCATATGTTAGGCACACTTATGGCACTTTTGGGGATAGATGAATATGGGTACCCTCGATATGTTAATTTAGATGTGGATTCATGAAGTGTAAGTGGTTTATGTTGATGTTGGGGGTGTTCAAGAATGATATAAGTGCCAAATTTTGGTGTCCAAGTAGTGGATGGATTGGTGTTGAGGGTACCCACAAGTGTATTGCTTTCGAATGGAAGAGTTGGACCAAAGTACTTGGCAAGACTAGTTGCAAGACTAGGAGTGGATGTTTTATTTAGCCCTAGTGATGGAGTTGTTAAGCCCTGTGTCAAAGGTTGTGAAAAAAAATATGGGGAAATTGTAGCAATATTTTATAAGGATTGATGTTCTTTCTTGTACTCCAAGATTTCTTCTTTAGTAATTCCATCTTCAATCTTGTATGGTCTTGATGGAGATGAGGGTTGTTGTGATGGGGTAACTTGACTTCTCGGGTCAAATTCTAAAGGATTAGGATCACTTGAGGTGAATGTGACTTTGGTTTTCTCCATGATTCTCTTGTGTTGTGATTTTATCTTTACCATTAATTTTGGGTCACCTATGGCAGAGTTGTGTTGATATTTGTAATGTTTGAACTCTCTAGTTGACCCAAATCTAGGTAAAAGAGATGATCTAAGTATTTTTGGAGAAATGATGATAATGGGGGATAAAGAGATGGATGATGTGTAAAGTGATATTTGTAAACATTTTGGGACAACACTTTTGACTTGAGATTGATGTTTTGATGTTAGGATAAAGGATGTTTATGAACTTGGAAATCTTTAGGGTAGACTTGTGACCTTTAAGATAAACTAGTTCAAAGATGAAAACTAACTCAACTAAGTGCATGGAAAATGATTCATTTCACATACAAAGTAGCCAAGTTAGGGGTTGGTTTGATAGATGTTTAAGTCCAAAAATATTGGTGTATTCAAAAAATTTGCAAAGTTTGATGAAGTGAAGGATGAAATTTGATGAAGGGGTGGATGAAATGTTTGAGTTAAAGTGAACCTTTGTTTGATAAGACCAAGGTAGTGAGAAACATGCTAGACCTCTAAATTTTTCAAATCCTAAAGACCCAATGTTTTAGATAGGTTCATTATCATGAAAGAGACCAGAATTTTGATCAAAAAATAACATGTACAATTTTGGATTGTTCCTTGAAACACATTTATAGAAGTTGTATACAATCTTGGTTTTGTTTTGGTGATGTGTAGAAAGATACTTTTTGAGAGCTTTTGGAGTAAGATGACTAAGTTTAAAATGATGACCTATAGACATTCTCTTCGAAATCATGATTTTGCATGAGATCATTTAGAGAAGCCTAGGTTAATATCATGAAAAATAAGATATTTATTGCCACACGAGTGGTGGTAATATGGGCCTTCCAACCTCAATATCGGTTTGTTCTTCTTCGTAGTCTGAGATATTTTTTGTGTTTCTCCATTGAATGGGTGTTTCCTTTGTTCCAAAAGTGAAGCTTCTCAAACTACTAATTATATCAGATTTTTCTCCTTTAATGAGTTCAAAGTTTCGTTGAATAATAGCAGGTGTAAGATCAAGTTGTTCAACGAGAGCAAACAGTCTCCAAAAGGTCATGAGGGGTTCAATTTTGTCAAGTTTATCTTGCCTAAGTGATTTTATTTTACCACAAACACTTTTCTTGATTATGTTTTCAATCTAAATGTTTTTCAAAAATATTTAAAATATCATAATGTCTATTTTTTGATTGGACGGATTAGTATGGTTCGATTACGCTTGATCGATGAAGAATCAAAGCATAACAAAGCCACTAATGCCAATATCAATAGTATCAATCAAATGCAAATTAAACTAAACATTTATTAAAACTAAGCATTCTAAACTATGAAAGCATTAAATGTATATTCTAATCCATCTGAAACTTATCTCCTTGTGGGAGTGGTGTCGCATTGATGTGGAACGGCGACCCTTTCCCAATCTCGTAGATAAATGAGCTTGTTCCAGACAATTTTATTAAAGAAAACTGATCGAACGATTGTGAGATGTGTATGAAAACATGATTTTAATCTAAATGAGCATAATGCAAGCTAGTTTAACATGATTTTATGCTAAAAATGATCTAGTTATGCAAAAGCTAAGCTACTCTAAATGGATTCTAATCTAAAATATTCAAACCCTAATCAATAAACAAGCTAAATGGATGCATTATGTGATCATGGAAGCCATTAATGGAATCTTAAAGCTAATTAATGCAATTAAAATGAAATAAAAGATGCTAAATGTGTGTTAAATATGAGTGTGAGTGTGGGTGATTTTAACAACATAACTATAATGTTAAAAGATGGATCCATTCGTCTCCAAATAGTGACCTATTTATAGGAAAGCAAATGAGAAATGGAGGGTTGAAATCAAAAGATTTAGTCAATGGTCAAGGATGAAGGAAGTTGGAGATATGGAGCATAGATTCCCATCAAGGGTTGAAAATGCAAGATGATATTTAATCAAGGGCTTACATTTAATCCAAACAAACACACTTTCAACTTGCACATAAAGTTAAGTAAGTTTGTTAGAAAATGAATATTCCTTAGAATATCCTCGTGGGTGAGGGAAAAGGATAATTTAGTTAATTAAAACCAAATTAAATTGTGAAAAAAGGGAAGGAATATTCCCTTGCAAGTGGGGGGATTAGATTAATTAAGATAATTGATAATTAAACAATGTTAATTATGCAATTAGGAGATTAGAAGAATTTAGATTATATTCATTAAATAAATTGATTTAATGAATGAGGGAAAGGTGGAATTACATTTAATTAAATAGCTTAGGTTTATTTAATTAAATAAGGAGATTTAGGGATTTAAATTAAATAGTTTGATTTATTAATTTAAATGAGACGAACTATTAGCATGAAGGGGGATGAATTAACCTAATTAAATTAACTAGATTAATGATGAAAATGATGTAATTAATTGAATAGCTAGGTTAATTTAATTAATTAAGCGAAAAGAGGATGGGTTTTAGGAGGAAATAATGTTAGTATACCTGATTCGAGTGCATGATATCATTCAAGACATTTTTCAGTGTCTACATTTTAAATTTGAAATGTTTTATGAAGATCATGGCATTAGGAGATATCTACTTGCTCCTAGGATCCCTTGGCAAAATGGGGTAGTGGAAAGGAAGAATAGAACAGTGCAAGAGATGGCTAGGGAAATGATGAAATATGTTGGTCTACTTGATGTTTATTGGAAGGAAACAGTGTACACTTTTGTCTATTTGCTTAACAGGGTGCAGTTGAGGGTCAACACTAAGAAGACCCCTCATGAGTTGTGGTATAGAAGACCTCCTACTATTAAATACTTCAAAATATTAGGCAGCAAATTTTATATCAGAATAGATGAAGAAAACCTTAGTAAGTTTGATTCAAGGTGTGATGATGCAATTTTTCTTGGTTACTCAACCAGCAATAAGGTTCACAGATGCTATAATAAGAGATTTGGAAGGATGATTGAAAGAAAAAATGTTAAAGTTGATGAATACTTGTGTCAAATCTCACAATAACATGAGGTTTGTGGATCTGATATACCTCCTTGTATTGAATAAGAAGAGAAAGAAGAGAAGAAACCAGAACTAATGAAGGTCCTTAAGACTCCAACAAAATATATTCAAAATAATCATTATATAAATCAGATTATTGGAGACAAGAATGAAGGTTTGTTGACTAGGATTAATTTTGCAATAGTAAGTGAGCAAGTAAATTTGTGTTTACTATAAAAGGTTGAGCCCAAACAAAATTTTGATTCTAGAAAATATGATGGTTGGATAAAAGCAATGGAAGAAGAGTTAGACTAGATAGAGAAGAATCAGACTTGAGAATTAGTTCACAAACTTGCTAATAAGAATGTGATAGGAACAAAGTGGGTGTTCCAAAATAAACTAAATAAAGATGGTGAAATTGTGAGGAATAAGGCCATATTTATTTGCAAAGTTTATTCATAGCTTTCAGTTATTGATTTTGAGGAAATTAGGATGTTTCTTGCTCTTGATTTGCATAATAATTTAAAATTCTATCAAATGGATGTCAAGTCAGCCTTTTTGAATGGTGATCTAGAGGAAGAGGTATATATTAAACAACTAGATGGTTTCTATCTATCAGAAGATTAGAATATGGGTTTCAGACTCAAGAAATATTTGTATGGCCTCAAGAAAGATCTTAGAGATTGGTATGCTCAATTGGATAAACTTGCTTACTTCATCAAGGATTCAAGAAATTTAATATGGATAGAAATATTTACATTAAGATTCAAGAAGAAAATTTGTTGTTTGTGGTTGTATATGTTGATGACATCATCTTTGGTGGAGATGATTATTTGAGTAAGAATTTTGTAGAAGAGATACATAAATAATTTGAGATGTCAATTATTGGTGATTTGTCCTTCTTCCTTGGCCTTCAAAATTTTCAACAAGATGATGGTATGTTTATTTCTCAAGCTAAATATGTTAAGGAGATATTGAAGAAGTTTGGCATGGAAGATTCCAAACTAGTTGGTACTCCTCCGGTGATTGGTTATCACTTGAACGAATCTAATGAGTCTTCGAAAGTTGATCAGACTCTTTACAGGTCTATTATTGGAGGTTTATCATATTTGAATACTTCCAGACCTAATATCATGCATGTAGTATGTTTGGTTGTCATATTTCAAGCCAATCCTAAGAAATATCATGAGAAAGAAGTGAAAATAATATTCAAATATTTGAAGGGAACTTTAGACTATGGTTTGTGGGATAAGAAGGATCAAAATTTCTCCTTGAGTGCCTATACTGATGTTGACTAGGCATTATGTGTGGATGATTAGAGAAATACAAGTGGTAGTGCATTTTTCTTGGGAGACATATTGGTCTCTTGGTTCAGTAAGAAGTAGGACTTAGTGTCCCTATCCATAGAAAAGGTTGAATATATTGTTGTACCCAAGTTCTTTGGATGAAGCAAATTTTGAAGGATGTAAAGGTGGTATAATATGAACCTATTCCTATATTGTGTGACAATACTAGTACATTTAATATTTCCAAGAATTTGATAATACATTCAAGAACTAAACATATTTATATCCAATATCACTCTCTAAGAGAGAAGATTGCAGATCATGAATTCAAATTGGAATATGTGCCTACCAAGGATCAAATTGTAGACATCTTCACAAAGGAACTGATACTTTTGAGTATCTTCAGTAGAAGTTAGGGGTTATTACCCCTCCTTGTTCTAATTAAATGCATAATGGTGTATCTATCCAAGGGGATAAACTCATGTCATATCCTTTTCTCCTATATTTATTCAGGGGGATTTTTTTATAAGGGGGAGCATGGAGAGTTGAGCATGTATTAGTCAAGGGGGGGTTTGTGCTACTATTTCAATTGAATATCTATGGCCCTTTGTCCTTGAATTCATAATATGTATTCTTGTTTTGTGCAAATATGTGTGGCCCTTTATCCTTGATGTCAAAGGGGGAGAGTGAGTAGATGTGTGTTTCCATCAATGTCAAAAGGGGAGAATTTTTGGAGTGGTTGTCATTGATGTAAATACTAATTGTTAATTATCATTGATGTCAACACTTGGTGAGATTGTTACATATATCTTTGATATTTTTGGTAATGTTTAATGACAACACTTGGTGAATTGCTTGTGATTGTCATTGTTGTTAGCACATGAGAAGTAAGGGAGATTGTTGGAATTTGATGTCTCTAATGTCAATACTTTGGGAGATTGTTGCATTAGTTGTCATTGTTGGCAACATTAAATTTGGGCTAACATTGATGTATGGTGGTGTTGTTGAAGTTCATGGTTGGATGTCATGCCTAGTTGTTTTATGTCAAGAATTTTTTTATAATGCATTGATGTTGTCAACAGAGTTGATTTCATAATGATATATTAAGATGATGATTAGAAGCATTATGATGATAATTAGAAGTGTTGTTGATGGTCTATAATATGTTTTTTCTCTCTCTTATTGCTCTTGATAAAGTATATTTTGATGAAAGAGATTTTTGGCCTTTACAAGTTGATTAAGTGTTTATATTTTAGGAGGTTGTGTTGAAGACTGTTTGGGAGAATGCTCTACATTCCTCCACTGTTGAATATTTGGTATTGTGGTTTGGAACTTAGTGTTTTTGTTTTGTGGATGTTGTACTCCTATCTTTTTAGGTCACTTATGTTTTTGAGGAGGTTTGTGTGAATTGCCGAATATTGATAGTATTGTTAGTTTTCTAGATTGATTCATAAAATGCTTTGCATTTATTTGCATTGATGTCTTTTCTCCTACGGCTTGGTAGATGTTTTTGAAATGATTGTGCGGTATCTTGGTTCTAGTTTTATATGTTGAAGTGTTCTGCAAGTTGTTTCATTAATATAATATCTTATGACTATGAATTTTGTGCCTCTATGGTGAAGTATTATGTTCATGTTTGGTCTACAGTGGTGATTGGTGGCATGACAATGTGAAATAAGTTTCTAGAAGTGTTTTTGGATGTTCATAGAGCATGTCCATGTGATCTGCACATTCTTGATTAGCCTCTTTAGAGTTGCATTATGTCTTGAGTTGGTATTTTGGGTTATTTGTAGATATCTAGCTGACAAAGCGTGTTTTATTTCTTGTGTTGTGTGCTTGGAGGTTTGTGCTAGCATTTGAAGTTATGTTAAGAGGGATTTGAGTCCCGCCTATCCTTTTGGGGAATGCATTGAGTGAGTTCAATTTGAAGTATGTTTTTGGGCTGACTGGTTATGTTTCCTTATTACCAACTTGGGTTGATGTGCACCAACATGTGAATTGTTTTCGATCATATTGAAAGATGAAATAAGATTGTTTTTGGTCCTCTTTATCCTCGGGATAGGACTACAATAGGTTGTTGTGGCCTACTTGGTGAGATCATTGTTTGTATTCTTTCTTGGATGACTTAATTGGAGTTTTTAAGTATTGTGATGAGACAACCTAATTTGAGGTTTTAAGTATTATGGTGAATATAAATGCAAGATAATTTCAATTACAATTTAATGGTTTTTTGAAGAAGTGCAAAGAAGTGTGTGTTTGGAAGTATTGAATATCCAGCAGAGATAGTGTTAAAGTGTGAATAAGGAAGATCAAATGTGCCTTAATTCCTTAGTTAGCATAGTGAATTATTGATAACTATTGTAATTTTCCATAAAAATTTGTATCCTACTTTGAGATAGTGAATCTCATTAGGACCTTGTATCTTGCCCCTAGAGTTGTGTGCGCTTTAGTTTTGCAAGTCTCTTGTATCTTCCTCTAAGGTATTCCACCTTAGTTTGCAAGTTTTTTTTTGAAATTAGCCTTTATATTGTGACTTAACTCTCACCATGGTTTTTCCCTCATTTGGTTTTCCACGTAAATCTAGTGTCATCTTGTGGATGTTTGTGTGTGTGTGTTTTTTTTTTATCTGATTAAGGATAGAATTGTTATATTATTTCATTGTTGAAGATTGTTGATAGTGCTAAGGTTTAAACTACAATATTTTTCTCTACCAATAATCTATTTAAATTTTTATATTTGGTTAAGAAGTATTGTGCTAAAAAGTTCAAGTTTCAAAGGGGTTTAAGTTTTTGCGAACACTGATTCAGCCCCCTCTCAGTATCTAATGTGTTTAACAATTATTTCATGATGATGGTCATGACACACTTGTTACTAGATTCAACTTGGTCATTTCCCTATGAATTATAAGGGGATTATGTGTTATAGGTATCCCATACTTGGAACACACATCAATGAGATAATGGGATCTTAAACGTGTTGTATTATCTATAATTATCCATATAAGCACACCAAAACTTTTGATGATGTTATTTAATAGGAATTAAATTTCCACTTTGGATATATCATTTCTTGTGGGGATTGCCTCCACCTATTTAGTGAAGTAGTTGGTGGCCATAAAATCCACTTTATATGTTACTATATTTCTCAATAATATCCCTAATATAATCAATACCCCATTTTTTAAATGAATCCTCAACTGATATGGACACAAGGGGGAATGCTCCTATAAGTTTCATCTTGCCTAAAAATATTTTCCAAGCATCACATCTTTTTAAAAACTTTCCCATGTCCATGAGTAATGTAGGTCGCCAATTCATTGATGAATTTCATGAACTACTTATAATCAAAATTTAAGGAGAAAACCATCAAGGTTTCTCCACATCATTATTTCTTGGAGTATTACATACCTTTGGGTTGTCAATTTCAATGTTCTTTCATGTTGATCACGACAAAAAAATTTTGTAGATTCTATCTCATAGGAGCCAAGATTACCGCCTATATTTTTTCAATGAGATAGAATATACAAAAAATTATTGTCTTGATAAGATTATAGGTGTGATTATCCATGATGGACCAGTTCAATGATTTAATTTTGATAGAAATTTTATTCTCATATCCATTAATATTTTTTGAAGTAGAATAGAAACAATGGTATAAAAAGATGTAAAGAAAAATAATTGAAAAGAGTAGATTATTAAGAATTGCTAGCATCAGTTCCTTTTGAGTGTATCTTTGATTTATATTGAGTCAATGAATTCCTTTTCCCAACTAGTTTATTGTAATTTCTTTAGCACTTTAGATATTCCCTTTGTATTTTTCATGAATTTAGTAACAAACCTTCTAACAAAGTTGATTTATCTAAAGAAGGGTTGCACTACCTTGACTATCTTGGTCTAAGGTATGAGGTAAATTGCTTTAACTCCTTTAGGATAAATCCCCACTCCTTCCCTGGATACTATATGTGCAAGGAGCTTTCCCTTCATGCCAAATATATAATTTTTAGGATTTAAGGACATCCCATGCTCTAGGCATCTTTGGAAGATTAACTCCAAGTGTTCACAATAATATTTATTCTCCTTAGAGTAATTATTTAATTCATATTGGTAGACCACCATTATTTCATTGATAATACCAACAAAGGAAACATGTGTTTCCCTTTGGAATGTAACTCCTATATTTTTTATTCTAAATGGTATTATGATATAGACAAATGTGTCCCATGGAGTTGTGAAGATTGTTTTTGGCTACTTGGACTCTTTGACCATAACTTGATTGTAGTTCCTAAGAATCATATCAATTCTTACCCTATCACCTTCTATATAAAATGGTTCATACTAGGCAATATATATTTTTCTTTAAGGGACTTCTTATTCAAATTTTAAAATTCCATAAAAATTCTATTGTATCTATTTTTCTTCTTCACTAGGACAAGGTTTTACACCCACTCTACAATTTTGATTGATCTTATTATGCCACCCTATTTTAGCTTCATCAATTAATTTTGTATTTGATGGGCCAATGTGTGGTTAATGGGTATTTTATTATGCCTAAATTACTTTATACCATGTTCCAAGGGAATAGTATGCTAGAACAAATCTTATTTTTAAGCCTTCAATTCATCATATGACCAGGAAAGGCATTTATTTTACTTCTTTAGTAATGCAATCAACATTTTGTTTTGTTTTGGCTTTAGCCTCTTATAAAGGTAGATCATCCTAGGAGCTAGTTCAATTCCCAAGTTCACACCTTCAACATCCTCTTTGCTACTAGGTTTGCTTCTTTTTTTTGTACATAATAACATTATTAAACATTCTTTCAAGAGCTACAATCCCTCTTTGGATGGTATTTATTTTAATTTGGATGTTCTCATTACCAAAGAGAGTTAATTTTTCATTTTCATCCTCTACCGAGGGTTTCCATCATATGAGTTGATTCTCAAATCGGTTGATGCAATTCAATAACTTGTACATATGTTTATCAACATCAAAAACCTGTCAATTGTATATATTATATAAAATGCTTGGTCTAGTGAGAATTTCTATAAAATACCTGAAAGGACGAAAATTATCATTGGCTATGGTTTAGGACACATAGAACAACAATCATCTTCACTTCTCATTCAATGAAACCCTAGAGATCTCAATCCAAAGATGAAGTAGGGGAAATAGATCTTGCAATAAGGTGTCATATGTATGATTAATGAATAAATAGCGGTTCACTACCAAGATAGGGCTTGGAAAGAAAAGTAACATGCAAGACTTAATGACCAAAACCTAATGATATATAAACTTCACTAGATGAACTATAGAAGAGTATAAATTTGAACAAAAAACTGGGAAAATATAGAAGTGCACCTAGAAACTTGTAGGAGCTCAGAACCAACTCTAAAATGCTGAAAATATTGATTTTAGGGAACATTAGGACTCATACGCCATGTTGGGTGTATCAATCCCAATCTAGGGTTTCTAGACTGGAACGGGAATCTGGCAATGTTGATTAAGGATCTTCAGAGATTTGGAAAATTTCTTGTAGTGGGACTCATACGCCACTTCTATCATATCAGTCTCATTTTGATTTTTCAAAAAATTGAAGTCCAGATCTACTCTTCAATCTCTGCTTTTCCTTCCCAATCTGATTTTTGGATTTGAACCTGTAAAAGGGGGCCTATAGAAAAGAATATAGTGTTGATTTGCTTATGGGGGGTTTTCCTTGATCAAACCCCTAGTTCGATAATTAAACCTTGATAGAAACAATGGATCTTGTATGTAAATGTGAACATAAACCCTAACCTTAAGTGTGTCTAAGATTAGGAAATTTGAAATGCAATGCAACCCTATTCTAATGTGTTAGAATGAGATGTATGAAATAAAACATGAAGATGAATGATTCACTTTGGGAGATGTCTAATCACCCTAATAAGTCATAATGATGTGTGTATCTTCTTTAGGCTAAAATTTGAGTGATAATGGAGGATGGAATCACTTAGGAATCGATTTATTAGGCTTGGCTTGATCTAAGAGGATCAAGAAGACCAAAAATTTCACAATCTTAGAATTCGATGAAACTAGCATCATCACATAAAGCTCATTGACATGATCTCGATGCAACTTGATTCACGTCAAAATGAGATTGTATGCTCAATATTTTCTCAATCAAAGTTTGGTCAAAATAGGGTAGAGCTAGCAGGGAAAGTCAAAAAACTTGATCATCTCAAAAATGGTCAAAAGTGGCCTAAGGTCACAGAGCTCTTTGCCATGATTCCAACACAACTCGTTTCACATCAAACAAAGCTCGTACGTGAAATTTACGACTGGTCAAAGTTGAAGGTTGACTAGGTTGATTGGAAGTACAATGCTGATGTCAGCATACTGACGTGGATGTTGATGTCAGTATACTGAAGTGGATGTTGATGTCAACATATTGACGTGGTTGTTGACGTCAGCATATTGACATGGTTGTTGACTAGGCTAATGACGTGATTGTTGACTAGGCTAATGACATGGATGTTGACTAGGTTGTTGACGTGGACGATGACTAGGCTATTGACGTGGATGATGAATAGGCTATGACATGGATGATGAATAGGCTACTAACGTGGACGATGACCAGGCTATTCATGTGGACGTTGACGTGGATGATGATTATGTTGTTGGCATGGACAATGACTAGGCTGTTGACATGGATGATGACGTGGTTGGTGACAATACTACTGATGAGACTGTTGACGTGGATGCTGACGAGACTGCTGATGTGGATGCTGATGAGATTGTTGATGTGGATGGTGAATCAATTTTGATGACGCGTCGTTAAAAAATAAATGCATTGGCAAATTAATCGAAACAATTTTTTTTTTTGTAAAAACCTGGCAATTTGGCATCCTTTCTAGCTTGTATTATTCGCCATTTTTGGAGGTCCTGATTTCAAATATTCGCCAATCGGCAAAGATTTGCCACTAAATTTTTCCCTAATGTGGAGGTAGAAATACCAAATAGGGTTTGAATTATGCAAGACCCTATATAGCACAACCTTTTCTATTATTTTCAAGTGTGCAAGTTAGATCTAGAGGTTTCAACATGTGATAGTCCCCAAAAACAAAGTGTTAACCATAACCCACATCGCATCACACCCTAAACCAGACAATTCAGGCTCAAATTCATAGTGCAAGCTCCTCGCTACTATCATCCATGTCAGTTCTACAACTTTCTATTTTTGTCTATGCGATAAATTACAATTTCAAATCTAGGGTTATATGTCAAATAGGCTTTTCAAATCACATATCAAATTTATTATCCTCACAACCCAATACAAAATAAATTTTAGGAGGTTAGATATCCCTTGTGGAAGCAAGCTAATCATCAAACCCAAATCAATTTATGTTTAATATTGAGTCAAGTGAAAAGGAGATAATCTTAGTTATCCTAATTGGATCTAGGATCACTTTTACTTTCCAACAACTATTAATTAATCTTATTATTTTAAATTATTATAATTACATTATAATGATAGAAAAACATCTAATAAAGTTTTGGTTCCATACCAATCAATACCAATTATTAGTATACAAATACACAAATTCATATAGGGGTCATATCATTCAATAATCCCAAGTTCACATAATGAAATTGGTTCAAGAATACACCTTATACATAATGTTACTAGTTCATATACACATCATACATATAATAGTTACTACCTCATACATACATCACAAGTACAACAATGACTAGTTCATATGAACATCACAAGTTGCAATAGTGACCAGCTTATGAATACGTCATAGGTACAAAAATGAATAGATTGAGCATACAAAACATATATATAGTGTGAACAATCCACACATGAATTACATGTTTACAAAGTGAATAATTATCACCATGGAAGTGGGTGCAACCAACTATATGCATCATCCAACTACCTAGTTTATTAACACATAAGCCTATAATAAGATCTCATTTGGAAAAGGAATGTTGGTACATCTCATACTACATTCTAGTCCCATCCTTTTCCCAATCCACCACCATTTATAGTGAAACCCAAACATCCCATACTACTTGATGTCATCATTGGCAAGGTAATTGATATAATAGTGCACATAAAAATCAAGGCCATTTACACAAGTACATGTTGAGTGACTAACATATGTGTAGTGTGAGATTGGCATATACATAATGAGTGACTAACACTTACCCTTATAATACATCCTAACTAGAAAATAAATGCCACTACATCCCATACTACACTATGGCTTCCATCCTTTTCCTCAATATTCTACACCAATCATGATGATGGAAAGCATCCCATTATACTTGTGATGCTCAACAAATAAGGATTAAGTGTAACAAAAACATCACATAAGGCCATTAACAAGAAATTCCCACAACCCATTGAACCATCAAGTTTATGGATTCTAACGTTTATCACCCCTAGGCCACTAGTGACAAGTTTTTCCATCCAAAAAGGAGTAGCATCTAACTATACCACCTAGTAACCTTGGTGATGTTGTTAACTAAACCCTTCATAACATGGGTTGGAGTTGGCATTGACCACTATTGTGCTATATGTGATTTCCTGCTAACCCTCTTGATACAACAATTATCTCTAGTTTTTGTTACCTAAACGATAGGGGTAACTTTCAACTCAATTACTCCAATATCACATTTAGGATATCCACTAAAAATCCTTCACCTCTATGATACAAATGAACATTGGATAGTTCATAAGATAAAATAGTAGCTCCAAGAAATCATCATTGGAATGATCCAATGGCAACCTACTATTTTTATAGTATTAGACTCAATTCTAACATGTGGGGGTCTTATATCCATGCACACATAGTATAAAAATCACAGGGATTCATAAGTATTGGTCAAGCAAACCTAGATATGTATATCACAATCAAGTGATTCATTATAGTCCTCTATGCCTGGAGTTAAATTTTACACACATAAGAATCGCATTGAACCCACATGAGATGAACTCTACTCAACACGCACACACATAAAAAATATTAACTATAAAATAGTCAAATCCACTCACTTTATTAAAATTATTAACCAAAAAATACTATAAAAACATATTCTTTATTAAAAGATACTAGGGAAAAATATCCAAACTTACCCAATAATACTTATAATTTTTGTGTATACGTAGCATTGTTAATATTAAGGAATTTCTTCCCAAGCTCAACCCAATATTTTGCACATAGGTAGAACTAGTGGACCATTTTTAGTAAATAAGAATACCTATTGTTCATCTCTTTAGATATTATTAGCCCAATTTTATATCATTATTAGATAATGAGTTATCAAGTTTCTTCAATTCATTCATAGCCATCTAATCCAAAATTTAGCCTCAGAATGAATTATATGAAGAGGTAATATTGAATACTTTTATGATAATCCCAAACCTTGGAGGTATTCCCTAAAACCTCCCCTATGGATGACATCATAGGGACATCCTTCACCCAAGGATTTCTTACTGCTTTCAAAAGGGATCAAAGTCACATGCATTTATCCTTACAAGGTCTCTCTCAAGGAACATAAACTTGAAATTCTTAAACATAAAACACTCATCCAATTAATAAATAAGGATAATTGAAGCTTCCAACAAATACAAGTTACCTTACCAACCCTTGTATATCACAACTTAATACTTAGATTCCTACAACTTTATCATTCCCAATAATGTCAATATTTTTCCAACTATAATGATACTAAACAAGATCAATATTGATAAGAACATCATATGGAGTCAATGATATAAACTTTTTCAGTAATTTTTTCAAACAAAATCGACTTCCTTAACCAGTATTTTAGCATGTCCATGATATGATCGGAAGCAATACTAATTACCATTATTGCATAAGATAATGATAGTCAATGACTCTATTTCATAATCCCATATTTAAAACATAAAAAACAAGTTTCTCGGCGTGTGAAGGTTAGTGAATCGAGCTCCCATCAAATTTTACACCACAAATTCAAAAAGATATATATTAAATACAAGCGGCGCCATGGTAAACCAGATAAACTGAAAGTTATAGGTTGTCGGTTCGAATCTCTGCACCACATTTTCAATATTTCACGTTTCAAACCATTTAACTGCTAAAATCCTAGTCAAAGGCACGTGTTAAACTGTCACTGGTCCACATCACCGCCACGTGTTAAACTGTCATTGGTCCACATCACCGCCACGTGTTAAGCTGTCATTGGTCCACTTATCTGACACGTGTCAAGTTGTCATTTGTCTACTAATTCAACACGTGTCAGGCTTCATTTGTCCACCATTTCGACACGTGTTAGGCAGTCATTCGTCCACTACTTTGACACGTGTCAACCTGTCATTAGTCCATGTCATCGCCACATGTCATTCTATCATTAGTCCATGTCATCGCCACATGTCAGTCAGCCATTAGTCCATGTCATCGCCACATGTCAGTCAGCCATTAGTCCATGTCATCGCCACATGTCAGTCAGCCATTAGTCCATGTCATCGCCACATGTCTGTCTATCATTTGTCCATGTCATCGCCACATGTCATTCTGTCATTACTCCATGCCATCGCCACATGTCAGTCTATCATTAGTCCATGTCATAGCCACATGTCATTCTTCTTTACTCTATGTCATCGCCACATGTCAGTCAGCCATTAGTCCATGTCATCGCCACATGTCAGTCAGCCATTAGCCCATGTCATCACCACATGTCAGTCTGTCATTAGTCCATGTCATCGCCACATGTCTGTCAGCCATTAGTCCATGTCACCACCACATGTCAGTCTGCATTAGTCCATGTCATCGCCGCATGTATGTCAGCCATTAGTCCATGTCATCGCCACATGTCAGTCAGCCATTAGTCCATGTCCTCGCCACATGTCAGTCAGCCATTGGTCCAAGTCATCGCCACGTCAGTCAGCCATACTCATTCCTCGCCACATGTCAGTCTATCATTAGTCCATGTCATCGCCACATGTCAGTCAGCCATTAGTCCATGTCATCGCCACATGTCAAGCTGTCATTAATCCACGTCATCACCACTTGTCAGGCTGTTATTAATCCACGTCATCACCACTTGTCAGGCTGTTATTAGTCCAAGTCAATGACAAATGTCTTCCTGACATTAGTCTACGTCATGGCCACATGTCAAGCTGTCATTTCTCCACTTCATCACCACTTGTCAGGCTGTTATTAGTCCACGTCAATGACAAATGTCTTCCTGACATTAGTCTACGTCATGGCCACTTGTCAGCCTGACATTAGTCTACGTCATGGCCACTTGTCTGCCCGACTTTAGTCCATGTTATCGCCACTTGTCAGGCTGGTATTAGTCCATGTTATCGCCACTTGTCACCCTGACATTAGTCTACGTCATGGCCACTTGTCAACCCGACATTAGTCCATTTCACCGCCACTTGTCAGCCTGACATTAGTCCATGTTATCGCCACTTGTCAGGCTGCTATTAGTTCACGTCATTGCCACTTGTCATGCTGCTATTAGTTCAGGTCAATGCCACTTGTCATGCTGCTATTAGTTCAGGTCAATGCCACTTGTCAGGTTGCTATTAGTTCACGTCATTGCCACTTGTCATGCTGCTATTAGTTCAGGTCAATGCCACTTGTCCGGCTGTTATTAGTACCTGTCATCGCCACTTGGCAGGCTCTCCTTATTCCACATCAAAAACACGTGGCAGTATCTCCTTATTGCACGTCGATGACACTTGGCAGGCTCTCCTTATTCCACGTCAGCGCCACTTGGCAGGCTCTCCTTATTCCACGCCAAAAACACTTGGCAGGCTCTCCTTATACAACGTCGATGACACTTGGCAGGCTCTCCTTATTCCACGTCAATGAACTTGTCAGGCTCTCCTTTTTCCACGTTAATGCACTTGTCAGGCTGATATCAGGCTGATATTAGTCCACGTCATGGCCACTTGTCAGGCTGCTATTAGTCCATGTCATGACTACGACGATGACGTGGCTGGTGAAAAGTACGATAACGTCGCTGCTGACTAGGACGATAACTCGATTACTGCTGACTTGTCTTTGACTTGAATCATTCATTGCCACGTGGCACCCCTCCCTCAAGTTATGTTGTTCGCTAAAAGTATGTATTTTGTGAAATATGGATCGTATGTATTTTGTGAAATATGGATCGAACCTATGACCTCTGCAATGCTATCAAAGACACCTACCGTTGAGCCACGGATCTTACTTAAAATTGTAGCAACGTTTATTTGGAAATAAAGCAAGACGAAATTGGGGGACTGGCGGTTATAACTATTTCCCTCCCTCTTATCAAAGAAATCCCCTTACCAGTACGCCATGTGCATGGCTTTGATAGAATTTCGGGGCTTATTCTATTTGAAGGAATATAATTCAGGATTGTTTATATATATTAATATTATTATTATTATGATTATCTGTATATATTAATATTTTAATTTTTATGTATTTACTATTATATTTTTATTAATATATCAATTTAAATTAAGTTATATTATTATATTTTTATTAATATATTATTAATATTAAAATTATTATAGTATTTATAATAGTATATTATTATTATAGTATTTGTAATAGTATATTATTATTATACTATTTTAATTATTATAATATTAGATTATTCTTATTATTAAATTATTAGATTATTAGTACTATTATAATATACAAAGAGAGGACCTAAGAAAGATAGGGATATACAAAGAGGGAAGAGGGAGATAGAGATATAAACACATATTGAGAGAGAGATGAAGACAAAGACATATGTAGAGATGTATATAGATAGAGTGACCAAGAGATAAAGGGAGCGAGAGATAAGAGATATAACGAGAGATAGATATTGAGAGAAGAGAGATTAATAGTTAAACTTGCATCCATGAAATCTAACTAAATCCTCTTCCATTGTGTTGTGATAGATACAATACACTATTATGAAGCTCCTATTTCAGTACAATTAAGGAGAAGGTAGGAAAATATTTGTGAGACTAAATTTATGTGTTGATTGCATTTGCTTTGAAAAAATTTGAGGAATTTTCAACAAATTTATTTTGTGGATATTCTATGATCGTAAAAAGCCATGACAACACTTCTTTAGGTAATTCTACCAAACAAGTTGCTCCTATATAATTTGATCGCTTTGAGGTTAGGATCCAAGTGTCACCCATTAGATTCAAGTTGGCAATGCAGATTGTCTAGTTTTTCTCCAAGTAGTGTAGGTTGCACTTCATTACTTATTACCCGAAAGTGATGGGTTAAGTTCTTTCTAGTTGATGCATTGGCAAGGACCTGAGTGTAGGATGATATGTAAGTATGATGGATACCATATAACATAGAATTAATTTTCCCAAAACAGTTTTGAGTGGTAAGCTATGTTGTATTGTATATTTAACTTGATACTCATACAATTTTGTGATGGTGCCCTTCTTTTGTCGTGAGATGAAATGTTCATAGTTTTTATTATATTAAATTATAGTTCTTTGTTGTCTCAATACATATGTATTGGTTCATAATTATTAGCTATCAAGATTAGAAATTACTCATATGAAAGGAACTCTTAAGAAAGCAATGGTCATAAAAGTAGATCCAACTTGTTCTTTTCAAGAGAAGATATCTTTTTAGTGCAAATGTTACATTTTATTGTTCTTTGGTACGTTGAAGAGCTATGGTTAGGAAATAAATTCATTTTTTTGTGTACATTTGTAGAGTACAAGAGGTCAATTGATAGGTCATTTAGAAAAAAAAAATTTATATATATTATTATTATTACTATTATGATTATCTATATTATATTTTTATTATATAATAGTATTATTATATTAATATTTTAATTTTTAATGTATTTACTATAATATTTTTTATTACTATACCAATGTAGATTATGTTACATTATTATTATATTATATTATTATATTTTTATTAATATATTATTATTAATATTAGTAATCTATAATTAATATTAAAATTATTATAATATTTATAGTATTATATTATTATTTTGATATTACTATTATACTATTCTAATTATTATAATATTAGATTATTCTTATTATTAAATTATTTCTACTAATATATTATTACTAATATTATTTTTTTAAATATTATAATTAGTAAAATATTAATAATACTAATAATCTAAATACAAATATAAATACAACGTATCAATGCAAATATGGGTTGGACGTCAATGGAAGGATAAATAATAAATAAGAAATTTCATTTATAACGTAATATCCATAAAGCTAGATTAGTTTACTGTACTAAAATACCCTTTGGTGGAAACTATATCAAATTTTAAAATGGTATCCAAAATTTAAATGGTGGTTTCATAAAAAGTGAGGACAAATCCATCTTGACATGTGGCAGACACCACCAACAAGCCTTAACATTTGTATCCCATGAAAAGTGAAATTTATGGAGTTTTACACTACATAAAACTACGGCTACGTGTGGTGTGTTGGTAGTAGGTATGAATCGTTATCCTTGTAGGCACTAGTTTTAACCATTGTGTCTGCGAAAATAAGGGAATAAAATCCAAAGTTGAGATAGCATCATTGTAGACCAACGGTGACGAGGAGTTAACACAATCTATTGTTTTCCGATTGAAGGTAGCAATGCGAGGAATATTTCGATCTACAGTTGTCATTTACCACACTATCAATCAGACCCTCTCGGTGCTTATAAATCGGTGACTGACAAATTGAGCTTTGAAATTTCAAATAGGAACACGCCTTTGACGTAAATATAAAGGGCTTAAAATGATTTCAAAACGATTTATAAAGATTATTTAAAGATTTTTAAGGGGTTTAGAAAATTCAAGAAATATTATTAAGGGTTTTTAAGATATTTTAAGGGAGATATTTGTGATTTACCAATGTAAATAGGAGATATGCATTGATTTTCAAAATCATATGGTTATGAACCATACTAAGAAAAATTAGTGTATAAAAGGGGGGATTTTTGCTCTTGGAAGTAATGAATTCATGGTGGACTTCATTATCGAGTTTCTTCTATATCTATATTCTATCTATTCTCGTTATTCTCTCTCATTCTTTTCAATTCTAATTCCTACTTTGAATGTTAATTACATCATTAAGTAATTAGTTTATGTTATCAGGATAAGCAAAGGATTAAGTGAACTCAATTTCTATAATTTCAAAGGTTAAATAAACATAACCACACAATTTTGTTTGCGATCAAGATAAATTTTTAATCAGGAGTTAGATGCAAATTATCTTTGTAACCCTTTTAATTACATATCAAGTTTGGTATCAGAAACTTGCAAGTGGTGAATGTTAACCAAGTTTAAATTAAAGCAAGGAGAAGGTGCACTTGAAGCTAAGACAATAAGGTTATCAACTACAATATTTTAGTTCTATCCAACCACTTTATATCAAAGGCATCAAGCATTGTAATGTTATCCCATATATCATTCTTAGACATTCTTAGTCTCTCTTGTTTGGTAGCATACATGCCTCTAATTTAAGAAATTATGAGCTCTAAATAACCATAAATTTTTAAGCACTTGATCCCATATTGAAATCCATGTTCAAGCCAAGCAACAAGGCTTCACACTCAAACACATTATTGGTGAAATCAAAAATCAATTTGAAAGTGAATTTATAATTTGTTTCATCGGGCAACACCAAAATAATTACTACAAAATTTCCTTATTTAGAACAAGCACCATCAAATTACATGTTTTATATATTATTCTTTTTATATTGATGAGGTTGATGATTTAAATTGGGATCAATACGGCTACCAATGTTGTCATCACAATATCCCACAAAGTTACATGGATTAGTATCCATGCAACCTACCTCAATATTTTCCTCTTCTATATTTACCATAATGTGAAAGATTTTCTTTTTATCTATGCAATTGGACCTATTTTCCTTACAATGTTATGGTGGTGTGTCATAAGTCCATATAGATTCCACCGCCTAATTAAATTTCCCATTTTCTTGATTATGGTATACCCTAATTTTTTGGACAATCAACAATGATTATATCCATGGAAAAACACTTATCCAAGTATGCATCTAGCTACACTTCCAGATAGTTGACAAATCCAATTATATTGACTTCTCTTCGGTCTATTGTATAGCATTTACCATTATATTTGGATAAATTCAAGCCCAATTGATTCATGATGTCTAGTGGCATCACATTGTTGGAAGCTCAAAAATATAACATATAGTTGTTGGCTGGCCATCATTCTATCAACAAAGAAGTATAAAATGGATATATAATTGTTTGGCTACTTGCAATCACAATTCCAAGGTAGTTACGAATTTCTTGGTACTTCCATTTAGAAAATTCATAGAATTCATTTAGAGACTCATTGGGATGATTAAACATGATTGGGTTGTTGATGTACAACAATACCCTTTCTTTATGCTCAATGATCCTAAGATATTCTCTTACTAGTACTTGGAATTTAAAATTAGCTCAATACAAGAGTCATGTCTATAGATTGATATTTTATTAAATGATTTGATAATGGAATATTTATAGCATTAATATAAGTAATGAAAGTTATTACATGATTATTAGTAATAACAACTCTTTCTTTCACTATAGATCCAACCCTTGTAGTTGTAATTGGATTCTCTTGTGACATTCTCCTTTTCTAATTTGGAATGGTGTTTTATTTTACAAACTTGGAATATTCTACATGATTGGCTATTATATTTACATATTTATTTTTTATGGCATAACTCTTTTGTAGAGAGGCTTCTAACATGTGCAATTTATTTTTTGTGGTGACCTTCCTACAAGGCTATTTATATTTTGTCTTATCTTATCTTCCTTTCGTTTTCCTTCATTTACAAGTGAAACTAATAGTTTTAGTAAAATTGTATGTCCAATGTGATCTTTAGCATTCATTTGTCTATTTCTAATTCATTATTCACTTTGGACTTGCAAGATAATTGCATTAGTGAGATATTTGATATCTTCAAATTAGATGGTTTTACTTTTTTGTACCTCCATTGCATGAGTTCCTTGAGTTGATTAAAGTCCTAACTTGGAAACTCATACAAATCATGGTGGTTGTTCTGATCACACTAAAATAATTTATCTTCATAAGAATAAAGTTTCTCCAAATTATCATCTTTACAATACTTTGGGGTATCATCTTCATTTGGGAATTCTTTCTCCTTCACTAGCAATTTTGCAATAATATAATTGGCTGAATCAGAAAGAAAATAATACACTTTTCTCCATAGTGAATCATCTTGAAGATTCATCTGATCTTTCCTTAATGGATTAGGGTTGTGTTTATTTGGGTGTCCTTAATTTCCTTGTTTAGGAACCATTTTATTTTCAATTTTTTTGGGTCCGCTAGACCAAACAATGTTGTAGGGAATGTTATGTAACCTTTAACCTTCATTGAAATTTTTATTAATGATATTAGAATGTAATTCATTCTTATTTCTTGCAACCATATATGAGAGATCCTTCACCACCCCAATATTTTATTAATTATATCTTTAGCTGTGAGTGGCTTTCTTGAAGTACCTAATTTTTTCTCTAAGATCTTCACATCAACCCTCTTAATGTGTTTTCTAACTGCTCTTTATATTGATTTCCATGATGTAAGCTTCCCTTAGTATTTGATGGTTTTTATCACAAAGATTATCTCAATTTTACATCAAATACTCGACAATACAAGACCATCCATATTTATTCATTTAGCCTCAAATGGGAAGGCACCTTCCTCGTTATCATTACAAACCTAGTATTGAAATCAATAATTATTTTATTTACCCCTTTCTTTATAGCATTTATCTCATGGATGGAAAACTTTGGATCAACTCTTTCTCCATATTACAATTTGAAGACCCTCATAAATTCATCCCATGAATCTATATTTTTTTCCAAGAGGATTTGTACCATTCTTTAGAACTTTATTCTAATGAGTGTAAGAAGATCTTCACTATGACATCTTCATCTTCAATATCATATCCATTAGTGACATTAATAACTGTTTGAGGTTTTTTTCTCTAGTGAAAACATTATTGCCTAAAATTTTGGCATGTTTCCTCTAATATCATTTGGTATTATATTAGGATAATTTAGGATTCTATAAAAATTTAGTTGTTTATATCTCTCCATTCCTAATGGTTGTCTCACTAGCAAGAACCTATGAGCTTGTCTTCTTAGGGAAGTTCTTATGTTTTATCTAGAATTAAGTTTTTGATTGTGTTTTTAGTTATGCACAACTTGTTTTCAATATTATGAGCATTGTTTTGGTTTTAATTTAGTTGTTGAGCATTTTGGGAAAGTTGAGCATGTTGCAGTTCAATTTATGGTTTAGATTTCATGTTGTATTTATCTAAATTGGTCAAGCAATTTTATTTTCTCTTCAACTACCATTTCCCTTCATTCATTTTTTGATAGTGCAATTGTATTAGCATCATCTAAGGTAGGATCATGTTCATCATCATTCCTATGTAAGGATGTAGAGAGATATGAGGTAGACTTACTCTTATGATTCTCACATGTGGAGGGTTGAGTAAGTTCACACCTTTACTATGTAGATCATGAGATGTATTTCTATATAGTATACCCATATTCACTTCATTCCCTAGCATATCTTGATAGAATTTTTTCATTTCCAGAATCCTTATCACATTTCCAGACTTCCCAAAAAACAACAATGGGACTAAGAAGACAATAAAGGCGTCTTAGTCCTTCCTAGCATATTTTGATAGAATTTTTTCATTTCCAAAATCGTTATCACATTTCCAGACTTCCCAAGTACATACATCCTAACTTGTTGTTACTTAATTTTTCCATTTTCACTCATTATTTGTCTTACATTACTAGGTTTTGTGAGTTGAATATCAAGTTGTCTTTTCCAAGCTTTTGCTTGGTGGTGAACTCTTCGAAGCCTAAGGAATTTGCTTAGGTCTCCCTTGTTGAAAATTGACTCGCCTTTGTATTGATAGTCAATCCAATTTGGGATCCTATATTTCCTTGAATGAACCATCCCCCAACAATAAAAGGGAAAATTAAGGATTAGGGATTCCATTCTTGTATTGTGAGTTACCCTTCCCCGTATTTTTTCCCAATGGTTCATTTTGGTGAACCCAACATTTTGGGCATTCATTTTCTGATTTGTAGTTCACTAAAGCCCTAGATCTAGGTTGCATTCATTCTTGCATTGCATCTTGCATTAGTGAAAGTACATCTAGGGTTTCTCACATTTGCATTAGTGAAAGTGCATATAGGTTGCATTTTTTTCTTTCTTACATCATCTTATCTCATTGAAAAATTGAAACTTAGTGCATTGTCAATTATTCTAATTTCATTTAGGAACATTGTTATTACATTTAAAAAGAAAAAAAATTGCATCGAACCTTGCATTCAATTGCTTGTCATTAGTCACTTTTTCTTGCATTCATTTGCACACTTTTATGTTTCTAAACATCAAGTCCCTTGGTACGCAACCTAGAAACATTGTAAACAATCCAAATTTTGTTGTTTTTCTAAAAAAAAAACTCTACTGGGACTAAAACACCCTTACTAGCGTCTTAGTCCCTTTGTGGTTTTTTGCCTCAGAATCTTCTCTAGGTTGATTGATTTATGTTCCACTTTCTGGGACCTCCAAATTTCATCAATAGGACCAGATGCTCTTGTTGGCATCTTAGTCCCTGTTGATTTTTAAGTTGTAATTTTTAGGGTTTGAACTTTTTTTTTTGTGCTTTTGTTTTCTACTTTCAGTTTTCTGTTACAATTTGCAGAATTGTTGTTATTCCAATTTCTTTCATTTCAAGTGTACTTATTTAATCTTGCATCATGGATATGTTTTTTGGAAAGATTTGGATGTCCTTGAAATCTTTGGTAGATGTGTCAAGTTATGCCTTTGGTAATGACCCTAACGAAATTGAACTTACTCATGCTCACTCAGCTCCTAATGCATGTCCTCTTCATGATGTTGACATCATTGGAGAAGATGATGACACCATGAATATGTTCCTAAATTATTGTCTTAAAAACCTTGAATCTAATGCATCCTTTTATCCATCCATGACAAAACCAAACCCCTACAATACCACCTCTTGAGATGTTTGGTTACTTACATCCTAAAACTGAAATAGAAGTTGAGCCTAAGTTCCTTACAATAGGTGAACCTAGTTCCTATAAACAAGCAAATACTCAACCATTTTATGATAATAAAGTAACAAACACTTCAATCAATCTAGAAGAAACATATGGAAAAGGATTCACAATCTTGAGTAAACAAGGATGTGATACAATAAGTGAACATGAAATTCATTAACTCCTAGAGAAAATACCAACTGATGAAAACACAAAGAGGTTAGGATATCAAGATCCCCCTCTCAACATACATGCTCCTAAAGAATACTTAAGTCTTTGTAGTGATGGTGCAGTGATCTTAGATTCTCCTCCTGATATGAGTATCCTTCTTCCTAAAGAACAACCAATGATTCACAAAAATGACAAGATGATAGGATCACCTTAGGTCCTCCTCCTTAACCTACAGCTTGATAAATTGGTGAATCTAGCAAGCACAAGAGGCCCTACAGGCTACAAAAACTAAATTTCCCTTGTCCACCGCCTAAAAGTGAAAGGAAACTACAATTGCTTTTGAACAAAGAACTAATAACATTGCCACCAATAAAAGATAGGCTCGTACTATATCCTAAAGATGCAAATGTTCTACTTTTTTGATACCATAGAATTCTTGTACATAGTACTAATGAGTGTTGTGCATTCAATTTAGTATTGAAAAACTTTCACTTCTATGGTAATGATTGACATCAAGTGATTTTATAGCATATCCTTTTCCACCCCTTATCATGTAATAGTTGTAGAACATTCTATTCTCACTATTACATGATCTTTCCCATCACCTACCTCAGCTCATTCTTGTCTTGCACCCAGTGGGGGAAAGAAGTAGATAGCCTTATCCTAGTAATGCATTTTCCATTGTCCCTTAGGTTCGTTGTCTACCTTCCACTTATACAGACTAAGATTTGGAGGCGGATGACCTACTTTAGGTTGACTCGCGTATGCCTTACTATTCTTTTGTATTATTTCCTTTTTATTTTATTTGATTGCATGTGTGTAATGTGATCCCTCATATTATCTGATGTTTCCTCTTTATGTGTTCCTCTATTTGTACCTTCATTCTTCTATATGTCATAATTTTTTACCTTTCTATTGGTCTTTCTCCTTCCATTTATCCTTTCATTTTTTTCTTGTGTTTTCCTTTTAGGGATGAAACAAGGTGTCGAGACACCCAAGTCTCTTCCATGTTGACCCAAAATTTATTTCATTATTTTATCTTTTCCTTTCATGTTTGTCTTGTGTTTTCCTTTTGGGGATGATGCAAGGCGTCGAGACACCCTATGCCTCTTCCATGTTGACTCAAAACGTTTTTCATTTTTTTAATATTTTTGTGTCATTCTTCCAATTCTATGTGTATTTGTGGAATGATGATGGTTCCTAGCTCTCTAAAATCATTACAGCAAAGACAGATATTGACCCTGAATCCATAGATCCCTTATGTGTTTCTGGGGGGAAACCCTCTTTTTCATGTTTTTCTACTTTAAAGTAATTGCTCACAGCATGGTGTTTAGTAATTCCTTTAAAGTGGGGGCATACATTGGCATGATTTTGGCATGATTTCATTTACATGTGATGTGGTTTTCTTACTTCATGCGATGTGTTTTTCTCTTGTTGGCAACATTGGGAGTAATTTCCTTCAAGAGCGTGATCTATCTTAGCATATTACATTCCTCTTAGTGGTGATGGGACACACTACATTCCCTAAGTTGTGAATCTTTTATCCTTTGATTGGTCCTCTCTTGGAGACATTAGGAACAATGTCCCCTAAGATTAATACCTCACACGAACTAAGAAAAAATCCTTCAAACATCCATCTTTCTTGTTGTGTTGCATTTTTGTACCTTATTAATGTCATGGAGGTATGGATTTTATATGGTTCCTTGGGGCTCACCTAGTGGACAACTAAATTCACTAGCCCTTGTGAGCATGCATTTTCATTTTTTTCCTTATCATAGTCATGGGGGTATGACTTTGATATGGATCTCTTGGGACTCACCTAGTGGACAACTAGCTTCACTAGCCCTTGTGAGCATGCATTTTTTTTGCATAGTGGACAGTGTGTTCCACTTGTAAACCCTTTTTGGACAAAAAGCCTAGACCCGATCCATAGTGCGTTGGACGGCCAATCAAAGCTTGATCCATAGCATTTTCTTTTTCTTTTTTTTCCTTTTTCTATCTTTGATGTTGTATGTTGGTGATCTGGTTATGGATTCATATACCATCTGCAAGTTTGTTCCTTCGTGCCTATGTTGGCCTATCATAGGATCTTAATCCTAGTGGCTTTTCCACCCTCTTGGTTATTTTCATCCTATCTTACTAGCATTCATACATTTGAACCCCTCTTGATTGTGTCCAATTGGCTACTTCAGTGTGAGTCTGAAGCAAGTTCATCCTCTCACTAAAGTGGGGGCTAAATGTAGTGTATAAAAATGCATACCCTTGCATTTTCACACTTGTTTGGGCCTGCATTACTTTGTTTATCCTTATTTATTCCTTAATTGGTCTTATTTTGCATCCACAAGCCTAATAAATTATATCTTCTTAGGGCTAATCTCGACAAACATCAAAGGATAAATGATAATTTAATGATTTTGGTTGTGTTCTTGATTTTTGGACTAGGATTAAAACACCACCTAGGGCATCTTTGTCCTCCAAAGTTCTTGGGACCCTCTTTTCAAAAGCACCTTAAAAGGTACCCTTTTTGGAGTTTGTGCCCCAAGTTTCAAGCCTCGAGACTAAGATGCCACCTAGGGTGTCTTAGTCCCCTTAAGTTATTTTGGGGATTTAATTTCAAATCTTGGTGGGATTTAGCTTCCTTTAATTAATAATTTCATATGTCAGCTTGTTATGGTATAATTTTGGGATGTTAAGCATGGATAAGTATAAATACAAGGTTCTTTCACTCATTTTCACCTAAGACTTTTGTAAAATAATTCATAATAGAAAATTGGAGTTCACAAGATCATTCAAGAGAAAATCATTAAGCATTTGGTGTCATCATCAAGATTCAAGCATCATGTCAAAGATATTCTTGCATCATGTGTGTTTTTGAGCTAACCTTTTTGATGTAGGGTTTTGATTCAAGCAAGCAATTCAAATCAAGATCTATCAAACATTCATTCAATTCAAGATCTACATTCAAGCTATCCACTTCACATAATTTTTCATATTTCATGACAAGGGTTTGGTGAGTTGCAACATAGCACTTTGTTCATTCATCATTTCCCTTCATTATTCCATTTCATTCCAAGGTTTAATTACCAACAAGGGGTTTGACCAAGGCAAACCCCCCATTTACTAATAAATTAACAAGTTTTCTTCTCTTGTATGTTTGTATTTGCAGATTTAGGTTGAAGACTTGAATATCATTTGAAGTGCAAGGTTGTAAAGTTGTAAAGTTGTATTGCAAATTTTTCATCTTCACGAAAAGTCACCTACAGGCCAAATCTGGAAGTTTCAGGACCTGAGATCTGAGAAGAAGGAAGTGCAAACCTTGGACCTCAAGATCACATTTCGAAATTACAAAAATTCAGATCAAGATTAAGAAGAGATTAACGGTGCCTTAGTTCTCCTGAAGGTATTTCACAAAGATTCTTTTGGATTTTGTTCTGACATCTGAATATTTCGTGTTTGCCTCAAAAAATAGCAACGGGATTAAGAATAAAATAAGGGAATCTTAGTCCTACCAAGCATATTTTGACAACATTTTTGCATTTCCAAAATCCTTATCACATTTCCAGACTTCCCAAGTATATACATCCTAACTTGTTACTTAATTTTGTCATTTTCACTCATTGTTTGGCTTGCATTACTAGGTTTTGTGAGTTGAATATCAAGTTGTCTTTTCCAAGCTTTTGCTTGGTGGTGAACCCTTTGAAGCCTAAGGAATATGCCTAGGTCTCCCTTGTTGAGAGTTGACTCACCTTTGTGTTGATAGTCAATCCAATTTGGGATCCTAGATTTCCTTGAATGAACCATCCCCTAACAATAAAAGGGAAAATTAAGGATTAGGGATTCTTTTCTTGTATTGTGAGTCCCTTTTCCACATAGTTTTCCCACGGTTCACTTCCATCATGCCTAAAAAGAAAAGGAGCCTCAGGATAAGTTGTCAATTTATCAAATTTGGAGACTTTTACCTTAAGCCTTCAAGAAAGAAAAGTGGCCTATCTATCACATGGATCATACAATCATTTGCATAATTGTATAGTCACAAAATCATATGTATTAGCATTGCAAAGCGCATTCACTTGTCCATCAAGTAAAAAATTATTGGTTATTAGAATTATCCATTGGTTATTATATTTTCCTATGAAATTTTAGGTGGGTCATATCTTCCCTATGCAAGGTGCCCTATAAACCACAAGGCACAAGACCATGCAAGTCTCCACATAAGCCTCACTACTCCAATTGACTAGTGGTGTCAATTGAATATAAATATTTTTTCATGTTGATAAACCACTTCCACCACCTATAAAAGCACTTTTCCAACTACAAAGCTTCTACCAATACACTAGAAATTATCATCACTTTAATAGTGATTTTCAAATTGAAAAGATTGTTTTTAAAAATATACTAGCACTTTTAGGAGCTAAAAAAAATAATTAAGAATTTTTTTTAGTACAAAAATATTTTTTTATTTGACATCTATTAATATCATCCTACATCAGTTAATGTAATGTGTTTCTTCCCCCAATCTTCTCCCCTTCATAATTCGTATTTTGGTTTTAGTACCTAATATTTTTAGGTCTTATTCTCAATCATATGGGCTCTTTTGGGGTAGAATTTCATGAGCTTCATAGTATTATAGATATTTTTATTTTTTGTGTATTTTTTTATAAATTACATATTATCATAGGTTTTGTGTAGTTCTCATTTTAGGAATTTCTAGACCCGCTTTTGGGCTCATACGATAACATTTTTTAGTATAGTTTTTTTTAAGTGCATAATTTTTTTGTATTTTATAGTGATGTAATCATATTAACCTCATTCTACTAAAAAATTGTACTTCCATTTTGTAGCCAAATTTGGCATATGTGATGTACTAAGATCAAGACCACTTCACTAATCTAGCAAGTAGTAGCTATAATCACACCAAATATAAAGTTTTGAGACCATATATTGCTAGAGGTATCCTTGATTGAGTGAATTTGGGGGGTAATTTATGGTGGTTGATTGCTTTCATTTATTTTCTATGTTCTTGCAATGGGAAAAACTCAATTTGAACTCCTCCATATAATTATGCCTTATGAAAATAATTGGTATGAAATTATCTACTAGGGAAAACATTATAGGACATAATTTGGAATCTATTTTTTAAACCTACTAATGTTAGTGCAAAGGAAATTTGGGATATCAACCATAAGAAAAATATTGGTTACATTTGTTCATTAGTCTCTTTTGACTTACAACTTTATCTTGAATCATGCCAAAAAAGAGACTTGGAAGTGTTAATGAGAAAATATTACAATGCAAAATTAATGGGAGAAAAAACTAAGCACAAAACACGTGGATTTAGGTGGAAACCTTGGTTAATATATACTAGGAAAAACCATGAGCAAAGATCTTTCAATTTTATTTCTCAAGAATAATTCACAGTTATAACCCTCAAAATATATAAAAAGAATGACTTTGGAAAAAATAACAAATTTGAGTTGCAAATTTCCTTGTCAAACAAAACTTTCCAAAAATATAAAGTGTAACTCATGCAACTACATGTTGAAAATTTATCAAAATTACCATAAATAGTAAGTCCCAAAAAAATTGGCTTCATCAAACGGCACCTTTGACATGGCAAGGGGCTATGACAGCCCCCTACAACTCCTCGTCACTTCAACATTTGATTGAATAGAAGGCCTTTGGCCACACTGGGTGCATACCTAAGTAGACAACCATGGTACTCAATTTTGACTATTCATCATTGTTGGAATAACAATAAAATTGACTTCACATTCCAATAGTGCTATGGGAATTTTTCCACATAATAAAAGAAATTTATATTTTCATAAAATAACCATTTAAAATTCTTGTTAAGGGGCCTAGTTGGGTTAAACCATTTAATGATATCATTTTTCTCCTTAAGCTCTTTCATCCTGATGATGGATCACAGAGTGTGATCCGAAACGTCGATGCAAAAAAACTCTCACACAATCTAAACCAGAAACCATTGCAACAATGGGTTAAACCAATTGAAAAGGTGTCAATGGTTGTTGCATGGGAAAAATCCAAGGGAAGGCTGGTGGAAAGTGAACTTTGATGGTGCATCAAAAGGGAACCCTGGACCATCAAGTGAAGGGTTCATCATTCGAGATTGGGAAGGGAATGTAGTAGCATTTGGGGCGAAGAAGCTGATGGAAGGAACAAATAACATAGTTGAAGCCTCAACAACATTACTGGTGATTAAACTTACTAAGAAACTGGGAGCTTCAAGAATACGCTTAGAAGGTGACTCACGCATTATTGTTCAAGCAATAATGAAAGGAGAGATATGGATGTGGCACATCTAGAATATGATTTCGAAGATTAAGGAGGAATTAAACACATGTGAAGATTTTTTGTAAGTCACATAAGGAGATCTAGTAATTCAAAGGCCAACATCTTGTCAAATTGGGCATTAACTTTTAGGGAGGTTGATGAAGTAAGAATAGAGGATTTAAGAAATTTGAATTTAATGGATTGAGATAATAAAGAGGGTAAGGACACAGCATTAATTAACTTCGTTTGAGAGTAGATTGAATTAAGTCAACATGATTGGAAGAATGATGTGGAGGTTGGTGGTGGCATCCCCAGTACAAGGGATAATTAAGAAGGAAGCGTGTTGCGTTAGGAAATTTATTACCTCTCAACCCTCGGTTTCGATGAAGAATTGGAGATTAGTGTGGAGAAGAAAGCACAAAGAAGAGAGGTTGTAGTGGTAGCATCTCTACAGAAACATTCAAATGGAGGCCAATTTCACTCTTCTTTCGAGGAGGCAACTGAACCCATTTTACGGTGATGCCTTTGAACAGAGATTAATGGGAATATTTGTATTCATTGATGGAAGTTGGTGCAAAGTGTTCGGATGATTTTGAGGAAATCCTTTGGAAACTTAAGGCACAGAAACAGGACGAACATGGATGTATACTCTCTGATAGTAGCATGGGGTTTGGACCTGGGAGAACCGACAAGCACAGTGAGGGAAGTAATGGAAATGATTGTGCATAGAGACTTTTTGGAAGGTTCGGAATCAATTCTAGAATGGGCAGTTCCAGGTGAAGGTCTGGACATCCGAGAAGGTTTTGAGAATGAGAAGTTGGAAGGGGTAGAAGGATGCATTCCTTTCATGCGTTGGTCGAAGGGAGAAATGAAGTCGGTGCAGAGAAGAGGCAAGGCTTAGCTGGCAAGCTCTGAAGCTCTTTATAGAGTTGATGAAGGTGGAATCCATTATTGCCTAGGCGAAAATGGAAGCACAACGCATGGAAGCTGAAGAAAAGAAAGTAAAGCAACGGAGGGTGAAAGCGGTAAGGAAATTTGGATCGACATCGGGTAGCACAAGCTAAATTATTTAGCTTCTTTAATATTTTGCAAAAGTAATGCATGATTATTCCATTTCTTTTTTGGTTTGTTGGGGACTTAACCTTTTTGAGGATGTGGGGATTATAGTATGTAGGGTAAATGACTGATTAAATTATGTGAATGTATGTAAGGTAGTTTTAGATAGTTTTTGAACATATCTTAGGAGGGTAGGGTTACATTTTTTGTTGTTAAGCATGTTAAGATGCTTCTGGTGAACAAACTTATTAGTTGCAGAAATGTTTTAGATGGTTGATGAAAATTTTGAAGTAAATGATGTAATCTTTTTTCAAGCAATACAAAATCCTATTACCAACCAAAAAAAATAACCCTTTAAAATTAAAAGCGAGACAACAAAATAAAGGATATTATGCTCATTTTCTTAAAATGGGTATTAATAGAGTGTGTATTTATACTCTTTTAAAAGGAGGGAAATAATCATATTTATTTAAATTTATTAAAAGGCGACCTTTTTGAAAGAGTGTGATGGTTTGAAAGCCACCCCTTAAGGCTTATATAAAGTATTTATGTGAGACTTGGAAAAGGGCATGGAGATCACTTAGGGAAGAAGTTGGTTTGGTTGGCTATGGGCATTGGAGAAGGGACACAAAGTGTGTCCAAATCATGGTATAGAGTACACATAGGACTAGGAACTTCCTAGCCAAGGCTTTATGCATGTTGTGTGATTACTTTGGAGCATATTGTGCATGTTGAGTAACTATTCTAGATCATGTTGTGTTGTGCATGTTTTGTTGTGCATGTTAAGTAATTACTCTTGAGCATGTTGTGCATGTTGAGTAATTATTCTAGAGCATCTTGTGTTGTGCATGTTGAGTAAATACTCTAGAGCATATTGTGCATGTTGATTAATTATTCTAGAGCATATTGTGTTGTGCATGTTGATTAATTAATTTGGAGAATGTTGTGCATGTTGAGTAATTACTCTAGAGCATGTTTTGCATGTTGAGTAATTACTCTAGAGCATGTTGTGCATGTTGAGTAATTGTTCCTCGAGTGTATCATAATTATAAGGGACAAAACTACTAAAATCTTCCTAGCGTGAGAGTGATACTTCCAATTGTTCTAATTTAGATAAGTATCAAATTTATTTTAATCAAATATATTTATAATTATTAATAAATGGGATAAGATTTAATTTAATTAAATTCTCTAAAGATGTTATTTATTATTCATTTGATTGGATGTCACTTTTATATATATACATATATTTAAGGGGTATCCAATCAAATGAATAATAAATAACACCTTTAGAGAATTTAATTAATTAAATAACACCAATAAATTTTATCCCACATAAAATTAACTTTGATACATAAAATATATTTAATTTTATACTCTAGAGAAAAGTAGCACAATAGGAAGAGTCTTGAAATATTATATGGTAAAACTCACAAGATTAGAAGATATTAGATTGATAATGATTTTTTGAATCTTGATTCTATAGATTTGATCACATCAAATACTATATCTTCAAGATGAAGCAATTAAGAACACAAACAAAGGATCACAAGATTAATAAGGAAGACAAGGAATTGATTATAAATGTGTTATCTAGGCTTGGTCCTGAGTATTCAGTATTTATTTCTTGCTTTCACACCTATTAATTTTATATGAGAGCTACATATGTTGAGCCTAATTTTGATATTTTTTAAAGATTCTAATCCAAGAGGAAGTGAAGCTAATTCAAATGGAACCATCAATTCTTCTAAACCGTAAGCATTAGTGGATAGTGATCCTAAGTTATAGAATGAATTAGGGAATCCTGGAAAAATAAGAAAAAGAACAAGCTACACAAATATTTTGAATCCTATCCCTCACAAGGGGGGTCATATAAGGAGAAGCCCAAATGTGAATATTTCAATAAATTGTGGTATGGTGAGCATCAATGCTATTCAAAATAAATTGATGAGTTGAAATAATTTCTAATGAAGAATCATATCAATTTACCTTTAAATATGTTAAGAGTTTATTCTTATTATTATTTAGAGTTGGAGAGAAAGAAGGGGCAATAATTTATTGTAGTTACAAATTCTAATTCAAAAATATGGATACTTGATTATGGAGCTTCACATCATATGGCTTCATCATAAAGTATTTTATCTTCATAAAAGACTTGCTCATCACCACATATCCTAATAGCTAACAAAATATATGTGTTTTGGGGAAATATTCTATTGACATGGATGAAGGATAATTTAACATGATCTTCTTGGTGTGTCATCATTTTCAACCAATATACTTTCTATCTATCAAATCACACATTGTGGAGCAAAGAAGAGTGTTGAGTTCACACCAAATTTTGCCATTATTTATGATTTGCATAGCAAACATATTATTACAATTGGGGAGGTAGATCATCAATATTGATTGTACACCTTCTCATATTTGTCTCCTATTATTCCTTTGGCTAATTTACACACTCAAGCATATAGTGTAAAAAAATTTGAGGAGATACAGTATGGTCATTTGAATATTGGTGTTATATCATCAACTAAGATTCTAGAGACATGTTTTCATTTCATCTCTTTCATCTAAAATTATTTTTTATGGGACCAATATTTATACATTCATGGATTCTAATGATTCGGTACAATAGGATATTCATTGCCTTATAAATATAGCTACTTGGGATGAGTACTTGAAAAAAAATGTAGGTTTATTTTGTGAGTCTTATCCGATAGACTTGAAGGAAACTATAGAGGATGTTCATCTCCTCATTGATTCTATCTCTTATGTAGTTACATCATCTTCCTTGGATGTTGTAAATGCACATTCAAACCCTATTATTCTTTATTTGATGACACAGTTTAGCATTGTCTTGGAGACCCTTGAGTAGCATTTGGAGGAAGCATATTCATCTTTTGATTATGTTCTACATACAATTCCACAAGGTGTTGGGTTGTCACTTTCATTAGTGTGTCCTAGAACATTTGACTTGTTTGTGGCACCTTTTAGCATCGATATTGAAACACTTGAGAAAACTTTTTGTTCATCACATGTCTTTTGTTTTCTTCCCTCATATTCCTTTCAAGAATGGGAATACTTCATGCATGCATTTTTAATTTTATTTCTTCCTAAGGGAGGAATGTTTTTTGATAGTTTTGGATCATCTTCAATGTTCATTATTAGGCATCCACCATCAATGCACAAGATTCTATTTTGAGGGAGAGTTGCATGGTCTTTCTTCTCTCTTAAGAAGGTTTTTTCCTCATGTGGGGTTTCATCATTCTCAATCATTTAGAGATCATCTTGTATTTTATCATTCTCAATCATTTAGAGATCATCTTGTATTTTATCTCTTTTTAGAGGGGAATTTTCCTACATTTTTTCTCTTTTTCTTCACATTTGATAGATTTATTTGCACATGGGCACCTAACATGGCCTCGTAGCTAGGACCCATATTTACATCATTGCATATTTTCATTTTTTCTCAGTCTCCCTAAGTTGTACTTAAGAGGGTGTTGACGTGAATAGGGTATTTTAGCTAATTGATCTATTTATTAAGTCCTATTCACGCTAGTTTACTTAGGGATTTTTTAGAGCATTATCAATTTATGTCTCAAATCATAAGATTAAGAAATATGTCATAATATTATGTTTTCCTATGTCTCACATTTCCCTACATAACTAGGAGATTCTTATAGTAATCTCAATCCATTATATTCATGTACTCATATTATATATTTGTATCCTTTTCTAGAATATATTTTTCTCTCATGCTTGGTCTCTCTTGTGCTTTGATTGAAGCTTATAAATCTTGGGTGGCTATCTCCATAGCCAAATCCCACATGGTAGAGAGAATTATTTTCCAACTCTTTCGATCATCTTTGTTGGTACCCCATTTGACTATGTCTAAACTTACCTAAGTCCAACCTCCTTTTTTCTATCATATTTGGTACACCCATATTATAATTGATCTAAGACATTTTCAATGGGTTCCCTTGTTTAAAACCACGTAAGTCTTATTCATCCCCATCCCTCAATTTTGTATCATATGTTAAAGGTTGTAAAATTTTGATAAAATCCTAAGTTTGGTAGTGTTCTAATCCTTTTCAACTAGTATCATACTAAATTGTAAAATTTTGATGTGGAACTAGATATTTTTTCCTATCCAAATGTCTAAATTAGTATCCAATTTGCACAAAATTTGTGCATGATCCCTCAAGATACTTGATCCTTTCTCTCCCTTCACTCTTCACCTATTTATGATAATTCAAAGTGGATCTAGACATTTCCTTTACCGCTCAATTCCTTGTCCACTTTCACATCTTTTCTGCACAAATTCACATTCTCTTTTGCAAGATTTTATTTTCCTTCAAGATATTTCCCTTATTATATTTCTCATCCTAACCTCTTTTCCTTTTTTGCTTCTAATCCCAATAAGTCCTTTATTCTATATTCCTTTCATACTTGTAAAATTTCAAACCAAATTTAAATACCAATCTCCCACCTGCATATCCCATGTCTAATCCCATAAGATTTCCTCACAACTCCTTCCTAAAGTCTTCTTTGTGGACTTCCCATGGATGTTTAAACTTCTTGACTTCATCCAAAATTTCTACATTTGCATTCGCTTCCACGCTATTTTTTCAAAAGGACTTTTATCCAATATCTAAACTTCCTTTAGCCTATTCACATCCCATATCTAGTCCTAACCCAAAATATTGCATCCTCCCTTCCCACATCTTGCTTCAACTTAAACCTTTTCAATTATTCCAAGACACTTCAACTACTCCCCTAGACCTCCTAGAAGCTCCATTAATAACCAGATTTACAACTACTAGATTATATTTTCACCTAAAAGCCATTATACTCTAAGGGCACAAACGCTTGTGTAAGTTCAATGATGGAGGATAAAATTGGCCATATTGTCATTAATGAATCAAGTGAAGTTCAATCCCAATGATCTCAACACATCTTAATCATTCACTTCAAAAAAATTATGATATTTTTCTTACAATACACTCGAAATGGCAATATTTGCTTCTAAGTTCAAATCTTGCAAGAAAAAATAAAAGGAAGGTTACATGACATGCACATGGAGGATGATGGGGAACAACACGAGAAAATTTTGATAAAAGGGGAACCCACCTGAAGATCTCTTAGATTGGTTATCTATGATGGGAAAAGTGGGGCCAAATGCACAAAGGGGGGCTAGGAGTAAGCAAATTTGGACACAATCAAATGGGGTGACAGCATTGGCTCTAATTTGAGACATGTCTCTTATAGGTACAATAAGATTCTATCATTTTGATGTAGGCTAAAAACGGAAGGTAGCACTAACATGAAAAAACAATAAAATAAGACAAAAGATAAATAAGGAAAAGAAAGACAATTATGTGCATAGGCCCAAAGAGTGTCTCGCCATCAAGAGAAATATTGTTTGAGATGTTGACCATAAATAGGTAGTGTAGACACTTAAAAATTCCCTGACTGATATTGCACATCCGAACTCGATTACTAACACCATTTTCATCTCGATTCGACCTCTATTGACTATTTAATTAAATAACCTTAATTATTTAATTAAATTCACCAGTTTCTTCTATTAATTGAATAATCGACATTATTAGGTTGATTCACCCTTTTCATGCTAATTTTCATCCTATTTAATTAAGTAATATGAATCATTTAATTAAATTCCCTAAGTCCTCCCATTTGATTAAATTTTTTGAATTATTTGATTGAATATCATTAATTCCCTTTTTTAATTAAATGAGATAATTATTTAATTAAATTTCTAAATTCTCTCACCTTGTACAATTAAATAATATTCTAATTATTTAATTGACTAATTTATTTCATCCCTCCAACTTCTGCCACTTGCAAAGGAATATTCCCATGGAATATTCCTCCAATTCAAATTCAAACTATTTCCCTCTTAAATGGAAATATCTTGCACATTCCTCCTAATTTTAGGATTTGTGTTTCTTCAAACCAATTTCAACCCTTGATTAATTACATCAATACATGTGATTATTCAATCTCCTCCATGGATTGAATCCTTGATCCATGCCAATTCTTATCAATTTGCGTCCATTGATTAATCAAATTGATCTTGACCATTGATTCACACAAAATTCCTATAAATAACCTCTATTTCATGATCAATTCATCCACATTCATTTAGAGCAATCAGACTATAGCAAATTTTAGAGCATTTCTTAAGAGCATTTAGCAATTTAGCATCAATTTTAGTCATTTTTCTCTATTGGAGCATTGTCAAAAGCTTGTTTCAATAAATGGGATTGGGAAAGGGCTGACATTCCACTTGAATTCAGCACCAATCCCCCAATGGGATTGGGTTTGCATTGGTTAATTAGTTTCCTTTATCAAATTTGAGTTCATTTCATGTTTTCATGGCTTTTAGTTAATTCATTTCAAATATTTCATTGGGAATATGGTTTGATTTGTTCAATTGATTGTTTAATTTCATGATTCAATTGTATTTGATTCAATTCATAATCATGTTCACAATAGTTCCATGCATTTTCAATCAAGACTCTTGAGGTAGAAATTTTATTGACCATACTTATCTACAATTTGATAGGGTCCAACCCACAAGGCTTCAAATTTGTCATGTTTCCCTTTATCTTTACACCTAGTGTTCCACATGAGGATAATATCTCCAACCTAAAAATATCTTTGAATAGCTTTTTTGTCAAACTTGAGTACTTCATTTTTTGTTGTAACAAGTTTCTTTCTTGGGAAACTCTCATAGATCCTTCTATTTTGATCAATTCATGCACTCTTAAGGAGATGGCATCACTTTCCTCTCCTTCAATTTTCTAGAGTAGCTTTTATACCTGAAATTCAAGACTAATTGGCATCTTACCCTATGTCCCATAGACTAATTCAAAGGGGCTTCTACCATTTAGCCTTCTTATAATTTATCATGTCTACCCAAGCAATAAATTTTAGTTTATCATCCCATCTCTTCTTGTATGATTCCATTATTTTCTTAATTATGGTTATGATACACATGCTACTAAATTTAATTTATTCATTTTCTTATGGTAGATAAGGGAATGGTTGTGTTATTGTCCATAATTGGAACACATATCAATGAGCTTGTGAGATTTGAAACACGCTACTTTATCAACAATTATCCTATAAGCACATTGAACCTTGTGATGATTTTGTTCAACAAGAATTCAATTACCACTTTGGATGTAGCATTTCGTATGGAGATTGTCTCCCATTTAGTGAAGTAGTTAGTGGCCACCAAAATCCACGTGTATCTATTTCCATATTTCTTAGCAATATTCGTAATAAAATCAATACCACATTTTTGAAATGGAGCCTCAACTAATATGGATGTAAGGGTTGGTGATCCTACAAATGTCATCTTGCCTAAAAATCTTTGGCCAACATCATATCCTTCGACCAACTTGGCCACATCCTTGAATAATGTGGGCCATCAATATCATGTACCATCACCACCATCTTGACACCTAACAACATTCAATCATTAAAATAATTCATCCTAAATTAATTAATCCACTTTGTTCAAAATAAAATTCGATTAAATAATCTAATATTATTTAATTAGTCTAAATAAATCATTTCTCAAATTTTCAGAATAATAAAATAATTCATTATCCACAAATAATAATAATAAAATCTAAAAACATGATAAATTACTTTGAAAGGAAAAAACTAATTAACAAATCAAAATCAAATAAGTAACTCTTTGATCAAATAATTAAATAAATATATTAAATTAATAAATCAATTAGTTAACTAATAATAGCCACTATGTATCCTCATCCACTCCACCTTTAATGGGATAAACTCTTGATCTGATGTTAAATCTTATTCATTCTTTCTTTTCTACAAAATCTTATAAAATCAAATCAAATCTTTCACTTCAAAAAATTATGATCCCAATATGAGCAAATAGAAGTTGTCCAAATGAACAACATACAAATCTTATTTATCGAGAGCATATCCACATAATACTCTAATAGATGTTTGCATTGAATTAAAATTATAAATTTTCCGTATTATTTTTTATTTTTATTTTATTCTAATTTACATGCTTATAATATCTTGATATGGGGTCACTTTTGTTTCCCAACCAATGTATGATGTTACAACACTAAATATACCTATGACTAAATGAGATGGGTGAGAAAGCAAGAGGATAGAGGAGAGAATTTGTATCAATATAAGGTGATGAAAAAATAATTATTAACCTAATTGGATGAAACAAGGGTGTAAAAGATTTATTGAGCTATCCAAAGATTAATGAATGTACACGACGTGTTATGGAAATGTATGATTATCACTAGATAGTGTACATTTATTAAAAGATACATCAGCTGTTTCTAGGTGTTCTCCCTTTCTACCTACTAATAATGCCCACTTAGGTAGTGACAAGTAGTCTCAAAATTCCTTTAGGAGAATTAATGTTGTTTTTCAAAAAATATTGCTTTCTTTTTCAAGCCTTTGGGAAACCTCCTTAGGCCAAACACTTATGAATCATTTAGATTTTGGTTTGTACTTTTTGGATTTTTAATACCTAGACACCTTATAAATGTAACCTTTTTCTCAAAACTCCTTTTACCTCCAAACAATCTTAATGTAGTCTATTATTCTCAAGTTCGTACTCTCATTATTGATCAATCAACTAACTCTCCAAGAGCTCCAAAAGCACAACTTAGTGAATTTTTTAAACTACTTCAACAAACATTTATTTGATTTTTACCTTACTCTTACATTCATCTACAGTACCAATATCACTTTAAAAAAATGCTAAGCATTTCCTCTAGATAGCATAACCCCCCCTCCCTGCATACTTTTATATAGACTCTAAATTTCTATAAATCAACAAGTAGTTTCTACACATTGGGTTAACAAAAACATTAGATTAGTGAAATTTATTAATTCATCACGTTGATATCTTTGTATATGAACATTTAGAATCATATATTATATTTAGCTTTTTATTTCTATCCTAGAAATTACTATTTTTTATTTAGATTTGCATTTCTCTTCTAGATATCACTTTTCTTTATGTTCATATGGTAATGTCTCTTAAAAACTCGAAAGTGTTGAATATACATTCTCTAACCTTACATTATTATATTACTGAAACGAAACTAATTCCCAACTTAAAATGCAGTAATTAAAATGATTTCATAATTTAATTTCAAAAAACTTTTATGAACAAGAAATAATATAATATTTAAAAATTTGTAACTAAATGAAATATAATAAATTAATTAACCATTGTGCTCAATCATGTCATAAATAAACTATTAATTTAATAAACTTAAAAGATTTACACACTTTATTGCAAATAATCATTAATACTTATCTTTGAAATGTGCAGAAGAAATCCCAACTATTGTTGGAATGGTCCTTGGTTCAGCCTCTTCCGTCTGTGAGCAGTCTGGGAGGAAAGCATACTTTTTCGCTCTACACAAGTGTTGGTTCCACCAGAACAATGCTCAACACTCGTGCCATAGAACCATGCCCTGGCCAGGACCATCCTGAGTGCACACACTTGTACCCCAGGTTGGACACCCACTATAGGAGTGCCCCTTCTCCATCCTACTCACAGCCTGCTAACCTGGTACCCTATTCCCGCAATGTGGTTCTTATTTTTTCTTATTTTTCCTGTCTATAAAAATAATTTAGTTTTCACGGATTTTTATACAACATAAAGGGTAGTTCCAACCAACACACCCTTTTATAAATAATTACAACATCTCATGAAAACTATAATTATTGTTTTATTACATTTTATTTCTTGAACTATTACATAACAATTATCCCCCTATTGTTTAGTTGTTGCCCTCAGTAGCTTAATGGTTTTCTACATAACACATACATATAAATAAAACTACCTTTAGTTAAACAAATGTGGATATTGGTCTTTAATAAAATCAACATTTTCTCAAGTAGCACTATCATTATCACAATGACTCCATTTAATTTTTACTTCATTTATAACCTTGTTTATCAATATTCTAGATCTTCTTTCAATTATTTGTTCCGGTTCAATCTTAAATTCACAACAAGGTTCAATAGAAATATTTTTCCAATCAATAACATGATTTGCATTATATACATATTGATTAAGTAAACTTACATGAAATACATTATGGATTTGTAATTGAGGGGGTAAAGCAAGTTTATAAGCAACATCCCCTAATCTTTCTAATATTTCAAAAGGTTCGCAAAAACAAGGAGATATCTTAGAATATTTACCCAATTTTAATGAACTCCTTTTTGGTTTGACTCTAAGAAAAACATGTTCACCAACCTCAAAATCTCAACTAGACCTCTTAGAGTCTGCCCAACTTTTATACCTATCTTGGGCAGCCTTCAAATTTTGTTTGGCTTTATTAATAATAGCTTCCATCTCTAACAGGTTTTCATTCTCATACCAAACTTTATGGACAGGATCAAACCATGAAATGGGTGTATTATAATTTCGACCATAGACGACTTCAAAAGGGGACATCTTAATGGTGGAATGATATCCTTTATTGTATGCAAACTCTACCAAGTGTAAATAGTCTTCCCATGACCCAGGTTTATCCATGGTATACATTCGTAACATGTCTTCTAAGATTCTATTAACCTTTTTTGTTTGGCCATCAGAATTGAGATGATAGGCAGTATTAAAATTTAAATGACTACCAAGTTCCACAAACAAAGATTTCCAAAAGGAGGAGGTAAACCTAGGATCTCGATCTGAAATAATGGTTCTTTGGAATACCATGTAGCCTGGCAATCTCTTTGACAAAAATGTGGGCAATATCAGAAGCAAAGGATTTTATTTTGATAGGTAAGAAATGTGTCATCTTGGTTAATCTATCCTCCGCTAAAAAAATAGAATCATGCCCTTTACGTGTTTGAGGCAATCCCATGATGAAGTCCAACTAATTGACTCCCATTTCCAAGTCAGAATAGACAAGAGTTGCAAGAGGCCTGGAGGTTTACATTGTTCTGCTTTTACCTTTCGACAAATTAAACATTGTTGAACATAGGTATGGATTTCAATCTTCATTTGAGGCCAAAAGTAGTTTCTTTTTGAGTGGTTTTATGGAATCTAGGGTGTCTAACTATTGGGATATCATGAGAATCTTTTAATATTTGTGATTTAAGATTAGCTATATTGGGAATGCACAACCTTCCTTTATAATAAAGGAGACCATTGTTATTTAACAAATAAGGTTCTGAATGGGTTGAAAATAGTCATCAATAGGTAACTTGGATTTTATATCTTGCTCAAATTGGCTTCTCTCAAGGGTCAAGGCATTAACACATAGCCATTTTCGATTTAAGCCATCCACCACTACATTTTCTTTTCCAGGAACATATTGGATGGTGAAATCACATTCACTTCAAAACTCCATCCATCTTCTTTGTCTCATATTAAGGTGAGGTTGAGTAAAGATGTGTTGGAGACTACAATGGTCAATTTTTAATAAAAACTTATTCCCTAATAAATAGTGGCGCCGAACCTTTAAAGCATGGACAATGCCTAGTAATTTAAGATCATGGATTGGATAATTTCTTTCAACGGGCAATAACTTTCTAGATTCATAACACACCACTCGGTTATCTTGCATTAGGACACCACCGATACATGTACCACATGCATCGGTTATCACAACAAAGGCTTACTAAAATTTGGAATACAAAGAACAGGTGCAGATGTTAATGAAGTCTTTAGTGTGGAAAGTTTTATCACATTCTGGGGTTGAATTATATCTTTCTTCTTTCTTAGTTAAATCGGTCAAAGGTGAGGCTATCTTGGAATAATTCTTAAGAAAATGACGATAAAACCCAGACAATCCTAAGAAACTTTTGACTTCATGTGCATCCTTTGAGATAGGCCAATCTTGAATTGCCTTAATTTTAGCAGGGTCGGGTGAAATACTTTTTTCAGAAACATGTCTTAGGTAAGATACTTCTGATTTGAAGAATTCACACTTGCTAAGTTTGGCATATAGCTTATTCTTTTGCAAAGTTTCTAGTACCATTCTGAGATGTTCTTCATGTTCTTTTTCATTTTTTGAGTATACTAAGATATCATCTAGGAAATTGATTACAAACACATCCAAAAATGGGCGAAAGACATCATCCAAAAAACTGGGAGTGTTGGTTCCACTGGAACAATGCTCAACACTTGTGCCACAAAACCATGCCCTGGCCAAGACCGTCCTAAATGCACGCACTTGTACCCCAGGTTGGACACCCACTATAAGAGTGCCCCTTCTTCGTCCTATTCACAGTCTATTAACTTGAAACCCTATTCCGGCAATGTGTTGTTCTTGCTTTTTCTTTTCTTTTTTCTTGTCTGTGTAAATAATTTAATTTTCACGGATTTTTATACAACATAAAGGATAGTTTCAACCAGAGCTTAAGCCCTTCGACTTTTTCAAAAGAGAATGGCTTCTAGAGTCCGCTGGGAGCCGGCCTCCACCGCTTCCATTCCTTCTCTACGAAGCTTCTCTGCATCAGATTTCCTACCAACCTTACGTTTGAATCCATAATCAAGTTTAGATTTACTAGTATCAGACTGAGAGATCCCCAGTTTTCCAGGTGGAGCCAAAGAAAAATCATCCAAATAAGCTTGGTTTTGATCTTCCAAGTCATCCATGAAAGGAAAAGTCTCATCCGATTCAGAACCCTCATCCTTTGTCTCCAAAGGGGAAACAGGGGAACAATCAAGAATAGGAGCATGCAGAGGGGAAGAGGGAGCCGAAGGTTGAACAAGATCCAACTCAGATGCCACAGACTGCTCAAAAAACTTTTCATGATTCTACCAAATAAACTCAATATCTGGAGTGCCATCCTTCTTAACCCACTTCTTCAAGCACACATTCCTAGCCCTAACCGAACGTTGAAGAAGGCAAACATCAATTCTATGACCCAACTGGTTGCAGCAAAAGCAATGAAATGGTAAACCCTCATAATTTAGAAATTGAGTCCATACTTTAGAAATATCCACCATAGCACAAACCCTATAAAAACATCGGTCTAAAGCCACCGTGTCAACATCGAGCTTGACAAGTTCTCATTTTACTTTTATTCTCTTTTTTTTTTTCCTTTTTTTCCTTCCATGGAAAATAGTCTCATAACAATAAATAAACATTAGAAATATTAGAATAGATTTTGATATTTTTAATATATTTTGGTCATTTTTATTAGAAGTAGAGCTTATAATATCCATTTGTAGCTTATAATATCCATTTGTTGCTTGTACCAACACCCTTGCAAATACCATATCTCTTGTTCCATTGACTTTTGCCTAGACCCCTACTCTTCTAGTGTACGTTTCTGTGCACTCTATCACAATGGATCTTAATCATTACATGATTTGCGAATCTTGTCTTATTTTTTTCATGTTCTCTAATCTTTTTTATGGGAATCTAATTATAATTGTAATAAACCATGGTACCAATCTTATGAAATCGGTATCGTTCGTGTAAAACAAAGATTTTGACATGTAATTGTAGAGTCGAGGGATTGTCAAAGACTCGTTCAAGTTAGACCGTTCATTCTCAACAAGAAGGGTGCTGAAAATTCCTTTCTCTAATCATGCTAGACCATTCATCTTAACCAAGCTCAATGGCACTTGATGATACAAATCGTAGGTGTAGCGATTGAGATACTCGCAACTCTTAACTGTGCAATTTTAATACACGTTTTAAGTGGGAAGTACTGTTTACAATGTATCAAATTATAATGTTGTATCAAAATTCAACTGCAATATTTTTTAGCAAATTCATTAGAACAGTATTAAGATGGGCGACCCTTAGAGTCTCAATGCTTCACTCATGTGAACGTCACCTAGATACAATGAATTCTAATCGGATCATTCATGCTCATGGGAGATGAGATGGTTCATCCAAACCACTATTATAAAACATGAATCAATGAATTTGACTGAAACTATACAGTTGACTCCTGATAAAACATCATAATTTGTTATTTACCCATCTAATATTACTTTCATTTAACAAATAGCTACAATTTCTTCATTGTATCATTCTTCTTGTACCCTCCCAAAAATAACTTCCTTGCTACAAAGTGAATCAAGCAGAACAAAAAGTCTTGGTACTCCATTTTCATGCAAATTTTAAAAATAGATTACAGTTGTTGCAATGGTGTCAAAATCATTTTATACGGGCATCTATCTCTTGAATTTAGAACATCCTGATCGCAATGAATATATTGATTACAGACCAAGATAAACTTTCATCTCTGTAATTTTTTTTCTGCATATCTTTGTATTCACAAATAAAATAAAATTCAAAAACTTGTACTGCGATCCCATATGCGGTCTTGGTAATGATAGACTGCCAGATATATCAGTTATACTGAAATTTTGCCTAAACGGCATTACCAATCCTTAGTGCTCTATGCTTGTCTAACCATGACATATTTGTGAATTTAGTTGTCCTCTTAATACAGCTCTTCTTGGCGAATCTTATAAAGATGGCCAGACAAGTCCAATTAAATAGTGAAATAATATCCAGCTTACATTTGTATTGAGCAGTTTGCGAGGAATTCTTCCAAAACCAATTTGAATTCAATACATGAATATCAAAACTATATTGCTACACAAGATGTTGGGCCTTCGAGGCACCTATCTCCAAACAAAACTAAACACCACCTGTGTTCAATTAGCAACGCTTCTTATAACAGGTAGCATCAAGGACAAACAGACAATGCGGGATATCGAAGACCAATGTTGGATATCTAAAGACACTAGAAAACTCTGGACGTGTACAGTGGATGTTGCTTCCGTCACAATGAGACTAAATTGCCTTGGAACATTTATTCTAAAACCCACCAATAAAATTTGATGAATAATAAATGGATCAAGAAAAATCAAGGTGAAACAAAAATTTGGAATTTTACATAACTATTACTATGCCATTACACCACTAGCAGCTTTCTCCAATTTTTCCTTCTCAATTTCTGCCCTCCTCTCTTCAGCGTGATTGACCACCGCATTTGCAACTGCTTGATAGTGAAAGTCTAATGATTGATTCAAATTCTGAAACCTCCTTAAATCAGCATCTTTCATAGCTGATAACAGAACAACAGATGAAAAGATCTAAGTCATAACAAAGTTAAACTCAGCCAACTATATAATAAAAAATTCCAATGTTACCATTGTGAATTTATTCTCATTAAAATGGGAGGTGTGACAAACCTTTCATTATATCAGAAAAGAACACAAAAGCATCCACATTGTCAATTGGAGATTGAAACTCTTCGTCATCACTAAAATCATCATCAGATACATCATCCTCATCATCTGTGTGCGACTGGAAAGCTCTGGCCTGAGAATTACAAAATAGCATCCAACCTTGTTAATATTTGGACAGCTTTACTTACTAGTTATTTTGTATTCCCAAATAATTTACATGCCCTCAGAATAAAATGATTGAACACTATTCTCTTGAGAGGAGAACAAGAACCTGGGCTGCCAATTTCTGAAGCCTTTGACTGTTAGCTTCATCACCATCCTCAGTTTCAACTCCCATTTCCTTGTCTGAATCATCCTCTTCCTCATCGTCCTCTGTCTTCCAGCCATCCATGTCATCATCTTCATCCTCGTTATTCTTTGCTGCTTCTGCAGCATTAAAGATAAGAACACATACCCATTCTAATTATTTATTTCATATAAATAGTATTCTGGAAATTTACTGCTATAACTAAAAAATGTGCTGGATGCCACATGGCAAGTTACTGCCAAAAAAAATAATTAGCATTTACTGAACATCAATCATATGTATGAGCATAGTAAATGCTACATCATAATTTGCAAGCATTTCTCACTAAAAATAGTCTGTCAAACAAACCAATTACACACCAGCAACTTGTTCCTTGTATGCAACAAGCAGGTCAAGAATAGCTGTGAATATTCGACCGAAGGATTCTTCAGGTATCATTCCGGATGGAAGTGATAACAGTGAAGTAAGACCCAAAATGCAAACTTTCTTATCATGTTCCCTACATCAGAACATAAAGATTAAAAAAGAGGACCTGAAAAATCACTGCCGTCAAAATATGTACTAAACTAAAAAATAAAGCAAATTAATTAATACCTTCTGAAATTTGCTTTCTGACCACTTTTTTTTGCTTCTTGGAGCATTTGAAACCACAAATTGAAAACTTGTGTAGTTACTCCCAGTTTTTGCATTATGTCCAGAGTCAGAGCTGGGTTGTAGTATAGAGCATTTGCGATCTATCACACACAATAACCAACTACATTAAGGTTTTGCACACAATGAAGCCTTCTGGACCAATATGAGTAAACAGCGTGGTAAAATCATTCAGCCAAAAAAAAAAAATACCAGGACTAAAGATGTTGGAAAGCCCCTTTGTGCCTAAGAGTTGAAAGGATCTTTCTAAATAATACTTAATTGTCTATAAAATTTTGAAGTTTGTAGATGTTCTCTCTGTGAATTATTTGTGTCCATTAGGAAACATATTAGAGAGAGTCACGACCACCAGTTACATAGAAAAGGGTATTATAAATTTATGTATCTCCAGGTTACTTGACATATTAACGGAAAAATGTGATACAACTCTGGTAACTAGTTTAAGGTTTTTGTGATATGTTACACACAATAATCAACCGCATTAAAGTTTCATAGAGCCTTTGATTTTGACAATAACAAAGCAAACACTCCTACTATGCTTTACTTTTAGACCAATATGAGTAAACAGCACAGTAGCATTGTTCAGAAAAATAAAAAAAGCTAGGACTAAAAATTTTGGAAACACCTTTGTTCCTAAGAGATGATAAGCAACTGCAATAAGGTTTTGTTGAGCCTTTGATTTAGACATACTTCTGTGCTCTCCTGATACAAATTTCCTTTTAGACAAATATGAGTAAACAGCATGGTAACATTGTTCAGAAAAATCAAAAAATCTAGGACTAAAGTTCGGAAATACCTTTGTACCTGAGAGACTACAGGAACTTTCTAAATAAAACTAAATTGTCTATAAAAAGTTTAAGTTTGCAGATGTTCATTGTATGAAATTATTTGTGTCCCTTGGTATACATATCATAAAGAGTTGTGACTGCCAGTTACATAGAAATGGGTAACTTAAAGCTCCAAGTTACTCGGCATTCTAAAAAGGAAAAAATGTGATATAACTCTGACAACTAGTTTAGGAATTAAATTTCACTGATTTTTTGTTTCTTCTTCAGAACACATTGATAAGTTACGAACCAACTTGCCTATTGATAGCAAATATATAGCCCATCTAAACATTTAAAAAAAATAAGTGGATTAATTCATCAATGAGGAATTCAACATAAAATAATTTGGCAGGATGCCTACTTCAGCAAATGCTTAAAAAAGACATCAAACCATGAAAGTTAATCATAAATGGCAAAAGTCAACTTTGGGATGCCATTAAAGTTATTTCGCATGATGCTTTGAAAATTTCAAGCTTTGATAGGAAGATGATTCTCACCACTTCCATCAGCAAATCTTTCAAATACTTCTTTTCAGTTCGCCATAGCCTTTCAATTGTAATTTTAAGATATGGCTCTACCCATTCATCAACTCGGCCTTTGCAATTTTGTAGCACTGCCTCAATAAGTTTGGGGGCAGGCTCAATATCATGATCTTCTATATTTTTATCCGACATTACCTGCAAAGGTTTGAACCAAAATTAATGAATTTTAATTAATATAATTAATAATTTTCACAAAAACCATAAGAACATATTTACTTCTCCTTTTCTGGATTTGCCAATTCTTGAAAATTCCATAGAAAATGTCAGAATAGATAAAGAGAAACACATCAAATTTTAAATAATCACTTACAGATGAAAGCATTTTAAAGAGACTTTGTTGATAGTCTGGGTCCTTGCATGTAAGAAAAATTTCAGTGCTCCTGGATATGTAGTTATCCAAGGGAACAAGAATATCTGCAACAACAGACCTCCCTAAAGTTACTAGGATACATGCATAAAAGGCAATAAATTTAGATATCAATTCAAACTGCTAGACAGTGTGAAAATAGCATGAATATTCACTTACTATAAATCTTTATGACCTTGTTACATTCCTGACCAGGAATTCTAGGCAAATCAAAAAGCAATTAAAGTCAGGTTTAGGCAAGTCAAAAAGAAATTGAAGCAATGTGCCAAATACCTAATTGAAGCATTAAGTGATAAAATTGTGAAAATGGCACGCACCATGAAAGTTTGTGTGGTTTCAAAGGTCTTAATTTGGGCTCGGTGGCAGGGTCTCTACCCCTTGACCCTGCCTTGTATTGCAATAGGGCACATGCCAAGGGTGATACCCCCAGACCCCACGAGGGGCACTGCCCCTCAACCCCGCTGGGAGTGCTGGCCCTAAACCCCCACAAGGTATGCTTGCCACTCAACCCGCTAGGGCTGTTGCCCCCAAACCCCAACAAGGGGTGCTGCCCCAAACCCCCATGAGGTGTGCTGCCTCTCAACCCAAAAGGGGTCTCCACTCTCAGCCCCTATGAGGGGTGTTGCCTCTAAAACCCCATGAAGGGTGCTGCCTCTTTGAAGTAGCAAGAATTATTGGCTACATCTAATTTTTTTAAGCTTTGCACTTAGTTGGTAGGTTGATTTTGTACAAACTACATTGTAATTGAAAATTTGCAACTGTCAACATCTAAATATTATTTATGCACTATGAAGCATGTTTTGTGCAATGCAATGTAATCAGTGATATGAATATAAACAAAAATCTATATTCTACAATTCTTAGGTTAAACTCTCAATTTTACTTGCTCTTTATGTCTCTATGCTATGGAAATGCCTTTAAGTTTCAAAAACAAGAAGTTTTTCTCCTATTTTCTACATTCTTTTACATTTATTTTAAATCTGATGTTTTCCCAATTTTTTCAAAAAATCTTCTACTTTTGGTTTGCCAATTTGTTCCCCAAAAAAGTTTTCTTGCTATGGTCTAAAACGCTTTAATTTGGGAGTGCACTTGAGATGCTGCCCCAAACCCCACCTCTAGTTTTTAAAAGCTAAAAGTAAAAATCATTTTGGCCATGAATGGACAAGCAACATTTTTTATTCTTCAACTTTTTCCCAATTAAATCCCAAAGTAATTGAATTACATTTATACCCTTTGTTTGCCAAGTCAATCCCTATCCTAAGTAGAGCTCCTATGGCTGTAGCAACATTTGCAGACTTGTATGAGATACAAGCACAAAAATCCACATAGAGCAAATGATGTTGGGCCGAGAGATACAAGCTCCTCTCTACCATAGTTCATGGCCTCATGATGTGATTTTTTATTTGATGCCATGGATATCATAATCCATGAGTTTTATACATTTTAAACACTTGAGAATGTTTATATATTTAAAAATGATGTTTCATTCAACTCAAATTCACTTTTGCACTCATTTGACTGAGGTATACTTGTGTATGAGATCAAAGTAGCTTTTAATTGATAAGTTTATTATGTCTTTAAACTTGATTAATGGAAGGGTGCATATTAATAGCTTTAAGTCCTTAAAAAATATTTATATTTCATGGTTTTCGATTTGCCTAGTCTTTCCCAAAAATAAGTGTCGAGACTGAGTCTCGGTCCAAATCAAAAACCAGCTTGGCAAGTCTGAGTCTTATAGTGAGTTGAGATAAAGTTTAACAAATTGTTAGGGAAATTTAATAAACCTAGAACATAAATTATTAATAAACAAATCAAATAAAATTTTAAAACAAAAAACAAATATCTTTCTACATATTTTAAAACATAAAATTAAAACCTTTTCTACATGCCTTCCATTAATCATTGAGCCTAGTTATCAATTCCATCAAAAAAGTCACGAAGGCTAATTCACATTGTGACAAGGATAGAAAGGTAGTGTTGTTGAGGGGGACTCCCCAGGCAGCAAGGTAGTATTGTATGATGTTGTATGTGAACTTGCATAGAATATCATTGCCCATTGTACTTTTGTGTCATCCAATAAGGATCGGTGGATCTCTTTAGCTGTCCCCAAAACTCATTCATTTGTCCCTTACCTCTCCAAACCCAGATTCTAATGTGCAGCATTATTCTGTCCCCATACCCAAACCTTTGGGTAATATAGAGTTATATACTCGCTGTTCTATCAACAAAAGGATCAATCATATCAATTGTGCACCATGGACTAGGAACCAGAACCAAAAGCAGAAGTCAAATATGGTACCAAGAGTTTGTTTTATCATTATGTCTGGGAGCAAAATCAGAAGAATTATCAACAACTGCAGCTCATAGAGGTTTACTGTACGAAAACTGACCATTATTTCATTTTCAATGTCTTAAACTAAAGCTTTAACAATATGACTCAGAGTCCATGCAGACTTTTTGTGAACTCGTACTTCATAGTATCAACTATCAAGTAACTATTATTTATTCTTAATCCATCATTATAATTCTCTTCTTTTAAAGTATCTCAATGGTTTGTACTCATCATAATTAAAGTTATTAAGAAATTGGTCATGACATGCTACTCCATAAGTGAATTAAGGCAAAGCAAGCTCTGATACAAAAAATAAACAATTTCAAACCAGCTAAAACAATACCTATAGGTCCAAGCTTAAGACCTACAAATGTTTAGCAGTAACAAACTCTAATCAGAACTTTGTTAAAAAACATATTCAAGCATTGACTTCTATCTAAAGGCAACTAGATTCTGCATCCTCTTTTGTTCACTATCTTTATTACCCTCATGATAAATAACAGAATTCAATTTGAAACATTGATTCAAAACTAATACACAGCTATTTTTCCAAAACACACTACAATCTCACTATTATAGACTGAAAACCTATTGCTCCTAGTATCAAGCTCATTAGCTCCTCCATTAGACAAGGAAAATAAATCAATGACATTACTACAAACCCTGTTATTTGTGTAGACCAATCTCAAACTCGGTGATTTTGGGGTCAACTCAGTAGGTTAAGAATTCGCTTGCCAAAAAAAAGATGTATTATTCTGTATGCTATATCATGAAAAACATTAATCATTAAATACATGACTTGCAATAATTCAAATATATGCAACAGCCTCGTTAAATTCTTAAAATGAATAGTACAAAAAGTCAAGTCTGTAGTTTAAATATTAATCAGAAAACTGAACAGTTGAGAAAATCACTTCAACTTACTTTCAAAGAAATCAATAGCCCAATCATCCAATGCATTTATCATTAGAGGCCAAAGGCTCCACATTTCCAATGAGATCGTCTCGGAAAAATATGTCATGTAAGATACAATCTCCAAAACCTCCTCAAACACCTCTGCACAAAAAATAAAGAGATAATTTAGAAAAAACAGTATCTGTTACATTGATTAATATACTTGGTTTGAAACAGCCACATGAACAATATAACAATCTCAGCCAAAATGACACTCCAAAAATAGTCATTAACTTATTTGTTTAACCTCACATCCAAAACCATAGATTACTCTCTAATAGATAACTCAACCACCCTAAATTACTCAAAACCATAGTTGAATAGCATAGATATCTTAAATACATCTCTCTAATAGGCAATGAGAGAGTATCTTTTAGATAGATATATTTAAGATATCTACACTAATTTATTAGGTTTCGACATCTTTTAAATTGAAGAGTTTTTGTCAAGTAATCAAAATCCAAGTCAAAAGTGGATCTGCCATGTTTACCCAAGTCACAAGTTTCCAAACTATGCCTTTTAACAATAGTTCCAACAAGTGCTTAATGCAACATTCAAGTCCTTTTTGTAGTTGAATCAAAGCTAATATAGAATTCTAAGCAAATGTCTCAAAAGTGATCACTATGGCAACAAAAATTTAGATATTCAAGACACCTAACTTAAGTTAATTAGTTCAAAAACAATTGCAAGATCTCAAATTACTCAAAAAACAATGGCAATTCCACTTTAACACAAAAGAGAGAACTCTTTGAGACAAGGGTAGAGATAGGAATGTCTGACAAAAATGCATTTTTATTCCTATTACGAGACAAGAACTTTAAAAAGCTGTATGCTATGCTGAATAAAACGTATTCAAGTTCCACCTTCACAAGATACAAACAGGTAGTATACACCAATGAGCTAGAAATTAAGCATTTGAAAAAAAAAGACCTGTAAGCATTTATTTCCTTTCTACCATGCAAAGCAAAATCAAACGCATTTATGGATGTCAATGAAACTGATGTGTAGCGGCAATTAAACCATAAAGGGGTGTCAAAATAACAAGAAAAAAACACCAAAATCATAGAAAAGATCTCTAAAAATGATAAGACAATCTAGACATTTTTTTCCCTACAGACAACTGGTCTCTATACAGCCTAGGAAAAAAGGGGGGAAAGGAGATACCTTGACCATCAGTAGTAAGCATTCTTCGCATGATAGGCAACAATATAGGTTCCACTTGAGGGAAAAGGTGAGGAAGCCTGCTAACAGATTCAAGAATTGTGCTTATAGCACGCAAGCATCCTATAGCAGCCAATGCACCTGACTCATCTAGCTCTTCATCAGCTTCAGCAGATTGCATGCACTTCCAGAATGCAGCAGCCTATAAATAGAGTAAGATATTATATTAAATGAAGTAACATGTGCTGAAAAAAGGAATAACCATGCTAATAAATATCAAACCAAGTAACATAATAATAACCAGGCAATTACGCTTAACTATTATCATTTTTTTAAGCATAGCATAGAGAAAACAAACCAGGTTCTGGCATAATCCAAGAGCATAAGGTGCCATCTCTTCCCCAAATTTATCCACAATAGTTTCAAGGGTGAACACGAGATCTTCATTCTCAACTTCATTCATAAGCTTGAAAAACTCTGAGAAAATAAAACAAGACCAACTGCTATCAACTAAATTTCTTTGGTGAAACCAGATCAAGAAACAGTCTAAACTATTACTCACCATCAAGCAGTTGCGGTAGGATTGGTCGAATTTCATTCAAATCTGTGAAAACAGGTTGACAACTTCAGATCAAACACATGCATTTCATAATATTTACAAGATTTACAGTACAATTGATGACCAATATGATCTTTTATTGATTGAGAAAGAAGCAGTGTTCCACGGAGTTTCAGGGACGGGGACAGGGACGGGGACGGGGACAGGGTCGGGGTGACGGTGGGGGACATGTTTCCGAGATGGGAGACGGGGGGGCTAAGTTTGGGGACGGTGGCGGGGGGTAGCAGGGGGGGGGACGCTGAAATACATATAGTACTTGAAAAATTAGTTATAAAAAAATGTATAACAATATAATTATATAACTGTAGAAGCCTAATGAATAAGTAAAGTTAACACATGAAAACAAAACTTAAAACTTAAAAGTTTAAACACAATAACACATTGCAATGATATATCATTTCATTGAACTAGTGAACCACTAAACATTGAAAATTAAAATGAAAATATAGACATTGGAAAATGCAACAAGAACTAGATGTTTCATAATCATGATTCATGAATCATAATTACAATCAAGTATCATTGTATCATCAATGTTCAAACTTCAAACTTCAAAAACATAGTACAAAATAGTAAATACTAGTAGTAAATGGCTCCAGGCTAATGGCCTGATGCCTTTGGAAGTCTCCCAAAAGTTTCCTTGGAGTTTCCCAGAAGTTTCCCTAGAGTTTCCTTGGGTGGAGGGGACGTCTAGAAGTCTCCCAGAAGTTTCCCTGGAGTCTCCCATGTAGAAACGTCTCCCTCCAGGAGGAGACTTCAGGGGGACGGCGGAGAAACGGGGGGACGTTTCCTAGGCGTCTCCCCGTCTGGGAAACGGGTGGTTTTTCCGAGGGCGACACATCCCCGTGGAACACTGGAAAGAAGAGTATCATGAAATGATCCCAAAATATACCTTTGCAAGCCTCCACAAAAGATCTCAAAGCAAAGACAGAATCTACACGCACTGGCAACTCGGGATCTCGCAATCCTGCTACAACACTATGTAAGGCTGCACTGAAATTTCTCTGGTCTGCAAAAGTGATACTTGCATACTGGCCTGCTACCCACGCAGCCTGCACAACCAAAGGAAAGAATTTATGTGCCAAACTTCACACTCAAATATCTCTACCTAAATATGTCATTATTCTTTCAAAAATATGTTTGAAATCTTTTTCCATGTAAATACCATATAATCATCCCTAAATACCAGACTAAACAAGTGTAAAAGGACGTACCTCCCAGACAAGAACTATTTCACAGTAAAAATGTCAGGGAACTCTACTGCATCATATTCATGATTCATTGAACATGGACCATTGTAGTATCTATCATTTTCCAAAACCCAAAAGAAAATTTCTAAATATACCCAAAGCAGAAGTTGCAGTAAGGTTTTGAAAAAAATTTAAACTGCATTTCCTAATTTCTTTACAATCCAACCATATTCATAATATCACAATTAAAGCCAAAGGCTGATCTTGTTCACAAAAGATCATAGGAAACTAGACCAATGATATCAGCTGCAAGAAACATTAATTTGCAAGTCTGCTCTAGGGTTCCATCTTGGATTGCACGGATTTCTCCCCTTTGTTGTTCAATGTGCAGAAAAGTAAGTTCTTCAAAGCTTACCTACATCATGAACCTTTGTCCCACCTCTATATTCAAATACACTGTACCCAAGCTATCATTGACAATAACAACAGTTGAAAGAAAGCCTTTCAAGTTATACATGGATGGATGTATTGCTTCCATATTAAAATATTGTTTACAGACCCATAAGTAATAAGTAGCCAATTCCATCTTTAGGATTGCTATTTACTTTTGTACACCTAGCTGATTGCAAAGATTTCTCACCTTTAGTCACTAGAATTTATTGCAGATTGTCTGTTTGCTTTTTCATAAGCCACAGGAAGTTGGAGTATTCTAATTACCAAATATATGTAAGTACCTATAATTCAGGGAAACCCAAGTGCTTTCAACTTTATAGGTTTATGTTCTCACCAGGTTAACATCTTAATCTAAACATGGACATATAAGCAGGTTATAATAAGAGCTCCATGGAAAGAGTACAAGATACAAGCAACTGGCTTAGAGGTGTTATTTTTCTAATGTGAAGCTTTTCCCTTTGGAAGAATACAAATATAATTCATCGAAAATATGTTTTAAAGCATGATTCTAAAGAACTATGTCACTGGATCCGCCAACAGACCAGCCGGATCCGTGATCCAATCTGATCCACCTGTGGATACGGGTAGGATGCAGAAGAGTGGGGTTGGGTTTGTATAAGACAAACCTGAGAAAACTTGAGGGGGGTCTGAGGGAACCCAAGTAAACCTAGGGAAAATCCATTCATTTTTCTGCCCTTTTTTAAATTTCTTTTGCCTTTTTTTAATTTATTTCCACCATTGTTTTTGCCTTCTAAAGAATTATGAAAATGGTGTGCAACATGAAAGTTTGTGTGCCTTTGAAGGTCTTCATTTGGGCTTTGGTGGCAAGGGCTATATCCCTCAACCCTGCCCTATATTGCGACAGGGATGTGACAAGGGTGCTGCCCCCAAACCCCTGAGGGGCACACCCATGAAGATGTGGGATGTGGAGCAAGAGCAAACTAACTTAGATGCTTCCACTTTCCATTTGATGCACTTGAGTCCAAAATTAAGAACACTTTTAGTGCGAGTGGCAGTGGCACAGCTTGTGGTTCATCATATGTACTCACATCATCTAATGTCAATGAGTATGCTGATGTTGATGATTTAGAAAATCCTAATGATGCAGACAATTGATTGTTGAACTTGATATTATTATTTTAATATTGAACTTGAAGTTTGAACAATGAATATTTTATAATATTTATCATTTATGCTTTTAAATGACATTAGAGTTTATGGTGTTTTTGTCGATAATATTATGCTATGTGGTATTCTAAACTTAATTCCTGTTTTTACGCTGCAAATATATATATATATGATTTTTACATGTTTATATGGATGAACCCAGCCCCAATTTTTTTTTGCCAATTCCACAAACCCAAACCAAGTTCCATACCAAAACCAGTAACTTAGCTAAAGAGCATCAAGATTGATCATTTTCAAAAAGATTATCTCCAAAACATTTACAAATTTGTAGTATAAATATATAATGAGCACAGCAACTTTTTCTTATCCAAAGAGCATTTTAAAGAAAAGCACAACAAAAGCATATGTAGAATGATACACAACTTAGCATTATGCCCGAACAGCAAGGGTAAATGTAAGCACTAAAACAAGCAAAAAAGCAGTTCATCTCTCTTAAAGAAGCCACCCTCTAAGTTCCATTTCATATGTGCAGCAAAGCTTTCAAAAAGCAAGAAGCAAAACCCCTCAAACAGCCTAAGTTTGTTTATAAATGCTGACAGCATATTCAGCATTGATAGATGCATGACCACCAACCATGCAACGGATTGATACTGCAAACTTATTAGCATCATACTCTGACTGACCTGAAGATGAAACTTTACTTGGAAATGGATTTCCAAGTCCAGTGAATAGGTGACAATTTTTCAAATTTTCTGCCAACTTCCAAAACCTGTGTAATGGAAAATGCTATACAGTGCCTCATCTAGAACTGTAATGAATAATAAATCAATTTTGAAATCCTGAAGAATTAACAAACCAAAAGATGTATTCAGATTATTCAAGAACGAAACTGAGCTAACAGAAGAGTGAAAAGGCTTAAGTTCCACAGTTCAGAAAAATTAAAGAGCAGCCCAAAGATTTTGAGGTTTACTAATTTTGCACAGTCAATAAGGAGAGTAAAATAAACAGACAAACCTTTGCTCTCAAATGACCAACTTGGCTTCTAAACTCAGGAAATACATGCTGCACAAGCATTTGTTCCAGCTGAGATTTGTATGGCTCGGTCTGCTTCAACTTATCACATAAGGCCCCAATGGCTAAAAGAGCACCATCTTTTTGCCTATATGGTTTGTAGCCTGGAGCTGCCTCCTCATAGCTGCAAAGAGGGATTGAAATGGTACAATTTTAGGAACAATAAAATCTGCTCTCATCATTTTGTGAAATAGCTGGAAAGTTGAATTTTCAATATGTCCAATTCAAGCACGGATTACTCACCTGGCAAAAATTTTTCCAACAAAGGAAAGAAATCTCTGGAGGTTTTCTTTTCCACGTTTCCGCACTAGCTCTGCAATGAAATCAATGGATGCAGTGCGGGGACTGTACAGATCTTCAATAATATCTGCAAAAACCCATAGTTGTAAGGAAGGAAAGCTCCACCAAACAAACAATACAGAAAAAATGAATTTGACAAAATGCTTTGTTGTTAAGTTTTTTTAAGATAACAGAGATTTTAAAAAACTTTCACAATAACAGTTGCATTTTCTGGACAACTAAAAAATGATATCAGCATTGCCAAAAAAAAAAAGGCAGCAACCCACCATAACCTTTCCTGACATATTCATGAGGGTCTTCACGCCAAAGCGTCTCATCATTATCATTGAAGCACATAAGAGGGAAGATAATTTCAAAAAGCACTATATCAAGTTGTGGCTTTAAAAGTTGATATGTATTGGACTTCGAAATGCTGCAAACAAACAAGGAGTAAATTAGGTACATATTTGCATTGTCAAATAGTGGATCAAAGCAAAGATCATGAGCATACAGTTCTAAAACCTCTATTTACTGGATCAATTCATTGTCCATATGATTTCAGTTTTAAGTTCTTAACACATCTAATTGTCAACTTTTCAAACTCTTTGAAATTATAATATTTTTTCTTTAATGACATTATGTCACATCCCTTTTTCAAATACCAGACAAAAGACTGCTCGCCAGGGAGATATTGGAGTTCGAGAATCAAAGCTGTTGCTTGACCCGTGTCTAGGAGCTGTCCAAAGGGATCAGGGTTGCTGCCCAACGCATGCCAAGGCCCTGTCGGAGGTCGAGGATCGGGATTGCTACCCAACACATGCCACAGATTTGTTGGAGGTCAGAGATCAGAATTGCAGCCCAATGCCTGCCAAGTCACAAGGAAGGAGAAACTCCAACTTCCGATGGGAAAGTTTGTAAGGCCTAAAGGCCAACCTGTGATGTAGTGTGTAGAATTCAAATTTGGGCATTGGTGCCATTTTGGGTCTAGACCGACTCATTTGATCTTTTAGGTGGGTAGCATATAAAACTAGGAAAACATTTCAATTGTAATCATCCATGTTATGTTATTATATTTTCTAGGCACTTTGTGTCAAGCTATCTTCTGTGGACGAAAACCCATAGTAGATTGTTATCAGTGGAAAAAAAACCCTTTGGTTCATTGAGAGCATTCTCACTCAGGGAGTGCATTAAAGCATCAAGGGTTTGCAAGGAAGTCTAGTGTGAGCATTGTTGTTGCAGATTTGTAGTTGTTCATGTTGTTGCTGTATTGGCTGTCATAACAGCCCATTGTTATAGAGATTTGATTTTAAAAAATATAATTTGCTGCTGGATTTTGATTGATTTGTGCAAGTTCATATGTTGACTAGCTAGTTTCATTCATGTTGTTTGAGTATAACTAAATTGCTGCTGTTTAAGTATTGTTTGAGAGGATTGCTATTTGTTGCAAATCTGTTATTTTTACTAAAAATCTAGGAAGGGGCATTACACATTAATTCATGTTATAAATAGGTACACGAGAAGCAGTTTCTCGAGCTAGATAGTCACTTTTGAATTAAACATTACTAAAACAAGGAAAGATAATTTTGATGATTCCTTTGTGAACAAAATATTTCCATGGCAACATTTGCTGTAAATGCTATAAAATAAGCTAAATTGTTCTTTGATTATCTGCTTTCATGAAATGCCGTAATTGGTATAGTGTGATGGTTTAAATGTGGTGTTCTTGCCACCAAAGTTCAAACCCCATTGGGGTGTTATTGTTGAGTGTTTATGTTGGGGATGAGGTCCCCCATTTGTGACCTCACAGGTTCATAGCTCTGGGTCAAAAGTGTTTACCCTTAAAAAAAAAAACTGCTTTCATGAAATCCACTTAATTTTAAAAAAGGATGTATTCCAGTTCACTTGAAGATTACTATATTTTCTAAATGCAACATTTAATCACTTTCGGTTGGTTGCATAGCCCAGAAATCCAGATCTCTAGCATGACAAACTGAGGAAATGGTCGCAGGGATATTCAAAACAACCTTGAAAAAGGCATAAGTAACACGTAAAAATATTCAATGACCATACAATCAATTAGCAGGTAAGGAACTCGGTCAAACAATAGAAAATTTATTTTCATTATTTTACTAGTTAGAGAAACACAATTTTGTCTGTAGATTCACTATCCATGTTTCAATTTGGTGAACAACCATAATTCAACACTGGTCATAGAGAATAATCTTTCAATTGTTGTGCCATTGTCAGTAGAATTAGTCCTGACTGATAAAATCACCATCCCAGGGATCTTGCTCTTAATAGTTTTAAAATTTTATCAATCACAGAGCAATCCCACATCCTCTGTTGTGCATGTGCCACCACAGTCCATGATAACCCTAGCTATGCAAAAGAGAACCTCTAAACTCTTGAATCTGTTCAAAAACCTAGGAAAGAACTGCTGAAAACTATTAACAGAATATTTTAAACCTAAATGTAGAAAATCAACTTTGTTAAGTGTATCAGGAATCGGCGCCATGTTTTCAGCTACCACTCAAAAGAAGATATCAATCCCCAAATTTTCTCAAAACAATAATAGCTTTGCAACCCAGATCAGAATTGGCTATGTAATCCACCCCGGCTTAGACTGGTGCAAAATGTTGGTCAATTAAATTTGCAAATGGATGAAATATTCACAGCATTGATCCCAGACTCTTTTTTCATATATCTGTTACTTTTTTGAACTGTATGCCATAGTTTCAAGTCTGTCCTGGTATAAGAAAGCCTTCCATTTTCTTCTATGGTAAATAGCACCACACAGAGAAATGAGGAATGACAGAAAGACACCAATGACCCAACCTTTCTACTGACATGTTCTAATTGGAAAAAAGAAATTATATGCAATTCACTCTGCAAATATACCTCTCAAAAACTTGCTCAAACCACCCGAGACACTTTTGAATTCGGTGACTATAGACAAAGAATAGCACACGTCCAGTTTTCAGAGGTTTTTAATAAGCCCATAATTATATATGATCTTTAGACAAAAACTCAACTCGTGAAATATAACTTCTAGAATTCAATGGCATAAATCAAAAATATAAAAATTAAAATATGAAGTCATTAACTAATTGTATGTTTACAGGCAGCAAAGATCATGTAGAAGTATGATACATAACAACTTCACAGATCATGCATTGTTTATGCAGAAACTTAGCAAAACCTACCTGCTGCTCAAATACTGGAGGACAAGATTGGTTACCCTATCCGGAAGGTAACCACCCTGACGAATAACATTCAACAAGTTTAGATGGCACTCTAAAATTTTCCCTGCAAAATGCTTCTGGAACATTTGAGCAAATGGCTTGTTCTCTGGCTTAAGAAGCTTTGGATCTCCAAATCTGCAGAGCATAAAAAAACCCATTACAATCTAATCACATTCTAGCATGACTATCAAGATAAATCTAAACATGGATGTGCAGATAAATTAACAGACCCTCATGAGAGACACAGATATGAACAATAACTAGTAAAAATTTTCAGATATTACAATTTTAGACTATTCTCTTATGACAACATTCTCTGTAAAACAATTTCTATAATAAAGATTGTCAAAGGCTACACAATAGATTCTAGTGTTGCTGAATTCCACTTTCTTGGTTCCCCTGATTATACTGATTATACATCTTAAAAAACATTTGAACAAGGGCAATTATTTACACAGTCCACGAATGTTAACTAAGTTGCTTAAGCTCACCGTGTGTATAGTCGATTCATAATATGCACTGTCCACTTCTTTACTTTCCACCATTCCCAAGATTTGCGTTGTTCTGGATCAGTTGGTTGCCCTTCCGTAGGAACTGGTCTTTCCAGCATAGCTAAAAACAGGACCATCCAAGCATTAAAGATGTTGGGATCAAAGAGTTGCTTGGGCACCTCTAACTGCATGGCCACATCACTACATAAATTCAACATCTAAAATTGCACCAAGTGATAAAGTGCAAAGTCAAAAATAAGTAATTAAGTGTACATTCTGAATCCAAAAGCATACATAGTACATACGTATATAGATGACCAAAATATTTTACAAATAAGCTTGATAAGCTCTGCTATCTCCAATGTAGGATTTGAAACTTGAACAAGGCGGTTGAAAATATTAAGTAGAGGAGGAAATGCCTCATCAATGATAAGATAAACAGGAGTTCGCTCATCCTCAGACTTGAACCTTGACATACACACATCAAATAACTCACTCAAGTCACATGGAGACTAACAGTTTAATAGCAAGGAAATTCTTAGTCAAAGATTGACTTAAAGAAGAAGTCAGACACCCAAAAACAAATACTTACTCATACTTCCTTGAGAGAATTCTTAGTACATATAATGCAGCATATACTTGCTGATCTTGCAAATTGTGTTTGACCCAAGGAAGAAGGCTAGGCCATTGCTCTGGATAATCTGCATTTATAATAGTTTTAAGGCATTCTGCAAACTGCGCTCTGTACATGTAGACAGAATATGCAAATCAGTTGTATTTCAGCCCCTAAAAATGACCAAATAAGATATTTGCATCTACAACTTGTAATGTTGATGAAAAAATGACAAATAAATATGAAGCCAAAAGGAAATTACCATAAAATCCAAAAACTGCATAAGCAATTTTAATACAGATTAGAAAAACGAATCCTGTGATTTTGACATCACACAAAGCAAAAAGCAATAAAATGTGCACAAAACAAAGTATATGTTTACAAAATAGGCATGTCTGCAACCATAAGCACAGACATCAGATCACAAAATCTATGTTTACAAAATAAGCATGTCTGCAACTATCAGATCACAAAATCCAAAAACAGCACAGACATTTTTAAAGACAATTCAGAAAAACTCCAATGAGTTTGGCATCACTAGGAGCAAAAAACTGTAATTTATGCACAAAATGAATTAATATGTTTATAAAGTAGGTGTAAGTCAGACCAAGAGAATACCTAAAGCAAATCAGATCAGAAAAAACAGAAATTGTACAAATAATATCAAGCCAAAATAGAAAAAAAACCACAACTTGGGTATCACTCAGAACGATAGGCAGTAAACCATGCACAAGATGATTAATATGTTTACAAAATAGGCATGTGTGCATTCATTGAAGTCATTATTTTGAGTTGTCAAATAAAACATTGCAAATTATGTACCCTGATGCATAGAAAACTAGAGTCTGCCAAAATGAGATAAAGCAGGCACAATCGGCATGTGAAAATACTGAACAGTTAAGAAGGAATTTCTCTTGGTTAAATAGAGATAAGAGCGTGGATTTGCACAAATTAGATAGCCAAATTCTACAAAAGAAGAGTCGTAAACATATTTATACAAAAAATTAAATAAAGATAAACAAGTGGAAGAAAGATAAATCAATTATTGCAAGAATAATCCTTAGCTAAAATTTTGACTTATAAAGCGTGTACCAACTATGTACCTTAGCAAAGGAGGAACACGGGCTATGAATTGAAGCAAATTTTCTCTAACTGTTGCCTTATCGCCTGGTGATATCTTCTGCTGTTCTCCTGCCAGCATTTTAATCAATTTCAGAAAATCACAGATGCAAATAAATTCAAATATAACATAAATACAGGATATAAACACACCAGGTTCATGAGGTGCCCAGTTTTTGCCTATAAAGTTCTTGAAGTGGATGCTTGCAACCTGGCGTACTGCCAAATCACAGTTTCCGTCAACAATAATTTGTAGAAGCCTGACAAGATGCTGAGGTGTGTACTGATACTGTAACATAAACATAGGCATCATGAAAATTTTATTGAATTACATACAAAGTATTAACAGCAAGCAAATACATCTTACAGCAAAGATGTCTAGATATCTTACAAGCACAAGAAGCCTAATACCAACCACAAAAATTATTTCATTATTCAATTCCAGAGCTGCCACTGAAATAGATAGAGAACACCAAACAATACCTAAAACTAGAAACTTAAGTTATGTAATATACTTCATATTCAAAGCATGCCGTTAAGATAATCTAAAGTATCAGGTGCCACTTGACATGACTACAATATTCCTTCCATCATAATATTAACTTTCTGAATCAAAATAATTTATAATTCCCATATCTAGTGTATGTTAATCTAGTCAAGGCAAGCCCCTGCATTCAGAATACATTTATTGCAGCACATTGTGTTCAGTAAAATGCAACAATAGTGATACAGTATAAAAAAGTAAAAATCATCTAAGTTAGAAAAATCATTCTTGATTAGGTTTACTGATGTCATGTCGAGTTCTTCCTGTATCCAAGCCCCTAACTTAATGCAACTTTGAGGTAAAAATGTGCCTATCAGAAGACATGTTTATTATAGTACAGGCAGTAAATTGGAAACATCAGCAAGTTGTAAGGGCAAATATCCTCATATATATAAATAATAAAAGCAAGAATATGTGTATTAGATTGGCCTAGCAAAACACTTATTCCCATGCTTTAGCCCTCTATTTGAACATGTGTAACAATGAGTGCTACTAGCATTCTCCAAAATTCCTTCTAATATAAAGGCCTTAGCAGTTAGCACTTTTTGATGAATTTCCCATGTTCACCGATTGGGGAGCATTGCAAAACATATAAGCCCTTGCTAATAAAGGAAGATGCTATGATGCCAATTTCACTATTTATATATTAATATGTTATGGTTCAGATGCTCCAATATAAACCACAGGTGTTGTATTTCTTTCCACAGTCACCAAATCTTCAACTGTTGAAATGAATTGGGGCAACTATTCATCAGCTCATCCTATAATAAAATCAAGAATATGTGTATTAGATTGGCCTAGCAAACGCTTACTCTCATGCTTCAGCCTCTGTTTTGAACACATGTCATGATGAGAGCTACTAGCATTCTCCAAAATTCCTTCTAATCTAAAGGCCTTAGCACTTTTTGATGAATTTCCTATGTTCAACAATTGGAAGCCATTACAAAATATATAAGCCCTTGCTAATAAAGGAAGATGCTATGATGCCAATTTCATTGTTTACATAGTATGGGCAAATATCCTCATTAATATAAATTATTAAATAATTAAATCAACGATATGTGTATTAGATTGGCCTAGCAAAACACTTATTCCCATGCTTTAGCCCTCTATTTGAACATGTGTAACAATGAGTGCTACTAGCATTCTCCAAAATTCCTTCTAATATAAAGGCCTTAGCAGTTAGCACTTTTTGATGAATTTCCCATGTTCACCGATTGGGGAGCATTGCAAAACGTATAAGCCCTTGCTAATAAAGGAAGATGCTATGATGCCGATTTCACTATTTATATATTAATATGTTATGGTTCAGATGCTCCAATATAAACCACAGGTGTTGTATTTCTTTCCACAGTCACCAAATCTTCGACTGTTGAAATGAATTGGGGCAACTATTCATCAGCTCATCCTATAATAAAATCAAGAATATGTGTATTAGATTGGCCTACAAACGCTTACTCTCATGCTTCAGCCTCTGTTTTGAACACATGTCATGATGAGAGCTACTAGCATTCTCCAAAATTCCTTCTAATCTAAAGGCCTTAGCACTTTTTGATGAATTTCCTATGTTCAACAATTGGAAGCCATTACAAAATATACAAGCCCTTGCTAATAAAGGAAGATGCTATGATGCCAATTTCATTGTTTACATAGTATGGGCAAATATCCTCATAAACATAAATTATTAAATAATTAAATCAACGATATGTGTATTAGATTGGCTTAGCAAAACACTTACTCCCATGCTTTAGCCCTCTATTTGAACATGTGTAACAATGAGTGCTACTAGCATTCTCCAAAATTCCTTCTAATATAAAGGCCTTAGCAGTTAGCACTTTTTGATGAATTTCCCATGTTCACTGATTGGGGAGCATTGCAAAACGTATAAGCCCTTGCTAATAAAGGAAGATGCTATGATGCCGATTTCACTATTTATATATTAATATGTTATGGTTCAGATGCTCCAATATAAACCACAGGTGTTGTATTTCTTCCCACAGTCACCAAATCTTCGACTGTTGAAATGAATTGGGGCAACTATTCATCAGCTCATCCTATAAAAGGAAACAGAGTAATGTCAGTGTATACAAAGTATTGTGTGCAGTCATACAAATCTTCAACTTCTTTCCCATACAAATAGGGATGCTTGAAAAGTGTACATTGTAATGTCCCAAGAAAAAGAGTCCATGATACACCTAAACTGTTGATGGATAATTTTGCTAGGTTACTGGTTTGGGTTTTGGCTTGGGTTTGGGTTCAGGTTCACATGTCTGGTTCACATATTCAAACCAAAAAAAAAAATCGGGCTTGGATTTGTTTGGATTCATCCATACCAAAACATATTAAAATCATAAATATACATATATATATGGCCTTCAGTAGATCCAAGTTCGCTTTATATCCTTGAATCGTTTATATTTAAATTCTTAAACCATACAAAGCCTTTCCTTAATAAATAAATAACCTTCCTCACAAAAAGCTATTACTAATTGTCAATGGGTTTGTGCTTAAATGGCAAAGCCATTAGGTTCCCAAGATGGAGATCCATGTTTGAATCTCCAAAGTGACATCTATGGTTGGAAATCCATGTGGTGGCTCTTGGACTTCCATTGTGGCTTCTGAGTTAATTCGAGTCGATTACATGAGTCGATTACATGGCTTCTAAGTGAATGTGTTGAAGGGGAGAAAGTCCCCCTTGTGACCTCTGCTGGTGTGGGGCCAATCTAAATAATCCCTCCTTGCTTATCAAAAAAAAAGAATTACTAATTAATGAAAGCTAAAACTAATTAAAGTAAAAATAGATGAAAAGATATTTTATTCGGCCAGGTTTACAATGTGTGATAATGAGATGCAGAAGAAATGGAAGCTGCTGAAACCCCCGATGCAAGACTTTTCCAGAAAACAAAAGGCAAGGAATGAGGCTAGATGGTTCCCACTGGTGGAAGGTAGTGTCAAATTAAATTTTGATGGGGCGACGAAAGGGAACCCGGGATTAGCAGGGGCTGGTTGTATAATTAGAAATAGCAAAGGAGAATGTCTCTGGGCAACTTCTAAGGGCAAATTCATACAATTAACAACAAAATATCAGGCTTGAATCCATTCCAGCGCCATTGGAGTAAGACTGAACAAATTCCTAAATTCCAATAATAGAATATCAGTAAGACAGCATGAAATAAGAAAAAAAATGCAATATATGGATTGTTGACTTTCATTCCTACACCTTTGGAGTAAATCTGAACCATATGCTTGATACAGTAATCTATATACTTAGTATAGTGGGAATCAGCATTTAGAGCATTCCAGCATTGTTGGGGTAACTCTACACAAATTCTTGCAATCTAATAAGAAAACATCACTGCGACAAAATCAAATAGTGGAAAAATGTGCCACTTGGACGGTTCAAATCCATTTTCCCAAATATTTCAAATTATGTCAAGCTTATGCTTGATGTGGTGTGCAGCATACTTGTAGTAGATTAAAACAGGTATTCAGGTGGCAGATTCCTACGATCCAATAGCAAAATATCAAATTTGCATCCATAACACCAAGTTTAAATTAAGTCAGTCCAGATTATTACTGTATGGTCCCATGGGGGGGCTTGGGCTTCTATTTTCATGGATCAAGCGGTCCCATGAAGGAAAATATATTGTGCTACGGGATTAATTAGAATCTTTTCCAGAAAAATAGGAGCCCCTACCTTTTAGAAATGAATCTTTCAGCGGGTGAAATTGAGGTGGGGCTAGAAATTGCCCCTACAGCTTAGGAATTTTTTAGAAAGTTTTTCTGCCACTTGTCTATCACTTCAAATTTTAAATTCCTAAAAAAAAAAAAAAATGAGAGAATTTTTATTTATTTATTAATTTTTACCAAAAATACTCCAGTTCGATCCTTAAATTTTGGAGCTCAAACTTTTAAGCTGAATTGAAAAATTGAATTCGTGGGACCACTACCCTTAAAATATTCCTAAAAAATCTAAGCAGCAACCCACTGAAATTTTTTAGGAAGCCCCCCTCCATGGGACCATACCCTTATAATGTAATAGTAATAGCAGAAAATCTCTGAGACAGCATCACATAAATGGAAAATGCACCTTTTGAACCGTTCAGATCTATGATCACATCTTTGAAGTAAATCTATAGTACCATATGCTTGATACAGTGAGCAGTATCCAAGATACTTCACTAGACTAGGTGTTTCTAACGGTAGACTCCTACAATCTAATAACAAAAAAATCAGGGCCAGAAACACTCCTGGCCTCTCCACAGATTGTTACAATTGAAAAACAAAACACATCACTTAGATGGTATCGAATAGAGAGGAAATATCCTAGGCAGTTCAGATCCAGAAACATATCTTTGGAGTTACCATTTTCTTGATAGAGTGAGCGATATCCGTAACACATTAAGCATCAGCATTAAACTAGGTACTCCAAGGGCAGATTTTTACAATATAATAACAAAAATTTGAGGTTCATATTTATTGCAGCATTATTAGAATACATCTGAGAAGATTCCTACAATCTAATAACAAAACATCACCAAGACAGTGTCCAATAGAGGGGAAAATATGCCACATGGACAGTTCAGATCCATTCCCACATCTTTGAAACAAGTCTCTACCATACAGATCATACAATAAGCATTGAACTTAATACTCTTTAGTATCAGCATTAAAATAGCGCAAATTCTTACAGTCTAAGAAAGATAGATATCGAGTTAAGGTTCATGTCAGCATATTTGAACTAAGTCTGCCCCGTCTGTTTGATACAGTGAACAGTATAATTTCAACAGCCAGCATAGACATTAGACTAGGTATTTTGAATTTTTGAGGGCAGATTCCTACAATCTGATAACAAAACATCTAGTTTAGATTCATTCCAGCATGTATGAACTAAGTATACAGTGTATACTTAAAATAATGACAAATATATACACCACAGGCAGGATCAAGCATTAGACTAGGTACTCCGAAGGTAGATTCCTACAATCTAATACAACATATATAGTTTAAAATCATTTGGCATATAAAAACTAACTCTGCACTATATACTTAAAATAATGAACAGTATACAGACCACGAGCAGCATCAGGCGTTAGACAAGGTACTCTGAGGGCTGATTCCTACAATCCAATAACAGAATATCTAATTCAGAAACATTCCGGCATTTATAAACTAAGTGCATAGTATATAGTTACAATACACTATTGGAAGCATCGGGCATTAGACTAGATACTCTGAGAACAGATTCCTGCAATCTAAGTAACAGAATATCAAGCTCGGATCCATTCCAGCATCTTTGGAAAAAAAAATCTTAACAGATTCTTTCAATCTTGTAACATAAAGTCGCTGAAAAAGCATCCACAGAAGGGGAAATGCACCGCGTGGACGTTTCGGATCCACTCCCACGTCCTCGGAGCAAGTTTGGGCCGTTGATGTTGCGGAATTCTACTCACATGAGAATCCATGGCCATACATGATCTCAGCTATTTTAGTCCGAGAGAAAACAATAAAGCAAAGCAATCCCCTACCTCGCGATGCAAACAAACAAAATAAAGTGCTAAATTTCTAGTCTTGGTGCTTTCCATGTGACGGAAGATTTTAATAAGGTTCAGCGAAGCTTAAAGGCGAAAGCAATCCTCAATGCTTTGTACCTGATTGAGGCTCTCTTCCGCCGCCTTTCTCTCGTCTGGATTCGGGCTGAGCGCCGCCTGAAGAATAACTGCCAGGCTCGGAAGATCCATCTTCTCAGCAAATGCAAGGATTCGAACTCGCAACCTCCCACCACCAAAGATCGGACTATATGTCTCTTCGTATTTTTTCCTTCTTCTGCAAAAACCCTGCGATTTCGGGGTTTCGAACACGCGAACTCGAGCCGATCAGTGTGGAGGTATGAGTGAGCTTTGAAAAACCCTCGCTCGAAAGCTTTGCTCAAGAGAAGAATAAAAAGAAGTTTGACAGATTATTAACTTAGGTAGAAGAAGGAAAGACGACGGAAGAATTGGGAAAGAATAATATTTATGATATGATTGATATGTATGTATGTTTGTTTGTTTTTTCGGTTTTCTTTATTATCTGCCCGCCAGCCTGCCATCTAACCCTAGGATGTCACCTAGGGTTCAGTAGCCCAACTTACTCCGATCACTGTTTAAATACGACGACTCTGATTTTTAAGCATTGTTCTGAATTTTACCATTCCATATTGTTGGGATTTTAACGGTATTACTAATATTTGTAGGTGTTAGAAGAGGATGAGTTTTTGGTTTTTGCTGGAGATTTTTTAGTATGAATATTTATTAAAAGTTAGTTTATTATTAAATATTAATATTTTGATTTGTAAATGATTATTAAAATTAAGGTAAAGGGTAAGAGATAAGTATGAGGTATTTTCTAAAGCGTGTCAAATTGTGATATTGCTATTAGGATTCAACTGTGTAGTTTTACGAGTTAAACACATTGATCCATGTTTAAGCGTTTAGGATTTAGGGTTTACAGTTTAGAGTTGCAAGCTAAGTGGGCTTAACCTTGGGGAAAACTACATGGTTAAGCATGCTTGAGCAAGAGTAGTACTAGGATGGGTGACCTCCCAAGAAGGTTCAATGTTTCACCTTTGTGAGCATCACGTAGATGCAATGAGTGCTAAGTGGACCATTCACTATTATGATAGATGGGTTCTTGCGAACCACTACTCATGAAACATGGGTCAATGAGTTTCACTCGTAAAACTACATAGTTGAATCTTGATAGCAATATCACAAAAGATAAGAGTTTTTGTCGATACACTAACATCATTACACTCCACTTCTTATTGTCATTGTAGAATGCATCTTGGTATTAATTAGTGCTTGAAAGGGGTTTGTATTAGTCTTGTGTTAATGCTTGAAAAGAACGACCAAAATTAAATATATATTTAGTAAAATAAAGGGCTAAGACCACGAGAGTCAATTATGTGTTTATTTATTTTGTATTAGATGAAAATAGAATTTTGGTACATTTTATGTAAGTTAAGGATCTTTATTAATTTAGCCACAACAATTAGATATGAAGAAGTAACTATAAAGGAGAAAAGTGTGTACCTTTTACATTTTTTCCTATTTATTTTATGTCATTTTGGGTCGATATATTTGATGCATGATTTTAGCACATTGTTTAGCTATTTTGGTATTATTAATGACCTGAACACTACACTCTAATATGCAATATCCCTCAAAACAAAACTTATGTGACCCATTTAACATTAGTTCACAATCCTAAATTAAACCCGCCAAGAACTTAAAGGGACCATACAATTTTCCCTATGGCTAACGCTTATTAGGCTTTGTAATTATAGTTGATTTATGTAGGATTGATTATGGGCTCCATCTTGAGCTTTGGTTCTACTATCACTAGAGCTTTTGTTATTATTTGAAGCTCTTTAATGACTAGTTGTGTGTATACTTGGATTCGTTGAACCTTTGTAGAGTGAGAAAAGATAAAAATTTTGGTAGAATTATGACTCTTGACATGGGCATCTTTCATTTCCCTTTGAAATAAAATAAGGAAAGAGGCCATCAAAGACTTAGCCTTCACCCAAAATCCTTCAAATTTGATAAATATAAAATTCAAATAACATGGTAAAATTGTAGCTCTCCATGAGTGAGCTCCACCATTGAAGGAAACTTGATGAATTTGTTCCTCTTCTTGAGTGAGTTCCACCCCCTTTCCCTTTTCTTCTAAAATCCTTGGGTATTGGTGAAGTTGCTCCTCTTCGTAAGTGAGTTCCACCATTCATTCCATTTTTTATCGTCTTCCTCCATAGTGGTGTTTTCCTTTTGAATTCCTCTCTTCACTAGAGGAAACACCCCCTCTCATTATTTTCAAATTTCTAAAATTGATTTATAAGAGCTTGTTCATTGTCCTTTGGCACTTTGGCATTTTTGAGTTAATGATAGCACAACATAGCATATTTTGAACTATATTAGTTTCACATTATCTTTTTTCTTTTTTTTTTAATTATAATCATAAAATTGAAGCACATGCACAAAACTATTGACTATATATGAAGGTCAATAGACCACAATAAGGGCTTCACCATTTAGACAAGATTTTAAGTAATCTTAACTAGTTTTCCTATTTATATTAGAAATCTTTCACATCATCTTAAATTCTCCAAGTAGAATCTTCAATTTGAAGACTTAGTGATTTTCATTATCTCATCCTTCTCTTTGTTAGTGAAATCAAATTACATTATTTTTAGCATTTTTGTACCTTGCCATTCATTGTTTCTTACTTTATTTTTTATTTTGCAGGTTACTATATATTCTATTTGTAACCTTTTTGTTGGATGTTGTGGTTATGTTGCTGATATGTGGTTGTCATGGATGTCAACACTATTAGAATTGGTGTTTCTGAAGGCTGTATACATTGAAGATATTGAGAAAATTGTAAAAAATGTATTGCAAGCAGTCATTGAAGCTAAGAAGGTCAGAGTGTTGGAAAGTTGGGATCGTCGAGTTTTTGGTGGCGCGCACCAAAGGGTTGTTGTTAAGTCTGTCTAGTATGTTGTCTGAAATTTTCAATAGTACGCATCAAGATTTGAGAAAGTTATGAAATTTTGTGTGCCTACAGTTATTCAGTTTATGTAGCAGGTGTTCTTGGAAGAAGAGGATGAAATTCTAGCAATTTCAGTTGTTGTGCATGTACATGTGATGCTCATGGATGAGTCTATATCGTGCTCTATCAGTTATGTACGTTCGCATTGATCAGAGTGTTCGTGATCGGAGATTTTTCTAATGTGTGCTTGAGTTTTCATGTTCTTGGCCGACATGATGGTGGTAGCGTGTTGCGGATCCATGAAGATTAATCTTTTATTGTTTGGCGTGTTCGAAGGTGTTTTTTTGGGTCCTCACTATGTTGTGACCGACTTGTGTTGGTGCACATTAAGATTTATTTATGTATTGAGGCCGATAGTTGTAATTTATTCTTTATTTATGGCCGACAGAGTAGTTGATATAAATTTGTGTAGCGGATATATAAGAGTGGTTGTTTCCCTCATTTTTATGTATGCTCAGTGTGTGTATGTAATGTACATGTGTGAATAAAGGTCAAATCATTCAAGAGTGGAGCAAAGTGTGAAAGAGATTGAGCAAAGTGTGGAAGAGTGTGTAGAAGTTTTTATGTGCCTAATCGGAACTATCATCAGGCTTTTGTAGAAGTTAATTTATCAGTTCAACCTCATCAAATGGATTTAATCTAACTATTGTATGTAAGGAAGTGAGCCTTCCTCTGAGCAGTGAGCTTTAGGCAATGTGCCTGAATGCAAGTGCATTCCTTTTTCATTCTTCATTATACTTCTAACAGGGTATAATCTTGTGGACTAACATCCACCGTGGTTTTTCCCCTAACAAGGTTTCCATGTATAAAATCTTGGTGTTCATGTGTCTTTGATGTGTTATTGATTTATGTTTGCACTATTAATTATCATATATGAGATTTAAAGTTGATTAATGTTGAATAAGTTTGATTTTGGTAACAATTGATTCACCCCCCCTCAATTGTCTATCCTTGTTTTACCAACAATTGGTATCAGAGCTAGTTCCTTTGAAGAAGCCTAATAGCTTGAGGTGATCCAAGATGGCATCATACAGAAGGATAGTCCTAGATTCAATGGTACAAACTACTCTTTATGGAAAGTCAAAATGGAGTGTCATTTGAAGTGCATTGGTGAACCTTTCTGGAAGATTACACAGAATGCATATACTATTCCTCATAATGGTCCCTCCTCTGAAGATGAGATCAAGCAAGCAGAAGTTAATACCAGGGTTATAGAAGCATTATTGAGTTCTTTGATAGATTCAGAGATGACAAATGTGATAGGATTGAAGACTGCATATCAGATCTGGAAAAACTTGGAAACATTATATGAAGGAGATGCACTTGTGAAAAGTGCTAAGCTACAAAGTCTGAAAGGCAAGTGGGAGGACATGAAGATGAATGAAGATGAGAACATCCTCTCTTTCTCTCAAAAAAAAATGAATTGGTGATGAGCATTAGATGTGTCGGTGGAGTCTTGGATGAAGAAGAGATTGTGGCTAAGATACTTAGATCTGTGCCCCCTTCCTACAAAACAAGAGCTCATTCTATTGATGAACTCAAAATAGTGAAAAATGTGACAAGAGACATGTTGATTGGAAAACTTGTTGCCTTTGAGTTAAGTGAATTTGGTGAATCTTCTCCTAAGACTGAATCTGCATTCAAGGCTACTATACCCAGGAAAAGAAAGCAGAGATATGATTTGGGAGAGAGTTCCAAGAGGACATTCAAGTATGAAGATGAGATGAAACAAATTGGAGATGAAGAAAAAGAATTGGAAGAAATGGAAGCATTGATTGTGAAAAGAGAAGATAGAGGTCATGGTAAGTACAAAGGAAATTTACCTATTAAATGTTTTTCTTGCAGTAAGATAGGTCATTTTGCATCTAGATGTCCTAAAAGAGTTTCTAAGTACAAACCTGAGAAGACTATATTTCAAAGGAAATGTTATTATGTTGAAGAAGGTGTAACTGATGAAGAGTCTGATAAAGAAACTGGAAATGAAGATGAATGTGTATTCATTGCTATCAAAGAAAATGGTCAGGTGTCCACTGAATCTACTAGTAATGTGAATGTTGAGAAAGCTCTTGCAACAAAAATTGAAGAAAAGGATGAGTGGGTAATTGACAACGGATGCTCACATCATATGACTGGTGATAAAAGAAAGTTTGTAAGCTTGGAAATCTATGATGGTGGTGTTGTAATATTTGGAGACAACACTTCTGGTGTGATTCGTGGCAGAGGCACTATTTCTTTTGGTGGTAAGCATAATACTAATGATGTTCTTTATGTAGAAGGCTTAAAGCATAACCTGTTGAGTGTTGGACATATGGTAGACAAGGGTTAAAATCTTCACTTCAAGGATGGTAAGTGCAGAATAAGGGGAAGTTCAGGAAATATGATTGCTTCAGGTACAAAGACAAAAGGTAATATCTTTCATTTGAGTGCTGCTAGTGAAAGTTATTTAATTGCTCAAATTGATGTAAGCTGGTTATGGCATAGGAGGTTGTGTTATGTGAAATTTGATAACATTGTCAAGATAAGCTCTACTCAAGCAGTCAGAGATCTTCCTAAGTTAGTGAAGCCTACTAACACTATGTGCAAGGAATGTCAGATGGGTAAGCAAACAAGAAATTTTTTTCAGAGCAAACAGTATAGCTCTAGTTGTGTACTAGACTTGATACATACTAATCTATGTGGTCCATCCAGAATCAGAAGTCTACAAGGAGAAAGGTACTTTATGTTGCTTATTGATGATTACTCTATAATGATATGGGTTGCTTTCTTAAGAGAAAAACATAAACCATTAGAAAAGTTCAAAAGCTTCAAATTTATGGCAAAAAATGAGACAGGTCAAAAGATCAAATGCCTAAGGTTGGACAGAGGTGGTGAATTCACTTCTCGGGAATTGAATTCTTTTTGCGAAGAGCATAGAATCTAAAGACAACTATCTGCTCCTCGGACCCCTCAACAAAATGGAGTTGTTGAAAGAAAGAACATAACCGTTCTAGACACTGCTAGAACCATGATGTTGGAAGAAAATGTTCCTCATTTCTACTAGAGAGAAGCTACATAAAATCAACTTCAAATTGTTCTGGTGAACCAAAGGAATCAAGAAACAAAAACTAGCAGAAGTGCAGAAGAAAGAACACAAGAACAAGAAGTCAGAGAAAATCCTAAAACTCCCAATTATGTGAGGCAAAATCATTTTGACAGTCAGATCATAGGAGATAAGAGAAAATGTGTGCAAACTAGAAGAAGAATTTTAGAAGAGTACTGTCTAATTTCCAAAATTGAACCTAGCAATATCAATGAATCATGCAAAGATGAATATTGGATGGAAGCCATGAAAGAAGAACTAATGCAGATAGAGAAAAATGATAGATGGGATCTTGTTCCTAAACCTTAGAACAAAAATGTGATTGGAACCAAATGGGTGTTTCGAAATAAGTTGAATGAGCAAGGTGAAGTGGTCAGAAACAAAGCAAGATTGGTTTGCAAAGGGTACTCACAGATGGAAGGTATTGATTTTGAAGAAACTTTTACTCCTATTTCTAGAATTGAAACTGTAAGATTATTTCTTGCTTATGCTACTTTCAAGAATTATAAAGTCTATCAGATGGATGTAAAGTCAGCATTTATAAATGGTGAGATAGAAGAAGAATTATATGCTGAACAACTAGATGGATTTCAATTGACTGACAAATAAAATATGGTATTTCAATTAAAGAAAGCTCTATATGGACTCAAGCAAGCTCCTAGAGCTTGGTATGCTAGATTGGATAAATACTTGTTGAAACTTGGATTCAATAAAAGTACTGTTGGTAGCAATCTGAATTTCAAGATGGATCAGAATAAAGAATTGATCATTGAAGTCTTTATTGATGACATTATTTTTGAAGGTGATGATGATTTGTGTATGAAGTTTTCTAATGAAATAAAAAGTAAGTTTGAAATGTCAATGATAGGAGAGTTGAAATTCTTTTTAGGACTACAAATCATTTAGTTAGATGATGGAATTTTCATATCTCAGTCTAAGTTTGTGAAAGAGCTATTGAAAAAGTTTGGCATGGAAGATTCAAAGCCAGTTGGTACACCTATGGTAATCGGATGCAAACTTACAATGAATGATGATTCTCCCAAAGCAAATCAAACAAGATATAGATCAATGATTGGTGGATTACTCTATTTGACTCAGACCAGGCTGGATATAACGAATGCAATATGCATGGTTACTAGACATCAAGTTGATCTTGAAGAGTCTCATGTGACTATTGTGAAAAGAATTTTCAGATACCTAAAAGGGACAGTTGATCTTGGTCTTTGGTATCCTAGGGATGATAATCTAATCCTGAGCGCTTTCATTGATGTTGATTGGGTAGGAGATGTGGATGATAGGAAGAGTAATAATGGAGGTGCATTCCTCTTAGGGAAGAATTTGGTATCTTGGCTAACCAAAAAGAAAATTTTTGTTTCATTATCTACTGCTAAGACATAATATATTGCTACTATAAACAGTTGTACTCAAGTATTGTGGATGAAGCAAATGTTGAGAGATGTCATAATTGAGTATGAAGAACCCATTGCCATATTTTGTGACAATTCAAGTTCCATAAACATCTCTAAAAATCCAGTGTTGCATTCAAAGACAAAGCATATATCCATCAAATATCACTTCTTGAGAGATAAAGTAAGTGACAAAGAAGTTAGACTGGAGTATATACCTACCAAGGAGTAAATTGCAGACATCTTTACTAAGCCTTTTCCTAAGGATACTTTTGAGTACCTCAGAGGAAAGTTAGGGGTGATTTCCCCTCCTGATCAGAACTAAGTGATGCAAGTATTTGCATCAGTTTGTGAATTCATAGCCATATCTTATTCCGGATTGATGTTGCGGTGGTTGCTACTCAAGGGGAGTAGTTAGATGATTCAAATATGTGATCAAAGCATGTGTACCTTTTCCATTGAGGTCAAAAGGGAGAAGAACAATGTCAAAAACATGGGAGAAGAAGGCAATAGGAAAAGAGTGCACAATCTAAGGGGGAGATTGTTGGAGAAGAGCTAGTTGGGTTGATGACATTATTTTTCACATCATGTGTTACCATCAATACCAAAGGGGGAGATTGTTGGATTTTGTGGTTATGTTGATGATATGTGGTTGTCATTTATGTCAACACTATTAGCATTGGTGTTTTTGAAGGCTGTATATGTTGAAGATATTGAGAAAATTGTAAAAAAAATATTGCAGGTAGCCAATGAAGCTGAGAAGGTCAGAGTGTTGGAAAGTTGGGATCGTTGAGTTTTTAGTGGAACACACCAAAGGAATTTTTGTTAATTCTATCTAGTATGTTGTCCAAAATTTTCAGTGGTATGCATCAAGATTTGAGAAAGTTATGAAGTTTTGTGTGCCTACAGTTATTCAATTTTTGTAGTAGGTGTTCTTGGAAGAAGAGGATGAAATTCTGGAAATTTCAGTTGTTGTGCATGTACATGTGACATTCATGGATGAGTCTAGATCATGCTCTATTATTTATGTACATTTGCATTGATCAGAGTGTTCGTGATCAGATATTTTTCCAATGTGTGCTTGAGTTTTCATGTTCTTGGCCGACATGATGGTGGTAGTGTGTTGCAGATCCATGAAGATTAATCTTTTATTGTTTGGCATGTTCGAAGATGTTTGTTTGGGTTCTCACTATGTTGTGACCAAATTGTGTTGGTGTGCATTAAGATTTATTTATGTATTGAGGCCGACAATTGTAATTTACTCTTTATTTGTGGTCGATAGAGTAGTTGATGTAAATCCATGTAGCATATATATAAGAGTGGTTGTTTCCATCATTTTGATGTATGCTCAATGTGTGTATGTAATTTACATGTGTGAATAAAGGTCAAATCATTCAAGAGAAAAGAAGAGTTTGAAAGAGATTGAGCAAAGTGTGTAGAAGTTTTTTTGTGCCTAATCGAAACTGTCATCAGGCTTTTGTAGAAGCTAATTTCTCAGTTCAACCTCATCAGATGGATTTAATTTGATTATTGTATGTAAGGTAGTGAGCCTTAGTCTGAGCAGTGAGCTCTAGGCACTGTGCCTGAATGCAAGTGCATTCCTTTTTCATTCTTCACTATACTTCTAATAGGGCATAATCTTATGGACTAACATCCACGATGGTTTTTCCCCTAACAGGGTTTCCACGTATAAAATCTTGGTGTTCATGTGTCTTTGATGTGTTATTGATTTATGCTTGCACTGTTAATTATCATATCTAATATTTAAGGTTGATTAATGTTGAATAAGTTTGATTTTGGTAACAACTGATTCACCCCTCCCCCCCTCACAATTGTCTATCCTTGTTTTGCCAACAATTTTTATACACAAAAGAATTGATTGTGGCTACATAAACATCCATTCAGGTGTGTCACAACCCTAAGGAAAGAATTTTTTTATGCTCCTCCTGTCAATATTTTTATGCTCATTATTCTTTTATTTTCCCTCATTGATTTGTTCTTACCTGAGGTTATTCGATTTTTCGATGAGGATGTGGATCCCCTCCGCGATATTCTAAATCGAGCAGTGACTAACTTTAACCACCCTTTATAATTTATCCTTTATGATTTTAATTTCGTGCTCCATGGTAGCAATTCTTTCTTTCATCTCCTATTTTTAGTTGTCCATATTCCTAACCTTGTCTAGTTCATTTATGATAGCACCCAAATCATTTTCCAATTTATCCATTTTCAAGATGGCCTCCTAGACTCTCATATTTTTTCCTCCTTTGAGATAGAAATATCTATTTGACCTCCCATCTCATCTTGAATAATTCCTATCTTCATATTGATTCAATTAATTTCAATAAAGAACTATTTAGTTATTTTGTGTTGGGAATTAACAACATCCCACACAAAATCTAGAACCTCCCCAATATTGTTTGCATCAATTGCATTAGAGACTTGGAGGGAAAAATCCATAGGAATTTTAGGAGTTGGATCAAGAATGGTAGGAAAAGGGATATTCACCCCCAATTATCTCATTTGAACAACTCCCTCCCGATGTTTGTTTCTCACCTTCAAATTTTTTCATTTCATACCAAGAGAAACATCACCAGTATCTTGTATTTCAAGACTATCCAATTTCTCTTTCTCTTTCCTCTTGTTAATAACCTTTTCTTCAACCTGGGTCTTCATTCCCTTCCCAATTTTGGCATTGCAATCATTACTTTCATCCAAATCTTCAGTAGAGTACCCTTCATCCTCATTCTGAAGGGTTGCAACAACACCTTTCCCTTTTTTCTTAGGACCCAAAAAGGTATCATCCCTGCTCTTCCTTTTTCTAGAGGAGAAGGTAACTCCTCTCAAATTATTTCCACATAATCCCTAGAGTTTTCTTTAGCAGCCCAAGCCTCAATGGAAACATCCTCTCATTCAAATAGGGAATCCTCATCAAAGGTTTCAACGACCCTAGGGTTTTAATCTAAGTCTTTATTCTACCCAATTTTCCTTATAGGGGATCAAATATTTCATGTGTTTAACAATGAGTAGAATGAGCCCCTCATCGAGGATGGGAATTTAGGGAATTTCTATGTTTAGAGATAGAAATCTCAAGATAAGTAGAGAGATAAAATGACAAGGAAACTAAAAATTCATGCTTGAAATGATTCAACAAAGTAAAATGGTATCCATAAATATTCTTAAGCCACCCTTTAAGGGTCACATACCTTATTATCAATTCCACAATCGCAACCCACGTGGGTTTGACAAAATTTCTTTCATAATAAGAATAGAGCTTAACTAGTTTCTTCCTCTTGTTACCCTTGAAAAAAATTGCATTGCTTCTTCTCCCACCTTTACGTCTTTGTAGATTTTTCTTCCATCCATTAAAATCCCAAAAACCTTGGCAATTAACTCCTCATTAATAGTCAACTCCCACCCAAAATTCAAGATAGTTCTATTCTTCTAGGTGTGCATCATAATTTGGTGCCTTCAAGGTCATGGCTATGGAGATTTTCCATAAACTAGGTAAGACCTGCCTCCTTCAACACCTTCCATATTTGGGGTTTTTGCTAGATGTCAAAATAGTTCGTAGATTCAATACAATCTATTTCTCCTTCCATCCCTTTCAGAATACACATACTCCTATTACTAAGGAATCCACTTTTGTTCAAAAGGTTACTATTAAAAAAGTCACTTCTTAACCTCTTCTTTCTCAAAATATCAAAGTTTTTATCCTAATACTTCAAGCGTAGATAGGTTAAAACACCCACAAAATATGTGAGCTTACATTGAATCATTAATGCGATGACATCCATATTCTCCATTGTGATAAATGTAATAATTGGAAATAGAATTTTTGGCTTGGAGAGGGAGGATATTATAATCCTCCCAACTCACTAACCTTTCACTTGTCACACCCAAGTTGGAAAAACATTTTCCACCATAAATTACCTTCATTGAGCATGTGGGAGAACTCCACCCCTTCAAAAAAAATTGTCATCTTAGAAAAATCACTTATGAAGGGGGTCTATACTCTAGCTTAGTTGTTGAGTGACTTTTAGGAAACTAATAATGTTCATAGCATCCCCTTCCATGTATGCTTTTTTATATCCTTTAGCATGGGCAAGTTGAATACTACAAAAATTTACAACAGCATAGTGATTGGATTGAGAACCCAAAGGAACTTTCATTGCCACAAGGAACTTGCCTTTTTCATTTCTAAGCACTCCTCCACCCCTCATTGGCTAGGGATAAAATTTGGTTGCTCCATGAAGTTAATTTTAATCCACCCCTCAAGTGGAGGCTTCCGAAAAATTCCCTCCCTAAATATATTCACATGCTTAAACGAGATTAAAATGTCAAATTAAAGTTTCCATCCTTTCACAACTAGAAGATTGGAATGAAACTCCAATCTTGGAGTACTTAGAAACTATTAGTAATTTTAATTATGAGATTCCCATTGATAGCCATAGTAATTTTATTAGAAACCATATCAACACTACCACCAATATCCCTGAATATATGATTATTCTCCTTCCAAATACCCTAAATAGTGTGGGGAAGCAAGAGAGTCCATAGAAGATTTAAGGAAGGATTAGATGAAGGTAAACACCATTGAGATGTGACCTCTTCATCGGAAGACACAAATACTCAACAAACATTCCAAATATTGAGAAAAATAGCCCAGACCATTCTAGAAAAGGAGTGGCCAAAAAATAAATAGAAGACATCTTCACTATCTGAAAGGCAATGAGAACACATGCTAGGGAAAGAAAAGCCTCTTTTGAACAAATTATCATAGGAAATAATCTTATTTTGTGCCATGATCTAAAAGAAAATATTTATTTTTGGGGTTAGCTTAGACAACCACAAAGAAACCCAAAAAGGGGGCCTACTATCAGATGAGACAATGTTAAAGTACCCTAAGGCTACAAAGAATTGAACCACCAAAAAGATGATAATACGCTAAAAGGGAAAGAGGATTCCCCTTACTAGGCCCTTAGGGTTTTTCACCTAAAGAGCACTTAGTTTAGGAAATGGCTCTCTTTCCACTTAATGATATACCTTTTGGGTGAGTTCATTCAAAGAGAATTTTTGATGTGTGTGTGGATGTGTCTAAGTGTAATAAACTAAAAATAGAAGCTAACTATGAATGTAAAACCTAAAGAATGCAACTATGTTGGAAACACATAATGATATGCAAATATATACAAAATGACCTAAGAATGTACACTAAACTAAATAGAAATGAAGGAGATAGAATGTGTGCACGTAGAATTTGAAGAAGGATCTGATGGAGGTCTGGAATGTTGATGAAAATGTTGCAGAAGTCGAGAGGGACACTTGTGCCAATCTGGGTGACCTAGTCCCAGATATGAGAAAACTGGTCTGGAGCCCATTTCTGCCAAATGGGTGTCCAGAAATGTGAAAATCACAGAAAGACCTATCCAGTGGGACTAGGTCGCCATTGTTGGCGACATAGTCCTCTTCAAGATTTCTGGAAATTATGAAGGGGAAACATAAGCCCCTGGTTTGCACCTTGGTTCTTCACAGTTGTTCGCTTTTGAAAGTCTAATATTCAGGTCTAAAAGTGAATTTTGGTGGATGTTTGGACTTTGCAAGCAAGGAGAGGTTTTCAACAAGTCTTTAAAGTCTTCAATGATCTCCAATGTACCTAAATCTACAAATACACAAGGAGAGAAAGATAAAAAATGTTGATTTTTAGGGATTAGGGGTTTGCCTTAGTCAAACCCCTTTTAGGTAACTAATCCAAAATGAATAGAAATAATTTAATGAAACATGAAACATGAAGCAATGGAGTGAGTTACCTTTCCATGATGAGAGATCTTATGTTGTTGCAGCAATCAACCCTTGAATTCTTAAGAAACGATGTCTTGTTGACTTGGAATTCTCAAACCCTAGCTTGCTTGAGAAGAATGATGAGTAGAAGAATGAGGTAGGAGAAAATGAGCTAGAAGAAGTTAGAATATTAGGGTGAAAAAGATGAGAAAATCCCTTATTTATACAAGTTATGCCCTAATTTCTCTGAAATAACACCATATAGGCCGACCTTAGGGTTTTAGAGATAAAATCTCGAAAGAATTTTAAGTTTATTTCAATTTTTATGCCACATGGGACTAGGTCGCCCAAGGTGGTTACCTAGTCCACCTAGAAAATTTTCATTGGTTGTCGGGAATTATCATGTGGTAAATGATGTTTGTTAGGATTGTCTCATGAAAACACACTAAGATAGGACTTATATGTGCATTAAGGGGTTATTATAGCATAAGGAAAGGGTTGATTTAGTAATGACAAGCCTAGGAGAATGTGAAATTTTTTTACAACACTTTGGCACAAGGCTTGGAAAGAGGTAAAAAGAGGCTGAAAAAGGTCCAAAATCCATAGGCAAGGGTCCAAATGAGAGAAAAGTGTCAAAGGCTACACTTTTTGGCGACACATTTAGCCCCCACTTTAGTGAGAGGATGAAATTGCTTCAAACTCACACTAAAGTAGCCTAATGGAGATGGCGAAGAATGGGAAAGAAGAAGGAAGTGGTCAAGCCCCCAAGGATTTGAGATTCTAAGTCAAGTTGACATCAATGCAAGAAGACACATTCAAGGGTGAATGCATTGCAACAAGACGAGATACATGATCATGCAATGACAAGCACTAAAGTGAAGAGAAGAGAAAGGGTGAAAAAGTGTGCTCACTCTGGGGCCACAAAACATCAGGTTTTTCACGGGGTGAGTTATCCCAAAAGGTGAGAAACATATGCACGATTGGTATGTACTCACAAATGTGGCTACGGGGAAATTCGTGCCATTGGTTGGGCTTCCCGCTTAACCATACCAAAGTTATACCTCGCGATAAATTTGATAAGGCACCACAAAAGAAGGTGATGTTTGAAATGATGAATTGTTCAAAGGGATTTTTCTTTTGTTCATGTGAGGTCTCATCTTAAGGAACATTATGTGTAATGTGTCCAAGAGAAGAAAAGTGCAAATGGACTCATCTTGTATGCAAGAGAGGAAAAATGCAAATGTCTCATCTTGAGCAACATTGTACCTAATGTTTCCAAGAGAGGGAATCACAAGAAAAAGAAAATCGCACAATGAAATGTGAGTGGTGATGTATGCCCCCGCTTTAAAGGAATTGCTACACACCGTTTTGTGAGCAATTGCTTTAAAGTAGAAGAGAGAGAGGACATGAGAGCTTGTTCAGAAAGCCCTATGTCAAGTCATATGTTTTTGATAAGTTGCGTCATGAAAAGGGGAGTATGTCACATGCGAGTCAACTTAAGACATGTCGTCCACATCCCAAGCTTGCTCTTATATGTTCATGAAAGGTTAAAGACTAGTTGAAAGAGACAACGACAAGTAACATACTAGGGAAGAGGATAACTAACCCCTTGCCCCCACTTAGTGCAGGACAAGAGTGAGCCGAAAGGATTAAGGGAATGTAAGGTTGAGTGAAAATTTGTATCAATTAGAGGAACTAGGTGCCCCCACAGAGGGAAGAACACCAAACTCCTTAAGATGTTGAATTTTTCTACTCAAGTTCTTACACTCATTAGTGTGATGACCATGAACTTGGTGGTAAGCACAAAAGGAATGTTTGTTGTAACATTTCTTTCGAGTTCAGGGAGGAAGGGAGATTGGAGGACTCTCAACAAGATGCACTCTTGATCAAGGGGAGAAGGTGTTCCTTTGGGTTGTCACAAAGAAGGTTCTTTCTTAGTATAGCATGTCATACTTACACAAGGCACTTGAGATTGTGAGATTTTGTATACTCCTTTGGAGGAGTGTGTAAAATTTGAATCATAAGTGTTTTACGAGATGACATTGTCATTAAGCAAAAATTCCTTCGTTAGTTTCAAAGGATCACTTTCTAAGGTTGGTTTAGAAGGGTCATGGGGGATAGGGTTGGTGTGAGGGGAAGGTTTTATGATTTCAATTAAAGGGAAATAACCAAGACCACGATGTGTTGTTTGCGTAAGCGACTCGATAGGGTTGCAGATACCTTGTTCACTAGCACCACAACCTTTTCCACTATACCCAAGTTGTTTCATAAGCTCGTAAACTTTTCCATAGAGATTTTTCAACTTTTTTGGATCAAGTGAGGTTTCATTGTTTGCTTTGTTGTCTAAAGTGGGTGAGGTGGATGCTTTCGAAGGATCAGCCAAGTCTTGGGTTGACAAGACTACGTTTCCCTTTTTAGAATCATTATGTATGACCTTGGACTCTCCCATTAAGGGAGGGGTGAAGTCTAAGGAGCCCCAATCATCATCTAAGAGCATGGTGATTTGCTCAAGATGTTGTTCTTTATTTGGGTGGTGTGCAGGTTCCACTTGGGTGGTTGGTGTTACGGTGTTGAAGTGATTATCTTTGGATTTTTCAATGTTTAAGCAACTATTAGGTTTGGGATTAGCATCAAGTGTGTACACTTTTTTGTTATAGATGTACTTCATCTTACGATGAAGAGTGGAAGGCACTCCATTCATTGCATGAATCCACGACCTGCCTAAGAGAAGATTATATGAAAGCTCATGAGGCATAACATGGATTTTGGTGTCCAATGTGGTCATTCCAACTGTAAGAGGTATAGTGATCACACCGAGTGATTGCTTAGTGACGTTGTCAAATCCTTTGATAAATAGAGAATCAGGTTTGATGTGGGATCTGTCAATGCCAAGCTTATCTAGAAGGCGCACACTACACACATTAAGAGTAGATCTGGTATCTACAAGAGTTCTCTTGATCCCTTTTCTTTTGTATTGAGAGATTATTACAAAAGCTTCATTTTGTTTTTGTACTTCCAAAGGAGGGAGCTCACTTTGGTGAAAAACAATATCAACATTTATTTCGTGAATAATAGTTGTTATGTCATTTGATTTCTCATTAGAAGGGATAGGAACTTGTTGTAGGGCATGTTTCATCATGTTGTGATAGTGAGGGGAGACTTGAATGAGGTCCCATAAGGATATTTTTGTGGGAGTATTCCTGAGTTGGTCAACAAGGTCATACTCCCTAAGGATGGAATTTAGGCAAGGGGCAGCAGGTAAGATGGAATTAGGTAAAGGTAAGGATGTGGAGGGTGGTGGTTGCGGTCACAGATTGTTGTGGGTGTAATGTGTATGAGCAATGGTATTATGACTCGATTCTTGCAACATATTATGGGTAGGTGGGTAGAGGATGAATTTAGGTTTGGGTTTGGTGGAAGGTGGGTAAAGGATAAGTTGCAGTTGAATAATATTAACATCCCCTAGGGAAGGAGAGTCTAATATAGGCTATACATCTTCTTGTAAGGGCATAATATTATTAATGAAACGAACAATGATGGGATTATGAGGAGAGGAAGGATTAGGATAGGTTTCTATTGGATCATCAAAGATCTCATGCTCTTGTTCCAAACTATCGGCCCTAGTAGTATGAGAGCTTGGAAGAGGTTCATCACATGCTTCACTACAAGGGGAGGAGACATAAAGAGAAGGATCACTATGATTGTCAAATAGGTAGGGAGGGTCAAGAGTCTTATGACTTGTAAGAGGTATATCTTCTAACACTAACCTACCCTCTTTGCATCGAGGAGGGACATTAGAAGAAGGGCAAGTTTGATCATCATGGTTAGGGAGACTAAGTAAGGTAATGTTTAGAAATGTGTTTATAATTTCATTTTCTTGTGCTAAAATATCTTCCCAAAGGGGATGAGGAGAAGAAAAATCAAAACCTTCATGATACTCAATGATTGTACCTTCTTTTAGCAAGATACCTTCATCACTAGAAGGAGAGGTATCAAGAGAGGAATAATTATGATCATCATGATTTTCTATGTTTGTATTTAATTCTAACACATCATCCTCACAAATAGGAGAGATAGAAGGTAGTGTATGTTCAAGACAATTATAAACATTTTCATTCGCTAGACTCTCATAACTAGGGAATGCATTGAAAGAGTGATTAACATGTTTATTTACTAACCTTTTTTTTTGCAATTTTGGAAAGGATCGAAACTAACATGTTTGAATAATTTATAATGCAATGGAAATACTTAAAATGAAATGCAATTTTCAGATGTCAAACAAAGTAATTCACTGATTGCATTATGCAATAATCTAAAAATAAAATGTTGTGAATGCAAAATTTGAAAATGTGAAATGCATGAAATGAGCTAAATTAAGCTAGTTTTAATGAAATGTAGGCTACATAAACACAACCCAGTGATATAGATAGATAATGACACAAAACAAAAGCTTAAAAATAGTGTTTTGAGCTCTGTAAAAGGCAATTTCAGAAGCTTGAAGGGACTAGGTCGCCTAGGGTGGTGACCTAGTCCTCCTGGTGAATTTTTAGAGATTTTTTAGAATATTTTGATATATTCAAGTGGTTTATGTGTTGTAAAATGAAAATCTAATAGGAAAATGTAGAATCTGAGAAAGATTTAATGTTTTAAAATACAAAAAGGCAGCCTACATGCACTTTTCACTAATGCAAATTTTGAAACCCTAGGATGCAACTTTACTAATGCAACATGTAATGCAAGTTAAGCCTGGGACAATGAAGGACTCTAAATCAGACAAGAGGGTGTAGGAAAGTCAGGTTCACCAAAATGAACCACCAAAAAGATGATAATATTCTAAAAGAGAAAGAGGATTCCCCTTACTAGGCCCTTAGGGTTTTTCACCTAAAGAGCACTTGGTTTAGGAAATGGCTCTCTTTCCACTTAATGATATACCTTTTTAGGTGAGTTCATTCAAAGAGTTTTTGTGATGTGTGTGTGGATGTGTCAAGTGTAATAAAATTAAAATAGAAGCTAACTATGAATGTAAAACCTAAAGAATGCAACTATGCTGGAAAACACATAATGATATGCAAACATATACAAAATGACCTAAGAATGTACACTAAACTAAACAAAAATGGAGGAGATAGAATGCGTGCACCTAGAATTTGAAGAAGGATCTGATGTAGGTCTAGAATTTTGATGAAAATGTTACAGAAGCCGAGAGGGACACTTGTGCCAATCTGGGCAACCTAGTCCTAGATTTGAGGAAACTGGTCTGGAGCCCATTTATGCCAAATGGGTGTCTAGAAATGTGAAAATCACAAAAAAGACCTATCCATTGGGACTAGGTCGCCATTGTTGGTGAATTAGTCCTCTTTAGGATTTCTGGAAATTTTGAAGGGGAAACGGAAGCCCCTAGTTTGCACCTTGGTTCTTCACAGTTGTCCACTTTTGAAACTCTGATATTCGGGCCTGAAAGTGACTTTTGGTGGATGTTTGGACTTTCCAAGCAAGGAGAGGTCTTCGAAAAGTCTTCAATGATCTCCAATGTACCTAAATCTACAAATATAGAAGGAGAGAAAGATAAAAATGTTGATTGTTAGGGATTAGGGGTTTTCCTTAGTCAAACCCCTTTTAGGTAACTAAACCAAAATAAATAGAAATAATGTAATGAAACATGAAGTAATGGAGTGAGTTACCTTTCCATGATGAGATATCTTGTGTTGTTGTAGCAATCAACCCTTAAATGCTTCAAAAAAGATGTCTTGTTGACTTGGAATGATCAAACCCTAGCTTGCTTGAGAAGAACGATGAGTAGAAGAATGAGGTAGGAGAAAATGAGTTAGAAGAAGTTAGAATTTTAAGGTGAAAAAGATGAGAAAAACCTTTATTTATATAAGTTATGCCCTAATTTCCTCGAAATAACACCATACAGGCTTACCTTAGGGTTTTAAAGAGAAAATCCCAAAAGAAATTTAAGTTTATTTCAATTTTTATGCCACATAGAACTAGGTCACCCAAGGTGGCAACCTAGTTCACCTGGGAAATTTTCATTGGTTGTCGGGAATTATCATGTGGTAAATGATGTTTGTCGGGATTATCTCATGAAAACACACTAAGATAGGACTTATATGTGCATTAAGGGGTCGTTATAGCATAAGGAAGGGTTGATTTAGTGATGACAAGCCTAGGAGAATGTGAAAATGTTTTACAACACCTTACAACACTTTGGCACAAGGCTTGGAAAGAGGTAAAAAGACGCTAAAAAGGTCCAAAATCCATAGGCAAGGATCCAAATGAGCAAAAAGTGTCAAAGGCTACACTTTTTGGCGACACAAGAACAAACCAAAAAGATTATTAAACCAAACCAATTCATCACAAGGCTAGGTAAGATGTATATAAAAATGAGAAAGCATGGAGTGGAGTCTAAAAAACAAAAACTATGGCAGATTAGCATCGTAAACACACCACCAAGAACCATTTGCCATGTAGTCAGCCACCCTGACACCAAAAAACCTCACACATGGTTCTTTTAGAGATCTATCCCAATCCACCTCAAAAAGAGGTGAGTATAAGAGCCACTTATCTTCCCAAAAGTTTATAAAAATACCATTTCCCAATTTCAATTAGACTCCTTTGAGGATAAAGGTTTTGCTATTAAGGATATTCTTCTAATTTTTGGAAACAAAAAGAACAACATGACTACTAAGGAACTCATCCATGTTTCTATTGTGGTAATTTCTCCTATAAATCTCGATCCATTCACTCTTCTCCTTCATGAACCTCCAAGTTAGCTCAATCGGCATAGAAGTGTTGAAATCCTTAATTTTTTTGATACCAAGATCTTCTAATTTTTAGGGTAAACTCACTTTATCCTAGGCCACTAAAGGAATTCTCTTTCTATCTTCGGAACAAAACCATAAGAATCCATTTTGAATCTATTCCAACTTCTTAAAAACTCTTTGAAAAGGCTCATAGTGTAGATAGGGAGATTTTGCAAATAAGCTTTAAGCAACTAAACCTTCCCGGCCTAGTTGAGTAGAACCCCCTTCCAACTAGCCAATTTGGAATAGAATTTATCTGCTAAGTCCATTCAAAATAAATCTAAGACCTTGAAAAAAATGGTAAGCCAAGAAAATTTGAACGAAAATCCCCAATTTGATACTGAAGAGTACTTTCAATCCTTTGTTGACAAGCAATGGGTGTGCTTAAAAAAATGATAGAGCTCTTGGAGTAATTGATTTTTTGACTTGAAGCCTTTTTATATCAATTCAAAATGGAATTTAGGGACTTCACATCTCCAATCTATGCTTGCCCCAAAATCATCATGTCATCCAAAAATTATTAGTGAGAACTATGAGGGCTAATTGAGTAGGGGGGTGCCCCTTTCAAGATCCCCACATTAATAGCCATAAGCATAAGTTGCCCCAAATATTCAACCATAATAACAAACAATAAAGGGAAAGTAGGGTCCCCTTGATGGAGCCCCCCTAGAAAACATAAAAAAAAACTCGAGGGAGATCCATTGACAAGAGCCAAAAACTTTGGAGATTATACCATTGAAGAATTATTTCAAGAATTTTATCTTCAAACCCAAACATCTTCATCACTTTTTGAAGGATGCTCCAGCCTGTCATAGGCTTTCATGAGATCCAACTTAAGAAGGAATCCTTCCTTTTTGTTAATGGATATTGAATGGACAACCTCATGAATAGAAATAGTTGAGTCCATAATTTATTTTGGGGACACAACCACTTTGCTTATTAGCAATAATTTTAGGAAGGATGTTATGTGCAGTGTAGATAAATGTGCACCTTTACATTTTCACTCTATGTTTGGGTCCCTTAATATAATTGGACTTAATTAAGCCTCCAATTGGCCCAATTATGCATTTAAAATCCTAATTAATCCTATTTTCCAAAATGGGAACTTGTATTAAATAATTAAAAACATTAATTCAAATGTCTTAGAAATTGAGTGTCTTGGATTTAGGTCCTCCTTAAGTTGAGGATCTCAAATTTTAATATATTTTTGGTGGCATTTTCATGATTCAAATTCAAATTTCAATTGTCAACCTTTGATGTTTAATTGTCAAGAAATTAGAAAAGCACCTATAAATGCATAGTTATTTTATCAATTCAAAACATCTAGCATTAACGCAACTTCCACAAGAGAAAATATTATTGTCGAAGGTGTTCAAGAGAAGATTTATCAGTCTTCTACATCAACATTCAAGATCTCAAGCATCATGTCAAAATTATTTGCATCTATGCATGCATGTTTTTGGAGCTAACATTGTGCTGTAGGTTTCAAGCATTCAAGCATCAAGATCAATATCCTATCAATTTATTTCATGCAATATCAAGACCTTGAAGAGATGTGTTAGACTTCAGTCCTTCAAGGATCTCCACTAAAGGGCTTGGTGAGTTGCAACATAGCATTTTTCATCCATCATTCCTTCCATTCATGTTTCATTTCATTTCAAGGTTTAATTACCAAAGCGGGGCTTGACCAAGGAAAACCCTCTTTCACCAAAAACAAGCAATTTCCCCTCTCTTTGTATGTGTAATTTGTAGGGAAAAAGGATTGAAGATTAAACAAAAGTTCAATTTTTCAAAGTTGTCAAAGTTGTTAAAGTTGTCATGAAAGTTGTCAAGACATGGAATCTTACTTGCATAATTTATTTCTGACTTTTCGACAGTGAGATCTAGAGAAATCAAGAGTGAAAATCTAGAAGTAGAGGACTGTGAAATTAGATTTTGGATCCCTATATTAGTAGGACCCATTTTCCCTAGGGCGAATTTGTCCTAGGAGGACACTCACAAACAAATTTTGGTGACTGGTACACATCAACTCACCCTTCTCAAATCTATCAGAATTCTGATGTTTCTGATTGTTTTATGCTTTAAATTGATGATTCAAGTTTCACATTACGTAATTAAGTTCATTTACTAATTTTAGCTTTTCTCCCCAAAGTGTTGTTCAAGCATATTTTACCCCGTCTTGTCATAAGGAAATTTGCAAGATCTCCAATAGGGTTGACTCACCTAGGGTTAAAATTCAATTCTACCTTTGGGGATCTCATTTTCTAATGAAACAAGGAAGATAAGGTGCATCACACATTCAATCACCCCGTTTTGAAATTGTGATTTTGGGACAAGTAACAATTCCTTTCATTATTTTTTGTCATGTGAATATTGGAAATGTTTTCATTAAATAGATGTGTTAATTTTATGGAACTTGGATGAGATAATAGGTTATTTTCTGATATGTGATACATGAAACCCTATATGAATTCATCTTTCTTATGTTAGATATAGCATTCCATATTTAAAACCCTAATGAAATTCTTTTCCTTCAAACAACCATTTTTGGAAATAAATCTGTGTTTGTTTTCTCTCTTTTTTTGAAACTTTATATTATGTATTTTGGGAAAACTAGGTTTTTGGCCCCATGTTAGCCTTATCTAGGGTTTTCTATTTTGTTTCATTTTTTTGTTTCTTTCCCTTTTTCCCTCCTAGATAAAAGGACACCCCTAAAAAAACATATTTCTATCTTATAAAGGAGTTATCCCTTTCAAACATGGTGGAATATCTCTAATCCAATAATGATATCTCCAACTATTGTAAACTTTGTCACTACCCATTAGTTGAGTTAGACTATTTTTAACAAAAATATCACAATAACAAGCCTATATACCAAAAACCAAAATATAACAAATGATAATCATAAAGGAAGAATAATTATGATAGATAAATATTATGACAGTTTCAATTTCAATCAACATGTTTTAATAAGAGAGAATCCAAACACTTTGCATCATCCCAAAATTAATAATGGGGAAGACATGACATGTCCTAATTTTTTTGAGTAAACATGAAGGAGATTGCAATGTATCAATGCATTACATTTTTCTCGAAATGCTTTGGTACATAGAGAAATACACATAGGAAGAATGACATGGAAAAATAGAAGAATTCCAAAATAGGACATTATTCATGTGTATTTTCCCTCGTGAGAGTAATATGGGTCCTCTAGGTTAAACTAAGGAACATATAGAATAAACAAGCCTCATAACTCAATAGCAACTAAATTGTCATTCTCCCAAGGTTAGTAGTGAATCATTCATGTGGTGTTAAGAGATCCTAAGGTTTAAATATGGTTAACATAAGAGGAAAACAAGGAATATCAATCAATGCATAAAAAATTCCAAGGAGAGAGGTGATTCTCTAATGTGCTAGGAAGGTGTCCTAGAGTGATGTTGGTGGTGCTAATAATTAATGGGAAAGTCCCAATAGAGAATGATGGAAGATCATGTGTAAGGGCCAAGAATGTTTCACTGGGAAAGTGAGGTTTCATTTTAGGTGTAGAAGACACAACAATTATAGGACCCTTTATATTGCCAATAGATGTGGATGGTTTAGAATCTATGGCTTAAACTACGAAGTAGCCACCACATTTAAAAAATAAGGCAATGTAGTAAGTATTGAGATATTAGAAAGAGTCATGAGCTAGGGTTTAGGGTGATGGTGGAGAGGATTGAGATAGGGTTTAGATTTGCATTTAATTTTAGGGAGGGGAGTAACAATGTTCAGGCTAGAAGGGTGGAGCATATTGGGAAGGAGGAATGATGTTTCTTAGTGGAAGACAGGTGTTGAGACTTTGGAAAGGAGAAGGGTATGGCTTGAGAGTTGGGAATTTAAAGAATAGATTGGGAATTGAGAAATTGGGAAGAGGTGTCAAGTATAGAGGTAGGGAGACGAGTGGAAACTAGAGGAATAAATACCTCAATAGCTCAAGGTTGTCATTGTTGTCATTGAGTGCATGAATGACTAAAGTGGTTGTTGTAAAATGGGTTGGCTTTAGGAAAGGGGGGAGGAAGAGTTTTGGATGTAGTTGGAATGAGATTTGGTTGAGGATGTGGGATGATTTAATGCTAAGATTTAGACTAAGGATGGCTTTGGGTTCTTGGTTGAGGTACAAATTAGGGATGATAACAAGTTTAGGTGAAGGAGGGTTAATGGATAAATACCCAAGGTTGGAGATGGTCTAATAAGGAGTGCATTGAATAGTAAAAAATTGGATAAAAAAGGTGAATTTTATTTTAGGGCTTATTATATCATTTACTTTATAAATCCTAACTCTTGTTAATTGTATCCATTATGTAGATGACAAATAATGTTTAATCTCCAAACATTGTGGAAAGGGAAAAATGATACACCTATGTGAGAGTGGGGATATTATTTATTCTCCATGATACTTGAAATATCATATAAGAAGGGATTGAGCAGGGAGGTTACATAAAAACCATCAAAATTAGGAGTTACTGATGATCTTCCCAATTTGGGTATTATGATAAGGCATTCAATTATGATAGAGTGGATATATGTTCTAAATTAGTTAATATGGTGACTATGATATAACATATGTTGTGAAAATAATGTGTAAAAAATGTAAGTTGCTTTCTATTTTTGGTTGCCTAACCATGACTACGGGGTTGGGTTTTTTCTATTGGCCCATGATTTTGACTTCTAGTTTGGGAAACCACTTGTTGGTTTCTTAATTTTTATTTTCTTATGTAGAGGGTATTGGATATATATTTACAAGGTTATCTTTCAAGTAATATTATGCTACTAGATTATTTATAGAAAGGGATAATCATATTCTATTGATGTACATTTTATTGTCATTAATACATGCTTAGGTCTCTTTCATGGTTATATTTTTTCTTGCAAGGGTTACCCCTATATGTTTGTTGTCCATATGGTTTGCATACTTATATTTTATTCTCCATTATTTCGTTCATATTTGATGGTTTATCACATGTTTAATTGGATTAAAAAACTTCATTATTAATAATCCCATTATAATGTTAGTGTTGTATTCAACATTTGGTATCAAAGATACAACTTGATTTTAGAGAGGGACACCTTTCTTCTAGTGTTGTGGATTTTTTTATCACTTTAGTGAGAGTATTTTGGTTAAATGGTTTTATAGATCTCATTTTGTTTAGACAATTGAGGCAAGCATATCTCATTCAAAGATTGAGAAGGTGAATAGATCCATGTATGAATTATGGAAATAAAAAATGAGGGGATATGTTGGAGGAAAGGAATTAATGGAGAGTTTTGATACACAAAGAGAATAACATTAGGTTATTGGATGAAGACTACAATAAGCTCAACAATAATTCTCAAGGAATAATATGGTTGTGCCTCTATAATTTTATCCTTCTAAATGTTTCTTAGGGGAATATTGCATACAAGTTGTGGAGAAGGATAAATAAAATCTATCAAATAGAAAGTCTAATAAATAAATTATATTTACATAGAAAGTTATATTCCTTGAAAAACAAAAGAAGGGGACTCAATAATCAAACATCTTAATTAATTTTAATTTATGTTTGAGTCAATTAGGAAGTATAGATGTTAAGCTTGATAAAGAGTATAAATTTAATTTTTTCTTTGCTCTTAACCCAAATCTTAGAAGAACATAATAGTTGTAACTAATGGTGGCAATATGGAGCTCAAGATGGATTCCCTTGTCTCTAATTTGGTAATTGAAGAAATGAGGAGGAAATCAATGGATTAGGGTTCCGAAATACACTTGCATATTCAAGATAAATCTAAAAAAAGCATGATAAGAAAAAGTGGGATAAGGAGAGATTCAACTCAAGAGGATGGTCTAAAACCTTGGGAAAGATTAGATTAAATTTTTGGAATTCTGGGAAATGGGACGAATTGAAGGAATGTAGAAATAAGGAAAAAGACTTGTGAGTCCTTTTTATAAAAAATATTTGATGATGAAAATGGTGTTTTATTCATTTTTTCTATCATTACTAGTGCTAATTTGTGGTTTATTATATTTGCTTCATATCATATAATGGTGATGAGGTGTTCCTTGATGATAATATTTAATAATAGATTATGGGAAAAAGGAAGGTAAAATTTATGTTCAATGATGGGAGAGAAAAATCTCACATAGATGTGTTTCATATTATAGACCTTGCATGGAATTTACTTTTGGTTTCTAGGATGAATGATGTTAAAATGAACACCATATTTGACAAGGGTGATTGTAGATTGGGTAAAGGGAATTCGGTACTAGCTAAGGGCATTAAGTGTGGTACTTTGTTTGATTAAATGCATCTACATATTGTCACTCTACCTATGTAACTAAAAATGCTAATTCATGCATGTCGCGGTACCAAAATTTGGACCATATTAGTAAAAATATCCTAAGACTATGATTAATAAAAATATATTGGATGTTTTATCTGATTATTTAATATATTTTGGCATTTGGGAGAACTATGTGTTTGGAAAACATAGTAGAGTTAAGTTTAGTTCTAGTAGCACTACACAAAGAGATTATTGGAGGTTATTCATAATGATGTTTTTAGTCATGTGTATATTTATTCAATTGGTAAATATTATTATTGTGTTTAAAATTATATGGATCATAAAATAAATGTATCAAGGTTAGATAATGGAAGGTAATATTTCTCTAGGTAATATGATTATTTCTATAGAAATTCATGTGTTGGAATATGAAAGACAACTCCTTATACACCATAGCAAAATTGTACCATATAAAAAATGAATATGACTTTGATGGATAGAACTATAAGTGTGCTTAGAAGTAGCAAATTTCCTTTGACTAGTGTTTCTAGGTTGAGGTTATAAGTATTGCATGTTATTTGATTAATATATCTTCTTATTCTACTCTAGTAAATAAGACATTGCATGAAGTGTGGGTAGGTAAAAATCCCTTTGATTCACACATTAGATTTTTTTGTGAGGATTTTATTCATGCACCTATAGAAAAATGGTCTTTAAATGTATTTTAATTAGTTATGGTGATAATTTTAAGGGTTATAAGGTTTGGAATTCTCTAATCTTGAAAATGGTCTATTCTAGAGATGTGTATGTTTATAGAGTCGAATATAATCCTGAACAAATAAAAGAGAAAGAGAAAAGACTATACAATTTGAAAGCAAAATAGAGAAGTGAGAAAATACATAGGTGGAAGAACAAGTTAGAAAAGAGGATGCAAAGGAAGGAGGTTTATATTTAAAGAGTTCAAAATAACAAGAACCATAGTATTTTACTATAGCCTTGAGAAGGTTAGAAAAGAAAAGAAAAACTTGATATATATAGCCCACTATATTTTCGTTGTCTATTTGGTTTGCCTTGTACTAGCTAGATAAGCATGGATCTATGAATGGAGTTCTTTCTTCAAAGGAGCATAAGCCTTGTCTAGAGTCTATGGCGGAGATGTTGATCTTGGATAGTTTTGAGACATAGGATCTAATATATTTCCTAAAGGGAAGGAAGCCCATTGGATTCAAGTTGATAGTTAAAAGAAAATTTAGAGTAGATGGATAGTTGGAGTGTCACGAGGTAAGATTGGTGGAAAAATGATACCCCAAACTTGATGGGGTATATTTTAGTGAAATATTCTCTTATTACAAAACTAACTTCTATGGGATTCCTAATTTTTACTACAACTTATGATTTTGAAATAGAGAAAATGGATATTAAAACTATTTTTTTATGTGGGAATCTTGAGGAATAAATTTATATGAGACTACCTGACAAAAATAAAATATGGTTTGCAAGTTAAAATAATCTCTGTGTGGTTTGAAGAAGATATCTCAAATGTGGTATCAATGTTTTTTATGTTTTTATATTGTAACATGGTTTTGTTATGAGTGATTGTGGTCATCATATTTATTTTAAATTGGTTTATGGATGGTTAAAAATCATCATTATATATGTTGATGACATGTTGTTCATCGGAGACCATAAGGGTATGATTAGGGAACTCAAAACTTAGATTTATCATACCTTTGACTTGAAGGATTTGGGACCTAAAAATACATCTTGGGTATGGAGATTAACAAATATTAGGTTCAAGAAAAGCTTTGTATTACTATAAATAAGTATGTTAAAACTATTTTGTAATAGTTTTCTACACATGATTATAAGCCATGATTTTTCCTTTACCTATTCCATTACTAAATTATATTTGGATCAATTCATAAGTTAGACGATGATTTTGAAAATATTTGTAATGTTATTATGATAGTGATATAGGTTGTTTAATGTATGTTATGGTTTGCATGATACAATAAATTTATCAAGTATTGGAAGTTTTTAGTGGGTTTCTGTCTAACCTTGGTAACGAGCATTGAAATTATGTGAAAATGGTTTTATGTACTTGCAAGGGGATTCTTATTATTATAAAGAGAATGATGGTGTGGTCATGTTGCTTTCTATTTAGGCCTTTTTGGATTCATATTGGGTTAGTGATTTGGACAACATAAGTTCCACAAGTAGCTATGTGTTTGCTTTGTTTGAATGTGCAATTAGTTGGACGAGTGAGAGATAATCCAAATTATATTGTTGACTATAAAAGTAGAGTACATAGTTGTGACATAGACATGTAAGGATGCATTATGGTTACAAAGATCATGTTCAATTTGAGTGTGTACATGTTAGTATTGGATCTAATATCCAAATTATTGTTTGTTTGGAAGAGAATTTGAGGTACCATGTTCATATTAAGCATATTGATGTATAATATCACCGTGTTTATAAAATTGTTGAGGGGTAGAGTCACGATACTAAATATTGGTAATTTATCTATGTTTTATCTATTCTATCACTAATCTTGTGAGCATGGATATTTTTTGTTGGTGCAAAAAGTTCACGTGCCTTGCCTCTTCTGGTGCTTGATTCATTAATTTTTATTCCTTATGATGTTTTTGCAATATAAATGTTATGTGGGAGAATGCTAGGATTATGTGTTGTTCACCTTCCAAATCTCAATTTTTGTTAATTGTATTTAATTATGTAAATGATAAATAATTTATGATGTCCAAAAATCATGGAGTGGGCAAAATAAGATTCCCATGTTAGAGTAGGGGTATCATTTATTTACCATTTATTCTCTATATACCTAGAATATAGTGTAAGAAGGCATTGAATAAGGAGATTACATATGAAAAGTCATAAATAGGAGTTATAAAGGATCTTACCAATTTGAGTATTGTGATAGGGTATTCAATTCCCTATAGAGCACCTGGATTTTAGAAATTGGTCAATATGGTGGTTATGACAAAATCTATGATGTATAATAAATACATGTAAGAGATATAAGAGTAAAATTTTATTTTGGGTTGCTTGACCATGATTATGGGGCACTAGAATTTTTCTAGTGGCTCAAGTTTTGACTCCTAGTTTTCATATATTACTTTATGGTTTCTTGTTTTCAACTTTCCTATATAGTGGAGGCTTGGGATATAGGTTTAAAAGGTTTTTTGCAAGTACTCTTATGTTGCAAAATTATTTTCAATTAGAGAGATGCCAATTATATTGGTGTGCACTTTTACTACATATGATTAATACAAGCTTGGGTCTCTTTAGTGGTGGTATTTTTTCCCATAAGGGTTTCTCTATGTATATATGGTATTCACATGGTTTACACATTTATGCTTTCTTCTCAATTAATTTTATTAATATTCTATGGTTTACCATACTTTTTATTGGATTGAAACACTTTATTATTAATATTCTCATTGTGTTATTCACCCTACATTCAATATTTGATGTACTAGTGGATGATGAAGGGGATGGATTCTATCACTTACAACTACGAGTGTCCTAAGAGGAGGTGAAAGTCATCATTGGAAGGAATGATTTGGGATTGTGATTCATACCAATTTTGATTTAAAAATGGTTGGGAGGATGACATGCTTGAATGTTCTAATGTAGGCACCATTGGCACACCTTGATGATACTTTCGAGGTATGATGTGTCTTTTGATCCAAAGCAATGCTAACCAAGTAATATTGCATGAATATATTGAATATGCAATTGGATTCAACCACTATGCCATTGATCCATCTAAAGTAAATGTGAGCCTCAATATACAATGGGATTTTATGGTTTTTGTGAGGGATTTATTTGGTAAGAAAGGTGATGATAAGACAATGAAGATGATGAAGAAGGCTATCAATAGAAGGAGAGTGAGAGGATCTATAAGGGATGGAGGAGATAGAAGGAAGGTAGGAACTAGATGGTCCTAACTCAATGGCACTTGCTATCTCTAAAAATGAGATTTTAGAAAGGGGAGATGTGGTGAGCATAATCTTAGAGTTAGCGAGGGAGGTAGAGGTGGGCTCAAATGAGGAAGATACCACCAAATCAACACAATTGGTATTTAACTATTTGAGGAAGGGGTTAGTGAATATTTTAAAGTTGACATTTGGAGGTACCGCTAATGTTTTTCTTTGATCATTAATCTCTTGTACCTATACTATGTTATTTTCAATAAGATCCTATACAAGGCGTTGTCAATTCATACATTTTTCAGTGTCATGGTTGTTAATACAATGGTTTTGGATAAAATATTTGGGGTTATAGGTATTGGGTAAGGATTGGGAAGTGTCCATGGGATGGATAGAGAAATCTAGATTAGGTTATAAGGCAAAAAACTAGCAAAGGATAAAATAGAGAGGATAGGATAATTTTGTTCACATATAGTTGGCTTGTGAATGAATGGAGATGGATAATATAGAGTAATATTTGAGATCAACTTGATTGATGATAGGTTTAGAGTTGGTTTTTTTGGACAAGAAGTTTTTATTGTTCTTCACTATATATTTTTGTATATTTAGTTGATTGGGAAGAGGATGTGGTTGATGAAGATATAAGGGATATTGAGGTTGAAGAAGATGAAATAACATCAAAATGCCCCATCATCCATGAATAGTCTTGAAAAGCGATGAAAATGAAGGAATGAGGGTATTTATGTAAAAGTATATTGTCTCTAAGTTACAAGATAAGGTGTCCTAGAAATATGGTATGTGTGTCGTGTGAATAGTATAAATAATTGAATAATCAACACATAACCAATGAAACATATTATATTAGAGAATTGAATCACATAATTAATCGAATTCAAAACACAATCAATCCCTAAAGCCATTGCATTGTTTCCTATCTCTAAGGATTCCTTGAATCATAAGGGCTCTCAGATTTTGCTTGTACTATGACTTTTAGAATGACCACCTAGAGAATGGATGCTATAAAATGCAATAATTCTAGTTCTTACATGATTTGATAAGCTATATGATATGTTGCAAGTGGTAATGGTGATATGATAATGGAGATGATGCTAAAGACTATGATGTAAATGTTGTATAAAACTACTATGATAATGGGCATGCAACTAAGAACTAAGCCATGTTTCTAAATTTATATGCAAATACTATGCTAAATGTGGCTCTAAATGCTCTAATGCTCTTAAATGCTCAAAGATATTTTTTTCAGAGTAAGTTTGCTCAAATATGGGATATATGAAATGCTAGAGAATGAGGTTGTATTTATAAGATTTTCAAGGCACATTGTGATGTTGCAAGATTCAATGATCAAGAGTATGATCCAAAGAGATCGATGATAGAAAGTGAAGAAATTGGAGGGAATCATGGAGGTTGTCCCCTTTAAGAGAACAAATGGCCAAGTGTTGAAGGGCATCAAATGGAAGGAGAAGTCATGTGCCTCCAATCTTGTTAGGAGTTTGTTGATGGAAATTCCTATTTAGAAATTAGAAATATTCAAATTCATGAGACATATGCTGAGATGGCAGATGAAGTGGAAAGATGTTAGATAATTATGTAGAAATGTGACAAAATTGAATTTAGAAATTCAATTTTAATGAAAGGGAATTAATAAAATAAAACAAATTAGTTAGATTTTTTTATTTAATTAAATCATGAAGAAAATAATTTTAGAAAGAACTTAAGAAAGTGAACTATATAAATAATTTTTCCAATTTATTTATAAGTAGAGAAATTAAAAGAATTTATTAATTAAATACAGGTTGTATTTAATTAATCGATTATCTTGACCAATTTTAGGTGTATACATTTTGCCCCTCCTTGAAGTGATGTGTTTACACATTGCTTCAAAGAAAAATTTTGATATGCCCCAGACACTGGATTTCCAAGTGATGATGGACATATGCCCCCTCGAGAGATAAATCGATGAATTTTTTGAATTTTTTGGATTTTGTGAATTTTTTATGATTTTGATTTTTTCAGCACGTTGCAACGATTTATCTCTCAAAAAATGATATAGAACCTGCCAATGTTGATTAATTGATGAATTAAAGCCCTTTGAAAAATAAAATAAATCACTCCCATAAAAATCCCACTTAATCACCCTTTAAAAGGTAAAAAGGAGTGAAAAGGAAATCATTTGTGCATTTGCAAGTTTGAAAATTTGAGAGAGTGAGTGATTTTGAGCAACTTTGAGCAAGATGGTGATTCCAATTCAAACTCATCTATTTGAGCATGTGCGATGTCACAACTGCTCGATATTGTATGGACCTCCGGTATGTACCTTGAAAAACCTCCTCATGATTTGTGCATTTCAATGTTTTCTCATTTTCATGTTTCAAAAACTGATTTTTATGTTTTAGTGCATTAGGTTGCCGAAGTGGCACATCAGTGAACTGTAATAGCGCATTCAAATTTTTAGCGCATAGGGTTAATGTTGTAGCGCATAACGAATTTTAGCACATTGGTGGCTGGATGTAGCACATTGATGCTAGCTTTTAGTGCATTTGGTGATTTAGCACTTTGATGTCATAGGTTAGCGCATCAGTGAAACCTTTTAGCGCATAGGATTATTTGGCGCATAGAAGCACTAAAATGGCGAATTCATAGATTTGGCACATTGAAGCCTTGTTGTGGTGCATCCATGAATTTCTTTGGTGTATTCATGTTTTTAGCGCTTTGAGACACTGTTTTAGCACATCCATACCAAATTGATGACTTTTTGATTGAACTCCCTGATTTTGATGATTTTTTATCGCGTCAACCTTCAATTTGATGTTGTTTGATAATATTGATAGATTGGATCAATGATAGATTGAATTCATGATAGGTAAGGATCAATGATAGATTGATATTGATTGACTTCATGATAGGTGAGGATTAATGATAGATGCTTGTGAGATTTGATCAAAGTCTCATCAAAGCTAATTAGATTGATAGGTTGACTAATGTTTGATTGATTGATTGTTGATGTTCAATATGTTTATGATGATAAGAGCATTCGTCAGTGCTGATGTTGCGGGAGCGTTTCTTGAGGGCCTAGGATTTGATACCACATTTAGATCAGGCTAATCTAAATGTGATTGGACGGTGTGGGTTGAATTCCTTGCTAGATATGCCCCAGATTAGGATTAACCGAGGACTCTTGACAACTTTGGTAGAGAGGTGGCATACCAAACACAACACCTTCCACTTACCCATCGGTGAGATGATAGTCACACCAGAGGATGTCTACCGGATTCTATGTATTCTTGTTATTGGATATTTGGTTGTATATGATGTCACTGAGTAGGGAGGGACCAATGCCTTGAGGAGAGTCTTCGAGGATAACCAAATTTGCAGTTATGAGATCTTGTGGTGGGATATGGTTGATGCCTATGCCACATTTTTGTGTGTGCTTGCTAGATTCATTGGTGGATTCTTATGTCTCGACCGTCAGTTGAAGGGATTGTTAGTTGGATGGGGCCGGACACTAGAGAGCTTGATCATACATTAGCCTCGATATGCCTAAGGATCCTGCGTGCTTGCACATCTGTACCATGATCTTCACTAGGTTGTCTACCTTAGAGCATCCAGTTTATCAGCTGGTGTCACATTGTTATAGATATGGGTGTGGGAGCATATAGCTGTCACAAGACCAGTTGCAGAGAGACAAAGGCTAGCTGGGAGACCCTACGTTCATGGTTACATAGGTCCAATTGTCCAGCATAAGCTGGGAAAACTAGAGTACTGGAGGAGAGTTCTTGATGATTTATATTTTGTGACATTTAGGCTTTATCTTGATTGTGAGTACTGGCTAGAGGATGATACAAAGATTCCCTATGTGTGCATAGCCATATATCCGATCGGGAGGACACCTTTCATCATTGAGAGATTCTTTCTAGGGAGAGTACATCGACAATACGACAAGGTACAGGGCATGCCCCAAGAAGTGGCTCATTATGCACGACAACCATAGGATATACCAAAGTGGGGACCTGTGCTATCTTACAAGGTTTCCTATCAGGAGTACTATGGATTTCAATCGGTGATTTGGGAGTATCATCCTGAGATTATAGAGGCTACCTGCTCAAAGGACTATGCTCAATACTTCTTCACCCATCCTTTCCATCGATATCGAGCCCATATGAGCCCATGCCATTATTAGATGATGATGAGAGGGCACCACCACGTATGCCCAGACAGAGGAGAGGTGGAGGAGATGATGAGGAGGAGGGAGAGAGCAGTGATGTGGATGGAGATGGAGATGGTGGGGATGGCGGTGGTGATGATGGTGGTGGCGATAGAGGTGGTGGCAGTGATGGTGGCAACAGAGGTGGTGGCGGTGTAGCATTTGATGTTCGGGACTTCATGGTACCTCAGCGAAGGAGGTCTCTAGTGGCCGCAACACAACAACGTGTGCAGATCAGGCTACCCTCATAGCAACAATAGACACAGATAGCTACTTTACAGGTGCAGGTTTAGACACTGCAGGGTCATTTGGCACAGGTTTAGGCCTTTTTAGTACAGGCTTAGTTACAAGTACATGGATAGGTATAGGCTTAGGCATAGGTTGTTGCTTTGACGGCTGAGAGGGATGCAACTAGACAACAGGGTGAGTAGGTAGTGGCCTTGGTCGACAGATTGCAGAAAGTGGCAGAGGGTACCACTATAGGTGATATGATGAGAGAGGTCACATGGGTCGCCAAAGAGGTCGAGTATTATCGAGGTCAATATCATGTAGTTATTCCTACAAAGTAGAGAGTTAGCTATGCATAGTCCATATTAGCACGCAACCACTCTCTGACTACCAAAATGGTTGTGACTCAACCACCATGTAGAGATCTCAGTCTAAACCCAGGTATAGGTGCAACAGGTGCAGGTACATCAAGTGGTGTTGTAGGAGGCTTAGCGAGGCCAACGAGGTCTAGGGGGAGCACCTCATAGCTTCATGGTCATATCTGTTGTATTTGAGACATTTGATGTATACACCAACATTATGATATACTCCCACATTTTTGATGATGTACCTCTTCATATGTTGATATCATTTGTACACTTGACATTATGATTTTGAGATTATATATGACATGCAACGATGATTAACGATCCATATGTGCTTATATGATGTTTATGATGGATGTCTTATAATGAATGGATTTAATTTCTATTTTGTATGCTATGTGATGGTTTATATGCTTACATGAAAATGATGTAGGGATGTGATGATAATTCTATATGTTCCTATGCTATGATGCTTATCTGATGTTCATATGTTGCTTATTTTAATTATGACATGATTATGTATGGATGCAATGATGATATGATAATGCATAGATTCTATGATGCTTTATGAATGATGTTTTATGCTATGAGATGGATGCAAACGAAATGTGATGCAACTTTTTCGAATTTTCCTGATACAAATATATGGTGTAATGTAATGGATGGATGAATGATATGCAAAATGATCATGTAATGCAATTTGTTATTTTTGTATTTTCCAGATACAAATATGTATGAGATGAATTTGATTATGAAAATGTGATGTAATGCACTTCTTTTTGTGTTTTCTAATGTAAATATTATGATGCAATGTATGGATAGATGAATGATATTTTTAATGCATTCTAGTGTATGTATGATATGCAAAATGATTATGCAAATATATGGAAATGATGTGTTTTTGGTAATGTCAAGTGTACTCAATCCGTTTAATGACAGAGATAACATCATTTTTTTAAATTGTGCCAGCCTTGAAAAATCCCAAAATACAAATGCAAAACTAATATGGGTGCAAATCTAATCTACCATGCAGGTCTAAAATGCAAGGTTGTCATTATGTTTAGCCGATATGTCATGCTTTTTATCATCATTGACCTTTTATTATGTTGAAATTTAGTACAAACATCGATGGTATAAGTAGACCATGATCACCTGAGTTCAACTTCCATACAACTTCTGTTGTGTTTTGATAGTGCAAGATAACACAAGCATATAGGTATAAATGGACTGAGATGATCAGAGAATCACTTGCATAAACAGACAAGAGTTAATCATTTTCTCATGCAAATTCAAAATGTCATCAATGATATTTTATAGAGCATGTCTCGCAACAATTTGTACAGTAGTAATGATTGAATCATAGACAACAAGACAAAGAAAAGATCATTCTCCTTCCTAGCCCCTCTAATTCAGGACATCATCGAGGTACTCTAGAGAAATGATAACAACAATCAAGATACAACAATCGAACATACACATTAAAGTGATCAAACCATGATTCAAAAGATGTCCATCCAGTGAGATTTGATTGGTTTGTCTTGATGTTGATTTGGATGGTCGATTGTTTGATTGATTGTGATTGATGTTTAGCATGGTTGTTGTTGTTTGCAAGGTTGTCTTGTTGTTGTTTGCCTATTATTTTAAGCTCAAATCGGTTTTCCCCTAGTGAGTTTAGGATTTTTCCCCCAATGAGAAACAAACCAATTATTACAAATATGTACATTGATAACCAAGCCAAAGTGGGACACAACTACAACAATCGGATATGCTCATGAAGCTCATTTTATGATAGGCATGTATGCGCAATGATAGCGAAAGTGGACGGACAACACACGTTCTAACAGATGGAGAAGCTGATTCATCACAAACATCACCTATTTACTAGGTTTTCACTACTTGTTTTTATTGCACTTTTTTTAGATTTTATGATTTTTTTGCCTTTTTCATTTTTTTCTTTTTTTCTGATTTTTTTTGTATTTCTTCGGGACTTTTTTCTGATTTTTTTGTATTTTTGATCTTTTTGATTTTTTTTGTATTTCTTTAGGACTTTTTTCTGATTTTTTTGTATTTTTGATCTTTTTGATTTTTTTTGTATTTCTTCAAGACTTTTTCTGTTTTGTTTTGTATTTCTTCAAGATTTTTATACCATGCAATGGATGAATTACGTGTAGAAATTTTTGAGATGGAGGCTATTCATAGGTTCCTCAAATAAATGATCTTCAAGCATGGATAGTTGGTATGCTCTTGATCCATAGATTGATACAATAACAAAGGGTCCTAGCCACTTTGGTTCAAACTTTCCTTTATTCTCTTTGTCTTGTTGATTGTGTGGATTTTCCTTCAGTACGAAATTACCAACCTAAAATGTTCTTGGTTTGACCTTGTGATTATAACTTCATGACATTCTTTACTGATATGCTTTCAAGTGATTAACTGCAAACTGACGACACTCATCCAATAGTTCCAACTCTTGTAATCTAGATACCCGATAGTCTTCATCTGAGATGATGCCTTTCAATGACACACAAAGTGATGGTATCTCAAACTCAATAGGTAAAATGGCCTCTAATCCATAGATGAGAGCATATGGTGTAGCTCTTGTCGGGGTGTAGATACTAGTGCGGTATGCCCACAAAGCAGGGTTCAGTTGAATGTGCCAATCACGTCCAGCATCGTTGACGATTTTCTTTAGGATTTTTAGGATGGTTTTATTTGAGGCCTCTGCTTGGCCATTCCCTTGAGGATAGTATGGTGTAGAAAATCGATGTTGGATATGAAACCTTTCACAAAGCTCTTGGACACCTTGATTTTTAAAAGGTCAGCCATTGTCAGTGACAATTGACTGAGGAATACCATACCTACAGATGATGTAATTTAAAATGAAGGATGCAATTTGGTTACCAGTGATGGTAGTTAAAGGAATAACTTCAACCCACTTCATGAAATACTCAGTGGCCATGATTATGAATTTGTGCCCGTTGGAAGATGGATGGATTTTCCACACAAGGTCAAGTCCCCACTGCCAAAAGGGTCAGGTTGATGCAAATGGCTGGATTTCTTGTGTTCGTGCATGTATGAGGTTACCATGGATCTGACATTTCTTGTATCTCTTGATAAACTAGAAAGACTCCTTCTCCATATTCAACCAGTAATACCCCAAACGTAGGAGTTTCTTTGCTAGGGTAAGACCACTTGAATGTGTTCCACAGATACCCTCATGAACTTCCTGTAAGGTTGTTTCAGACTCATCACATTCTAGAAATCGAAGGAGAGTTCCATAAAGACCTCTTCAATAGAGTACATCCATGATAAGGGTGTATCGGGCGACATGACTGATGAAGTTTCATTTTTGGTTTCGTGATAAGTCGAGTGGAAGGGTGTTATCTCTTAGGTAGGTGTAGATCTTCCCATAGATTGAGGTATCAGCATCAAGTAAATGGAAAATGACTTGGGACTCGATATCGTCATAAGCAAGGGTAAACAATTGTTCCACTATGAACTCATAATGACTCCTTTTATCTAGAATTTGTAACAAAGAAGTGATAGTGGCCATAGTGTTAGTAGCTTTGTTGTCTGTTCTTGGGATTTGTTCAAATTTGATAGTAAAAAAGTATTTCTTAAAGTCATCAATCATCCTTTTATAGGGCATTAATTTATCATCCTTTTTTTGATAGTCATCATTGACTTGATTTGTGACCATTTGAGAATCTCCATAGACTTGCAACTCTGTGATTTTCCACTCTACAACTATCTTGATGCCAATGATCACTGCTTCATATTCTGCCATGTTGTTAGTGCAGGGGAACAATAGTCTGTATGATTTTGGAATAGTATGCCCTTTGGGGGGTGACAAATAAAATTCCCGCTCCCGCTCCATGTTGAGTGTATGACCCATCAAAGTATAATATCAATTGTTTTGTTGTTATGGTAAGGACATCAGCATCTGGAAACTCAATTTGTAGAGGATGATCATCATGTAATGGTGCTTCAGCTAGTTGATTTGTTATGGATTGACCTTTGATGGATTTCCTATCGACATACTAGTTGTCAAACTCACTCAGTATCATTACCCACTTTGCCAGTCTTCCTATTAGATTTGCCTTGTTGAGCAGATATTTCAATGGATCAATTTTGGCTATTAAATTGATGGTATGAGTTAGCATGTAATGTCAAAATTGTTAAGTGGAAAACACTACTGCCAAACAAGCCTTTTCAATGGATGTGTAATTAGTTTCATAGCCATCTAATGTTCTGCTGGTATAATAGATTGCCCTTTCTTTTTCTGTTGAATCCTCTTGCGCGAGCAAAGCTCCCAATGATGTCTTAGTTGTTGCTATGTATAGTAAGAGTGGTTTTCATTCTATTGGTGGTACTAAGATGGGTGGAATTATTAGATATTGTTTCAATTGGTTGAAATTGACTTCAAATTTTTCATCCCATCTAAAGGAAACATTTTTATGAAGCAAGTGAGTGAAAGGGTGGGTCTTGTCTGCCAATTGTGAGATGAATCTTTGGATAGACTGAATCTTCCTTGGAGTGATCTTAGCTGACTTATGTTCTTGAGAGGAAACATCTCCATGATTTCCTTAACCTTCACGGGATCCACCTCAATGCCCATTTTTGAAACTATATCCCAGGAGTTTTACAGATGTCACCTTGAATACACATTTTTTTGGATTCAATCGTACATTGAATTTTTCCAATCTGATGAAGATTTTGTCTAGGATCTCTAGGTGTCCTTCTTTGGTATATGATTTGGCTAACAAATCATCTACATAGTCTTCCATGAATGTATGTATCATTTCATGGAAGATTGTCATCATGGCTCGATGATAAGTAGCTCTCGCATTCTTTAGTCCAAAGGGCATGACGTTCCAACAAATGTACCCCTTGGGCATGTGAAGGTTATTTTATCCTAATCCTCAGGTGCGATTTTGGTTTGGTTATATCATGAAAATCCATCCATAAGTGACAACATGACATGTCTTGTTGTTAGGTTCACGATGATGTCTATGTTGGGTAGAGGAAAATCATCCTTCGAACAAGCTTTATTGAGATCTCTGAAATTTGTGCAAATCTGGATACTGTTGTCAAGTTTTGAAACTGGTACAATATTGGAGATCCACTCAGCATAATCATTTGGTCTAATAAACCCTACATCTAATAGCTTCTTCAGTTCTGCCTTCACCAAGAGGGCAATATACAAATGCATTTTCCTTAACTTTCGCTTCACTGTTTTTACTCCTGGTGGTAAGGATAAATGATGCATGCTTAAATCTGGATCTATCCCTGGCTTGTTTGCATAAGACCAAGAAAAGTTGACTTTTCGCTCTTCAAAGAATTTGGTGAAGCTTGATTTTTCTTGTTCTATCAGGGATGCTGCTAAATGTAGAGTCTTCACTGTTTCTAATGTGTCAATGTTGATGGTGAGTGGGCTCAATCAATACTTTTGTTCTCTCTCAAAAATGTTTGGGGAGAGTGTCAAATCTCTCATCCTTTGGCACCTCAAATAGGTTTTCACCATTGGATGCACTCTTTTTTTTTACTTTTTCCTGATCTAATACTATCATAGAATGGTTTTCACCATTAGATCGATTTTCTGTGTTATTCATTTTGTAGTTGAGAGATTTGACACTCCCCTAGCTAGAAGCTTCATTCAGAGATTCATTGGTGGAACAAGTTGTGGGTTTGTCAACACAAAGGAAGTTGAAAATGGCATCATCGTTTGAAAAGATAGGGATGCCAAGAGGCTTGGTTTGGTCCTAGTTGATAAGTTTGAGATGTACTAGAGGTAGGGAATCATAAGATTGTTTTAAGACAAAGGCAGTGAGGGTCCTGATGGCAATGTCCTCAAGTAGTCTGATAGCAATGTCAAGGTCTATGATGTAACTCTCCTTTGAATGATTTGTCTTGCTAGGAGTTTGATCATCCTCGCTTGAGCCATCGATAGGTTGTGATCCAAATTCAAGTGAACTTAACTCTGAAATTTGTCCCTCCTCATGTATGGGTGCATACTAATGTATTACATCAATTCCCTTGTCATGAAAAGACTCTTCAGATAATGAATCCCACTCATATTCATTTGAGTAAGTTTAATAGTCATTACTAGCTTGCAGTTGTAGGATTCATTCAACAACCTTTTGGGTGGCTTCTTCTTTTGTTTCCTCTTTATATCTTAATCTTGTATTGTCTTTTGGATTGGTTAAGATGGGTTGAATTGGTTCCATGATGCCTTCTTTTCTCTTACCATAGGTCCTTGTCCTTTGTATCCCATTTTCTCCAAGATCGAAAATCCTTTGCCATACTGTGTTGTTTGTACATTAGTTGTTGCTACTTGATATTCGGCTTCATCCTTGTAAAGCCAGTTTAGAACATCTTTGTCTTCTGCTTCATCAACTATAGTGCCTGCTTTCACAAATCAACCATCAAAAAGTGTGATAGGTTGTGAGCACTATTGTGTTGAGGTTGATGGTTGATCATAGAACTTTGGGGAAAATAATTGCGTGAGACACGAATATTCACCCACGCCTTTATCTTTAACTTGGACCTTTTTCTCAAATTGTTTGGACAAAGTGTTGAGTTCGGCTTCATGATTAACGAATGTAGCAGGGGTAGCTTCTTCCTTTTTCTTAGGCTGTTTAGGAGAGGAACTTGGTTGAATTTCTTTATTTGAGGACGTGGCAAGAATTTTTGACAAAGAATTTGATTGGCTTGAATTACTTGGGGTGGCGGATGTGGAAGCGATAGCTTCTTTGTTATGGGGTGCAAAGACATCCTGGACCGACTTAAGGGTATTGCAATACTGAGGACTATTGGAATCAACTGAAATGGTGATCTCTTTCCCATTTCAAGGGAATTTCAGACATTGATTGTAAGTCAAGGGGATTGCGTGCATCTCATGGATTCAAGGATGACCCAAGAGTATATTGTATGTCAAGTCTTTGTCTAAAAATTGGAAAATTACATATTTTTGAATCAACCCCACTTGAATTGGAAACACAATTAGTCCTTGTGAAGATCTTTCCTTGTCATCATAGGATTTGATGGTGATCTTTTTCCTTGAATCTATTGCATTCACTAAGAATCCTAGTGCACAGATGAGCTTTAAAGCACATATATTGAGACTGGCTCCTCCATCTACTAGAACACGCTTGACCTGACTTTTATGTATTAAGACTTCAATGTGAACCGCTGTGTTATGGGGATGAGTGATGGATGTGTCATCATTTTCCGAGAATGATAGGAAATGAGGTGCAATCAAATGCCCCACCATGGCTTGGAATGTACAAACTTCCAAATCTGTTGGTACTATTATGTCCGTTAGGGCCTTTTCCAAATTTTCCTTGTGGGCAGGTGAAATATTGAGGAGTTCCAATATAGATATTTATGCCGAGATCTTTTGCAATTGATCAACAATATTGTATTGATGTGACGGGGTAGCGGGTGTTTTGGATGTGCTTCCTTTTAATACATATTTGGATTGTGCTCTTGTGGTTGCATTTATGGGTATGATGTCTTGTTCCCCTTTGATTTTAATGACATTAATTTGGTTGTCCATTGCAGCCATGTCTTGTCTGATGTTATGGACTTGATTTGATGTGATGTTGATGTCATTTTTATTTTTTTTCAGTTATGGTGGTGTCTTGTCCATGTTGAATCGTAACGTCATTAATTAGATTGTTGGCTACAATAATGTCTTGTGTGTCATAAATTTTAATGTCATATGTCTGATCTTCAACGGATGAAATATGAAGAATGAGAGTATCATGAACATAGATTACATTTTTCCCTTTGTTGTTCATTGTAGAGGATTCCCCTTTGTCATAATTTGGTAAGGGATTCTTGAATGCACCATGATCAACGTTTGTCTAGGGTCCTTCTATTTGTATGATATTCTGGTCTATCAAGTCTTGCACCTTGTGCTTTAATTGCATATAGTTATTTTTTTGGTGGCCTTTGCACCGATGAAGTTCAGAGTAATAGGCATCATTCCATCATGATGATTTCACTTTTGGATCAAAACCTCGGGTTTCAAGTAAGGTGATAAGATTTTCCACAAGAAGTTCTTTCAATGTGGATTCAAGTGATTGAACCAAAGGTGTGAATTTCCTGAAATTTGATAGCGTTTGATATGATGATGGTTGAGATGGAGCATTTTTTTGGTTACTATTTTGGGTGTTGTTTTGGTTGTTGGTCGGATTATTGTTTTGATTAGTCTTGGTGGTGGCAACTGTCAAGTTAAATACTAGTTTTGCATTTTTTGTTTTAGTTGTAGCATCATGATTACTAGAATTTTTGTTTCTTTGCCAAAACTTTGGTTTATCATTGTTGTGTTAATTATTAGAGGAGTTTTCCGAGTTGTTTTCATTGTAAATTTTCAAGACTCCCCTCTTGACCAAGGCTTCTTTGATTTTGATTCCATTTTCAATCATTTTATCAAAGGTAGGTGGGCAAATTGTAATTCAAGTCTGTATCTGATCTCATCAATTAAATTATCAATGAAAATTTCCATCTTTTCTTTTTCGGGTATGGGATGAGCATATCTTGCAAACAATCTTCTCCATCGTTGTAAAAATATGAGGAATGATTCACGCTTTTTTTTGTTTAGTATTGCAAAGGTCCTTCATGGTAATTTCACGTTGTATGCTGTAAGAGTATTAGGTGATGATTTTGTTAACTAGATCTTCAAAGGTCTTAATACCTGGTGCAAGTTTGGAGAACCATTCCATGCATATCCCACCTAGGCTACGAGGAAATAATCTCATCAAATAAGTGTCTTCGTGTGCAAACCCAAGGCTCATGGTTTGAAATTCCCTTACATGATCTATAGGGTATGTTTTTCCATTATATTTGTCATATTTTGGGAATTCACAATGTTTGGGAAAATGAATCATGTTTACACTTTGATCAAAAGGATATGGGAAAATGTTCTACAATAAGTAACATTTTATGGCTCCTCTTTGCATATCTTGGAGTTGTTGTTGCATATTTTTCATTTGATGAGTTAATGAAGCTATTGGATCTATATTTGGAGGATTAGTTTTAGTTCTTTTAGGTGCTCCTTTTAGTTGATTAACATCAAATTCATCAAGAAATTGACACCTTGTTTAGCCAGCATTAAAAGGTATTTTTCTCCATCCTTTTCAAAAATATTTTCTAGGAACTTGTGAAAATTTGGATCTTGTTGAGCTTGTTGGACGTCTTCTTCAGTTATTTCATCACCTCTAGATTGGTGGAGATTATGAAAAGGATTTTATTTTTGTTCAACCATGGTGTCTTGAGTTTCAAGTTCTTTTTCTTTAATTTTTTTCCTTTGTGATCTTGTTTGAACGGGCATACAAATGATGAAGATTGCTAAGCTTTTGATTGTTGTTTGGGGAATGCCAAAAGAGACTAAGTTAAGTATGATTATACAACGTTTGTTTTGGGATGAAGGATTCAATGAATCCTGATAAAGGATGATGGATCCTAATGGAAAAAAATTAACTGCTAATCAGAGATAGATGTGATGATGAGGCACTTTTAGATATTTGATCAAGGCTTAGATAAAGGATTTTCACTTGTAAATGCTAGTTTCAACAATTTTAAGACTCTATGGTATATGAGGAATGACTATGTGCTCATAGGAATCATTAGTTTGAGCTCCAACTAATGAACATGGGTTGAAATTAGCTCTCTAGTTTTGAATTTAATTGGATGCGCTAAAACAGGGTGTGGATGCGCTAAAAGATTACACAAATATGCTAAAAGATTGCACTGATGCATCAGAATGTTCTTCAGATGTGCTAAAGAATGGAATATATGCACTAGATACTGACTCAGATGTGCCAAAAAAAGTAGCAAATATGCCACAACAGGGATTGAATGCACTAAAAGTATGAGAAATCCGCTATAAATGGGATCAGATGCACTAGATAATGACTCAGATGCACTATAACAGAGACTAAATGCGTTGGACAATGAATTATATGTGCTATAATAGAGAATAAATGCATTGGACAATGACTCAGATGCACCAGAAAAAGCGGTACATGCGCCATAATAGGAAATAAATGCGCTAATTTGGGAAAATGTTCTCCGTTTTGACAATCTGATTGATTTTTCTTATTTTTCAGGGAGGGAAATGATTGTTTGAGTGGATGTTCTTCTGAATCAGTGGTTGTATGTTTCCTTGTGTGTGATTTTGTTTTGAATGTTTTTTTGGACACACATGTAAGACACATCAAACAAGTACAATTCCTAAGGCTTTTTAGGACAATATTCATCAGATTCCCACTTGGATTTTACTCCAGTTGTGCTTAATTTTAGCGGATGATTAGAATCTTGACCACACTGACTCACCCTTTCTTGACACTCACTTCTTGCATCAGCCAAGCTTCAGTTCTCATGAATCTCCCATGATGAAATTTTTATCTCTACTAAAAGCCACAAGAATATGGGATGACTTCAGAGGTTAGACCTCTTGTACCAACAAATAGAAATGAAATTTTGGCTTACTATAACAAAAAGGTTCTAGTATAGGCATTTCGTTCATGGGGGATCATCCATACGAAAAGAGACCATTTATGCCCTTCTTTTTAGAACAATCCTCGTGATACTTGAACTTTCCTCCAGTACCCACACTTATATATCGGGTGGAAGTTCCTTGGATTTAGTGTGTTCCTAGTTGGGTCGTTCCTTGGGGTGATTAATTTTTCCCACCAAGCAAGCCCTCTAAGGATAAAATTGCAATAAAATGAAAAGAGTGGCTTTATATTTTTGGTCACCCAGTTAAGGGGAGAGCATATGCCCACCACTCTACAAACACAATAGACATGTTTGTTCAATTATCCTTCTAAATAATCTAGGTTCCTAATTTAATCAAAAGAAACCACAATGAATCCAACCCCTGCAAAATAACTCTCAGTAGTTTATGATTATTTGTCTTTGACAATGTTCTTATAGTTTCAACAAAGTCTCAGGAAGTGTTTACAATACCTGCAAAACAAAAAACATTGGTTAATCCTCAAAATTTTAATTTAAAGCAAAATAAACTAGATGCACCATAGTAGAGACTCAATGTGCTAGAATATCACACAAATGTGCTATAAAAACTAATGTATGTGCTATAACAGTCTATGTATGCACTAAAATATAGGGTGAATGCACTAGAAAACCCCATGTATGTGCCAAAAGATAGTTTGGATGCTCTGAACGAAAGGCTGGATACGTCAAAACAAGGCCTGGATGCGCCAGAGGATGTTTCGTATGCGTTGAAAGATCTCACAATCTTGCTAAAAGATTTCCTGTCAAAGCCTGTAAACACACTTTCCATAAAATATTAGTAAAACGGGGCTCGAGCCCCATGGTGGGCACCATAATGTGTCGTGTGAATAGTATAAATAATTGAATAATCAACACACAACCAATGAAACATATTATATTAGAGAATTGAATCATAGAATTAATTGAATTCAAAACATAATCAATCCCTAAATTCGTTCCATTGTTTCCTCTCTAAGGATTCCTTGAATCATAAGGTCTCTCATATTTTGCTTGCACTATGACTTTCAAAATGACCACCTAGAGAATGGATGTTGTAAAATGCAAGAATCCTAGTTCTTACATGATTTGATAAGCTGTATGATATGTTGCAAGTGATAATGGTGATATGATAATGGAGATGATGCTAAAGAATATGATGTAAATGTTGTATAAAACTACTATGATAATGGGCATGTAGCTAAGAACTAAGCCATGTTTCTAAATTAATATGCAAATACTATGCTAAATGCTGAAGGCTCTAAATGCTCTAATGCTCTTAAATGCTCAAAGATAATTTTTGTAGAGTAAGTTTGCTCAAAGATGGGATATATGAAATGCTGGAGAATGAGGTTGTATTTATAAGATTTTCAAGGCATATTGTGATGTGGCAGGATTCGACGGTCAAGATTATGATCCAGAGAGATCGACGATAGAAAGTGAGGAAGTTGGAGGGAATCATGGAGGTTGTCCCCTTTAAGAGAACAAATGGCCAAGTGTTGAAGGGCATCAAATGGAAGGAGAATTCATGTGTCTCCAATCTTGTTAGGAGTTTGTTGATGAAAATTCCTATTTAGAAATTAGAAATATTTAAATTCATGAGACATGCTGAGGTGGTAGATGAGGTGGAAAGAGGTTAGAGAATTATGTAGAAATGTGACAAAATTCAATTTAGAAATTCAATTTTAATGAAAGGGAATTAATCAAATAAAACAAATTAGTTAGATTTGTTTATTTAATTAAATCATGAAGAAAGTGATTTTAGAAAGAATTTAAGAAAGTGAACTATATAAATAAAATTTTCAATTTATTTATAAGTAGAGGAATTAAAATAATTTATTAATTAAATGTATTTAATTAATTGATTATCTTGATCGATTTTAGGTGTATACTGTATGAATGTTAGAACTAGGGATGGGGTAAGAGACTTGGGAAATGAGATATTGGTAGCATAGGATAAAATTGGTCATCATTTCATTCAAAATTTATTTACAATGCATGAGGTCCATAAAGCTCACTTATGGGATAATATATAACCTATAAATATTTAATGAAAAGGTTCATAAGATTGATAAAATAGTTGATAGTATCTAGATGGGTAAAGTATATAGCCATTTTATTGCTTTTTATTTAAGTGACCGAGGTAAGAACTTGGATAACATGCAATTATTGAAATAACGATTAATGTGCATGACTATGAAAGAGTGGACATGGGTTTTAGTTTTACTTTCCCCATTATACATTTTGATGAAAGATGCTAGAAATTACGATGGGAGGGGATGAGCTAGTATCTCTAATAAGAGTGGAGAGTAAAAATGGTCAAGGGTTTTCTTGCTTGGATAGAAGACATTGGGAGTGCATCTAATTAATGTTGCATGATTCCCATATATTGAGTTGGTTCTAAATAATATTGGTAGGAGAGGTAGGAAGGGAAAGAGTAGGAAGTGAGGATATTGGAAAGACATTATGAGGGGGTAGAAAATGAGAAGGCAAGGATACATTGTGGGAGGAGTCATATATGGTGACAAAGGGGGAAGTAGTAGGATAAGATAAGTATAAGGATTGAGAAGGTGGACATAGGTATAGTAAGATAAAGTGTTAGTTGGGTTACAACTAAAGGTTATGATGGAGGGAGAGGTGGATATGGTAGAAGTATGGGTAGGATGGGAGGGAATGGACATGGAGATTCAATCAAAGGTAGGTTAAATGAAAAGAGTCTTGGAATAAATGTGGAAATTCAAGTATGAGTTGGAAAAGAAAGAGAGGGAAGTTCAATTAGAGGTGTGTACTACCTATTTGAGCTACAAAATTGAGTTAGGAAAACAAATAAACCCAAAAAATCAAATAATGAATCACTCAGATAGGAAAATGAAAATAAAAAGACAATGCCAATTGAAACTAAAATGCACCAAAACCTTTGTGATGGTGTGGATGTGTTATGTGATATTGGAATGTAGGTTGCTCAAATTGACATCATGTACCTACAATTGACAATTCTTGTCTATGGAAAGACAAAGGATGAGGGTTTACTTATAGGATTTTGGGTGGGAATGTGAATGGTGAGGACTAAATATCAAACATATGGTTGATATTGAATGAGAGGAGTGGGTAATCTTCATTGACTAAGAATAGTCAAGGGACTTGCTAGTGGGTGAGGATAATTATCTTTATTTTATATTTTATTTTGGATAAATAGGTGTACATGTAATAAAATAGATGAATAATAGGGGGTTATAATGGTATTTTTGGATTTTATTTATTTATTTAAAATAGATAAGGGATACTCTTATTTATTATTTATTTGTAAAAAGGGGTTTATGGAGACTTGTTTTATTTTGGAATAAGATTATTTTGGATTATTTAATTTTTATGTGATGGGAAATGAAAGGGGAATTAGAAGGGGGATACGAAGTGGAAATTATAATAGGCTATGGTATTAAGGTGTAATGTAAAGCGATAATGAGAAATAAGTGTCTACAAAAGGAATAAAGGTTGGGGGAGTACATTGAAGAAGGGAATGGGCATGGACAATACAACCAAATCCATATAATATGATGATCCCCTCTAGGTGGGTAACAAGGATGTTTTTAAGAAATATAAGAGGGAAGAGGTTGAGTCACGAGTAGTATCCTTTAGTAGGTGATTTTGAAGGATAGGTAAATTGTGGTCAATATTTTGATGGGTAGCAAGCTTGGCTTCAACTAGTTTAGCCTCATGATCAAAGTGCTCATTGTTAGGCTACATATAATGTGGGATGTTCTATGGGTTGGAAAAAAAGGGACGAAGATAAGAGGAAGGGTAAAAAAGGAAGAGGTAAGCACATTTTCAATGGACATGGCTAGGTTAAGATGAAGCATTCAACGAAAAACAAAAGAATATGAGGGGATGCTAGAGGAAACAAAGTTTATTGAATTTGACTAAAAGACAAAAATAAGAGAATAATAGCATAATGTAGAAATTAAATATATGAAATACTAGAATTATTAGGAAAAAATAGGACATGGTCTTCAATATTAGTAAGCTACTATCCATCCTTTATGGAGGCATTTATTTTTGGTTGAAAGGTAAATATTTATACAAAGGATGAAAATTTCACATAAATTAAAATAAAAATGAGTCGATAATGGTATTTTATTATTATTATTAAAGAATAAGTGTTGAAAGTTTGAAGATTGATTGTTCATTTCAAGCTCACCAAAATGATGATGTAAGAAAGAACCTGATCCATATAATCTAAGAAAATTTACTAACCTTCACTTTGATAAATTTTTAAAAAGATCTTCATAGGAAAAAGGTAATATTTGCTACAAAGGATAAATAAAAATAAAAATGAAACAATAATGGTATTTTATTATTATTAAAGAATGTCTTGAAGGTTTGAAGATTGATTGCATGTCAAGTTCACCAAAATGAATATGCAAGAAAGAACCTATTCTATATAATCTAAGTAAATTTACTAACCTTCACTTTGATAATTTTTTTAAAAGATCATTTTCATAGGAAAAGAAAAGGATAAATAACCTTTACGAAGGGGGTCCATGCCCTATTAGTAAATCTAACTTGGCCCTTAAGAGATGGGTGTTGAGGTTTGATTCTTCTAAAAAATATTTTAACAAGGCATTGGTGTGGGTCTATCTACCTAGTCTACCAATGGAATATTTGGTCGAAGAGGTTTTCAAAGGAGTTGCTAATGCCTTTGGTCAATTCATTTTTGTTTACCCCATGCCACTCACTAGAACACAAATGGTCTTCGCTATAATATTTTTTTGTTTGTAACAACAAGCTAATCTACCTTCCTCCACTATTATTAATTCTAAGTTGGGGGGAATGGAAGTAGACAATAGAATATGAGTCTATTCCCTTTGCTTGCTTTAAGTGTAAGAAAGCAGGACAGTGGGTGAAACAATACCCCACCCAAAATGGAAAAATAGTCAAGAAAGTGTGGAAGGAAAAGACCCTTGATATTTTTTGAAGCAAGATCTCCTTTCTAGCTCTTCTTTATTGTCCCTGGGTTTGGTCACTTGGGGCATCATTTTGAAAACTTGGATGACATAGAAACTCAAAAGGAAAGCATGACTAGTGAAGATTTCAAGGTTAGTATCGAGGGTGAAGTTGGGTTGAGATTCTGAGTCAAAGACATGTAACCTATTTTTTATAATAAAAGTTCTTATAGGGGAATATAAGAGATTATGTCGATGACCTTGAAGGAACAACCTACCCCAATGTGCATTGTAATGGTCAAGGAAAATATTCCCTCAACTCCAATACTTGGTTTAGACCAGGGGAGTTTAGAATGTAAGTTTCTAGTATCCCACGCCAAATATGAGGAGGCGAAGGAGAAAGTATATTTTAGGATTAAGTCAGAGAAGAAAGAAAGTCAACTAGATTTGAAGGAAAGAAAACAAAATAATAAATCCTCTCCTCTAGTTGGTGGGAACCTAAGGATCCATACTAGGAGTAGGAAGAATTTCGATTGTGGCTTAGATTATAAAACCCAAGGTCAGTACACAAATAGAGCCTCAAGGGAGTGAGATAGTAAGAGGGATGTGGTAGATGATGTGTAGAATACTATTTTGGATGTGTGTTCCAAGGGTACACCTCCCCCTATTTAATGAAGATATTATCTTGGAACATAAGGGGCTCAAAAATTATCACAAGAACGACCTTCTATATAATATTATCTAAGATCATAAAATGGATATTTTACTAATCCAAGAAAGCAATATGTCAATTGAAAAGCTTAATAATCTAAAGAATTTTTTTTGTAAGGATTATAGACTTCATAGATTTAGTGTAGATGGGGCTTCGGTTGGGGTGGATACTCTTTGAAATCCCAAAGTGATCAAGTGGAAGCTCTATGGGAATACTCTCAACATATTTCTACGAAGTTTACCAACCTATGGGACAACTGCTATTAGATTATTTCAAACATTTATGGTCCCAATACCAAAAATGCCTAGAAAAATTTGTGGAGTAATTTTAGGACATTAAAATATTCCCACTCTGACAATAAGTGGTTGGTTATGGGGGATTTCAATACCCCTCTTAGGGATAATGAAAAATTTGGAGGCTCTTAACCAAATTTGGATAGTAGGTCAAACTTGATGGACTTCATTGATAACCAGGCCTTAGTTGATTTCGACCTTCGAGGAGAAAAATTCAATTGGTCCAATAGAAGAAGTGATGAATCCCTCATCCAAGTAAGAATTGATAGGGCTCTCATTTCTCTTGACTTGTTGTCCTCTTTTTGTGTTCTTTATATGCCCTCACTAGATTTGGGTTAGACCAATTGCTTATTTCTCTTTGTACCGAGAGACTAGGACAAAAGAAAAAAATCCTTTTTGCTTTGAGAAAATGTGGACTCACCATTTAGAGTTGGAAAGGAAGATTAAGGAATGGTGGCAGATTGATTTGGAAGGGATGTCCATGTACAAATTGGCCAAAAAAGCTTTATTATGCTAAATCTAAAATTTAGGTTTGGAATAAAAGTTCTTTTGGACATATAATCAAAAGGAAAGTGGCATTCAAGAGTAAATTGGACTCTATTAAAAAATAGCTTCAATCTTCAGGTTGGAGGGATGTCTTACTTAACCAATAAAAAAACCTTTTTGTGGAGCTTCACACTATCATTTAAAAATAAGAAGAGTTTTGGAAACAAAGATCCAAAAAATGGAGACTGAAACTCTAAATTTTTCCATTTGTCTACTTTGAAGCATATATTTGTGAATCATATTAACTCTATCCAAGTTAATAGGTTGGATTTAACCGGGGTAAATGGAGATTGGGAAAGTTTCTTATACGTGCTATCAAAACCCCTATTTAAGGAAATGGAGGCTAACCATTTGGCTGAAGATGACGTGTTGAGTGTGATCCCTAATGTCTTCATGAGGATAATAAATTTTGTTTATTGATGAGATTAGAGTAACTACTTTCTCTTTTGAAGGCTCCAAAGCCCTTTGGCCAAATGGATTTCCCCACTTTTTCTTTCAAATATATTAGGAAATTGTTGCTAATGACCTTATTGCTGCTACTAAAGAGTGTTTTGGAAGTGGCAGGTTGTTGAAGGAGCTTAATGCTACTTTTCTTGTGCTAGTTCCTAAAAAGGCGTTGTCTCTTTTGTGTATTTCAGACTCATCAACCTATGTGACTCTATGTATAAGATCTTTTCTAGGGTGATGTATAACATATTACATAATGAAATATAGAAAAATAGGGGCTTCCCAAAATGGGGTGATTGAATGTGTGATGCACCTATCTTCTTCATTTTATTATAAAATGAGATCCCTAAAGGTAGAATTGACTTTCAACCCTATTGGAGATCTTGCAAATTTCCTTATGACAAGATGAGGTAAAATTTGTTTGAACAAAACTTTGGGGAGAAAAACTAAAAATAGTAAATGAACTCAATTATGCAATGTGAAACTTGAATCATCAATTTAAAGCATAAAACAATAAAAAACATTAGACTTCAAAAGATCTGAGAAGGGTGATTTGATGTGTAATAGTCACTAAAAATTATTGTTGAGTGTCCTCTTTGGACAGATTCACCCTAAGGTGAATGGGTCCTACTATAGGGATCCAAAATCTTATTTCACAATCCTTTGCTCTTGGATCTCTACTCTTGATTTCTCTGGATCTTATTGTCGGAAAGTCAGAATTAAATTCTACAGGTAAGATTCTCTTGATAACTTTGATGACAACTTTGCAAAATTGCACTTTTGATCAATCTTCAATCCTTCTTCACCTGCAAATTTGCACATACAAAGAGAGCGAAAAATTGTTTGTTTTTGGTGAATTGGGGTTTTCCTTGGTCAAATATTATTTTGGTAATTAAACCTTGAAATGAAATGAAACATGAATGGAAGGAATGAAAAATGAACAATGCTATGTTGCAACTCACCAAACCCTTGAATGAAGATCCTTAGAGGACTGAAGTCTAACACATCTCTCCAAGGTCTTGATCTTACATGAAATGGTTTGATTGGATGTTGATCTTGATGCTTGAATGCTTGAAACCTATATCACAATGTTAGCTCCAAAAACATGCATAGATGTAAATAAATTTGACATGATGCTTGAGATCTGCTTGAGATCTTGAATGCTATTGTAGAAGACTAACAAATCTTCTCTTGAACACCTTTGATAATAATATTTACTCATGTGAAAGTTGCCTTAACTCTATATGTTTTGAATTGATAAAATGACTATGTATTTATAGGTGATTTTCTAATTTATTGACAATTAAACATCAAAGGCTGACAATTGCAATTTGAATTTGAATCATGAGAATTCTGCCAAAAACATATTAAAATTTGAGATCCTCTACTTAAGGAGGACCCATTCGCCCTTGGGAAAATGGGTCCTAGGAACTAAATCTAGGACACTCAATTTCCAAGGTAGTTTAATTAATGTTTGCAACTGTTTAATACAAGTTCCCCTTTCAGAAAACAAGATTAATTAGGCTTTTAAATGCATAATTGGGCTTATTAGAGGCTTAATCAAGTCCAATTAAATTAAGGGACCCAAACATAGAGTGAAAATGTAAAGGTGTACATTTTTATACACTACATTTAGCCCCCACTTTAGTGAGAGGATGGGCCCTATGCTCAAAATCACACTAAAGTAGATAAATAAGTGTCAAGAGGGGTTCAAATGTACAAATGTTAGTGAGATAGGATGAAAAAGATCAAGGAGGTTGTGCAAGCCCTAGGATCAAGATCCTATGGCAAACCAACATAAGTGCAAAGGAACACACATATATGCATGTGTGAATTCTCTTCCTATACCTACTCAAACATGAACAAACAAGTGATCATTAGTCAAGAAAAAAGTAAGAACAAAGCATTCCATATGAAACTCGTCTAAGCATAAGAAAATAAAAACAAAGTAGAATATCACATAAACTACTAATGAAATGCTATTCTAATACTCAAACCAACATCCCATAGGGGGATTAGTGCTCCTTTGGTGTGGAAAGAAGCCCTTTCCTAACCCCTTGATAAGTTTGATGATGGAATTGTGATGAACAAGTATGAAATTGCCTATAATCTTGCTAAAATGGATGAAAAAGATGAAATGCTATGAACTCAAATGGCTATAGTGATTATGCTCTTATTTGATGGATCCATATTGTGAGAATGATGGTTCTATTTATAGAAGCCAAGGATTGAAGAATGAAGGAATTTTATGAATGTGGGATTAAAAAATAGACCAATAGCACAATGCCACTTGTCAACATGCTAATGAATCTTGGAGGAGATGTGCTCACACATGTGTGAGCACATTTTGGGAGATGGGATGTGTAAGAAGAATGAATGTCAAGGTGGCTTGTGTAAGAGGAGGTGTAAGACCCATTTAAAGTCAAGGTGGCTTGTGTAAGAGAATGTGTAAGAGCTATTTAAAGCCAAGGTGGCTTGTGTGTAAGAGCTCTTTAATGCCAAGGTGGATCAAGAAAGAGGACAAAAGTCCTTTGGGAGGGAAATGTCAAATGGGTGGAATATTCTAGGAATATGCCTTTTTGAAAGAAAATAAGGTAATTAGTAAATCAAATAAATTGGTTTACATGTGCAACTTGACCAAGGTTGACTTACCTTAGGGTGGAGTCAAAAGCTAGAGGAATGGGGGATTAGTGTTAGGAGCTAATTAAATTAAGATTAATTAACTTAGATGAAATTAGTTGATTTGTGACATTTGATTTAAATGTTTGAGTTTATTTAAAACAAATGAGAGGATTAGGATTTTAATTAAATAAAATTTATTTATTTAATTAAAGGAAGAACATTAGGATTTAATTAAATAAAATTGATTTATTTAAATAAAAAAAGAACATTAGGATTTAATTAAATAAAATTGATTTATTTAATTAAAAGAAGAACATTATGATTTAATTAAATAAAATTGATCTATTTAATTAAAAGAGGAACATTAGGAGATGATAAAATAATCCGACAAAGTTCATTATCGGATTTACGAAAAATTAATTAAATAAAGATTATTCAATTAATTGGTTAGTGTGGAAATGATTAAGAAAGAATTGGTGTTAGTAAATTATGATCAAGTGCACGATATCAATCAGGATATTTTGAGTGTCTACAGTATGATATTCATTAGCAAGACAAGATGCACTTGATCATATAATGCCAAAATTTATGCAAAGAGAAAAGAAAAGGGTGGATCAAGCCTCGACTGTTTGTCCAATAGGTATGGATCAAACCTTAGCTATTTTTCCAAATAAATGTTCACAAGTGGAAACCCACTATCCACTATGCAAACAAAATATACTCACATGACTTAGTGAAATCTGTTGTCCACTAGGTGAGCCCCAAAAAGGAAGCTGATGGGAAAGTCATGCCAGGTATACAAGCTTCGATACATTAACCATACCAAAATTTATACCTCCTGATAAATTTGATAAGGTGCCACAAAAAAAGGTTCCACAAGGCTAGCAAGCTGCATTATTCTACACACTTGTGAAAATTAAAAGGGCTCCATTGGCAAGCAAGTTGTGTTATGTTTGGTGGCCTTGACAAAGATTTAAATGCAATAGGATAAGATAGTCAAAGTGGTTTTTCTTAGTTCATGAAAGGTCTCACTTTAGGGAACATCGTGCTTGATGTCACCAAGAGAGGACTATTCGAGGATACAAGATTCACAACTTAGGGAATGCAAGTCATATTATTACCACTAAGAGGAATGTCATATGCCAAGAAAGGTCACACTCTTGAGGAAAATCAAACCCAATGTCACCACCAAGAAGACACATCACGTGAAGTAAGAAGACCACGCTTTGAAGCAAACAATGAGTGAGGACACATATGCCCCCACTTTAAAAAAATTGATAAACACCATGTTGTGAGAAATTACTTTAAAGGAGAACATAATAAATACCAATACATGAGAGATTTATTTGGAAAGGCCAGTGTAAAACATATGTTTCCAAGTAGAGCTACATCATGGAAAGGAGGTTTCCCCCCATATGCAATCCTAAGATAACACATAAGGGATCCACAAATCTGGAGTCATCATATGTCTTTGCTACAGTGATATAATTGAGCTTGGAATCATCATCATTCCCCAAATTACTTATGGAACAATAAGTGCAAAGAAAGAATGACACATAGAGAGAGAAAACAAAGAAAAGATTTTGGGTCAACATGGAAGATACCTAAATGTCTCAATGCCTTGCATCATCCCCAAAATGAAAATAGAAGATAAAAGATAAAGGTGTTCTACATATAAATGAATATAGATACAAATAGAAGAATGTCACTATAGATATACTTAATTTCTATCCTCACATCAACGGAGTGACAAGGGTCATCCGAATTAGGCTCACAAACATGACACACCAAGAATCACTATATAGGGGATCACATTATGCACATGCAATCACAAAGAACATGAAAGGAAGATAAAGAAAAGACTAGTATGGTAAATTTGAGTCAACCTATAGCAGGTCATCTGCATCCCAATATTTTTCATCATATATGAAAGGTGGACAACTAGCCAAAGGGACAACAACAAGTGTTGTACTAGGAGCATCACTAGGTTTGACATGTGGTGAGTCACTCTTGTTAGGAGGATCATCATGATTGTTATCATTTAAGTTCATGTAAGAGGAAAACAATAAATTTAGCTCATTATGTACTTCCTCATCAATCTTAGTAATCCCATCATCATCATCATCATCATCCAAGTTAATCATAACAGGTGGCCTAATGACAACGTCCTTAAATATTTCATGTTTTTGATGTTGTGACAAAGGTGGAGAGTCATCATGCTTTGTCTCAATTGGTATTTGATCTTGATTTTCTATTTTATTCTCTTCTTTTAACTTACGAGCAATAACATGACGTCTATTACTACACTCTTTAGCATTTCTATTTCTTTTTGCATGATTTTCAAGTTGCGATTGTGTAGGAGTGGGTTTATCAATCATAGGTTTCTTTTCTTCCCACAAGGGAGGAACGAAAGGAACCATGGAAGGTTGTTCAACCACTTTCTCTTTAGCTTTATAAATTTGTTTGATGTTAGGAGGCACACTAAGACTTATATAGTTATCTCTTGGTCTTTTATAGGAAATAGGCAAAGGATCTGTCATGGTTTGGTCTTGGTTACTTGGAAGGGATTTTGGTTCAATCATGGGTTGAGGCATGTTGCTAAGGGATAATTTTTCTATGTTCTTTGCCTTGAAATTTTGATAAGATTTGAAAAAGAAGTCCGTGTGAGGCTTAAGAGGTTTCATAGGTTGGGGCCAAAAGAAATCCAATGAGAAATTCCTACAGGAAAACACAAGATTAAAGCCACTATGATGCATGGTAAAGATGCCATTTCCAAATGGAAAATTTAAGCATTTATACACTATTGATGGGACAACATCCATGGAGCGTAGCCATAGATAACCATGCTCCACATGAAATTGGTTTGACGACGGGATGATGGAGAATGAGACATTCAATTCAAGAAGGCAAATGTAAATTCATCAATAGATTAAGGATAATTGAAGGCCTACAACGAGAGTTGGAAATATTTTCTTATATTTGGGATTATCTTAAACTCGAGAGGGTGTTCATAGAGGTCTCCTTAATAGGTTTTTTAATTAAATAATATACTACATGATTTTACTAGAAATAATAGCTATACCCAATTGTACACTCAACCCTTTTTTTGTCACTAGATCAAAATAAACTAGCTACATATGACCTCTATATAGCTGATATCAATTTACACAATGACAAGGTATAAACATACATGCTTAGATTCTCTAATAATTTCACTATTTATAGTTCACATAAGATAGTTCCTTGGTTTATATTTTTGAATAGGAACAACATATATAACCTAAATTACTCATAATCTACTCCTATAACTAATAAGATGGAGGTGATTAAATGATGGATTGATTTATTCCTCACCAATTTGGATTACTTATTACTCCATTAGGTCATAGAGTCATGAACAAAAAATAGGAAGAAGATAAAACTTGTACAATATCAATGAAAACTAGATTGTATTCACATATAGTCATAGATTTACATTACATTCAACAAATATACTTAATAATCCATAAAAAACTAAAAATATCCACATGAAACAAAGGAATTCCATTACAAAAGCTTTGTAATTCATTATGTGATACCACACATACATCGAACCCTAGTTTCATTCATACCTACAAATGTGGCAAGAGGAAATACGTGACTGTGATTACAACACTTCCCTAAATCTTGGAAAACAACCATGAAAATATAAAATTATAAAAATACACTTTACAAAACCTTTCCTACACTATTACAAATAATCTTTTTTTATGATTCATACATTCAAATTTTGGTGTCCTAGAATACTCTACAAACTTTAACAAACTCTAAAACTAGTTTGACAACTAGCTAGTTGCATGAATAGCCCAATGATATATGTAGATCTATAATTTTGGTACCAAAATTTCTCAAGGAATCTTTGGGATGATAAAATTTTAGATTGTGTATGAAAATCCATCATTTTCTAGCTATATTCATTGATCCTTTAACATTATCATTCTAAAAGACATGAAAATTACCAAGAAAAGTGTTAAAATTCACGTGGACATCATGAAGGAACTCTACTCAAACCTATAAATGTCTACTTTATTATGGTGTCTCTAGATTTGGAGAAAAAAATGGGGAAACTTGGGAAATCTATTGTAGATGAGATCTAAACATGGCTTGAGTGTATTAGGCTCTACAATAGTAACCATGACATTAATTAGATACCAACCTTTTTTAATTCATTTTGCTACTTAAATATGTGCCATTTTGATTAAGATATGAGTTCTAGGTGTGAAAATGTTAGATTAAGTAATCACAAGGCATTGTAAGCATATTAATAATATCCTAGGCCTTTTGTGAGGATATGTAGGGTTTATTATGCCATTGGCACACTACTGATCATTTAAACCCATTTTCTATAAGTAATAACTCATTACACTTTCCCTTTACTATTATGTTGAAGCTTTTTTATTTTTGTGAGCCATGTCACATTGTACAAAAAATAAAAAACTTAAAAACTTTGCATCTAAAACTTATCCATTCTTTTTCTTTCTTTCTCACCGACTTGTTGCATTTTTAAGAAGTTTGCAAAATCATGAACTCTATGACATTGTGAAACTTGTTGGTATTCTAGTAGGTTTATAAACCTATGAAATTTCCAACTTTGTAGAACTATGTCACAAATTCATAAGGTTCACACAATTGTGAACTTTGCGACATTGAGAACCATGTATTATTTAAAACTTGGAAAACTTTAGAGCCTAAGAATTAGATTTTATTTATTTATTGGGGTTCATATATAATTCATACCACATACCTTTGGTCAAGACATTAAAGATCAAATTTGATGGGGAAATCATACCATTAAATTATGTGGGAAGGGGGAAGTCCAAACAAATAACTCTAAAAAGATACTAAGCTTGGAAATTCCAAGGATTGAGGATTGGGGATATCTCATGATAGGTGCCTAGTGAAATGGAAGGGTGAACGGTCAAATCTAAAGGGAAATACAAAGGTATTGGTATATTTAAAAGGGTTAGGTAAGGCATGAAGGGAATAACATGTTTGAAAGTCCAGAAAAAAGACTTAAAAAATTTCATAGGGAGGGGGATCAAGATACTATATCTATGGGGCATGACACTGAGGGAAGCTTTGAAAGTTCACAAGTCCATAAAACACTTAGGAATTTAATCACAATGAAACCCTTCTTATAAATTTATTGATTTTGACAATTTAAAACACATGTTGGGATGATAGAGAACCACAACAAAGAAAAAGTCACAAATGAAGACCAACATAAATATTTCTTAGATCGATTATAAGTAGTGGGTCAAATAGGTTTAGACACACAAAAGGGAAGGGACTCAAGTAAAATATGACATGACATGATTGAGTCCCAATAATATCTATCTAGGGTGGTTTTTTACCTGTTGGAACATCGAGAATCCAACTATTGTTGGGGGAAGACAAAAAATGGGGGACCATAAAAGAATGATCGAGACAAACTTACACTTCACCATGAAAAATAGGTGTCATGGTTGCACAAAGATAGAAAGGTATATATATGACACCAAAAAAATAATATGACAAAATAATATACAAGGATAATACCTTGTAGCCAATGACTTGGAATTTCATAAACACTAAGGGTATGACTACAAGTAAAGCTCAAAATATAACTATAGGTTTAACCTTGCATGAATACCCATGACACAAGGCCATGGATAGACTAGTACATTTTCTTTCCTCTATCAAAGATAGGCTTGCTGAAGAAATCATATTTACCACCCAGTTGCAATAGATTAGGCCTTGTATATACATGCATCAACCTATGAATATTGACCAAGGAATGAAGGTCAACCTCACCCTCAACATCAATATTGTAGGGAATCCATAAATAATAGGTGTTGGACCTCTTACATTATGCATAAATCATATATATAGTAGTAGGGGTAAAATTATAAATACCAAATTAGCCTCATGAGAGTTGTAACTTGTGGAAGAAAAAAAATTCCTCACACAATGACATTGTAGAGGAGGAAATTCAACACATTGAAATGACGTGATCTCAAAGGGTGAATGTTCCTCGACTACCTTAGGGATCAAATTTTAGGTGACAAGATGAGATAAAGGAGAGGTTTTACTATATTTTATGTAGAATAAAAATAAGATATTTTTAGGAACAAAAAGAGTAGGTTGCAGAGATCTTCTAGACAAACAAACAAGCTCTTATCTAAGGACAACAACATGGTGTGTGAATTTCCTTGCGGCGCTCTATAGTCTCATACAAAAAAACTAAGTTTATCACAAAAAATCTATAGAACCTATTGACTATACGATAACTAAAATCTTGGGAATATACTAAAATGATAAAAAAAATAACAGAGAAATAAAGACAATCATAAACTAAATTAAATGGAAAGGAAATGATAAAAGCGAAGAAGAAGAAATAAGACATTCACAAGAGGTTCAAGAATGAAGCCTCAAGAAAAGCTACACCTTCGATACCTACACACATAAGAATGAGAAAATGGTTGGGGCTCTTTTAGGGGCTTGCCTTAGTCAAACCCCCGCGTAGGTGTTCCCACTTCCATGGACAACCAGATAGATAGAGATAGAGAAAATAATAGATGAGATAAATAAGTAAATAGATGTGCTAGAATAATATTCTATCAAAGTAAATATATAATGTAATAATGGAAAATTTAGTTACCCTCCCTTTAGCAAAATGGTAATGCTGAAAGGAAGAGACCAAGCTTGATAAAATAGTGTTGAGTGACTTAAGACCGAGAACATGCAATAAAAATGGTGTACTAAAGCTACCATGGTGTAGAAGAGCAATAAGATTTAGAAGAGTGGAAGAATGAGAGATAGATCGAATGAATTGCAAAAATGAGGATTTGGAAGGAGGTATAGGCATGCAAAGGATCATTTCGGTGCGTCTGCAAGCTATAGAGGTGTTACACTTTGTGGGTAGGTAGAAAGTGTAACATCCAAATAACTAATGTAGTCAAGAATCATTTTGATATGACCACCCACCATGCAGTACTACAGTCAAAAATATTTTCGAGACGTTCGCACAATGCATAGATATCTACGTGATGCGTAGTCATCCATGATAAAAATTCACCTTAACAACCATGAATAAATGAGTTAAGGATAAATTTAAGGTTAGGTAAAAGGGGTATTGCATTATCAAATTTAATTTATCTAAAGGGGAGGTTTATGGATTGCAAAATTGCATAGAATGCATTCTTTGGTATTACATTTATCCCCCACTTTAGCAAGCATATGTGTTTTAACATATGTGAGCTAAAGTAGATAGAGAAAGAAGTTGAAGAGAATATAGCCAGGATGAAGAGGATGCAGGTCTTTGATCTGATATATGTGATTGTAAAGTTGAGACAAAACATGGGTCTTCTATCCTGCAAAGCTAACTACAATTTCACCACAAACATGTTAGTTGTAGACAAACATATTAGGAAAAAAGTGAAAAAAGCGTGATAAATTTTATTAGATATAAAGATGATGTTGATAGGTATGGCTAGCAAGTTGTGTTATATTAGAGACCATACAACTAGCTTGTGGTTGTTGCAAACTAGATTACAAGACACTCACAAAAAAGATAAGTCTAGTCAAGTTGACCCCAAGCTTGACGACGAGATCAAGATAAAAGACAAGTGTAGTCAGGTTTCCACCAAGCTAGACGATGAGATTATAAGACATCAAATTTTTAAGATAGAAATATTCTTGAAAAATAAGAATAGCCAAATATGATAGCCCCTCTTAGAATGATATGTGGTACACAAAGGAACACAAGTCATTCTAAGGAGAAGAAAGACAAAGAGAGAGATGTTGTGTCATGACATACATAGCGAGATGTATCCATGGAATGCTATCACACAAGAGATAACACATAGAATCCACAACATCAAAAAAAAAGAAGGGATTAAGAGAATAAGAGCACAGGTGGATCCAAGTATTTGGGGTCAAAACTGATCATAAATATATACATATATATAGTGTAAATTATATGAACTTTCATCACTCCCCAAATATATTGGAACAATAAGAAGAGCACATGAAGACAAATAAAAATCTAGGTCAACATGGAAGAGGCCTAAATGCCTCGACACTTCACATCATCCCTAGTGTGAAAAATAAAATTTACGATAAATAGAAGAATAATGAAACATATAGAAGTTTTACAATAGATTTTTCCTCTTGTATCCTACCTCAAGGGTATCAAGGGTCCTCCAGGAGAGAGCACAAACATAAACAAACAAGTATGAGGGAACACAAATAAACACACAAATCTACTCTAAAGATAAGAAGAGGTATCGCTCTAGTCTAACACCTCTAACAATTCATCCTTCTCCCAATATAGATCATCATAAGGGGAAGGAGGATGAGCTCGCAAAGGGAGGACAATAAGAGTAGTGTTGATCGACTCACCTAAAACAAGGGCTAAGGAGGAGGCTGCCTAAATGTCCTCATTAACAAGCTCTTGTGAGGTTAATGTCATCAATCTCGTAAAGATATATGACAATGTTGGAATTTCCTCCAATGAGTCAAACATACACTTCTCTAAAGTAAAGTGTAGTGATTGAACTTGAGAGGAGTCTGATAAACCAAGGAGTCACTGTCATCCTCCAAAAGAGGGGCGGTGATAAACTCTAGGGAAGGAGGTGACTTTTTCATCACAAGGATGACACAATCCAAACTAGAACAAGATGAAGAAGATAAAGAAGAGTTTTTGCGGCCATTTTTTAGGACAAGGTCATGCTCTTATGCTTAAGCAGAGGGTGTTAAATCCTCACATCAGAAGCGAAAGAGAGAGAAGAAGAAGGGGCCATAGTAGATACGACCTTTGTGTGAGTCATATCTATAGGGTGAAAAAAGGAGGAAGATTAGGTAGAGAGGTGATTAGAGGAGGCTCTGAAGAAGGAGTGATGAATACTTACACCTGCTTAGTTCATCGGGATCCATCGAGGAAGATGAAAGCAAGATTGAAGTGATAGAAAAAGACATAGGAATGAAAATGGAGACAAAGACAAAAGCATGCACATAAGAAGAATTGGAGACAAAAGGCTTACCCTAAATATTTTGGAAGGCCTTACGCTCTTGGGCCCATCGGTGATGATTATGCTCGTGCACAAGTCAAATTTAATGGTTATGACCACCAAGGATATCAACTTGAAGAGAATTTTGGGTGTCCTATTCCACCAAAGGATTAGTATTCGTAGCTATCATCGAAGGAAGAGTAAGATCTTGAGGAGGAACAAAAGGTGGCACGAAAATAGGGACTTGGGTCTCGACCATAGGCTCCTTTCCTTTTTCTTCTTTAGAGGCAGATAGAGGAACAAGAGGAGGCCTCAAAGGTTGAGAAGCAAGAATAACTTGAGAAGGACCAACTTCAGTCACATGTTTTCCTTTACTATACAAGGTAGGGCAAGGGACCATAGGAAACACCAAGAGTTGGAAGACTTGAGGTTTAGATTTATTCAATATGGGTGTCTTTCCTTTTCCTATGATAAGCATAGTAGAAGGAATAGAGGACACCACTAGAAGTTACGAAATCTCAGAAGAAGAAGATCCACTCATGGGAGCATGCATTTTTGGAACCTTCAAGGAAGGCATAGAGGAAAAAGCATGCTGCTACACACACATAGAAGCCTTCATGGAAATGACATGAGAAGAAGGAAGAAAGTTAGTATTAGGGGCTGCAAATTCTATCTTTTACCTAAAGTAAACCTTGTAAAATAAGTCCCAATGAGGTGGTAAAGGTCCAATAGGAGAAGGCAAAAAATGATCTAGGGAAAATCCCCCACGTGATACAAGCGGCTTGTATCTAGTGCCATGAAGGGTATGCACTGTGTCATTGTGAGGGAGTTTTAAGTATTTGTGAACTACTGATGCGAACACATTCATAGAAATCAAACATGGAATTTCTTCTTATTCTAAATAGGTCATACTCAGGAATCACAAAAAAATGGGACATTAATAGATTTAGGTCCAACAAGGACCGATAAAGAAATGGAACCAATGGGTGGTACAAATAGACTATTGTGAGTATGGAGAATGGAATTTGATTCCTCATATTTATCCTTGTATAAATTATTAATGAAAAGGGTCTCCTCTGTAACAACATTGACTTGACTGGCAGGGTCAACCATAACATTAGTTATGATGTTACTATTGACTTGAGCTGAGATATAAAGAGGAGAAGACTCCCTATTAAGGGGTGGGTCATGTGGTGTGAAATTTATATCAATAATTTTATCTACATGAATTGTAGGAGGAATAGGAGTGAATGAGACTATGTTCACAAAATCATAAGGATTGGGGTAAAAAGGTGAAGAAGCAGGTGGTATTATATTGGCTGAATGAGAAAGGAAGGGATCTATGTAAATTTGTAGTTGACTATTATCCTTAGCTATGGATTTGTTTGAAATTTGTTTTCTATCCTCAAGCTAGATGGCACCGCTATCTATGTGGTATTGGAATACATGTCAAATATGCACACAATGTTCAATGTCATGGATAGGGACTCAATGATATTGGCAAAACTTTTGTGTATCATACCAGTTGGGATATGGTTTGTCATTGGGCAGCGATCTGATTTTTGGGAGAATGATTAAACCATATTTTAATAACTTTTGAAGAATATTAGCATAGGATTTAGATAGTTTTGTGAAGTCTATTACACTCTATAATGTTCTTTTTAGTAGGAAAAAAAACCATGTTCACTACTGCCTTGTTATTTTTGGAATCCCTAAGAATAGACACAGTTGTCCAACTATCCTGATGGGAGGACAAGGAGAATCAGACCCCATTCTATTTCACTGTCTATTGGTAGTCTCTTAACACAATACATAGATGTGCAAAAGAGGGATATTTTATTAAGAGGAATTTTTCTCTCAATTTTGTCATAGGTTTCTTATGAATACATGTTGGACATCACAATCAGGTAGGGCATAGGAGATCTATAAAAAAAAATATTGGTAGTAAGCAATAAAATTGGTCACCTTCTTGTGACCCCCCTGCTTATAATGGATGATATCATTAAAGGTGACCTTCATCCCAATGTTAGCCTAGAACTACTACAAGAATTGATTAATCAATTGCTTGAAGGAGAAGATAGAATTATCGAGAAGGGAACAAAACCATTCCAACACAGTGTATTTGAGAGATCATGGGAATAGTTTGGATAACAATGCATCTTAATAAATAAAGTCACTACACATGACAATAAATGATTAGACATGGGTGTATAGATCACAATAAATGATGAGACATGGGTATTAAGATGCTTAGAGCTAAGGGAATACAACGATAATAGGGTTGCAATGTGAACTGAGAAGTATTGTTGGTTAAGTTGGCTAGTTATGACTGTATATGATCCATATTTTGTAAAAGGGTGTTCAAGATAGGATTGCATGGTGGAGGTTGACTAGTCATTGCAGTAGAAGTTTGGGATATGGATTCAAGAACCTCAAACCTCGAAGGAATGTGGTTCGCATTGAATCCAGGATTACCAAGGGGCATATTTTTTGTGTTATCAATAAAAGTGAAAGAAGGTACACAAGGGTTGGTATCCACCATGTGCATAGACACCTCTGGCATCAGAAGATTCAACTACATACCAATGATCTTGCTATGCCCTTAATATTGGTGTACAATGGGTTATGAATAGTTGTTGTGGCTATCTTAACTCTTAATTAAGTCATATTATCATTATTATATTGTTATTTAGTTATTTAGGTCAGCCTAAGGCTTATATAGGTCTATCTAAGTCAACCTGGGTGATATCCTAGGCATAAATAGGTATATATAGGAGGTAGTGAGTCTTATTCCATCGCCATATTATGAATTGTGTTCTCATTGGAGATGTTTAGAGGTTTCCACCTCAAAGTGGCTTGTTATTCTTAGTCATTATCAAGTATTTTCAGCATATCTCATATCTTATTCTTCTATTGTGCAAGTTATTTCATTACAAGTGGTATTAAAGCATGATCTTGGCATTGTAGAGGCAAGGCATCTTCTTAATATTGGAGGCCATTTTGGAAGGCACATATCTTTTAGATTTTGGAATTTTTTTTTAATAATTTTTAAAGGGATTTTGAAGACCATATTAAAAAAGCTACACTGTAGATTTCAGAGGAATTGGAGTAGAATTGAGTGAATTATTGTAGAATTAGGGTTTCTACATAATTTATTTGGAAGTTGCATATCTCACATCCTAATGAATTGGAGCCTGATTTTTATTGGGTTTTAGACGACCTACTATAGGATACTACAATCCAAAATTTGGAGAAATTGAAGCAAAAATAAGTGAGTTATTGCAAAATTAAGGTTTCCAACAAATTCGCTCTCAAGGATGTAAATCTATTAATTTCTTGGAGTTTTTTCCAGGTAAGTGGTATATTGGTGATAGTAAGTTACAACAATTTTTTTAGAGAATTTAAGTGTCATTTATGTGATTTATTGTAAAATTATTGGTTTCCATCATGATAGGGCCTGCAACAAGGGGCAAAAAGAATGTTGTTACACTAGGAAAATCCCTTGGTAAGGATGAGGTAACAATAGAGGATATTAATCCCAATGAAGAAATAATTAAGGTCAAGGAAGACATTCCCTCAGTGAAGATGGAGATGTGTGGCCTAAGAGGAGATATATCAAACATACGAAGCATGTTAAGCGCCTATATGAATAAACCAAAAAGGGAGGTCTCAAGCAACCAAGGTAAATATTCTAGGTCGGCTACTCTTGACCCAAATGTTAATACTCCTATGGGATCTAGGAATTTGACACTAAAGGTGGATATGCGCAAGTTTGATGGCAAGGATCCTCTAACATGGATAAACCAAATGGAGAATTTGTTTGAAGTTCATCAAGTCCCAAATAGACAAAAGGTCACAATGAATTCCCTATATCTAAAACTAGATCAATTCATTTGGTATTGTTGGATTTGTACTCATCAAAGAAAAAAGGGTCTCACTGTCTCATGGTTGGTTTTTACGGAGGAACTCCCAGAACAATATAGAAACATTGTGATAGACAACTTCTTCAACTAGCTAGCTAAAATTCAACAAATTGGGTCAATTAAGGATATATTCAATGATTCAAAAATCTTTCATTGAGTGGATACAATTTTAGAGGAGAAATTGAATGATTTGTTTTTCGGTGGTCTCAAGGATCACATTCAACATGAGGTACACATTTTTAGTCCTAGCTCTATCTCCGAGTCTTTTATCTTAGCAAGGAGTGTAGAGGAAAAGCACTCAATTCCTAGAAAGCAAGGGGATAATGTGATAATAGAAAAAGGATATTCAATACCTTCGCTTCCTCAACCTACTACGTTGACCCCACAATAGAATGAGGAGAAAAGAGAAAAAGGGTTATGTTTTAATTATGATGGAAAATATAGTTGGGGACATAAATGTAGTGAAAACAAATTTTTCTATATTGAAGTTTTGAGTGAGGAAGATGAGGAGGAACCAATATTATAAGTTGAAAGGGAGTCAGATGAGGAATCAAATGATTCCCAAACAATCATTTTTTATCATTCACTTTTAGGTTTTAGTGCTCCTCAAAATCTCAAGGTAGTTTTGGTTACTTAAAGAAGCAGAAAGTAACAGTGTTGATTGATTCAAGTAGTACTCATAATTTCATCAACAAAAAGTTGGCTACTTGTTTAAATTGTTTTACATATCCAACTCCAAATTTTCAGGTCTTGATTGCAGATGGTGGTACTATTAGTTGTTATGGAAAATGCCATAGCATTAAGTTATCAATATGAGATTATCACCTTGATAGCCCAAAGTATGCTATCTCCATGGGTGCAATAGATATTATTTTGGGATTCCAATGGATTACTAAATTTGGTACAATTGAGATAAAATTCCAAGAACTATTCATGAGATTTCAATTAGAAGGAAAGGTAGTAGAGCTAAGGGTATTGAAGGCAAACGCCCCACAAATGGTAATTTCTCATCAAATGAAAAAGTTGCTTAAGAAAGGTGATGAGGTAAAAATAACCTCATCATAATAAAATTTGGAAAGCTCATTCTTGCTAATTCAATCCTAAGCCTATGCCAATTTATTAAACTTTAGAAGAAGTAATTACTTATTTTAAGAAAAAATATGCTTTCTTTCTTTCTTTTGATCAATTGAGGAAATTGTCCAAAGCAGGTTTAATGGGTTCATTTGAATGTTGTTTTACGGATTAACAGGTCATCATGCAGCTGTTGCAGAAGTTTAGCCAACACATGCCTCAAAGTAATATTGCAAACCCACTCCTTGATGCCTGGATGATGCGCCGAAGATTCAGTTTTAGTTCTTTAAAATTCAGTTGTTCACAACTTTATGGCTCTTCTCGAGCCTTCTACATGTTTTAAAAAGATTTAAAGACATTAAGTTAGTTTTAAGTTAAGGAAGAATTTTTCAATGGCTATCCATGCCATCGTAAATTTAGGATCTAGTTAGAAATTTATCTATAAAACTGTAATTTCATAAGTAATAAAAGAGACGGAGAAGAAGTATTGTTATGTTGTTTACATGGATTTGCAAATCACTGTTGAAATGAGTTATTTGATTTCTGTTTATTGGTAACTGTTGAATTCGAATGATGGTGATTGTATGTTGTAAGAGGATTTGAGAATCTGTAGTTTATGTGAGTTAAAGATGAAGTAGTAGCTCGCGAGCTGGCCACTTGAGGGGAGTTAGCCTAGATAGATAAGTATTTTATTGATTAAGTTATTCCCTTTGTTTAGGATAAATTGTTGTTCAGTAGGAAATAACAAGTTGTTGAAGAGTTAAGTTAGTTGTTCCGGAGCACCATTGTCTTTAATTTGTATAAGTTTTCTTCTGTAGTTGATAATATTCCCTTACTGTTTAAAAGAAGCTTAATTGTTTATTTCCTTACTTTTCCGTTTCTATAGTTTACCAGTTATTTAGTTTACTTGTTTCCATGCTTTCTAGTTTAGTAGTAATGTTTTCTAAATTATTTGTCTTATGCTTTTTAATTTAGTATTCCTTGATTTTCTTAGAGTAAGATCATTTTCGAGTTAAGAAGTAATGGCTTTGGTTTTGTCTTGACTTTTGTAGTTTAAAAGAAAAACTGAAAATATAAAATGGGTTGTTTGAATAATCTCCTTCTGCAAACTGCCTTGGACACTACCCGGTCGACAATTGACATTCAATTATTCTAAAGTAGTAGGACCTAAGGACAACCTATCACTTTTTGGCATCGTTGTCAGGGATACTTCTTTAAAAGCCTTTGAAAGTCTTTTTGTTTAAAAGTGTTATTAGGAGACGGTTTGAATAACAAATTTTTATGCCAAAAATATCTTAGTCGGCTTTCTTTTCTACATGGTCAGGAAAAGGGGCCCCAATAGACGTTTTATACCAACCCCAAAAAAAAATACGTACCTATCATACATAGGGAAGCCCAAGGCTTAGACGACCACAATTCTGAAGAATTATTTGAGCCTACTCCACCTGAGGCTTTCCATTATTTAACTATTGAGCAATTGGCAGAACAACCAGATATCGAGGAAGTTGTTTTTGAGGAACATACTCTTCTAAACACCATGGGAGATCATAGAGCTGAACCTAACCACAATGAACCTCATCCTCCTAGAACATTTACCTATCCTATCACATTGGACACTGATGATGATACTGCCATGAAGAACATTTCTCCATCTTTCCTTCCAACCTTCCGTGGCTTGCCTTCGGAAGACCCTGACCAATTTCTCTTTGAATTTAAAGTCCTATGTCAGACTTATGATTATAAGAAAGACAATCAAAAGTTGAAGCTTTTTCCATCAACTTTGAAGGACTCAGCAATGCGCTGGTTCATGGGATTGGGTTCTGGTAGTATAACATCCTGAGAAGAGATGGAAACTGTTTTCTTGCACAAATACCAGAGTTACTATAGGGTAAGTGATCGCAAGGAGGAGTTGTTTAAGCTAAGGAAAAATGAGGATGAAAGTTTAGAGGATTATCTCGATAGGTTCCTCTTCCTCTCCAAGAGGTGTGGAGAAATGACCATTAGTGTAGAGATTCTCAAAACAATATTTCTTAAAGGTCTTGATGATGACGCTCGACCAAACCTTGATTTAATGGGAAAAGGTGACGTATCTCAATTAACTCTTGAAGACATATGTGAGCTTTGTCAGAATTTCTCCCGTACTAGGGGAGGAATCCGCAAAACTAATATTTTTAAAGGGTCGAATGAGATAGGTAAGTTTTGTGAAGAAATAGCAAATCTAAAAAAGGATATTCTAGTACAGTTGAATACCACTCTAGATGGTATACAAGCTAAAAACCCACAACCCTGAGACCTTGTCAATTTATTGTCCAAGGTGTCGGAATAAACATCTGTTGCATGAGTGTCCTTTGGATAAAGTCAATGTTTGTCAGTTGTGTGAGAAAAATCATCCTACAAACCAGTGTGAGCTTTTATCGGATATTAAGAATACTAAGAAAAAAACCATTCAAGTTGAAGAAGAAATACATGCTTTAAACCAACATCAAGGAGGTAATTTTCCTTATGGATAGAATCCTAATCCTGCATGGAGACCACAAAATAACCGGGCTCATAATCAATGGACTCCATCTTGGAATCAGTCGCCTCCACCTCAACCTAATTGGGGAACTCCTTCTTGGGGATCACCTAATTGGACAAACCACACATGGGGCAATCAATAATGGCCAAATCAACCCCAACAATAGTGGTACCAACAACATATAGTACCCCAATGGAATCGGGCACAAAATCAGTTCTATACTGAGCCAAGGAGGAATCAACAACATAACTTGTTACCCCCAGCTCAAAACCCTCTTCAACATGAGCAAATAAACCAACCTCAGCTTCCAGCGCAACCACTTCCCAATCCTAAAAACAATCGCCAAAATACGCCAATTTATTCTACCAAACATGAAAATTTTACTGGGCTTAATGCAATACACTTTGGAAATGTGCAGTTGCATTCTAGTTGAATTATTCAACCACCAACCATTGAAGAAATAGAGGAGGAAACTGAGCCTACCAATCCAACAAGAGACACATCGTCTAAGTAGGATATTACTCCTCAAGACAACGAGCCTTTTTTAGCGGCAGGGGCTGCTGACTTGTCTCAGGGGGAGGAGGATCCATTCTTAAGTCAACATAAGGAGGATCCTGTTCCAAGAAAGAAAAGGATGGAACGTTTAAAGTCCATAACTCCATAAAATACTCTAGAAGTATCTTTGGCTACGAAAATTGTGTTAATTCAGGAGATTAAATAGTGGAAAATTGAAGTTCCTTTGTTGCAAACAATAAAAGAAATCCCTAAATTAAACTAGTTAATAAAATAGTTATGTATCAAAACACTAGGGAGGAAGCCAAAAATGATAAACACCATTCATATTGATGGTTATTTAGCTGATTTTCTGTCTGGAAAGACTATTGCTCCGAAATACGATGATCCTGGAAGTCCTCTTATAACTGTTACGGTCATTGAGGTAACAATACCAAATGCATTAGTGGATCTAGGAGCAGCTATTAATGTGATGATAGTGGATATAATGGAAAAATTAGGGTTAACTGATTTACGTCCTACAACCACAGTCTTACAAATGGAAAATCAGTCTATAGCCATCCCGAAGGGTGTTATTAAAAATGTCCTTGTCAAAGTTGATGGATGGGATTATCCAGTCAACTTCCAGGTGATTCAATCACTTACACCTAAGGATAGCTATCCTATAATCCTTGGAAGACCTTGGATAGCTATGGTTGCTGCTAAGATTGATTGTAGGGAAGGAGGAATGACCATTTCGCATTGCCAGGATAGCAAACGCTTGTTCTTATATCCCCCTGCTAAGCCTACTAAGCATGAAAAAGTCTAGGTTGATGAATTTGAGCAATCAAATGGTTCAGACAGTTTAGCCTCCCTAGCCATGGTGGTAATTAAATAACATGGGGAAGAACTGGAAGAAGAATTAGTAAATGAGATAGCACGCCTTGCTATAACCCAGAATGAGGAAGAAACGGTAGATGCTCCAAGAATTTTTGGGTAGCCAATTGATATAAGTGGAATAGAGCACAATTATGCTACAATGGGAATGTCGTGTCCCTTAGCAATATGATTCCCAGAACAAGTCATTTCTATGATGATATCACGAGGTTTCACCAACTGGTACCTCATAGTTGTCTTGATACGTTGTTACAACCTATTTATACTGTAACCACGGTTCATCCTGGAACAAAATCGATAATGCTATTACCAGGAAAAACCTTGAATATCAATAGCTGGTTGACATAAACTCAAGAGGATAAGTTGTTTAATATGTTGGTACAAAGATCCAAATATTTTGCTTGGGATTATACGGACATGAGGGGAATTCACCCAAGTGTTTGTACTCATCATATTTATACTGATATCAATATAAGGCATGTTCATCAGCCACAAAGGAGACTCAATCTTGCATTAAAGGATTTGGTTAAAATTGAGATTGAGAAACTCCTTCGTGCTGGATTTATTTATCCAATATCTTATAGTAAATGGGTATCACCTATGGTGGTAGTCCCAAAGAAAAATGGGAAGTGGAGAATCTGTGTAGACTATCGAGAACTTAATAAAGCCACTTATAAAGACTATTTTCCCTTACCATTTGTTGATCAGGTCCTGGACAACTTGGCTGGGAGGAAGTATTTCTCTTTTCTGGATGAATTTAGTGGTTATAATCACATACAGGTTGCTCCAAAGGACCAAGAAAAAACCACGTTTACCTGCCCTTGGGGCACATTTGCATATAGAGTGCTTCCTTTTGGACTATGCAACGCTCCAACAACCTTCCAGATAGTTGTTCTTGCTATATTTTCTGCTCTCGTTAATGACTGTGTAGAGGTTTATATGGATGATTTTATAGTCTATGGATCAAACTATGATGAAGCTCTTTAGAACCTAGATCGAGTTCTGTAAGTTTGTGAGGAAAATAGACTATCCCTTAGCCATGAGAAATGCTTAATAATGGTGGAGCAAGGAATAGTCTTGGGTCATCATATTTCCTCAGAAGGAATAAAGGTCGACCCTAAGAAAATTGAAGTCATCCAACAATTCACAACTCCTAAAACTCAGACAGACGTAAGAAGTTTTCTTGGACATGTTGGCTACTACAGAAGATTCATAGAAGGCTTTAGTAAAATTGTAGCTCCTATGTTCTCTCTTTTACAAAAGGAAGTAGAGTTTGTCTGGACATCTGATTGTCAACAATCATTTGAAGCAATCAAAGAAAAACTTATCTCTACTCCTATTCTGAGAGGGCCAAACTAGAGTATTCCCTTTCATATCTATGTTGATGCTTCTGACGAGGCTATCGAAGCAGTTCTAGGACAAGAAGATGAGAACGGGGGGAAGTATGCTATATATTTTATCAGCAAAAATCTTATTGCGGCAAAAAAGAATTATACAACAACATAAAAATAATTCCTGGCTGTTGTTCATGCTATCAAGAAATTTTGTCATTATATTATGGGGTATAAGGTCACAGTTTACACGGATCACTCAGCTGTGAAGTACCTAATGAACAAACCTGTGGTAAATGGTTGAATCATGAGATGGCTATTGCTTCTTCAAGATTTTAATGCTACGATTCTTGATAAACTAGGAAAATATAATGTGGTAGCCGATTTTCTATCATGAATCAAACATGAAAAAGATGACATTACCCCTGTATAGGATGATTTTCCAAATGAAAATCTATTTGCGGTTTCTATAAAATCACCTCGGTTTGCAAATATCGCTAACTATTTAGCTGCATCTGAGATACCTCCTGGATTCACATCTAAGCAAAAGAAGCGACTAATCAGGGAGAGTGCCCCATTCAAGTGGATCCATGGAATGTTATTTCATTGCGGTTTTGACATGATTTTGAGGAGATGTGTGAGAGCTGATGAAACCTACAACATTTTGAGGGCCTGTCATGATGACCCGTCAAGAGGACATTACTCTGCAAAGAGAACTTTCCACAAAGTCCTAAGTGCCGAATACTATTGGCCCTCAATGCACAAAGAAATTAAGAACTATGTGCATCATTGTGATGAATGTCAGAGGGTAGGAAGACCAACTGCTTCTTCGAAAATGTTGTTACAACCTCAGGTAGTCCTTGAACCATTTGAAAAATGGGGTTTAGATTTCATCGGACCCATAGATCCTTCCTCTCAAGGGAAAGAGTATATAATGGTTTGCACTGACTACCTGACAAAGTGGGCAGAATTACAAGCCTTGAGAATAGCTAGGGAAGAACAGGTCGCAAAATTCCTTTATAATAAAATCTTCCTTAAATTTGGAGCCCTTCAAACTATTGTAACTGATCAAGGACCCCAATTCATGTCTCGAGTGCTTCTGGAATTTACCAATCATTTTCAAGTAAGCCATAGAAAGTCATTTCTGTACCACCCTCAAGCGAATGGTCAAGTAGAAGTGACTAATAGAGAACTGGAAAATATTCTGACAAAAACAATCTCTTATGGAAGAAAAGACTTGGCCAGGAAGCTCCCTGAAGCCGTATGGGCATACAATACTATGTGGAAATGTACGACTGGATTAAGTCCTTATGAGCTAGTTTTTGGGAAGAAGCCTCTTCTTCCCATTGAGTTCGAGTTACAAACTCTACGAACGGCAATGGAATTAGGCCTAGATTTAAAAAGAGCCCAAGTTGAAAGAGTTCTGCAACTAAGCGAATTAGATGAATTTTGTTTAGATGCCATTCATCAAACTAAACTAATTCAACATCAACAGAAGGTATGGCATGATAAACATATTAAGGAAAAGGATTTTTACAATGGGGACTAGGCCTTGTTATTTGATTCTAAATATAAATACCATAAAGGCTAACTCAGAACTCACTGGTTGGGACCTTATGAAATTGAGGAAGTCTTTTTGAACGAAACTGTTCGGTTAAAGCCAATCGATGGTGACACGCGAACTCTATTGGTTAATGGTCATCGCTTACATGTCTACCATAAGCCAGTCAATAGGGAGGACTTTACAAGGATGTTCGAAATGCAAGGTGAGGTTCAATGTGTTGACTCTGCCACAACAGAGTCTATTCAGTAAAAATGTTAGGTTGTTGTTAAAAAAATTAAAAAAATATATATATATATATATATTTATATATATATGTAAATAAATAGACATGTATGTTGATATATTTCCCTTCATTTAATCTTCTGTCGTTTTTGGAATTAGCTAAATATTTTCCATATTTTTGCAGGACTTCTCAAAAAGCAGAGAGTAACTTCCGGAGCACCCTCCAAAAATGCTTCAGAACGTTATGGGACCGATGATCTAAAACTTGACGTTTTCAAAGCCTGATGCTCCAGAAATTGAATAGAGCTTATCATGATGAGGAGGCGTTCTACAATAAGGTTCAAAGTCATGAAGATTCTTTTCCATGTCACTCTGGAACCTTCCATTCCATTACTTCTCCAACTGCATCTTTCAGCGATGCTCTAGAACCTTCCATTCCGTTGCTGCTCTGGCTGCATCTTTTAGCGATGCTCTGAAACCTTTCATTCTATTGCTGCTCTGACTGCATCTTTCAACGATGCTTCAGAACCCTTCATTTCATTTTGCTCCAACTGCATCTTTCAACGATGCTCCGGAACCTTCATTTCATTCTTGTTTCGGTTGCACCACACACCGATGCTCCGGAACTTATGCACTTGTTCAAGTGCGTTGAACAAAATACGTGCTCTGGAACGTGTTCAGTTATCTTTCGCCACCTTTTTCAAAATTTAAAATTTTTTGTGATTCTTCTGCTAGAATATCCGATACATCCATCTTTCTTTTTTTGCTTTAGTTGTAGGTAAGCCACCCAACTCCGTACTCCTCATTGACAGCTCCGTCCCCCATAGAATTTTGCACCATATCATAATAACTCCACCGTCATTTCAACCAATGCCTTCACGTCATCTTGTCAAATTTGTGAGGATTAAGATCTTCGAGCAATCACAAAATGAGAGTAAGTATTAATTTTTGCTTTAAATAGGTAGTTCCTCACTTCTAAATTAGTAATTCATGCCACTCGTCAATCAATCACTTGTATGGCAAAGCCTTTCGCAAACCTCCATGCAGATTGGAAATCATTGAAGCATACACTACAAGTAAAACAAATAAGTAATTCCAGAGGCAATATTTTCAAAAAGAACCTACGTGGGAGTTTTGTGCTAGAATTGAATTTCTTGTAGTGTACAAAATCAGGAAATGGGGGTGGAAAAAAAAAGGCAGAGCCAGATTCAATGGAAAAATTATTGGGGTTGAGTAGCATCTCTAGATCGTTCGAGGAAGCAGGGTGGTTGAACTTCATCAAGAAATTTGAAGGCCATAATGAAAAGTTGGTAAGATCCTTTGCTGAGAACTACACCAATGGCGAAGCGGTACTTCAAGGGAAGCGTTTCAAGGTAAGCTCTAAGATTATTTCTCGCTTATCTGGATTAGAGCATAAAGGCATAAATATAAAAGAAACCTCTCAAGTAACGTACCAGAAATTAGCTGAATTGTTTGTTAGAGAAGGAGACCCATATCCAATGGTGGTAGTAAGTACCAGGGGGAAAAACAAGGGGTTCCAGAGAACTTCCATATTAGAACCTTGGGGTACTGTTGTTGCATGGATTATAAAGTACTTTACTTGTGAAGGTCAACTTACCACAGTTGTATGGCCTACCTTTCGTATGTTGACCCATCTACGTCATGGAAAGGAGGACCCAACTCTTAGGGTTAATATGCCAGAATTCTTATTTGATTCCTTAAATACTCCAATGGAGAGGTATAAAACAAGGTCTGGGCCTTTGAAACACCACGGGTTAATTCAACTAATCTGCAAGTATCACTTCCGTAAGAAATCCGAAGGGAAATAGGAGAAATGTTTAGAGAAAATAGAGAAGCTTGCAATTGCAAGAACCATAGAATTAGGGGAATCATCCCAAAAGGCTATTCCATCATCCGGAGCAACCTCCCCTAAGGGCTCTCTATCTCCAGAAGATCTTAATCCCACCACTCCTGGTGAGGATTTTCCAGACCTCTACGGTGATAAATTCCAAACCCCTGACCTACAAGAACAGGTTAATGTTGTTTATTCCGACACAAGTAAACCAAGAAAAAAGAGAACAAGGAAAAATCCAACACCTATCATTTTTCAAGAATCACCTCCACTCAGAAGAAGTAAGCGGTTGGCTTCTAAATTCTCCGAAACCCCAATACAGGGTAAGGAGAGAAGTTCACAAAAGAAAAAGCCTAAGCAGCCACAAGAACCCATAGAAATTTCATAACAAGCCAGTGGAGATGAAACACCCCTAAATAAAGAGGATTCAGGTGAAGTATTTCCTTTCCATTCTGCACATATAGAGGAAATTTTCAATGATGGAACTCAGTACAGAGAACCTGAAGGGGATTGCAGTGTGCCAGAAAATTTGTCACCCAGTGTAGATAAAATTGTTGAAACAATTGAAACCAGTTGTGCCAGTGCTAAATTAGAAAAGTATAAATTAGAAATTGTTGATTTATAGAGGCAATTGTCTAAAAATAATGAGTTTATAGAATTGCAGAAAGAAGAGTTGGTTGTACAAACTGCTATAATAAATAAAAGGGATAAGGAAATAAGAGATTTAAAGCTACAATTGCAGGACAAAGATTCAAACATCTATAAGTTGCAAGAACAAGTACAAGAGCAGTATGAAAAGCATAAAACTTATAGTGAGAATATTGCACAAAAAGATGTGGAAATAGGAAAAATAAAACAAAATTTTATGCTCATGCTCTCAGCTTTTGAGGAGGACAAGAAAATAAAGATTGAGGAGTTGAACACTTCTATCAGTAGAGTAGTTGAACTAGAAGAGGATCTGAAGGAATGCACTGTGAGACCCCAAATTGAGTCCAAATCAATTAAAAAAAAACCAATTGTAACTGATTGGTTCTAGGTCAACATTCCACCTCTGCTAACAAAATGGATGGAACGGTGTTACTTCCTCAGAAATGTCCAAACTAAAAATCATAGGCTCAAGAAAGAACTAGTGCTCCTAAAGGAGTCATTTCACAAAGCCTACAGAGGGAAGCAGGATGCTTGTCAACTTATGGACTGTTTGTTGAATTGTAGAAGGCCATCGAGAATGTACTCAATGTTTTTAAATGAACAATGGCTGAGATGAAAACTGTTCAGGATCTATAACGATCAACCCTATGAGCCTAATGACAAAAAGTTTGTAAAAATATTTGTAGAATCAACTCCTGAAGATCAGGATTTAATTTATGAATTCTTTATGCATGATTTGTTATTAGAGAATCATACAAATTTATTTATTAATCTGTTTGTTGGAGAGGTAGAATTGAGGGTATTTCTCTCAACTATTAGAAATCAAATTCATTGGCAAGAGAGAAAAAAATAATTTGTACAGGCAGAGAAAACAGTGGGTCTCCAGATTAGGTCCCCAAATTCAAGGCCTGAGGGGTTCAAAGCTACATTTTTGTCTCTTTTGGTTAATGAAAAGATGAGGGAAAGGTATGACAACAACCTTAAGATGTGTTATGACAATTTCATAGCAAATGGACAGAAATTAATTGGCAAAGCATGGCATGCCTGTGAGGAAAGGTTCACCCCTCTTCCAGCTTATTTAAAGAAAAGAGAAGTTATTTCTCCTCTAAACATTAGATGGTCATTCAGAAGGGCTGATGCTCTAATTAAAATCGTGAAAACACTCAAAACACAGTGGATAGGAATGAAATACAGGCCCCCCTTGCTATTGAATCCACCCCCGGATTTTAATATTTCCACAGATCAGAATGATAGACTATTGAAAGAGTGGAGAGAGAGTGTGATGTTCCATAGAGGGTTCATTCATAAACCTAAAACTTTCGATGCTTCAGCCAGGGAAACTCATGATCTCAGTACTCTTTATGAAGAATGGAATAAAACTCAAGGGTTTAACTATGGAGCAGGAGGAGCTGCCAGAAATTAGGTAGGGGAGGAAATGATGAGGTAAAAATAACCTCATCATAATAAAATCTGGAAAGCTCATTCTTTCTAATTCAATCCTAAGCCTATGCCAATTTATTAAACTTTAGAAGAAGTAATTACTTATTTTAAGAAGAACTATGCTTTCTTTCTTTCTTTTGATCAATTGAGGAAATTGTCCAAAGCAGGTTTAATGGGTTGATTTGAGTGTTGTTGTAGGGATTAAAAGGTCATCATGTGGATGTTGCAGAATTTTATCCAGCACGTGCCTCAAAGTAATGCTGTGAACCCACTCCTTGATGCTTGGATGATGCGCCGAAGATTCAGTTTTAGTTCTTTAAAATTTAGTTGTTCACAACTTTATGGCTCTTCTCGAGCCTTCTACATGTTTTAAAAAGCTTTAAAGACATCAAGTTAGTTTTAAGTTAAGGAAGACTTTTTCAATGGCTATCCATGCCATCACAAATTTAGGATCTAGTTAGAAAGTTATCTATAAAACTGTAATTTCATAAGTAATAAAAGAGACGGAGAAGAAGTATCGTTATGCTGCTTACATGAATTTGCAAATCACTGTTGAAATGAGTTATCTGATTTCTATTTATTGGTAACTGTTGAATTCGAATGATGGCGATTGTATGTCTTAAGAGGATTTGAGAATCTGTAGTTTATGTGAGTTAAAGACGAAGCAGTAGCCCGCGAGCTGGCCACTCAAGGGGAGTTAGCCTAGATAGATAAGTATTTTATTGATTAAGTTATTCCCTTTGTTTAGGATAAATTGTTGTTCAGTAGGAAATAACAAGTTGTTGAAGAGTTAAGTTAGTTGTTCCAGAGCATCATTGTCTTTAATTTGTATAAAGTTTCTTCTGTAGTTGATAATATTCCCTTACTGTTTAAAAAATGCTTAATTATTTATTTCCTTACTTTTTTGTTTCTGTAGTTTACCAGTTATTTAGTTTACTTGTGTCCATGCTTTCTAGTTTTGTAGTAATGTTTTCTAAATTAGTTGTCTTATGATTTTTAATTTAGTATTCCTTGATTTTCTTAGAGTAAGATCATTTTCGAGTTAAGAAGTAATGGCTTTGGTTTAGTCTCGACTTTTGTAGTTTAAAAGAAAAACTAAAAATATAAAATGGGTTGTTTGAATAATCTCCTTCTACAAACTACCTTGGACACTACCCGGTCGACAATTGAAATTCAATTATTCTAAAGTATTAGGACCTAACGACAACCTATCAAAAGGATTTGATGGATTTGTGGCCCAGTTATGTTCATTAGAAGTCTCTCAATCTAATGCTTATATTCATCTAGATTTACAAGCAATAACTGACTATCACTCAGTGGTTTTTGGAGATATGAATAAAGGAATTCCTCCTAAGAGGGATCATGATCATGCCATACAACTAGTCCTGGGGAGCCATCCACCCAACATCAGGCCTTATAGGTACCCACATATACAAAAAAGTGAGAAAAAATTGTTGAGGAGATATTAGAGGCAATAATTATGAGGCATAGTCAAAGTGCTTACTCCTCGCCTGTGGTGATGGTACATTAGAAGGATGAAACTTGGCGCATGTGTCTAAACTATAGAGTGCTCAACATGTACACCATTAAAGATAAGTTTCTTATTCTATTCATTGATGATTTACTAGATGAATTGAATGGAGCTATGTATTTTACCAGGTTAGATCTTAGATTTGGTTATCACCAAATTGGAACTAAGCAAGAAGATATTTGTAAGACAATATTTTGGACTCATGAGGGTCATTATGAATTTTTGGTGATGCCATTAAGTCTTACCAATGCACCGTCTACATTCCAAAGTTTGATGAATTCCATTTTTAAGAAATTCTTGAGGAAGTTTATATTAGTGATCTTTGATGACACATTTATTTATAGCAAGCCATGGGAATAAAACTTGCAACATGTAGATCAAGCATTACAAATACTCGAAGACCATCAACTCTATGCTAAGCCATCCAAGTGTGCTTTTGGTCTTAATGGGGTGGAGTATTTGGAACACATAGTTTCACATGAAGGAGTAAAGGTGGACCCTAACAAAATTAAGGCTATCATGGAATGACCTATTCCAAAAACCATTAAGAAATTGAGGGGTTTTTGGTATTGATAGGATACTATAGAAGATTTGTGAAGAATTATGGCCGTCTAGGAACTCCTCTCACAACTTTATTGAAGAAGGATTATTTTCATTGGAATGAGTTTGCTACTGCAACATTCAAGAGACTGAAGGAGGCTATGCGTAGAACTCTAGTGCTTGCCACTCTAGACTTCACCAAGGGATTTATTGTGGAATGTGATGCTTTAGGAAATGGTATAGGAGTAGTACTCATGCAAGAGGGTCGGCCAATTACTTTTGAGAGTCATCAATTAAAGGGAAAGAATAAACTCAAACCTATTTATGAGAAGGAAATTTTAGTGATTCTTCATATAGTTAAACAATGGAGGCCTTATCTAGTGATAAACACTTCAAGGTTAAGACAAATCATGATAGCCTAAAATAGTATACATTGAGTTATGAATGGTCAGCTTGTGGCTACTTGACTCTTAATTAAGTCATATTATCATGATTATATTGTTATTTAGTTATTTGGGTCATCCTCAGGCTTATGTAGGACTATCTAAGTTAGCTTGAGTGATATCCTAGGCATAGATAAGGATATATAGGAGCTAGTGAGACTTATTTCATGATTATATTGTGAATTGTATTCTCATTGGAGATATTTGGAGGTTTTCCCCCTTGAAGTGGCTTGTTATTCTTAGTTATTATCAATTATTTTCAACATATCTCATATCATATTCTTCTATTGTGCAATTTATTTCATTACAAGTGGTATCAAAGCATGATCATGGCACCGTAGTGGCAAGGCATCTTCTTAATATTGGAGGTCATTTTGGAAGGCACATATCTTCCAGATTTTGGTGAATTTTTTTCTTATTTTTAAAGGGTTTTTTAAGACCATATTAAAGAACCTACAATCCAAATTTCAAAGGAATTAGAGTAGAATTGAGCGAATTATTACAGAATTAGGGTTTCTACACAATTTATTTGGAAGTTGCATATCTCTCACATCCCGCTGAATTGGAGCCTGATTTTTATTGTGTTTTTGAAGACATAATAGAGGAGCTTACAGGAAAAATTTGGAGAAATTAAAGTGGAAATAAGCAAGTTATTGAAAAATTAGGGTTTCCAACAAATTCGCTCTCAAGGTTGCAAATCTACTAATTTCTTGGATTTTTTCTAGGTAGGTGGTATCTTGGCTCTAGTTAGTTACAATAATTTTTTTAGAGAATTTAAGTTTCATTTTTGTGATTTATTGCAAAAATATTGGTTTCCATCATGATGGGTCCTACAACAAGGGGAAAAATGAATGTTTTTACACTAGGAAAATCCCTTGATAAGGATGAGGTAACAATAGGGGATATTAATCCCAATGAGGAAATAATTAAGGTCAAGGAAAAAATTTCCTCAGTGAAGATGGAGATGTGTGGCCTAATAGGAGATATATCATACATACAAAGCATGTTAAGCACCTATATGAATGAAGCAAGAAAGGAGGTCTCAAGCAACCAAGGTGAATCCTCTAGGTCAGCTACTCTTGACCCAAATGTTAATACTCCTATGGGATCTAGGAATTTTTTACCAAAGGTGGATATGCACAAGTTTGGTGGCGAGGATCCTCTAACATGGATAAACAAAATGACAATTTTTTTTAAGTCCATCAAGTCCCAAGACAAAAGGTCACGATGGCTTCACTATATCCAAAACCAGATCAATTCATTTGGTATCATTGGCTTTTTACTTGTAGACATCTAAGTTTTACCACTTCTACATGGCCAAAATCATCTACTCTATTCATCTATTTCATTAATAGTGATTAAATAATTTATTTAATCATTATTTCATTTTTGCTTAAGGTTCCTAAAGTATGTAATTGAATAATTAAATAATTTACCTTACACCTTTTCTTCTCTAAATTAAATAAACAAGACAATTTATTTAATTTAGTCACTTAACCTTTTTGATTAAAAATCAATTTTTAATTCCTCACCTTCTCTCTCCTTGTCACATCCTCCATGATCCTCATCTAATTTGGATTAAATAAATTAATCTATGATTAAGATGTGCACCACTTAATCAAGATTACTGTCACATCCTCCATAATCTCCCACTTGCTTCTAATCTCTCATTAATTAGCCTAATCTTGTGTTTGCACAACCTTAATCAAGGTCATTAGCCTAATCAGTACCTTGGTCAACTCTCCCCATCCCCCAAGGAATTTTTAATTCATTTTTATTCACCCAAGGCTCTTCTCTTCCCCATGAAAAATTCTAGAACCTTGGACTTTTCACATCACATGTGCCAAAGTCTTCTAGAACCTTGGACTTGTCACATCATTCACATGTGGCAAATCCCCACCTTTTTGGAAACCCTCTCTTATCCACTAGATTATTCCAATCAATGTGAATTTTTAATTCACTTTTATTCCTCCAAGGAATCTTCTCATCCCCCAAGGCACCTACAAGGTACTTGTCCTTCCTCCACCTCATGTACCTCTCTTCCACCTCACTCCCACATCATCTCACCCTAGGCCATCTCACATTCCACATGTCAAGATGTGAGGGATTGTGAGTCCTCAACACACCATAGCCCTTCATCTTGGCTTTGTTGGATTAATCTCAACCGTTGAATTCTCTAAAAAATTCAAATTGTTCTATAAATATCCCCTCCTTCCTCTCATTTTAGGAATCAATATTTTGCTATCAAAACTCTTGCAAAATTGCCATTTGAGCTCTCATTCACCATAGCATTTGAGTTCACCATTACCATGTCTTCATTCATCTTGCATATCACTTCACATATTTGATTTAACTTGCCATCCAAAAAGCACACAAATCTCCAAAGATCAAAGGGCCAACCAAGGAAGAAGTAACATGAAGGTATAATTACTCTTTGTTGTATTTCATCTTGCTTTCATGTTTATCATTCTTTAGGCTAATCGTTGAGGTGTCCTCTTTGTGTTATTTCTTTTTATTGCATTAATAGTTTGTTTAGCATCTTATATTAGGAATTAACATTTTAGGAGATCACAGTACTCATTGAAATAGAAAAGGGTCTCACTATCTTATGGTTGATTTTTATAGAGGAACTCCAAGAACAATATAGCAATAGTGTGTCAGAAAACTTCTTTAGCTAGCTAGTTAAACTTCAACAAACGGGATTAGTTAAGGATTATATTCAACAATTCCAAAATATTTCCTTAAGAGTGGATGCAATTACAGAGAAGAACTTGAATGATTTGTTCTTGGGTGGTCTGAAGGATCACATTCAACATGAGGTACACATGTTTAGTCCCAACTCTATCTCTGAGTCTTTTGTCTTAGCTAGGAGGGTAAAGAAAAAGTATTCAATTCCTATAAAGCAAGGGGCTAATGTGATAAGAGACAGAGGATATTCAACACCTTCACTTCCTCAACCTACTAGGTTGACCTCACAATATATTGAAGAGAAGAGAGAAAAAGGGTTATGTTTCAATTGTGATGGAAAATATAGTCGAGGACATAGATGCGGTGAAAAAAATTGTTCTATATTGAAGGTCTGAATGAGGAAGATGAGGAGGAACTAATAATAAAAGGTGAAAGGGAGTCATATGAGGAATCACATGATTCCCAACCAATCATTTCTTGTCATGCACCTTTAGGTTTTAGTGCCACTCAAACTCTCAAGGTAGTTGTTTACTTAAAGAAGTAGAAAGTAATAGTGTTGATTGAGTCGGGTAGTACTCATAATTTCATACACAAAAAGCTGGCTACTCATTTAAATTATTTTATATATCTAGCTCTAGAGTTTTAGGTCTTGATTGTAGATGGTGGTGCTATTAGTTTCTTTGAAAAATTCCATATCATTAAGTTATCAATGGGAGTTTATCACCTTGATAGCCCAAGGTATGCTATCACCATGGGTGCAACATGTATTATTTTTGGAGTATAATGACTTACTACATTGGGAACAATTGAGATGAACTTCCAAAAAATATTCATGAGATTTCAATCAGAAGGAAAGGTAGTAGAGCTGAGGGGATTGAAGGAAAACTCCCCAAAAATGGTAATATCTCATCAAATGAAAAAGTTTATTAAGAAAGTAGTTGATGGATTTGTGGCCTAGTTATGTTCATTAGAAGTGTCTCAATCTAATGCTCCTACTCATCTATATTTATAAGCAATAATTGATCGTCACTCAATGGTTTTTGAAGATATGCCTAAGAGACTTCCTCCTAAGAGGGATCATAATCATGCCATACAACTAATGTCGGGGAGCCACCCACCCAACATCAGGTCTTATAGGTACCCACATATACAAAAAAATGAGATAGAAAAAAATGTCGAGGAAATTCTAGAGGTAGGAATTATCAGGCATAGCCAATTGCGTACTCCTCACTTGTGGTGATGGTACATAAAAAAGATGAAACATGGTGCATGTTTCCAAACTATAGAGTGCTCAACATGTACACCATTAAAGATAAGTTTCCTATTCCAGTCAGTGATGATTTTCTAGATGAATTGAATGGAGCTATGTATTTTACCAAGTTAGATCTTAGATCTGGTTATCACCAAATTTGAATTAATGAAGAAGATATTTGTAAGACAACATTTCAGACTCATGAGGGTCATTATTATTTTTTGGTGATGCCATTCCGTCTGACCAATGTACCATATACATTCCAAAGTTTGATGAATTCCATTTTTAGGAAATTCTTGAGGAAGTTTGTATTAGTGTTCTTTGATGATATATTGATTTATAGCAAGACATGGGAAGAACACTTGCAACATGTATATCAAGCATTAAAAATACTCAAATATCATCAAATTTATGCTAAGCCATCCAAGTATTCTTTTGGTCTTAATGAGTTAGAGTATTTGGGAGACATAGTTTCACATGAAGGAGTAAAGGTGGACCCTAAAAAAATTAAGGCTATCATCGAATGGCCTATTCCAAAAACCATTAAGAAATTGAGGGGTTTTTGGGATTGATAGGATACTATAGAAGATTTGTGAAGAATTATGGCCGTATAACAAATCCTATCATAAATTTATTGAAGAAGGATTATTTTCATTGGAATGAGTTCACTACTGCAACATTTGAGAGATTGAAGGAGGCTATGTGTACAACTCCAATGCTTTCCACTCTACACTTTACCAAGGACTTTATTATGGAGTATGATGCTTTAGGAAATGGTATAGGAGAAATACTCATGTAAGAGGGTTGACCAATTTATTTCGAGAGACATCAATTAAAGGGTAAGAATCAACTCAAACCTATTTATGAGAAGGAAATGTTAGCGATTCTTCATGCAATTAAACTATGGAGGCCTTATCTAATGAGTAGACACTTCAAGGTTAAGATAGATCATGATAACCTAAAATATTTGTGTACATCGGGTTATGAATAGTCGACTTGTGGATATCTTAACTCTTAATTAAGTCATATTATCATTACTATATTGTTATTTAGTTATTTAGGTTACCCTATGCTTATATAGGGCTATCTAAGTCAGCCTGGGTGATATCCTAGGCATAAATAGGTATATATAGGAGGTAGTGAGTCTTATTTCATGATCATATTATGAATTGTGTTGCCATTGGAGATATTTGGAGGTTCCCCCCCTTAAAGTAGCTTGTTATTCTAAGTTATTATCAAGTATTTTTAGCATTATCATATCATATTTTTCTATTATGCAAGTTATTTCATTACAGATCTCCAATCAGGTATGCTGCGGGTGGCTCAAGACTGTTGTGTATGAGGGTACATGAGTCTCTACTATATTTTCTATTCCATGAAGCATCTCAAGACCTTTGTGGTATGATCTGAGTAGATTTATTAAACCACAAATGATAGAAGCAACTTGGGTATATAAGTTATCATGATTTAGAAACTCTTCAAACTCCTTTAGCCTCTCCTCCAAAGACTAGTCCTGCTAAAAGGGAACCCTAAGAGTAGCTTCGTGGTCTATAGGAGAAGAGGATCCAGATGGGGTATTAGGTTGAGTTGAACATTTTCAGACACATTAATGTAAGGGGGGGGGTATAGCCAAGTGATGGTCCTATAGTGAATTGTTCAAAATCAAGACCTTGGTGGGTTGGATCGGCCTATCATCTTGAACTCATGTCTAAGTGTCAAAAACTTATTCTAACTATGTGCTCGAAAGTTATAGATTGGGTTATGAAACTCATAAAATCATCACAACACTTAGTCCAATAGATGTCTAAATAGGAGAGAAGAAATTTTCAACAAAATATTAGAGCAAGGATAGTTTCATGTTGGGTTCACCAAAATGTAGAGGAGGAAATTTGACACTTTGAAATGACATGATCTCAAAGGGTGAATTTTACTTGACTACCTCAAGGATCAAAGCTCAAGTGATGGGATGGGATAAAGGAGAGTTTTTATTATGTTTTATGCAAAATAAAAATAAGAGAGTTTTAGGAACTGAAAAAGTAGGTTGCAGAGATCTTTTAGAAAAACCAACAAGCTCTCAGCCAAGGCCAACAATATGAAGCGTGAACATTTCCGTGGCACACTATAGGCTCATACATATGAAAATCGTGTTTATCATAGAAAATGAAAAGAACCTACTTACTATTTGATAACTAAAATCTTGGGAATATATTAAAATTTAAAAAAAATAACAAAGAAATAAAGATAATCTTGAACTAAATTAAATGGAAAGGAAATGATAAAAAAAAGGAAGAAGAAAGGAGACACTCACAAGAGGTCCAAGAATGAAGCCTCTAGCAAAGCTACACCTTTGATACCTACACACATAAGAACGAGAAAATGGTCAGGGCTATTTTAGGGGCTTGCCTAAGTCAAACCCTCGTGTGGGTGTTCCCACCTCCATGGAAAACCAGATAGATAGAGATAGAGAAATAATATATGAGATAAAGAAGTAAATAGATGTGCTAGAATAATATGCTATCAAAGTAAATAGATAATGCAATAATGGAAAATATAGTTACCCCCCTTTAGAAACGGGTAATGCCGAAAGGAAGATCTTCAACCAAGCTTGATAAAATAATTTTGGATGTCTTATAAGAATGAGAATGTGCAATATAAGTGGTGGAATGAAGCTTCTATGGTGTAGAAGAGCAAGAATATTGAGAGAAATCTTGAGAAGAGTGGAAGAATGAGAGATAAATTGAATGAATTGTTAAAATGAGGATTTTGAAGGAGGTATAGGAATACAAAGGTCCATTCTGGCATGTCTACAAGCAACATATGTGTTACACTTCATGCATAGGTGGGAAGTGTAACGTCCAAATGACTACTATAGTCAGGAATCTTTTTAGAATGTTTGTTTAGTGCACAAACATCTACGCTGCACATGGTCTTTTGTGAAAAAATCACCTTAACAACCAAGAACGAATGGGTTAAGGACAAAATTAAGGTTAGGTAAAAGGGGTATTGCCTTATTGAATTTAATTTATCTAAATGGGAAGTTTATGGAATGTAAGATTGCATAAGATGCAATTTTTGACATTATAGACACATATATATTATATATGTTGTCCTCTTGACTTGGATTTATAAAAATAAAGAATGCCTCTAATTCACATTGTAAGGAAAAATATACTTGACCATATCCTTTCCTAGCACAAGGAAGTAAATCATCATGTCTTCCAAATTTGAATACCCCAAGCTCAAGTATATTGTCAATTGGTTTGCAATATGACATTTTCCTATTCACATATGTGTTGTGGCTCAACATACTTGCAACCTATATAATGTATCCATGAAAATTATTCAAACTTAGGCATATTATTATACAAAATATTAAAAATTTCACCTTCACCACAAAGGAATTTTTTATACTCAATGACATCTTCATCTAGATTTTGGATAATAGGAAACCTATATACACCATTGTCACATATACTGATGCATTCTATTTTTTGGATTAGACACCTCGTGTGAAGGATCATTTCCTTCAAATTGTCTCACTATTGAAGATTCGCTTTGACAACTAGCTATGCCAAATATGTTGTTAAAATCATACATGTGACACATTTCCTCTTCCACATCCACTATTTTAATAACATCTTATTGTGATATCTTTGAGCCATATTTTGCATGAGGAATACAATAAGTCTTGTACCAAATATATAAGTTCCCATATACATCCACTTGATCGCTAACTTTATAGTCTTCAATGGTAATACCTTCAAATTAAAAATATTTGGCTGCATTAACACACATATATACATATATATTCATCTAATATATCCTTGCCTACATCATTCTAATATACACAAACATGAGTAGCTTCAATACTAAAATAAGGAACAAGAGATGGAAAAATGTTGAACAAGATACTAGTCTCTTGCTCACTCTTTACATAATTTACATATATACACACTAAATTATATCAACTTCAAGAGTTGATTCATTTAGCTATTCATTTATACACACATCTTCCTTTTTGTCCACTTGGTTGTTACAAACATATCTATTTACCCTAATTTTAGGTTGAAGGTCATCATTTATGTCTCTATTTTCATCACTCACAAATGACCTATCTGGTTGAAGATAGGTACATATATTGTTGTTACCATCAACATCACTTGTACATGTTGCACAAAAACCTAACTTAATCCACCTACATACACAGAAATCATATTTTAGTGTTGTGTTTGTGTTAGATGTTCCATCCAATTTGCTACTATTCATAAGTAATTTACTTGATCTAGTAGTCATGTTATTACTCAGTGTAGGTGCATGTTCATCTCTCAATTGATATTGACTTATTCCCTACACCACCATTACATTTGTATAGGCTATTTTGTCTTTAGATGAAGTTTTTCACTATTGGGATAACTATACGAGTTTCCTTGAATATTATAATCTATAAGAGATTATTCTGTATTGAAGTGGATAAGCACTGTGATCATCATAAAATTATTGATCAAATTCACTATGCTTATCTTCTCATTACATGAAGTCAATCCTTGATACATCATATTGATCATCCTCTTCTTCATAGTACTCTGGAAAATATTCCATATAAGGAATATCTACTCATCATGAAGGGAATTTGTATTCAAGGGGGAAAAAAAATAGCTCACATTTTGTTGCAACTCTCTAAGAAATTATTGTTGTTTTTGTTCAAGGTGATATAACACCTCTTCTTAATATTCAAATTACTCTTTAAATAACATCTTGGGAGGAAAAGGATGTTGGTTAGTATCATGTATTTCCACATCCAACAAATTCATGCCAATATTTTGTGATTTAGAAGATCCATCCTCATTTATTCGAATAAGAATCATAGTATTTATTTTTAATTAACCTTCTTGTATTTCATCTTTTTTCTAGAAGCTCTTATTCCTCCTTTTTTAGGCAATTTAGAAATTCTTCTTGTTTTATTTTAGATCTATATGACATACTTGAAGAAGTGAGACATGGGTGAAAGATAAATGCATTATAAGATCAATTCCAACCTCTTCTACCAATAGTCATATCATCCATTTGTATCAAAGCACCCTCATAGTTATGATATTATTTGTAATCATCATAAGGGAACTCCTTTATACTCATCAAGAGAGTATTGACATGCTCAAATGTTGCTTTTTGATTTACCAATAGTTCAACTTGTGTTTTTTTTAAAATTTCATCTTCACATCATATGTTGGTAGAAGGGGGATATTTTTTAGAAATTTCATGATTATTAGTGTGAAAATATTGCATACACACATTAATAATTTTATCCACATTCCTTGTATCAATAACCATATCATAACCTTGTATACATGCCATTTAGGAATCAACTATTAATAGAAGCTCCAACACCTCCTATTTAGGGAATCATATTAGGTGCTCTTATTTAACTTCGTATTTATATGCTAAATTAGGAGAAGGGGGATTGTGGCCATCAAAATATGTTATCAAGTCCTGATATTACATGCCACGACTTTGAAAATATTCGTCAATCATATTTTTTTCTCCCAACATGCACATATTCTCTTTTTGTTTCATAATTAGATAATTACATCTTTCTATTTTTTCTAATTATGCTATTAACTAGACTTTCACAATTTTATAAGTATTGATCTCTAAAATTTGCACATGAATTATTTCTAGCTACAATCCATTCTAAATTTTGATAGGTAGGTTTGAATGAGTTACCGCAAGTTTATGCTTCCCATGTTGGATGCTCTTGTGCATTGGTATAGGTTGCATCATATTTTTGATACCTGGTTTAGATACCTAAATATTTCCCTACTGTACCTAGTCCTAATCGACCAAACCCATCACCTATACCAAGTTCCCTTCACCTAAACTCTCTCAAAATTAATTAAATAATCATATTTAATTAGTTAATCTCCATTTCTATCTCTCACATAAATCAATAAATTATTACTTTTTACACCTATTTTCCACCTCACATCTAGCTAAAATAATTAAATAATAATATTATTTAATTAGCTATATTCCCTCAACCTATTTCAAGAATAAAGGACAACTAAGAACGCATGTCCTTATGGTTCCACTATTCTTTCCACCAAACCCAAGAATATATAGCTCTCAGGTGCACATTTCCCTAATGTCTCTCATGGTTGCAACCACTTATCAAATTTAGTAAGTTCATCTTAGCCCTTCACATTCCAACAACCCTCCATTATCTCCTTGATCTTATGGAAATCCTCTCAATCACCCTCCACTAATGATATCAACATCATATCTCAAATATCTATTGCCTCTTCCAAAATTCTATAAATTTAGGCACTCTTCATCTATTTCACAATCCATCAATTTTGAGCTAAGTATATGATGTCAAAGTTGGTAAATTAAAGAAACGGAGTATCCATATATCAACTAATCATTGTAGAAAATATTTCAATAGAGTCTTTGGTAACATTTGAATTGATTGCTTGATTTTATTCTTTGTTGAATTCTCTTTTGTTGAGTTCTATCTGAGGTTTTTCTTGGATTGAATAGGATACTTGCGTGTTTGTTTATTTCTATTTGTATTTCAAATAGCTAAAATCACACCCGAGTTGGATTATTTTATCCATTTTAAACATTTTGATTTGTTTATTTGTGGGTTTGACTACAATAAAGTTACCACTCTTCATTTATAAGAGAAACAAATTCCCAATAGTTGGAACTTTAGCGTACCAGGAATTTTTTTCTTCCAATCCAATGTTTGCACCTATGTTGTACAATAATAAACATTTTAATTTACTAAGGAATTTGAAATACAAATTGAATTAGATTATCCTTAGTAATGGAGCCAGTGATAGGCTTAAGTTGATAGGCAATCAACCTACCTAAATAAACAACACAACTACAAACTATATAGCAAAAAATATTCTAAAATGAGTTACCAACTCTAATGTTAGGTCCCATAATCATTGGTCCACAATCCTAGAACTTTGTCTCACCTTCAAGGCTAAGGGATTATCTTTGATATGGTTAAAGGGGATTTCATCAACATATTGAGAATAGTTGAAAGCCTACATCAAGAGTGGGTAATATCTCTCACTCTTTGGGCTCAGCTTAAACCTAGGAGGGTGTTTTTGATTACGCTAAACCAAGTTTTTAAGGGACCCGAAACCCTTAAAATGTAGTCTTAAAAGTAGCCAAAGGTAAACATACGAAAACATATAGGTTTTACAAGGGCCTAAGAGGGTTTTCCTAGAGGTCTACTTAATAGGTTTGTAAATCAAATATCATATGACATGATTGTAATAAATAAAAACTATAATCAACTATACACGATCTCAAATTTTATCACTAGGTCAAGATTAACTAGCTACATATGACTTCTATATAGCTAACAACACACCTTGCACATACACCTACAAATATCAGCTTTATTTTAATCCCTAAATATAGTTCTAATTATCATTTTACATAATGGAAAGGTGTAGACATGCATGTTCAGATTCTCTGATAATTTCATTGTTTATGATTCACATAAGATAATTCCCTAGTTTATATTTTTGAATCATGAATAACATGTATAATCTAAAATATTTTTTATCTAATCGAGTGACTGATAAGATAGATCTGATTAAATGATGGATCAATTTTCCTCACCAATACAACTAGAAGCTTACTTCATTAGGCAACAGTCATAGACAACAAAGATGAAGGAGATAAAACTTGTAGAGTATAAAGATAAACTAGTTTGCATTCACATATAATCATAGATTTATATTACATGCAACATATGTAATTAATAATCTATAACAATAAATACAAAGAATCACATGAAATAAATGAATGATAAATTTTTTTTTTTCAATGTATTAGTGTAGAGTAAATAAAAGGGATCCTTGATTCAACAAGTACATTAACAAGGATCAACTTATTTTCTTGCCCTGCATTAAAACACAAACCAACTAGGGTTTGATGATTGGCTAGCTACCTCAAAGGAAAGCCAATATGCTAGGTTTTGGTTATTTTGTTACAAAGAGGATAAATTTGATGTGTTTTTTAACAAGCCTATTTGACATAAACCCTAGATTTGAAAATATAATGTATCATGAAGATGAAAGTGAAGATTAACAAAATAATTATAAATTTGAGGACATATATTTGTGCACCTGTCATAGAAATCTAAGCCTGAATTTGAGGGTCAAGGGTGAGGGAACCCTTAACTGGAGATACTACTTTTTAGGGTTTGCAAAATTTTGATGATAGGTTATAGTTTGCATTATATTTTTCATGTATTCTCCTCTTGATGAAACCTTTGGATCTGACCCACACACATGGAAAGAGGGGAAAAGGTTGTGTTGTATATGAACAAGCCTAATTCAAACCCCAATTTGGTGTTTATACCTCCACAAACAATAAATGATGATGATCAAGAGGGCTTACCCTAGGTTGAGCAAAGGCCAAATAATAATAATTGACTATAATGACAAATGAAAATGGATAATGTTACCTTAGGTATGAAATCTCTATCGAAGTGATGCTCACACCATAAGTTGCCACCAAAGGTTGTTTGATGGATGATCAGATTACTTAAAGACCTACAAGGGGTTAGTTCACCAAAAACAATATATTGTTGTAGCTAGGATGTAGAGGATAACTCATACACATCTTCATGAAAGTGCATAATAGTGCATGCTTGGTCATAATAGCTTATTTTTCATGTTCAAATGAGAAGAAAACTTATTTATATATACATTCCAATTGATATTTTTACTATAAGCGAACCTACAAGATCCTTTTTAATTCTCCAAGGACCAACATCAAAGCATTAAATTTGAAATAGGTTACCTTTAAGGTCAATGGCGCCCTCACCCTTGATTGGATGTTTTAGGCCCAATTTTATTAGAATGTCAGGGATTTTAATTTATTTTCTCAATTTGGCCCCGAAATAAATAAATTATTAATATATTTAGGTTCATAGGAAAAATAGGGTGCCAATGTAGCATATTTTTTTTGGGTTTGATAATTTACAATACTATAATTAGATGTTTTCACACAAACATCAAACCATAGTTTCATTCATACCAACAAATATGGTAAGAGGAAATAAATAACTATAATTGCAATACTACCCTGAATCTTGGAAAACGACCAAAGGGACATATAGTTACAAGAGTGTGCATTACAAAAAAATCCTACACTATTAGAAAGCATATTCCCTCGTTTCTAGTTTTTAAATTCAAATTTTGGTGCCCTAGAATACCCTACAGTTCGAAGCAAACCCTAAAACCAGTTTGTTTAGAAGCCATTTGCTCAAATAGCCTAGTGGTATATGTAGATCTATCATTTTATTACCTAAACTACTCAATAAAGCCTTAAGATGATAAAATATTAAATGTATATGGAAAACCATCATTCTCTAGTTGCAACCACCAATCCTCTAACATTCACGTTCTAAAATATTGTAAAATTTCCAAGTCTTGAAATCCACACTAACATCATGGAGGAACTCTACTCAGACCTATAAATATATACTACATAATGATGCCTCTAGACTCGAAGTTGAAAATGGCATGTGGAGGCCTAGGAAATTTTCTAAAAATGAGATCTAGACATGGCTTGAGTATATCAAGATCAACAATAGTAACCATGACATTAATTAGGAATGCCTATTTTTCATTAATTTCTCTACTTAAGTTTGTGCCCTTTGATTAAACTATGCTTTCCAAGTGCGGATAAGTTAGATTTGTAGGTGCATTAATGTTGTTCTATGCATTTTAGGAGGGTGGATAGGGTTTATTGTGGTACTTGCATGCTATTGGTCATTGGCACCCCTTTTATATAATTTAGAACTTGTTAGATTTTCCCTTTATTTGCTATGTTAGAAATTTTTTATTTTTGTGAACTATGTTGCATTGGCAGTAGAATGACAAAATTAAGAACTTTGTCACATCAAGAACATATACATTCTTTCATTCTTTCTCTATCCCTTTCTCACCACCCTGTTACTTTTTTAGGGATTTCACAAAATCAAGAACTCTTTGATATTATGAACTTTATTGGCTTTTCAACAGGTTCATGAATTTGCCAACTTTTTAGAAGCATGTCACAACTTTGAAAGGTCCATGGAATTGTGATCTTTCTAACATTAAGAATCATGTTCCATTTAAAACTTTGTGAACTTTAGAACCTAAGACTTAAACACTTTTTATTTGTTTGGGTGTAGCGATAATTTATACCGCATGCCTTTGGTCAAGGTACTAGGGATTAGAGGTGATATGGAACTCATACCATTAATGTATGTGGGGAGGGGGGAGTCTGAACAAGTAACTCTAAAAAGTTACTAAGCTTGGAAATGTCAAGGATAAGGGGCTGGGGATACCTCATGACATGTACATGAGGAAAGGAAAGGGTGAAGGTCTAACTTTGTAAGGGAATGAAAATGGATTGGAAGCGTTTGAAGGGCCAGGGATGGTATGAAGAGAATCTAAAGTTTGAAAGTAAAAAAAAAAGACTTATAAAACTTTTAGAGGGTGGGGGATTGGGATATTGGGGCTAAGGGGAAATGCATGACATTGGGCGAAACTTTGAAATCCCACAACTTCAAAAAACACTAAAAACACTTCTAGGAATTCAAGAAAAAATCCCTCATTCTTAAACCTTTATGGGTTTTGACAATTTCAAACACACAAAGGGATGACATAGAACCACACCAAGTCTATAATCACAAACAAAGACATACACAAATATTTCTTAGATTGTTTATAGGTAGTGGGTCAAAAAAGGCTTAGAGACACAAAATGGAAGGGACTCAAGTAAAAATTGATATGGTGGGATTGAGTCCCAATAATATATATCTAGGGAAGTGTGCCACTTGCTCACATAATGAGAATGACCAAGGGAAGATAAAAAAGGGTGACCACAAAAGAGTGATTGGGGATTGAATTACACTTCACTATGAAAAAATCAGGACATGGTTGTACAAATCTACAACAAGGTATATACATGACAAAAAAAAATAAGACAAGACACAATAATATAGAAGGATACAAATTTGTAGCCAATGACATAAAATTTCATAACCACTGTTACACCCCAATTGTATAGTTACTATTTACTATTACTACATAGGGTAAAAATGGATGTAATGTGAATTCTAGAGATGAATAAAATATTCTTGTACCTTGTTATGTATATTAATGTTATCTCATTTGATGATTGTCTCATTTGATGTTACTTCAGTTGATGTTATTCATGGTGAAATAGTACATTTATGTGAATGAAAGGTTCTTGAATTATAATTGTTCTAACTTTAGAAATGTTAATGTATATTGTATATTGTTATGAAAAATTGATTGCCATGTGCATGTGTTAGTGGATGCAGGTATGCGTTCCATTCCTCCAGGCAGAGGAGAAGTATCACTCGGGAGAAGATCTTGGTCAGGAAATCGGTAAAAGTAAACTATCTGAGCATACAAACACCACATTAGAATTACTAAATTGAGTCAAGTTTTGGGTAATAGGTAAGTCACCCTTAGCTAGCATGTTTGCATTGAGAGTCTTGTTTACTTCTGCATGCATTTTTGGGTGATGCTTATCTATTTGAGCTTTTGAGATCTTTCTTGTACTATTGCTATTACATTGACAAGTGGGATGTACGTAGAGTATATGTATATATATGCACATGCATGTCAATAGGATCCAATGACATGCATATGCACATTTATAGATATACCACATGTAAAAACTTATCAATATGATACTAATTATGTTTGGTTGTACGTGAATTGGATGTGAACATGTATATATATATGTATAGTATATACATGTATCCATATATATATGTATATTGATACAAGCGTACATTGACAAAAGGACATGCTCATACAGATGCATCACTATGATATACCTATATATATGTGTGCATAGAGGCATATACAATTATACATATATATATGCATACATCCAGTATAATGTGTTTATTATATACTATATTGCATGTACTCTTATACACACACACACGAACACACACACACACACACACACACACATATATCGGATGTATGTTGACACTATTGGCTTACGATATATATATATACCTATATATATTAAACGATTATATATATTTAGATATATATATACATACACACACATATATATAAATACGTTATGGTATTTAAATATATATAATATATATTTAACATATTATTTATGTTATTAGAATTTGACTAATTCTTATTCAATAAGAAGTCGATTTATAAAGGCTACTTTAGATGTTAAATTATCATGGCAATAAAGGTCGATTATAGTCATCAATGACTATGAAATTGGAAGTCGATTTGGAAATGCTTACGGTTGTGTAAGTAAAGTCACATTTCATTCGCCATGTCACGTATGTGAAAACATATGAATATATTTTATCTGTTAAACTTTGGATTGGTCAACGCAATGATAAGAGTAACGTGGACTTTTTCCAACGTCTTAAATTGGTTAAATCAAATCATCCCTGTATTTTAGTCGATACATGCTAAATGTTGCAGACTTATTATTGACTGTTTCACTCTTTTTGAAACCGCGACAACTTGATATTAGAAGAGAGGATTTGGTGCAACCTCTTGAAGCAATTTTCTTGTAGATGTCTTTTCTGGAGTAGAATTTGAATTCTCCACGTGCATTTTCAATTGGTATTTGAATTGCCATCAAAGATGTAAGTTGATCTATAGGAGGTTTTGTTGAGTCTGGGCTTATTTAATCGCCACCTTATCACTGAGTTACTTTGCATGAAGCTTGTTGTCATTTTACATGCCTAAACTGTAGGCTTTGTAATTTATTGGTTGCTTTATAAATAGTTGAACCATTTCACTTGAGAGAGACACATTATTTCCCAATACATATACGTCTTTTGTTGTTCATCACTTCTGAGTTATTACTGGCCATATTGTCTTGTTTTATGAGTGAGAAATAGAGTGATCTATTAGGAGTAAGAGATATCATTATTATTTGAGAGAAGTGAGATATCAAAAAGTGAGAGATTTGTTGTGAGAATCCAATTTCAAGTTAGTTATTTTTGGAGAAGCCTACACTATTATCATTAATTGGGATAAGCGATAACATGCATGAGGATCTCTTCTTCTTGTTATTTACTTGGAATTATTATATTTTCTATGTTTTCTTGAAATGTCTTTTCACTATGTGCAATAGAAGTAATTAAGAGTGTCTTTCAAAAACTAAATTGAAGCTTTTAGGCTATTTTTATATTGTGTTTATAAGAACTCCATAATAGGATATTGGTGTATATCATAGTTATTATATACTAGGCTTGATTGAATACAAGAGTCGCTTGAGGTACACCCAACTAAGTTATTGTTTTAACTAGGAAAGCTTGTGTTACTCCTAGGATAGTTAATCTAGTATTGGAGGGAGCTTATGTACTTGTTAAATAGATTCATTTCAAGTAGATTAAAATGGTGATAGGTTAGTTTGGGGTGAAAAATTATCCATTGAAGGACAATACCTATATGTAGTGTAAGATAGCCTTAAGTCAAATCGGCCCTGAGTAGTAGATGTGATAGATGACTCTCAATCGTTTACATAATAAAATAGTTTGGCCAAAGTAGTGTAATGTCCGAGACTCCACTATAGATTGTGTGACTATCGAGACTACACTATCAGTTCACCATGATCTAGTATTACATGCTAGTTCAGGATTGTGGGATTACAAGTTCTAGTTATATAGGACACAACACTATGCTTAGTTGGTTGTCATTATCAATTACTCTACCAATCTCTTCGTCGAAGGGAAGGGCCATCTATTGAATGATAGATGTATGGGGGACCACATTAAGAGTCTGTGGTCGGAGAAAAAGCGCTTGAGTGATGCTTCTCCTCCACGATAGGCAACAAAAGAACCAAGATTTGAAAGGCTAGACCATCTTACGACTATTTGTTCTAAATCTATTTGAGATATGTATGTATTTGTGTGCTTTCTTACATTGATCTATATATAAAATGAAAAGGAATTCATGTCGTAATATGTTTTACATCTTGATTGGAAATTATCAATAAAATAAAATAATTTTTTTTATTGCATTGTATTGTTACTTGTTTATTTACTCGTTTGGTGTAAAATTATAAATTTTTACTTTATAGAAGGGTTAGTACGTTACGTGTGGTATCAAAGCTACCAGGTTTAGCACTAGAACTTATGCACTCATCATTTTTTTGTCCAACATTATCTAATGTTGTAAAAATTCTTGTGTCAGGATGGTGCATCTCAGATTAACGGCTCAAAAGTCAGTAATTGGAAACAAGCGCTACCTCAAGGCCAAGAAGGAAAATGAAGCCATCGCTAGAATCATAGAGGGAACCATCTACAATAATGCTATCTAGTTGAGTGACATCAAAACTTTTAGTCACACACTTTCTCAGATCAGTGATGTGAAGAGGAAGATGAAGATGGAGGCTATGTACAATTACCTACCAACTATCTCACCAGAAAAGTCTGACATTATCACTTTCAAGGGATATGCCTTAAGAAGAAAGTGTTAGTCCTACATTCATCTTTAGGGATCCTAAGGTTCTACCACTGGCTGAAGTAATAGCAATTTATTCAAGTATAGAGTTTGAGGGTTATGTACCACGAACACCACCAAATGAGAAATGGTCTCATGAACAAATGTATGTAAAAAGTATATACATTGTTGATGAACACCATATTGACATTGCTTCTCGTAACTATGTATCAAATGATAAATTCGAAGGTTATTATCCTTTTTGAGATAGGTATGAACAAATAAGAGATGAACAAAAAGAAAGGGAACAACAATTTTCTCAGTATGTAGATTATTGTGTCAACAAAAAATGTAGCCTTGACACTTTTCACTCATTTGGGCTCTTTCTTATGGTTTTTGACCTAGTTTCACATAGATTCTAAGGTGTCTTTCAAATGTGTTGCGAAGTGTTGTAACACATTTCCCCACTTTTCTAGGACCATTTCATCATAATTCACCTAAATAACCTCTTTCGAAGCCTTAGTCCAAAGTGTTGTAAGGATTTGTAACTAACCCTCACACTTTCTTAGGCTTGTCATCACTAAATCAACCCTTTCTTATGTCAAAATGACCCCTTAATGCACTTATAGGTCTTACTTAAGTGTGTTTCAGAGGACAATCCCGACAAACATCATTAATCACATCTTAATTCTTGACAATCAATAAAAAATTCCCAGGTGGACTAAGTCGCCACCTTGGGCGACTTAGTCCCATGTGGCATAAAAATCAAATTTAATTCAAAAATTTTGTGGGATTTTGTCTCCTAAACCCTAATGTCGATCTATGATGAGGTATTTTCAAGAAATTTTGGGCACAACATGTAGAAATAAGGATTTTTCCTCCTCATTTTAACCCTAACTAACTAATCAATCCATCTTCCTTCTTGTTCTCTCATCATTCCTCATTCTTCTCAAGAAAGCTAGGGTTTAAGTATTCTAAGTCACAAAGACATCTCTCAATAAGCATTCAAGGGTTGAATCCTCCATTGCCGCAACTCAAGATCAACCATCGTGGTAAGGTAAATTCCATTATTTCATGCTTCATTACATTATTTCATCATTTTGGTTTGATTACTCAAAAGGGTTTGACCAAGGCAAACCCCCATGCCCTAACAATCAATAAATTTTTCCCTCAGTGTGATTTGTAGGTCTTGTGTGCAGATTTAGCAAAGAACCAAGGTGAAAAAATCTTCAACAACTTGTTAAAGCCCTTCAAGGTTGTAAAAACCCTAAAAGAGGCTTGGAGAACACTTACAGACCGAATTCTTCACTTTTAGATCCAGAAACTTGCCAGGAGTAGAAGAGTAGACTTGGAGCTATAGATTGCACCTTCAGATTTACTGAAACTTGAAAGTGGACTAAGTCACCACTAATGGTGAATTAGTCCCACTTCCAAGCTCAAAAAGGGTTTTCTGTAGATTTGAGTACCCCTTTGCCTGAAACCTGTTCAGGCAGATTTTCTAAGAAAATGGACTAAGTCGCTAGATTGGCACATGTGTCCCAATCGTATTTTGCATCAGGTTTTTTGAGATTCTAGATCTCTATCTCATCCCTTTTTAGCCTCCAGGTGCACCAATTTAGTCTTATTCATTTCAGTAAAAGTTTGTTTATGTTTCTTAGGTCATTTGCATATCATAATGTGATTTCAAGTATAGCTCATTCTCTAGGTTTTACATTAATAGTTAGTTTCTATTTTCCATTTCCAACACTTAGACACATTCCACACACACCACACGTATTCCAAACACTAATCCTTTGAATGAACCCTCCAATTTTTGGGTGTGAAATAAGGACCCCTTTCCTTTTAGGTGAAAAACCCTAGAAGTGTAAGAGTGCAACCTTTCCCCTAAAATTTGTGGTTCAGTTATACTCCTTTAACTTATGTGTCTGAGATTGAATTCTAAGGATACTCTCCACTTGACTATCTGAATAGTCACTGCATGTAATCGAAAGGATATTGAAATCATCAAGAAATGACTAAAATTATGTGTTTAATCAAAAAGTGTGTACTTAATCTTATATGGAATTCTTGTGTGTACATGTGAATGTTTAATTTTATGTTTTCCATAAGATAATTGATAACATAATTTAGGCTAACATGGATAAAAAATTTAGGTAAAAACCAATCACATAAGCATGGTGAATACATATGAGAGGACATGAACTAATATCGATGGAAGTCTAGAGGTTGGATAAGGAACCACTAGAGTAGAGGCTAGGCTTGACCAAATCTTGGCAAGGTTGGCTAACCTTGAACAAGAAAGAATTAAGGATAGGGTAGAAATGAAGTACTCGTTAATGATCATGAGGGAGAAAGTTCTTCCCATGGGCATGGTGAAAACCATATTCATGAGAAGGAAAAATCACCTACACCATATATTGAAAGGAATAAGAAGATTGTGTCTTCCGAACTTTCGAGGGACATGAAGAAGATAATTCCACCCAAGTTTGATGTTAGTGTTGGAGGTGATGAGGTTGAAGTATGGCTTGTTCAAATGGAAAATTAATTTGAAATAAAAAAATATGATGAGGTTACTAAAGCCTATGGGGTGTGCATCAGTTAGCGGGAGAAGCCTCTAACTGGTGGATTAACAAGAAGTTGGAACTTAACATTAACTCATGGAAATTAACTTGGGGAGAATTTATGGAGATTTTTCATAAAAGATGGTTACCAAAAATTTTCTATGATAAAAAACTCTCAGACTTCCAGGGGTTAATACAAGGTAACATGACAGTCATCAAATACTGGGAGAATTTTACTTGACTTTTGTGCTATATTCCCATATATCACAAGGATGAGTGTTTTTGTATTAGAAAATTTATAATGGGACTCAACACTTAGATTGGAGGGGAAGTGGGCATGCATGGTCCAACAACAATGGATCTTGTATATGAAAAAGCAATTAAGTAGGAACAAAAGCTTAAAGCTAATTCCACCCGACAGGAAAGAACAGAGCAAAAGAAGGATGTGGAAGTTCCTAACAAGATAGTTCCAAAGAAGGAGGAATCTATGCAAAATGTTTCAAGGATAAAAGGAAAAAGATTCTGCAAGAGTGGAAAAGAGTTTAGGAGATATTGAAAAAGGAATGATTCTAGCATGAGTAATACCAACAAGTCTAGAGAAACCATAGGGAAAAGAGGACCAAATTCAGGATGTTTTATATGCAGAGGGGATCACTATGCAAGTGAATGTCCCAATAAAACTTCTGGATTGTAACCATATGGTAATTCATTACCCACCCAACAAGCCATGTTTCAACAAAGGATACATGCGGTTGTGGATGATCAATAGGAAGATTACCAAGTAACTCCAATCGAAACATCAGGTATTTGCTTGGCTTACCTATTTCTATTCTTATTGATACTAGTGCAACTAAGAATTTCATTTCACCTAGAATAGCTAAACAATTATCTAGGAAGGCAGGACACATGGAAATTTCATGGGATGTAGATTATGCAAACCATACAAGAGCAATGGTGGATCAATGTCTATTCGAGGCTAGAATAGAACTACCTAGTTTTACTACAAAAGTTAACCTTTATGTCGCACCTCTAGGATCATATGATGTTATCCTAGGAATGAATTGGTTGTGGAAACATAAGGCTATAGTAGACTTCCATGCAAAGACTGTAGAATACCTAGATGATTTTGGAAATCAAGTTAAATTCCAAGGAATACCTAGAGAGGTCAGGATTCGACAAATTATGACAATGCAACTTATAAGAGACTAAGAAGAAAGGGTGTAAACTATTTGCCATAAAGATTGAAGAATTTGGGAAGGATAATGATAATTTAGAGTACTAGAGTTTGCAAGAACTAGAAGATGGAGAAATAGATGAAACTAGAAAATTAGATATGGAGAAGTGCCCAAATTTGAAGAAATTTTTGGATGTGTTTCCATATGAGTTACCAGGATTACCTCCAAAAAGAGTATTTGATTTCTCTATTGATATAGTTCCAGGGTTAGAACCTATTTCTAAGGTAACCTAGAGGATGAATACCACTTAACTTATGGAACTTAAGACACAATTGGATGGATTGTTGTCGAAATGAATGATAAGACCAAGTGTTTCACCTTGGGGAGCGCCAATCATCTTTGTTAAGAAGAAGCATGGTACATTGCATTTGTGCATCGACTATTGTATGCTTAACAAAGATACGGTTAAGAACAAGTATCTGTTGCCACACATTGACAATATTTTTAATCAAATGAGGGGTGTTGCCGTATTCTCTAAAATAGATCTGAGATCTAGATATCACCAATTGAGGGTTAAAGATGAAGATATCTTTAAAACTGCATCTAGAACCAAATATGGACACTATGAGTTCACTGTTTTACCTTTTGGTTTAACAAATGCACGTGCAACATTCATGAACCTAATGAATAGTGTGTTTAGGGATTACCTTGACAAATTTGTAGTAGTTTTTCTAGATGATATTTTGATTTATTCTAGAAATGAGGAAGAAAATTGAAAGCATTTAGAAATGGTCCTACAAAATTTGAGAGAGCATAGGTTGTATGGTAAAATTTCCAAGTGTACATTCTTCCAAAAGAGGGTACATTATTTAGGTCATGAGATTTCGGTAGATGGAATTTTTGTAGATCCAGCAAAGATCAAAGAAGTAATTGAGTGGCCTATACCCAAAAATGTATCAAAAGTAAGAAGTTTCATGGGTTTGGTAGGATATTATAGGAAGTTTGTCACAAAATTTTCTAAGATCGCTTTTCCAATTACTTCTTTACAAAATAAAGGAAAGAGATTTGAATGGAATGAGAAGTGTCAAAAAATTTTTGACCTCCTCAAAGAAAAGTTAACTACCGCACCAATTTTAAAAGTACCAGATCTCGAAGGTAATTTTATGGTTATCATGGATGCATGCAGAGAAGGGTTAGGAGGTGTGTTGATGCAAGATGGACAAGTAATTGCCTATAAATCTAGAAATTTGAAACCATATGCGATGAATTATGCATCACATGATTTAGAGTTGGCAACTATAGTTCATGCATTGCAAATGTGGAGGCACTATTTTCTAGGAAAACCCTTTGAGTTGAAAACTGACCATAATGGGTTAAAGTACCTTTTTACTCAACCTAATCTAAATGCTAGACATAGAAGATGTTTAGAGTTAATAGTTGACTATTATTTTAATATCAGTTATATTAAGGGGAAAGAAAATAGGGTTGTTGATGCATTAAGTCGAAGATGACACATTGCTTCCTTATTAGAAATTCAAACCGATTTCAAAGGGAAAGTACTCCAAAAGTGCAAGGAGGATGAGTATTATTTGCAAGTTAAGCAAGCACTCACGGATAATCCTCAAGATTCTATGTATGAATGTTTTCAATTTGAACCTAATGGATTACTTAGATACAAGGGTAGAATGTATGTACCTAATGTAAAGGAATTGAGAAATCTGGTATGGAAGGAAATACATGAATCACCATACTTTAGACATCCTAGAGTGACGAAAATGATGGCTGATGTAAAACCATTATACTTCTAGAAGGGAATGAAATGAGATGCCACTAGTTTTGTGGCTAGGAGTTTTGAGTGTCAAAGGGTGAAAGCTGAGCAACATCATCCTATGGGCTTGTTATAACCACACGACATACCAAAAAGGAAATGAAAATTCATAAGTATGGACTTTGTGCAAGGATTGCCTATGTCAAGGAATACGCACAATGCCATACTGGCGGTAGTAAATAAACTTACAAAAGTGGCACATTTTATACCAAGGAACCTAGCTAATGGAGCACTTGTCATAGCAAGAAAATTTGTGTAGGAATTTTTTAGATTGCATGGGATTCTTGATGATATTATTTCAGATAGGGATGCACGAGTCACTACTAGGTGGCAAACTTTATTTTTTGCACTAGGGACTTAGTTGAATATAAGATCAACGTATCATCTAGAAACAAATGGGAAAACAGAAAGGGTAAACCAAGTGTTGGAGGATCTACTTAAGATGTATTGCATGGATCAGTAGTACAAGTGGGAAGATTACTTACCCTTAGTTGAATTTTCTTATAATAACTTGTACCATTTTGCAATTAAGATGGCTTCTTTTGAAGCTTTGTATGGCCGAAAGTGTCAAACTACTATGAGTTGGGATAAAATTGAGGATCGAGTGAGTCTTGGAATAGAAATGTTGGATGAAATGGATGAGAAAGTTAAGATTATTAAGCAAAGGTTAGCTAAAGCTAACAATTGATATAAAAGTTACACTGATGCTAAGAGAGTGCCTCGTAATTTTGCCTTAGGTGAAAAAGTATTGTTGAGAGTGAAACCTCATAAAAGCTCCATTAAATTTGGAAAGTCTTCTAAGTTATCCCTGTGTTACAGTGGACCTTTTGAGATTATAGAGGAAGTGAATTTAGTAGCCTATTAGATTGTGTTGCCACCAGCTCTTGCCAGAATGCATAATATATTCATGTGTTCTACCTTATAAAGATACCAGGGGATAATCATGTAATTGATTGGATTGCTTTACAAGTAAGGGACCCCAGAGTAGTAACTCTCAAGCTCGTCAAGGTTCTAGGAACATGTAATCTATGCTTGCGTAATAAAGAGGTCTTGCAGTGTAAAGTCCAATGGGACCAGTACGTAGAAGACTCAGCTACTTTGGAGGACTATGCTAAAATTCAATAGAAATTTCCTGATATTATTGATGCTTTTGAGAATGTTGAATAAAGTAATATTAGTTGTTTTGTTTTTAATAATACCTTTGGTCACTGAGGATGATGATTCATAAGGGGGGGAGTATGTTACACCCCAATTGTATAGTTACTATTTACTATTACTACATAGGGTAAAAATGGATGTAATGTGAATTCTAGAGATGAATAAAATATTCTTGTACCTTGTTATCCATATTAATGTTATCTCATTTGAAGATTGTCTCATTTGAAGTTACTTTAGTTTATGTTATTCATGGTTAAATACTGCATTTATGTGAATGAAAGGTTATTGAATTATAATTTTTCTAACTTTCGAAATGTTAGTGTATACTGTATATTGTTATGAATAATTGAATGTCATGTGCATGTGTTAGTGGATGCAGGTATGTGTTCCATTCCTCCAAGAGGAGGGGAAGTATCACTTAGGAGAATATCTTGGTCGGGTAACCGGTAAAAGTAAACTATTAGAGCATACACACACCACATTAGAATGATTGAATTGAGTTAGTTTGTGGGTAATAGGTAAATCATCCTTAGCTAGTATGTTTGCATTGAGAGTCTTGTTTACTTCTACATGCATTTTCAGGTGATGTTTATCTATTTGAGCTTTTGAGATCTTTCTTGTACTATTGCTATTACATTGACAAGCGGGATGTATGTAGAGTATATGTATATATATGCACATGCATGTCAATGGGATCCAACGACATGTATATGCACACATGTATAGATATACCACACATAAACATTTATCAATATGATAGTAATTATGTTTGGTTGTACGTGAATTATATGTAAACATATATATGTATAGTATATACACGTATCCAAATGTATATATATTGATACAAGCGTATGTTGGAAAAATGACATGCTCATATAGATGCATTGATATGATATACCTATATATATATGTACATAGAGGCATATACAATTCTACACACACACACACACAGATATATATATATATATATATATATATATATATGCAAACATCTAGTATAATGTGTTTATTATATCAGATGTATGCTGACACTATTGGCTTACGATATATATATATACCTATATATATTATATGTAAATATATATTAAATGGTTATATGTATATATTTAGATATATGTATATATACATACATATATATATGAATAAGTTATGGTATTTAAATATATATAATAATAATATATATTTAACATATTATTTATGTTATTAGAGTTTGGCTAATTCTTATTCAATAAGAAGTCGATTTATAAAGGCTACTTTAGATGTTAAATGACCATGTCAATAAAGGTCAATTATAATCATCAACGACTATGAAATTGGAAGTTGATTTGGAAATACTTATGGTTGTGTAAGTAAAGCCGCATTTCACTCGCCATGTCACACATGTGAAAACGTATGAATACATTTTATTTGTTAAAATTTGACTTGGTCAAAGAAATGATAAGAGTAACGTGGACTTTTTCCAACATCTTTAATTGGTTAAATTGACTCATCCTTTTATTTCAATCGATACATGCTAAGTGTTGCAGACTTAATATTGATTGTTTCACTCTCTCTGAAACCACACCAACTTGATATTAGAAGAGAGGCTTTGGCGCCACCTCTTCTAATATTTTCCCTGTAGATGTCTTTGATGGAGTAGAATTTGAATTCTCTATGTGCATTTTGAATTGGTGTTTGAATTGTTGTCTAAGATGTAAGTTGATCTGTAGGAGGTTTTGTTGAGTCTGGGCTTATTTAATCACCACCTTATCATAGAGTTGCTTTGCATGAAGCGTGTTGTCATTTTACATGCCTAAATTGTAGGCTTTGTGATTGATTGGTTTCTCTATAAATAGTTGAACCATTTCAGTCAAGAGAGATGCATTCTTTCCCAAGAGATATACATCTTTTGTTGTTCATCACTTCTGAGTTATTACTAGCCATATTGTCTTGTTTTATGAGTGAGAAACAGAGTGATCTATTGTGAGTAAGAGATATCATTATTGTTTGAGAGAAGTGAGCTATCAACAAGTGAGAGTTGTTATGAGAAGCTAATTTCAAGCTCGTTACTTTTGGAGAAGGCTACACTATTTTCATTAATTGGGATAATCGATAACAGGCATGAGGATCTATTCTTCTTGTTATTTACTCAGAATTATTATGTTTTCTATGTTTTCCTAAAATGTCTTCTCACTATGTGCAATAGAAGTAATTGAGAGTGTCTTTGAAAAAGGGAATTGAAGATTTTAGGCTATTTTTATATTGTGTTTGTAAGAACTTCATAATAGGATATTGGTGTATATCATAGTTATTATATACTAGGCTTGATTGAATACAAGAGTCACTTGAGGTACACCCAAATAAGTGATTGATTTAACTAGGAAAGCTTGTGTTACTCCTAGGATAGTTAATCTAGTATGGGAGGGAGCTTGTGTACTTACTTTTTAAATAGATTCATTTCAAGTAGATTAAAATGGTGATAGGTTAGTCTAGGTTGAAAATTATCCATTGAAAGACAATACCTATATGTAGTGTAGGATAGTCTTAAGTCAAATTGGCCCTGAGTAGTGTATGTGATAGATGACTCTTAGTCATTTACTGAATAAAATAGTTTGGCCAAAGTAGTGTAATGTTCGAGACTCTACTATAGATTGTGTGACTACCAAGACTACACTGTCAATTAACCATGATCCAGTATTACATGCTAGTTCGGGATTGTGGGATTACAAGTTCTAGTTATGTAGGACACACCACTATGCTTAGTTGGTTGTCATTATCAATTACTCTACCAATCTCTCCATCGAATGGAAGGGCCATCTATTGAATGATAGATGTGCGAGGGACCACATTAAGAGTCTGTGGTTGGTAGAAAATTTCCCGAGTAATGCTTCTCCTCCACAATAGGTGATAGAAGAACCAATAATTGAAAGGAAGGATCCCAAACCATCTTACAAGTATTTGTTCTAAATATCTTTGAGCTATGTATGCATTTGTATGATTTATTAAATTGATATATATATGAAATGAAAATGAATTCATGTAATATGTTTTACATCTTGATTGGAAATTATCAATAAAAGAAAATAATTTTTTTTATTGCATTGGTTTGTTAGTTGTTTATTTACTGGTTTGGTGTAAAAATATAAGTTTTTACTTTATAGAAGGGTTAGTACATTACAACCACTAAGGGTTTGATTGCAAGTAAAACTTATGGAAGAAAACAATCATTATGTTAGAGAAACCATAAATAATATGCATTGAACCTCTTCCATTATGCATCAATCATGCATATAGAAACACAGGTAAGTTTTTAAAAGATATATAAGCCTCGTGATAGCTATAACTTGTGGAAGAAAACAATATTTCCTCACACAAGGTTAAATAGATATCATATTTATTTTTTCTCTTTGCTTGGATTGAGACAATAATATAATTCCTCCATTTTAAACTATAAGGAAAAATATACTTGTTCATACCCTTACCTATCATAAGGACATAAATTATCATACATTTCAAATTGGAAATCCTCTATGTATACTATCAAATTAGGTTAAAAAATGATGATTTTCCTACTCACATGTGTGTTGTAGCTCAGAATCCTCACAACTTGTATGTTGGACCCATGCAATTGATTTAAAATTAGGCATACTATTATTGAAAAAATATGAAAATAAACCTTCATCACAAAGGAAAGCTTCATACTTAATGACATCTTCATTTAGCTCTTAGATAGTTGGCCAACATACACCATTGCCATATATGCACTAATTTATTTTTTTTGGATAAAAAAATTAATCCACTTTTTCATTATCATCACTAGTTAAAAATTTAGAACCATATCCTTCAAATTGTCTCACAGTTGTAGATTCCCTTTGGTAACTAGCCATGTGTTAGATGTGCTACTAAAATTAAACCTATATTAAGGGTGGAGAGTTGAACCACCTATTATTTTTTATTAGGAAAAACAGATTTGGAAGGGGACCTAAAACCCTTTACAAAAAAGATAATTTGCAAGAAAGACTAAAACAATAAAACCCATAGCCCAAAAAAACCAAAAAGCTAACAAAAGATAAAATCGGGAAACCCGTCAACAAGCCAATAGCAAAAACATCAGCAACAAGACTGATAGAACAAAAGCAACAACAAAGCTACAACATTTTTTTAAAAACATTGGTTGAGGCCATATTTTCCTCAATGACCCCCTCGTGCATTTCAACCACATCCTTGAGCTCCTTACACAAAATAGCAACCCTTTTCTTGGTCTTGCTCCTTATTCTCAAACACGGGCCAGCATCCAAATTCTTCTCAACATCAAGGCCAATTTCCTCAGTCTTCTCTACTCGATTCATACAATTGACATCCTCAATGACCTTCTCATGTTCACCCAGATACAGTGACTTTCCAGTCCATTTTATGGCTTTCTCATTTAAAACAGAGAGGCCCTTAGTATAATATTTCAAGGAATTATTGCTAATGTTAACCACGGTCTTCAAATCATCATAAATCTTACTAATTTTTTCTTCAATATTAACAAACCTCTCCTCAAAAGTCTTTCTAATGTTAACACCTATTGTTGCAACTCTGTAAGAAATTATTTTTCTCACGGTGATATAACACCTCTTCTTCATATTCAACTTCCTCTATAAATGGCATCTTGGGAGAAAGAGGATATTGGTCAATATCATGTATTTCCACATCCAAATAATCCATGTCAAAATTTTGTGCTTTAGAATATCTATCCTCATTTATCCTACTAAGAATCATAGAATTTCTTTTCAATTGATCTTTCTACAGTATAACTGGCTCTTGTTCCTCCTTCTTGAGGCTATCTAGCAATTCTTCTTGTTCCATTTTATATTTGTACAACATTTTTGGAGAATAAATACATGGGTGAAGGATATGCATCACAAGATCAATCCCAACCTCTTCTATCGATAGCCATATCATCCATTTGCATCAGACCACCCTCACATTTATGATCTTATTTATAATAATCATAAGGGTACTCCTTTTTGCTCATTAAGAGAGCATGGACATGCTCAAATATTTCTCTTTGAGTCTCCAATAGCTCAAGGCGTGCCTATTTTTTTTAAATTCCATCTTCATATGATATGTTGAGAAAAGACAGATATTTGTTAGCAACTTCATGATTCTTAGTGTGAAAAAATTTCATGCACATATCAATAATTTTATCCCCATTCTTTATATTAACGACCAATACCACCTCTTGAGGAAATAATATTAGGTAATATTGTTAAACTATATATATATTATTCTCTAGAATCCACATATGAATTATTTGTACTTGAAGTTCCCACTTCTATAATTTGATAGGAAAGTTTGAATGACTTACCATAATTTGAGCTTCCTATGTGGGATGCCCTTGTGCAATATAGAGGTTACTCCATATTGTTGATACCTGAGTTTCCTTTTATCCATTTCATATCTTCTAATTTGTTGATTCTTGGGTTTGATTGAAACATAGTCACCACTCTTCATGTGGAAGAGATAAAAAGTTTCCTAGCACTTGGAACTTTAAGGTACTAGACAAACCTTCTTCCTAGCCAATTTTTCTGTGCCTAATATGTATAATAGCAAACTTATTTTGAGTTACTAGGGTCCTTAGAATACAAACTAAATTGGATTATCCTAACAATGACACCACTGTTAGGCGTAAGTTGATTGGTAATCAACCTATCTAAGCAAAAAAAATAATTCTAAATTATACAATAAAACATATTCTAAAATGAATTACCAAGTCTAATGTTAGGTCCTAAAACTATAGGTCCAAAATCCTACAAATATGTCTCGCCTTAAAAGCTAGGGGGTTGTCTTCAAGAAGGTAAAATGGGAGTTGATCATTGAGGATGATTAAAGGCCTCGATGAGTGTGGGTAATCTCTCATGCTCTTTTGGCTCAACTTAAACCCAAGAGTGTATTTATAGAGGTCTCCTTAATAGGGTTTCAAATCAAATAACCTATGAATTGACTATAATAAACAACTATACTCAACTATACATTGTCACTAGGTCAAGATCAATTAGCTACATATGAACTCTTTATAGTTGATAACATACCTTGCATATGTACCTATAGATATTAAATTCATTTTGATCCCTAAAGGTATTTTCAGTTATCATTTTACATACCAGAAAGGTGTATACATGTATGTTTAGATTCTCTAATGATTTCACTATTTACAATTTGCATAAGATAATTCCTTGGTTTATATTTTTGAATTGTGAATAAAATGTACAACTTAAACTACTCCAAATATATTCTTAGAGCTAATAGAATGGAGGTGATTAAATGCTAGATTTATTATAAGTTCCTCACCCTCAGGGATTGATGCCTACTCCATTGGGCAATAAAATCATAAAAAATAAAGAGGAAGGAGATGAAACTCATACAATATCACCATAAACTAGATTTGATTCACATACAATGATAAATTTATATTACATGTAACATACCTAATCAATAATACATATGTAGAACTAAAAAGGCCCACAAGAATCAAAGGAATGACCACTGCAAAAAATTTACAATGCATTAAATTCTATCACACATACATCAAAACCTAGTTACATTCATACCAACAAATCTAGTAAGAGGAAATCCATAACTAAGATTACAATACTTCCTTGAACCTTGGAAAACAAACATGGAGACATATAGTTACAAGAATGTTCATTATAAAAAAATTCCTACACTATTACGAAACATATCATGTTGTTTACAATTTATACATTCAAAAATTTTGTGTCCTAGAATACTCTTTAGACTTTACCAAACCCTAAAACTAATTTGATTGCTAACTATTTGTATGAATATCCCACTGGTATATTTAAAACTATTATTTTGGTAACCAAATTGCTCAAGGAATCATTGAGATGATGAAATATTAGATGGTGTGTACAAACCTATCATGATTTGGTTGCAATCATTGATATTTTGACCTCATTCTAAAGCATGTGAAAATCATTGGGAAAAGTGTTAAAATTTGCATGACCATCATGAAGGATCTCTACTCAGATTTGTAAATGTCAACTACATTAATGATGCCTCTAAATTTGAAGAAAAAATGGTATGGAGAAGCCCAATAAATTTGTTGCAGATAGGACCTAAACATGGCTTGAGTTTATTAGGCTTGCAACAATAACCACATCGTTAATTAGGGCACTCCACTTTTTTATTCATTTAATTGATTAAGTTTGGGTCCTTTTAACTAAAATATGCTTTTTGAGTATGAACATGTTAGATCAAGTAATCACAAGGCATTATATGCATGTTAATGATATTTTGGGCCTTTTGGGAGGGTACGTAAGGTTTATTCTGGTATTGGTGCACTCTTCATTGGCACCCATTTTTTGTAATTTATAATTTATTACATTTTCCCCATACTTGCTATATTAGAGATTTTCAATTTTTGCAAACCATGTCATATTATCAACAAAAAGATAAGATCAAGAACTTTGAGAAATCTAGAACTTAGTCGTTCTTACATTCTTTCTCTCTTTATTTCTCACTAGCTTGTTGTATTTTATGGGAGTTCATGAAGTAGTGAACTCTCCAACATTGTGAACCTTGTTGGCCTTTCGGTAGGTTTGTGAACCTACAAAATCGTTGATTTTTCAAAATCATGTTGCAACTTCCAAGGTTTGTGAAATCATGAACTTTGTGACATCAAGAATTATACACCATTTAAAACTTGGAAAAATTTAGAACCTAAGACTTATTTGTTTTAGCTTTTTTGGTGTTTAGGGATAATTCATACTACATACCTTTGGTTGTGTGTCGAGGATATGAGGTGATGGGGAAATCATACCATTAAGGTATGTGTGAGGGGGGAAGTTTAAACAAGTATGTCAAAAAATATACTAAGCTTGGAAATATCAGGGATTAGGGGTTGGGGATACCTCATGATATGTACCTAGGGAAAGGAAAGGATGAAGATCCAACTTCAAAGAGGAATGCAAAGGGATTGATGGGTTTTGGAGGGTTGGAGAAGGTATGAAGGGAATGCCAATTTCAAAAGTTTAAAAAATAGACTTAAAAAAAATTAGTGTAGGGGATCAAGATATTTGGGTTGAGGGAAATGCATAACATTGAGGGAAACTCTGAAAGCCTCAACTTTGGAAAATACTAAAAAAACCTTAAGAATTCAAACACAAAGCCCTTGTACTTAGAGCTTTATGGAATTTTGAAATTTCAAACACATGAGGGGACAATAGAGAACTACATCAGGGCAAAAATCACAAATGAAGACCCACATAAAGATTTCTCAAATTGGTTATAGGTACTCTATCAAATAGGGTTATACACACAAAAGGGAAGGGATTCAAACAATATTTGACATGGCATGATTGCGTCCCAACAATAATGACTATAAATTTAACATAAGAAGATTATGCAACATAAAGTGACAATACACTAGCTCGTAGATGAGCCATATCATTCTTTTTCAAATTGAAAAATCAAGAGCTCAAATAATTTTTAACTCCCATACAATATGAGAGAGTCAAAGTCTCTAGAAAATAACCCTTTTACATTGAAAATGATTGCATTTAGAACCCTTCCCCATGTAACTAACTCATATTTATTTTGCATCCACCTCTTTAAGGACTTTATAATTTTTTTGAAATAATATCATATATTTTAATAAGCATACATATTCAACTCATTAGAAAAAACTTTAAATATTAGTAAAAAATTCTTTACAATAAAATTTTAAATCCTTGTTGAAAATTGAAGTGCATATGGTTGTCACTATATTATCTCAAACGATTCATGTGAATATTAGTTGTAAATGAACTTTCTTAAAGTGATTCATTGATGATTTGTAAATTAATTTATACTCTTCCTTGCCAAATTGTCCCAATACCTATTCCATAGAGTCCTCTATTTCTTCTAAAATGTTCTCCATATCCCAATGATTTGGATGACTATTGAAATTCTCCACCACAAGCATCTTACCTTCCTCAATTGTATGCCAGCAACTTCCTATCCAAATTAAGCCAATATGAATTTCAGTAGCAATCACCAAAACATTATATTTTGATAGGTTCTCTAATTGATTGGAGAAATTTCTAGGGTTGATTATCATCTCTTGGGCTTGTTAAGTTAATGAATCCATTTTTTTTTTAATGACAACGCCCTTAATTAACTACAAGTTGAAGGAAATCTAGGTACTTGTTCATGAGGATAGATTCACTTACTCAGTCCATTATCCAAAGTCCATCATTTGGGGGTCAACTCATCAATCTTTCTAAAAAATCAACCTTGAAGAATTTGATTAGGTTATAATGATCAACAAGTTTGATAATAGTTGCAAGAGCATGGCAAAAAATCTCACTCAAAGTGTAAACTTATTTCCCATCGAAGATTTGAGACAAGTTATTAGCATATAAACTTTAGTGACATTTGTTTGTGTATATTTAAAAGAACCTTGTAAATTAAGCATATTAGCTTTGACAAATACATTCAACACCACAAATTTTTCCACTAGAATTTCATTTACTTGCATAGTGCATCCTTGTGTAAGACTTGCAATGGACCCTTTGAGTTTAGAGATGTTGGAATAAACTGCTTGTTTGGATTTTTACTAGCTTCCAAGATGTCTCCCTCAGGGTGGTCTATGACCCAATATACAATGTAAAATTTTATTTTAAAACACGTTGTGAAGGTGCACCTAAAGAATTTTAAAAACTTTTAATAAATTGTGATATTACTATCAGGATTCAACCGTGTAGTTTTACGAGTCAAAATCATTGATCCATGTTTCATGAGTAGTGGTTCACAAGAACCCATCTCTCATGATAATGAATGGTCCACTGAACACTCATTCCATCTAGATGATGCTCATAGAGGTGAAGCACTAGGTCTTTTCGGGAGGTCACCCATCCCAATATTACTCCAACTCAATCATGCTTATTCAAATTTTTTTCCTAAGATTAATAAAATCATTTTACGTGTATCCTATAATCATTACATTTGAAAAGATGACTTCTTCTTGAAACATTCAATTATTATTTTTATTTTATATATCATCTTGTCTCCCTATTAGATTAGCCGCGACTTCAACCACTAAAAGGAATCTCAACTTTTTACACATTTTAAAAAATGTGCATAAGAATTATTCAAAAGTTTGCAACTCTTGTACAAATTCACTATTTACTTTTGTACACTAATAATGGATTTTCATGGTGTGCGAACCCTATTTTTGAGCTAAGTATTTGCTTCACGCAAACAATACAAAGTTATACATGATAAACGTTAAGCTAGGTTTGTGAATGGGCAAAATTGTCAATGGAATTTTAAACACACGAGTCAAATATCCATTTGGTTTGAAAAATCATTAAAATGCCATTGAAGTGAAACAAATGCATCTAAAATGCCCACGTGTGTCAGACAAAGGACTCTTTTGACGATGTAGAAGGTCTTAGAACTTTCGAAATCCCCGATTGAATGCGTTTTGGTCTTTTGGGGAGTTGAGAACTTTTAAACTAGTTGATAAAAAGGTTCATTTCTAGTGAACTCTTACAATCAATGACATAACATTTATCTTTTTGTGTTTTTAGTTAAAGGGTGACATTAAGGAAGAAGCAAAGTATAGAGAGTATTTGGAGAAAATTAAACATCAATTCTCGTAGTTTCATGAAGGGGATATTCGTTGCTCCAAACAATTCTTAAGTTTATTTAAATTTAGAATATAAGTGTCACTTTTCTTTGTTTTGCCTTTGTGTTATTGTATATGCTATATGATAAAAGTCCTCTTTTTAAGCAATGTTGCTGCAATAGTTACTTTTGCGATATGTTGGGCCGATTTACTCCTGTTTGTAAGACTCATGTAAAAAGCTTTATTTCTATTATGCTCTTGTAATTGTTATTTGTATGAGTCTTTTCCTCTTCTCTAAGAAGTTCTGTTTGAACTACACTATTCTTTTTGTATTTTAGCTTCTTTTAATACGAAAAAATGACATAACATTTCAATAAGGTACTCTTTCAAATAGTTTATGACTTTTTTGTGCTTCCATGAGTTACTTTTTTATGCTTCCAAAATTTGCTACAATTTACAACCATAATATCTAACAAACATTTTACCAAATTATTATGATTTTGATAGGTGTTTATACATTAATCCAACTTCCCAGTTTGGTATAGGACGGTAGGAGCATGCTAACCAATGTGGATTGATCGATTTGGAAACTTGTTTATTAGTGATGATGAAATTGTGTTGTTGTCCCATGAGGAAATACATCCCTTGTATTACTTTGCAATAATCTTAATTCATGAGATGTTGTCTCAAGCTTTCATCAAAGCCTTTTAGTTGACATACATTGATTCAACTTATAAATGAAAATTAATTATTACTTAAGGCTACATTCAATTAGTTTTTTTGTCGTTATATGGATGATTTGAGCAACTCAAATAGGTCTATATGAGAAAGACATAGTCACAAAATTTTGGTCATGGAAATGGATTTTTTTATCCTTTTGGGATAGAAATGAGGCGACAAACTTTTAATCTTCCGATGAGCAATGCCTTTCTTTGTAAATCATATTATCTCTATTTATAACTCTCTTTTGATCATGGTAAGACATGCAATCAATGTAGTTAGTATTGCAATATTTAATTCACTTTTACTTTTTATTGTAAAATTTTAGTGGTGATTCCTTCACTATGATGAGTTTCAAAGTTCAGAGAAGATGAAGGTTTTAAAGAAGATAAAGTTCACAATTTGTTAGCTTGATCACCTCCAATGTTGTACATTACTAACCTTTCCAAAACCACTTATTTGTTAAGCACCCAATGTATAGAAAAAGTAGTGTAATCTCACCACGATAAAGAATGAAACAAAAATCTTAGTCTTGCTATTAGTTGAATTTGGCTTGGACCTCATAGTGGACTTGTTAAACAATCTCTTAAAAAAAACCTCATTGTTGTAAATAAGGATGAACTAGGCCGAGGGAAATAAGGATGAGCCAAGATGAGGAAAATATAACAAGACAATTTTAATTAGATGTCACAATCATGTCAAAATACCAAGTTAAATCAACTATTTAACTTACGTTGAAAAGATTTCAAGACCTAGACCAAATGATGTAATCATTTAATCTTTTTGACTAAAAGAAACTGACGTCAAATAAGAGCTTAACACACAAGTCATCACCAACACATAATGTGGGATACCTACATGATGATACATATCAATTCAATGATCACATTCTTTAAGAAATTTATGAGGTCAAAGATGTGGTCAACAATTGACTCTAATAAGGGACAAGAACTATAAAGGAGATAGAAGGGATCTAGAATTTTTAGTAATATTGGTGCCTTATCCATTAGGCCATAGAGTCAAGAGTAGCACACCATAACTAGAAATAGAAAGAGACTTGAGACAAGCCAAAAGTGGGTTGAAAAATAAAGGATCATGCATAGAAATTAAAACAAAAATAGGCAAAAATGATAATTTATAACTTTTGTACATGATAGGAGGCTCCTACCTCAAATTGCTCCAAGAGGATCATCTAAACCCAATAATAGGCTGAGAAATAGATGTACGTGTGGAACAATGAATCATATTTTTGGAACATTTGTGATCTCATAAGCTATTTTGAGATCATGAAGAGAGATATGAAATCCCTACATAATGTACTATAGTTCAACAATAATTTATCATCATAAGTTTTTTAAGCCTCTTCAACTACTTCAAGACCCTCTCGTATATCATCAATCATATCTTCTTGCATTACATAAAATACATCATTGTCCCATATTTGAATGTAATTTTAATTATTTTAATTTGAGGAGATCAATTCATGAATTTGGTATGTTTCATACATATCATGAGGTGAGGAGACTCCTACTAGTCTTGGATATAAGTATGAACCATAATTTTTCTAAGAATAGGGTCATCTTTGATAAAAGAAACATCTACCTTATTTTCTTTAAATAACTTACAAAGTCCTCTATCAAATGATGACACATGAGAAACATAATTGGATAAACCTCGATCATTGATATCATTAGCCAAAGGAGCCTCTTCTATATTTGATGAATGCGAAGGAATGATGCCATCTTCACAAAGAAAGTCATCATTTGAAGCTTCAAGGAATCAACTTGGGATTACAAAATTATGGGATTGGACATATTTATCTATTTTATTGCTCTTCTTTTCTTCATTGCTACTTATACCACTCTTTGATATCTATATAATTCTTAGGGTTATCCTCTATTCTTTATCCAATGATTAATATATCAAGATTTTTATTCTCTTTCATTTCTATAGACTCGAGATAACTATCAATCATATTCATGTTTCCTTCTTCCTTGATATATATCTTAGGTAATGATCATTCAAAGAAAAATAAAATGAAGCTATAATTTATCTCATGCAAAGATATTTTGAAGGTTGGGAAACTCAAAAAGAGGATTATTTTTTAACCTTCAATGTTCCAATAAACTTAGTTTGTACATATTTTATAATGATGATGTTTTTGGGTTCACCTTCATGCCATTTTATTTTAAAATGTTCCTTAATTTGGACCTTAGTTGCATTCCTCTCCATTTGTTCTTTAATGATTTCAAAAGTGAACTCTTCTAATTCAAGAGGAGACAAAGGTGCAAATAGATATCATTCATTCTTTCCTTTCTATAAATCACACTATCAAAAGGTTGTTCAAAAGCTACAACCATCATAGTGGAGGATGTCATTGCATTGTTAGATTACATGTGATGATGATCAATATTTGAATGGGAATATGGAGGGATATAATCTTCTTCACTTGAAGAACTATCAGATTTATCATTGTTATCCTCATACTAAAAGTTATATACTATGGCTTATTTTTAAACATAAGATCTAATCCCTAAGCCATTTGGATCATTCTTTGAAAATTTATCTTCTCCCAAAACTATGAAGTTAAAACATTTAGTCAAAGAAGATGATAAATTTATCTTCCCCATCTATAAACTTAGCTACACATGATTAAATATTCAGGCTAATGTTTTTCTCTTGTATTTTTTATTATTAAAAAACCAGGGAAAGGGCCTTGATCCCATAAGTTTAAGACAACATAAGACTAAACAAAGAAACAACAAGAGGGCACATAGGACTAACCAACCAACAATGGGGCATGCAGGCCCAACAAAATAAAAAAACTAAAGACAAAAACAACAAATTGGAAAGACACCACAACACCAAACTAATTAATGAGACTCCAAACAATAAGGTGAGAGTATAGGGAATCCTCCCAATCCTCTTTTTCCAACAACTCCTTATCATTCTTGTCATCCTCGTTCTAGTTCTCATTGCCTTTAGCCATTTTTTTCTTTTGTTTTTTGATTTTAGAGTGAAATGAAACCATTTACCTATGACAACCTTCATAATTCCATCATTAAGCATTATGAGTTTTAGAAGAGAAGCTTCCATGTGTTTCATCTTGTCCTTGTTGTTGTCATTTCTAATTTATTTTCTAGATCCATCACCTTGGCCTTGAGTTTCTAAAGTCTAGTATTATCCTTACCTCTAGTATCCTAGTCCTTATTAGGCATAGGTCTCATTTCCACATTTTTTCTCATCACAACCTCATGCTCAAGGGAAGGAGGAGCCATAGTATTCATTTCCATCACCTCAATTTCCTCAACCTCTTCCTTTTCATTATCCTCATCCAAATATTCCTCCTTTTCCTCTTTATCTTGTTCCTCCACTTCAAAGTTCTCCTACATATCCTCCTCAGAAGCTTCCTCATCCCAATCATCATCTGGTTGAGGAAAAAATTCCTCATGATCATCGTCTTCCTCCTCAAAGTCCTCTATAATTCTTTTACATTTGGCTTTTTGGAATTATCTGCACCCAAGGCTTGAGCTAGTCTAGAGGATTTGTGATCACTTGACACCTTAGAGTCACTCTGAATGATCCCCACATAATCCTCATCCCCACCTTCCATGTCAAATATATCAATCATTCCTCCCTCCTTAGGGAGGAAAAGGTTATTGGGTAATTTGGTCTTTTTCTTATCTTTATCTAGTTTCTCCTCTTGCATGCCCAAGTCCAAAAACTTCCTTTTTCTAGGATGGGTAACCAATAAAAACTCATGCTGGGGGGAGGGAGTGTTAAACCATGCAAAAAAAATTCCCTTTTTACTAGGCCCCACTTTACCCACAAATATAGGGTTAGACTTGTTTTGAGAAACATGAAAGGGGTTAGAATTTTTGTTCTCTAGGAGTTTAATTTTTATATTACTGTTGGTTGGGGGATTCAGAGTAGGTTTCACAAAGAGACAATACTTGTAAAGGGCCATAATGAGGACTTGGTGCAAGGGGGTAGGCACCATTAATGATACAAGTCTCTAGGGGTGAGAACATGTAAAAAAGTAAGTTAATTTATTGCCATGTCTTATATGATTTAGGATGGGGAAGTGGTAGCCATGAATGGTATTAAATATACCCTCAAGAGTAAATTATTACATGATATGTAAACTCACCAAGGCCCATAGAGCAGACAACTTCTCCCTGTTGAAACCATTTTGGAATTTAAGGGGTTTTCCTCTCCAATAAAAAAAACTAATAAACCTTTTGTACTCTCATTTACTTTTCTTTTCCACCTTAAGCCCCTCGTATGATAGAACAATAGATTTTTTAATCAATTCATTTGAGACTTTAAAGTGGAAATCCCCAATCGTGACTTGTCCCTATGACCATAAATTAATAAATTTGGAGGTAAGTTTGTTGTTATAACCCTTCATGGCTAGAAAGGAGGGTGTGCAACCCCCTTTGTCAAACGAATCTTAGAGATCCACATTATATTTTATGGCTTCACAAGAGATTGGCTTAGTTCTAAGACATGGGCCACCCATAATATCAATTATGCCAAGCACCAAATAAGTTTACAAAGAAAATGTTGAGTGTAAACTGAGGTAACTGAATACCAAAGCTTAATGTAGACAATAGATGAACCTCTCTCATATTTTTATAAAATATAAACACTCCACCTAGTGTTGGTATATATGGTGCATCTCCAAATTAATATGCCTCTTCTGACATGAACGCCAACCTTGATGGTACTAATATCATAATTATTCAGAGCCTCTAGCCTCTCCAAACCAATGATAACACTATTTTACTTTAATGATATTTTTAGTGAAAATACCACATTTACATACAATAAATAAATATCACACAAAGGGAAGGGAGATTTCCATAAAAAATCCACTATTAATTGCCAAGTATTATAATTGCAAATTGCAATGCAATCATAAACCTTCACCGTAATTCATTTCTTGTTGGTTTTAATAAAACACCTATTGTTATTTAAAATTGCATGATCCAACATGATGCAAGACTTCGTGAGACCCATCTTAGTGTAATTATACTTTTCTTATTGTTAAATAATGTTGGTGTAAATAGGTATTTTTCCTATCTAGTCTTATCTAAGTCCTATATACATTATTAAGTCCACTTAGGTCCTAGGAGGGTATCTTTCTAGTTATCATTAATTAGAGGAGAATTTTTCTATAAGCATTAGTTGTCACTTGTCTTATCTAGTTGGAATTTGTTTAATGCTTGTGCCCTAGCTTGTTATGACTTAGTTGTCTCATGTGATAGGATTAAGACACTTGTCACGATCTTGTATAATCCTATTCCTCACTTTGCCTATATAAGGAAGGCTTCATATGTACATTTGATTCTCAATATCAATTTCACTTGTGTAAGTCCAATATATCATTGCAATCTTGAGTATTACATATAAGCCACATCTTGCATCGATTGTTCCAATTTCATGTTCTTGTTTTTCCCTCTTGTGGGAGGTTGTTGGATTTTGCAGATGATCTTGGAGGCTTGAATCTTTGAGTGACTCTAACATGTTCTAAGAGCTATATATTAGCTCCTAGATGGTATTAGAGCTTCAGAGTTGCAAAACCCCTTCTTAGATCTGAGGGTGATTTGAACTTGAGCTTTTACAAGGTGCATATTGGATAAAAAATGACATATATATTTTGCCTTGTGTATTTTTCGAGAAAAAATATTTCTAGGTTTTGTTCAAAACTGCAAAATAGCATTTGGGTATCTACTATATTTTGTAGATAGTGAGCATATCTTGTAGAAAAAACTATCAAATAGCCAAGTGCGATTATTTTCCCTATAGGTGAAGTTTACTTCTTTTTTTACCAAATCCCATGTTTTGGTTTTTGAATTAAAAAATGTTTTCTAGGTTTTGTTGACATCATCAAAATATTATCTGGTATCCATTAGCTTTTGCATGCATTGGATAATTTAAAATAAAATAAAATCAGAAGGGTCGTGTCTGCATTGTCGGTCGACAACATTTACCTTTTAAAAAACAATCATAACTTTTACCTCGATTATCAGATTTTCATGATTCAAGCGGCATTGAAAAGTTGATTTTGTCCTCTACACATATTTAAGGTCATTTTTATTCATGGAGGAAGATGTGAACATTCATCGGTGCATGCACTATTTATTTTTTGTGTGCGTTGGGTTTGCATTTTCTCTGCGCTTCATTTCAATTCTAGATCATTTCTCAATCAACATTTGCTTCATAGATTCCATGGTTGTGCTAGTTTGCGAGTTTTCCAGTGTTCCTTGGCATCAGGTCTACTATTTCTTATCATGATTCCGACCTAAGTCCTCGAGTGACTCAAATATGGTTTCTAACAAACAAAAATATCCTTCCTTGCTTGCCAGATTGAGGATTCCAATGTTACTCCACAAGTGTGCTTCCAGTGCTTCTTTACAATAGGTTATCTCATTATGGGGTGTTGAATGATCTCTTTTATCATCCTTTGTGTGGATAGAAATTGATTGGATTTGTGATGGATATCATTATTGTATTTTTCTCACGTTTGGGGAGGAGTTTTGTCCCACTGGTTTTTCTCCTTTTCTCCGTTTGTGAGAGATTAAATTTGCATTTGTACATGGGTACCTAACATGACCTTATAGTTGGGACCCATCTTTGTGTCATTTTCATAATAATCGACCCCTTAAGTTGTACTTAAGGGGGGTGTTGGTGTAAATAGGTATTTTTCCTATCTAGTCTTATCTAAGTCCTATTTACATTGTTAAGTCCACTTAAGTCCTAGGAGGGTATATTTCTAGTTAGCATTAATTAGGGGAGAATTTTTCTAGAAGCATTATTTATCACTTATCTTATCTAGTTGGCATTTATTTAATGCTTGTTTCCTAGGTTGTTATGACTTAGTTGTCTGATGTGATAGGATTAAAACACTTGTCATGATCTTGTTTAATCCTAATCCTCACCTTGCCTATATAAGCAAGGCTTCATAAGTACATTTGATTATCTCAATCTAAATTTTAGTTGTTCAAGTCCAATATATCATTGCAATCTTGAGTATTGCATATTGGCCACAACTTGCATCCATTGTTGCAATCTCATGTTCTTTCTTTTTCCCTCTTGTGGAAGGTTGTTGTTGGTTTTTGTAGATGATCTTGGAGGCTTGAGTCCTTGAGTGACTCTAACATGTTCTAAGAGTTATATATCAACTCCTAAATGGTATTAGAGCTTCAGAGTTGCAAAAACCCTTCTTAGATTTGAGGGTGATTCAAGCTTGATCTTTTGCAAGGTGCATATTGGATAAAAAATGACACATATATTTTTCCTCGTGTATGTTCGAGAAAAAAAAAATCTAGGTTTTATTCAAAACCAAAAAATACCACTAAGGTATCTGCTAGATTTTGTAGATAGCAAGCATATCTTGCAAAAACAACAGTCAAATAGCCCAGCATAGCTATTTTCCCTATAGGTGAAGTTTACTTTTTTTTACCAAATTGCATGTTTTGGTTTTTTGTTCAAAAATGTTTACTAGGTTTTGTTGGCAACAATAAAATATTATTTCGGTATCGATTTTTTTTTGCATGAGTTGGATAAATTTTTCATAAATCAAATTAGAAGGGTCGTGTTTGCATTGTTGGTTGGCAAAATTTACCCTTTTAAAAAAAAATCATAACTTTTGCCTCAGTTATTGGATTTTCATGATTCAAGTGGCATTGAAAAGCCGATTTTGTCCTTTACACATATCTAAGGTCATTTTTATTCATGGAGGAAAATGTGAACATTCATCAATGCATGCCCTATTTTCCTTTTTTGTGTACATTACATTTGCATTTTCTTCGCATTTCATTTTAGTTCCAAATCATTTCTCAATCAATAGTTTCTTCATAGATTCTAGGGTTTTGTGAGTTTTCCAGTGTTCCTTGGCATCGGGTCTACTGTTCCTTATCATGATTCTAACCCGAGTCCTTGAGTGACCCTAATATGGTTTCTAGCAAACATAATTATCCTTCCTTGCTTGCTAGATTGAGGATTTTAGTGTTACTCCACAAGTGTGCTTCTAGTGCTTCTTCGCAGCAAGTTATCTCATTATGGGGGGTTGAATGATCTCTCTTATCATCCTTTGTGTAGATAGATATTGACTAGATTTGTGATGAATATTATTACTGTATTTTTCTCTTTTGGGGAGGATTTTTGTTCCACTGGGTTTTCTCCTTTTCTCCGTTTGTGAGAGATTACATTTGCATTTGTACATGGGTACCTAACATGGCCTCGTAGTCGGGATCCATCTTTATGTCATTTGCATAATAATTGACTCCCTAATTTGTACTCAAGGGGGGGTGTTGGTGCAAATAGGTGTTTTTCCTATCTAGTCTTATCTAAGTCCTATTTATATTGTTAAGTCCACTTAATTCCTAAGAGGGTATATTTCTAGTTAGTATTAATTAGGCGAGAATTTTTCTAGAAGCATTATTTGTCACTTATCTTATCTAGTTGGCATTTATTTAATGCTTGTGTCCTAGGTTGTTATGACTTAGTTGTCCCATGTGATAGGATTAAGACACTTGTCATGATCTTGTTGAATCCTATTCCTCACTTTGCCTATATAAGCAAGGCTTCATATGTACATTTGATTATCTCAATCTCAATTTTAATTATTTAAGTCCAATATATCATTGCCATCTTGAGTATTGCATATTGGCCACATCTTGCATCCATTGTTGCAATTTTATGTTCTTGCTTTTCACTCTTGTGGAAGGTTGTTGGTTTTTGCAAATGATCTTGGAGGCTTGAGTCCTTTAGTGACTCTAACATGTTCTAAGAGCTATATCTCAACTCCTACAAATAACACGATATTGTTGCCAAAATTTTGCCACATCATAACATCCTTGTCAGCTAAGCAAGTTTGACTCACACCATACAAAAATGTCCACCCTGACCTAACTCAAGACCTTCATTAGAAAATAGATCTAGACAACGACAAAGTTAAGGGATAAGAGTTTGAAGTCTTTCCTAAGAAATAATATTACCTAGAGTGCCCAAGAGATTTGAATTTGAAAGCCAATACTTCCATTCTTCAGATTGAAAGGCAAGGGTTGCAAGCCATGTAACTGTTGCTTTGTTTCCTTCCTTGTAGACATGATTAATCTTAACCCACTAAAAACTTTTAAGGTCATATCTGTGGTTCTCTATTAGATTATGGATCTTTGATGAGGGATTGTTTTTGTTTTGCAAAATATTAATAATGAATTGAGAATCTCTTTCGACTTCCACAAAATGAAAACCCAACCCCTTGAGCCTTTTTATCCCCCATCACACTCCCATGGTTTCAACTTTATTCTTTAATTAAAAGCCAATAACTTTATCATATACTTCAATATGGTCCCCTTTCTCATCCCTTATTGTTCCTCCAAATGTAGCTTATCTAGAGTTTCCCTTAGAGCACCCATCAAAGTTGAGCTTCACCCACCCCCTTTTCATGGGGTTCCATTTAGTCTCCTTTCTAGCCATGATTTTACACCAATTGATTTTGTTTAAGGTTTGAGAAATTCCCTAGTTATGTTTCACTCTTATTTCAACATACATAGGAATTTTCTTGGAAAACCCAAAAGACTTGGCATTTATGTTATCCAATAACCTGTGTTTGATAACACAAAAGATAACATTGTTTTTTCTAACTCGATCTTTGAACACTTTGTTATTCCTCTCTTTCCATAGATGCCAAGTGACAGGACAAGGAATTTGGTTCCAAATTTAAAAAATGACAAGATGATTATAGGGGGAACCATAGTTCCAATAGTTGAAAAAATATCTAGGATGTAGAGGGAAAGTCTAGTTGAGCAATAGGTGGGCAATGACCTCGTCCCACACACTTTTAGCAAACTCACAGTGGAAGAACAAACATTTATCTCTTCCATTTTGTAATATAGGTTGCATGTGTTAACCAAAGAGAAGCACCTCTTGTTCAAGTTATCAATATTATAGATCTTATTATGAATGGTAGCCCACCAAAAACAACTAATTTTAGGTATCATTTTGTTATTACATGCCAAAAATTCCAGTTGAAGGTAGATTCATTCTTATCATCCACAACAAGAGCATAAAAAGTCTTAATAGAGAAGTCTCCTAAAGGTTTAGGATTCCAAAAACAAACATCCTTCATGTCAAGACTAAAAAACAACATTCGCCAATAAGCTTGTACAGAAGGCACACCTACTCTTTCCAGTCTTGTTGACTTCCACTCCTCAAGTTTCTTCCACTCAACTGACTCTAAATTTTTACAACTATGTTTTTTTTTTTTTTGAATTGTTGGTGTAGACACCTAAATTTGGACACTTGCATTTGTCCAAATCTATCCATTTTCATCTAATATCCTCTTATTTGCATTAATTAAGTAATATTGCTATTATTTAATAATACCCTTAATTCTTCTAAATCCTTAAGGTATTTAATTAATAATTAAATACCTTACCCTTTATTCTCCTTTTCATCAAATGAATTAAATAAATATGATATTTATTTAATTCTTCACATGTCACATCACTTTCACTTAATCCTAACCCACCTCCTAATCTCTTCATTAGGGATGTGCACATACCTAATCCTTGATTAAGATGTGTCACATCCTTCAACTTTTGCAAGTTGGCTTCTAATCTTCGTTAACCACTAATCATCTTTTGATCACTGATCAGTTAAGCCTAATCAGTACCTTGCTCAACTCTCCCCATCCCCTAAGGAATTTTTAATTCCTTTTTATTCATCCAAGGCTCCTCTCTTCTCCATGTGAATTTTTAATTCACTTTTATTCCTCCAAGGAATCTTCTCTTCCCCATGCAAATTCTAGAACCTTTGACTTATCACATCACATGTGCTAAAGTCTTCTAGAATCTTTGACTTACCACATCAAGTCACATGTGGGTAAGTACTTACCTTTTTAAGGACCTCGTTTTATCCAAGGTACTTTCCACCTCTCCTTTTGGAACCTTGTCTTATCCACAAGATTCCCCAATCATGTGAATTTTTAATTCACTTTTGTTCACCCAAGATTTTCCTCTTCCCTATGTGATCATTGAGAGGTCAAATCATCCCTTTTCCAAGGTACTTGTCCTTCCTTCCACCTCACTTCCACATCATCTCATCCTAGGCCATCTCACATTCCACATGTCAAGATGTGAGGGCTTGTGAGTCCTCAACTCACCATAGCCCTCCATCTTGGCCTTGTTGGTTTAATCTCAACCATTGAATTCTCTAGAGAATTAAAATCCCTCTATAAATACCCCCTCTTTTCTCTCAAGAAGAGAGACTTAGTCATTTTGCACCCATATGCTACCAAATTTCTCACTCAATTTGCAAGCATCATCTTAGCCATTTAGCCAAGCCATTTAGCCATTAGTATTAGCATTTCATTTTTCCATTATAGCTTCATCAAAATATCACATTGTTCATCTTGCATCTAGCCATCTAAAGAGCATACAAGCATACAACATCAAGGGCCAACCAAGGGATTTCAACAACAAAGAAGGTATAAGCATTTGTTATCTCTTTTCCATCTTATTTCTTTGTGTTATCATTCCTTACGCTAATCTTGAGGTGTACCTTTGTGTTCTTCGCTTATTGCATAATAGTTGTTTTGCATATTTAGAATAGGATAAACATTTAAGGCTTCACAATTGGCATCTTATCAACTTGTTGATAATGTCAGTAGTTTTCAAACTTTGTAATGGCCTCTTATTTATTCCATATGGAATTTTAAATTTTGGAGAGGGATTATCAAGTACATGTTTAGTTATTTGATATTATATCCCTAGCGTATGTATTTGTATAACTTATATTCTAATGTGTTTTCAATGTGTTGTTTCTCTTGGTAAAATATGACTCTATAACCAAATAGATCAGGAACCAATCCTAGAATTTTATGATCTATACACTCAAAATGAAGAACATCTCTCACCATTAGTTAAGGATTAGGTTGGTAGTTTGTATGCATCTCATTTTTTAGTGATTCATCCTAGGAAACATCTATAAAAAATCATAAGCCTTCTTATCCTAAGGGCCCATTTTTTACATACCTTTATCTTGCATTTATGAAATTATGTTCATATTGGCTTAATAGAGGTTTTATGTGTAGTACAAGTTAGTTTTTTTGTCTAGTGACAACCTTTAGGGCCTAGTACACATTGGATACTCTATACTAATTTTAGTTTATTTATCTTCAATTGTGCTTCATCCTTATAAGGATACCTCTAGGAACACCCTCCTAGGTCTAGTTGAGCCCAAAGTGAATGAGAAATTATTCTTAGCAATTGGCCTTGAATAATTGAAAATTATGTTGATGAGTTGATCAATCCCCCTTCAAGATGGAATTTTGCTAGTCCTGAAGTCGATTGATTCCTTTAGGAGCATTTTTTTTTTTGGGAACCAATAAGTTGGATGTTGAAGAGGCTTTTTTATTTGGTTTTTTATGAAGGATATCTTACTTATCACATATTTTAACGCATTGGTATTGGTAAGACATGCTACATGGTTTGATTTGTAGGTTTTTTCTCTTGTTGATCTATTGTTTCTTCCTAGAGGTTCATGTTCACATGACCTTGGAGTTAAGGTTTGCATGGGGCTATCGTGGTCACTATATTTGTGGTCATTTTATATGATTGTACTTCATTATTTTATTTTCAAGTAATAATATGGGGGCTTTGTAATATCTATTTTCTATAAGATAGATAACTTGGGAGTGCTATGAAATCTAGTGGTGAGAGAGTTGTATTGTAATAATCTAATTTGTATGTTTAATATCATCGTTTATGTTCTTTGGTACTACATGATATTGATGACATTTTTCATACCCTTCTTGTGAGTGTTATGGTTATATTTTTGGATGCCTTGATTGGTTTCAATTTGAAATTAACCATGTAGTAGGATTTCTACGCTTTACGTGTGTAGTAGGATGTTATATTATGGTGTTGAGGGTCTTTAGGACTTATTTGTGCAAGATAGTGTAGATATGGACTCGTGATTATAGATTGAATTAGATATGTTGATGACATAAGGTATACTTATTATTATGAGTGTACCTTAGCTTTGAGATATGGTTAGTTGGATGTGTTAGCAACTACTTGTGGTTTTTATTTTAACCATCTTGGTTTGTTATTGACAACTACTCATGCTTATTTATTATCATTAGATTTTGTGTTTGTGTTTGGATATCAAATTGAGGTAGGATGTAAGACCCCACCTCGTAATGTACTTAATACAACCATAATTTATCTTATATTTTTCCAAAATTGATGATTAAGTAAATTGTGGATAATAAATAAGGTGATCTCTTGACAATACTCTTGTATACTATGGAATGCAAATTGAGATTCTAAATGGATAATTATATAGTTAAATCTTAGAATGTTCAGCTAACAGACTAATGTGATACACAATTGATACTTATGATCACGTTGGTAATGTGCAAGAAGGCAACGGTGTTAGCATGACAAGGGAGAACCATCAAGAGCGGATCAAAAGACTTCTTCTTAAGGATAGAAATTTGACCCCATTTGGGGCCTACAAACAAGTGGAGTTAATTGGATGACTAAGGTTGTGAGGGCGTTTAGTTGTGATTCATGGGAGCTGTAAGTGGGGGTTAGGTCTTGGAAACCCCTAGCTAAGTTTGAAACTCGGATGGAACTTTGAGTGAGCTTTTGATAAGATTTTTTGGTCAAATTTTTGGGTTAGGGTGCAAAAATAAACCCCCTAAGATCTATACTATAGTGGTAGGGGTCAAGTGGGCATGCAATAGTGCCCCTACAATATGATTTGACCTGTAAAAAGCTCTCATAATGGAGAGTGACGAATTTTGAGAAAAGGATGGGATGGAAAGATGGAGTGGTTTTCCAAATGCATGTTCTCATTAAGGGGAAAATGACCTTCATTGATGGGGAGAGGTACACTCCACACCTACCATCCAAGAGTAGCAATTTGTGAAACTTCTATATATTGGGAGAGGAAGAAGGAGTGGGGTGTTACCCACTTCTCCTCGTGGAGAACTTGATTAAAGATGGTGGAAAGAATGAGAAGAGAAGATGAGCCCATCTCTTTGGGAAAGTAGTGATCAAGATGGCTTGGCTTGAAGAGGAAGGATGGAAAGCTAAATCCCTTCACCTCTAGAAAAGAGATAAGTTCTCCCTTCCATTTTCCCTTTGTTTAATTGCTGAAAGAAAGTGGTATGTTGCATGGATCATGGTTGAAATAGAGAGTAGTGAACTTGGATACATGAAATTGTGTGTTATGTTATCCTTATTCTTTTGTAAAAATTTGAAGGAACTCCATGTATCATCTTGGAGCTAAGAAACTTACTTGCTCGGGGGTATGGCTAGAGCCTACGAGGCTCCATGATGCCATTACGGTAGGGTGGAGAGCAAGACTCATTCATTGGTATTACATCGATAATAAAATTTTATGACTAAGATTTTGGAGTTCACTTCTCATAGGTTCTACTTGTAACTTTGTTGTAAAATGAAAGAGTTGATCTTATTGTTCATAACGAAAAAGATGGACTTTGAATTCATTTTGCAAAAGAAAACGTTTTATGGTGATTAGAAGGAAAAGTACAATAAGACTATGTTAACAGAGGTGGACTCTTGCAAATGACATCAAGCTTAAAGTGAATATGTTAATTTCTTTGCTAAAGATATAACAATATAGATGCAGTATTTTTCTTCAATGATGTAGCCGAAGTCTTGGGGGTCCTTTTGGAAATGATTTAAATACGATTAAGTAAATATTTCTACCTTTCTTTTGTAATCCATACAAAAATTACACATTTAGTTTAATCTGCATATAGGGTATTTTCCTCACTCAACATTGAATAATTTAAGTCTCTATAATTTTTTAAAAATTTCTTAAAGAAGCTTGCTTGTGTAGTTTAAGGACGGTGCAAAAAGGGTGCATTAGTGAGATATAAGAAGAGCAGGCATTTAGAAGTATTGTCCTTAATGATGTGACTATAATCATATATGTTCTATCAGAAAACCAAATAAATATGTTATATGTGACGTAAGTAAGATTCATACAAGTGAATACTAAGGGAGATATGTTCTTGTCGAGATCATAGTCGGACTGTAGACCGACATTGAAGTAGTTTTGCAAGTGCAAACATCAAGAATCTGAGGTGCATCTATGTAAATGTCTTTCTTTCACAAATATATTTATACATATAAATTATCATGGGCATATATAGTAATGGAGTTGCTTACTCAGTATAGCAGTAGCCATTATGATGTATGTTGAAGCTAAACCAAATATGAGTTCTCTCTTTGAATGTGAAGCTTCTGCGAGGCAGTAATGCCAGACCTTGTATCATACGTTTTGTTTCTTAAATAAGTTGAATAGGAGAAGCTTGGTGGAATCTCATGTCATTCCTTGATGTTCAAACACCCATAAAACCTTACTCTAACCTAACAGCCAGATTTGATTCCCGACGTGGCTGCCAAGTTCTACCAGAGCATGAGGAAACTTCTTTATTTGCAGGCATAGTGGGGGTCTAACTAGATACCCCTCTAAGCAAGAGTTAAGCGATGGCAATGGCCAGCAACAGAGATAGAAATTTAAATATATTTTTTTTGAAGTGACAAATAACCATATACTCTACTGTCAGTCATCTATTCTTAAATACGGATAATAAACATTATGCTTCTAAAGGCATAGGTTTTCTTTGAGTGAAATGTTCCTTGTCATGCATATAATACACATTGAATAATGCCAAATAATACTATCCCTCTCCTTTATTTTATCTGAGTGTGAAAGAAACGATAATAACAATAGCTATGTTCTTATACACTGAAGCCATTGATGCCATTTCATTATTCTCATCCAGTTTATTCCTTGATTGAGCTAATGTTGTTAAAATATTGATACTTGACCTGGTGGAACTCCAAATTGCATTCTTCTAGGGCGTGTAATTCTGGTGAGTGTAATGGCAATAAAGCTTATTTTTTGGGTCTCACGTAGTCAACCTATATTCATGCAAATACGAGAAATTTATTAGCTTTCTCTGAAGTGGTCAGTTGAGTAGTCCTAGTGTTGTATGGGCCTACGCACCAAATGAGCCTACAATGAATCCAATCAGTGTTTTAGGCATTGAGTATTCTTTCCATACGTAGAAGACTTTAATTGGATCGATATTAATATTTTTCTTTCTTTATTCTTTCAAGTCTGTCACTGGAATTTGAGGTCATAAATTCTTACCAGAAGGGAGTTGAGAAACAATGTGTGAGACGTAGAAAATAAGTTGGAAGCATTTATAAGTAGGAAGCCATGATTCAATAAGTAGAGAAGTCAACTTTTTGGGAAGCCCAATACCTGGTTGCATGCTGGACGTGCTTCTGGCAGCATTCTTTAATTGATTAATGCGTTGAATTTGAAGTCGTAGTGTCAGTGTTTTCTCCCAGACGTCTTCCTCTAAGCACTTAAAATTTAATATTTATCTCCATGTTTTTAAATCTTATTTAGAGTACCTGTACTAACTCAGTACATATGAAGAAAGACGTATCCACAGATTTAGTTAAATTAACGATAAGCATTTGAACATCTAGTCAGACGCGAAGATTTGCATTAATTTCTTGAGGGCAGAAAGGGTTAGAGGATGAGTGATCCCTACGCTGATTTAATGGCAAATAGATCTAGTCACTTCAAACACTTTTTCCTCCTACAGCTTTCACTGCATTTATCAGTGCCATAGAAGTTGTTCTGTTCAGTGAACAGACTCATAGCAGCACGCAAAATCTGTAGTACTTGTGCTAAGAAAATCTAGCATAATAAATACCTCATCTTGATGATTCAGCGTCTATTTGTTTTCACTGAGAGTGCTTATGTCTTAATCTTTCAATATTATGAGTGCTTATAGAGTGCTTGCGTCTATGAATGATGGAAATTAGCAAATCTTCATTGTTCATATGTTAATTGTTTCATTTCTGCGTTTTATTTGCAATATGAAAAGTTTAGGTGGGGAAAATTGTATTTGGCGAGTTGCATCATACATAATAGTAATTGCAGTTGGGCAGTGGAGTAACACATCAGTTTAAACAAATTTTGTTTCGTATAACATTACCTCCCTTTCTTAGAGCATGGAATGCATAATGCTGTTTTAATAACAATTTTCCAATTATCGCATAAATATTTTTAAATATTGGTAATCTGTAATCGCGTGGTCTTCCATTATCATGTCGTCCCTGTTGAGTATTCACCCTTAGCATATAAAAGCCTTCGTGGAAATGTTTTGCATATCTCTTACCTTCAATAAGAAGAAAGAGAATATTCCCATATTCTAAAAAATGAGGGGTTCAATTAATTTAATTAAAACTATACATAAGGACAAAAGTCTAGAAATAATAGAAGTTCTTCCTTATTCGTTTCTTTTTCCCCTCTTTCTTTTGAGGGAAAATAATAATAAGAAATATGTAAATGAATTTATATATAATTATTTGCATGCAATATGCTTTAATTATATGATTTCTATATTTATCTTTTTGTGTAAAATAAATAAATAAAATAAAATAGAAATGTAAAAATAAAAGGGCACATATATAAATTAATTTATCTAAATAAAGGTGAGTGAATAGTTAAATTAATAATATATAAAAATAAGTAAATGAATAGAAAAATTTAATAATTAAAGTAAAGTACAAATATCTTATCCACCTTCGCATTTGAATTTTAAGGATTAGATGTTAATATGGATTTCATCAATTTTGACTAGATGGCGTAATAAATGTAGAGTAAACAAGTATAATAATGTTACATAAATTAATCCATAGGTTTCCAAATAATTAAGGCTAGTATACTTGGGGTTACATAATCCATGTTTTGACCTGGTAGTATTAGCACCTACTCAAGTATTTTCTTCAACCTTTCACCTTATCTCTTGAGGGTGGGTGTGATGTTTTTACCCTTAATTGTAAAAGAAAAAGAAAATCATGAGGTGAAGTCCTCTAATATCAATATTTAATACGCTTAGTATTGGTATCAAATTGGAAGTAACTAGTGGTGTGGCAAATGTTATTGATGTAAATATGAGAGTGTAAATTTATACTTATGTTTAATGTGAATAGCCTTCATGTTAGAATCAATTGGATGAATCTCTTGAACTCACGTCACAGAGAATTTGGTTAACATTAATAGTAGCATTTTATAAAACAAGATATAACAGAGTATAGTTATTTGACAGTGCCTTAAATGGAAGGAGTTATTTAATGGTATCATTTTCTATCACTCGATATTCGAAATCGCAACCAGACAAAGCATCTCCAACTCTCACCTAGGTTGATGAATATAAAAAAAAATAAAAATTGTGTTGGGTTTTTGTAGCGTAAAATTATGGGCATTACATAGGAATCCTTCTTCTATGTGATAGTATGACATCTCTTTTGGATAGAATATCATCTTTTGTGCATTGATATGTTGAAGGATGAGATAGTTTTTGTTTGATATGGTGGTCACCTAGGTTATTATTGCAGGTATCTTGATGGATCACATGGGGCACTTGGATGATTTGATGGTACATTTTTTATTTAGGTATTGTTCCTTGATGAATGAGTTCACTTTTGACCCTTTATGCAATGCATACAAAAAGTGGGAAAATGTTAGGAAAGGTGTGTTGTAAATCTTACATAATATAGATTAATAATGGTTACAATGTAAAATTAATATTTAGTTGTGGTGCATCAAGAGAAAATAGGGATGAATGAATTGCATGAGTTATACATTCTTGGGGCAACTTATATGTTGTATGTAACATTGGGACAAATATTTAAAGTTGGATAAACTTAGTAACAAAAAGGAAATGTAGGGGCCATGGTTTTGTAAGCTCATGATTTAGAGGCACATGGGTTTTTTAATACCACTTGGTGGTTTTATACAATCTTAATTTTACAAAAGAAAGAACATGAGTAATTGTTGAGGTTGGTTTTTGTAACCTTTATTGGCTAAGGTTGGATTGAGTATTTCTTGTAGGTCGCATATGTGGAAGTATGAATTCAAATACATGTGGATGCATAGTTTTCATTTACTTGTTCATGTGGATGAATGTAACTAGGGTGTTTGACGCTTCAAAACATTGACATGGAGACTTTATAAGTATATTGTCATCTTGTTCATGAGATAATATATTGAGTGTGTGAGCGCTTTTGGAGGTTAGAATTCTTGAGATGATTTCCTAGGTTACATCTAGTTTCATCTTGATGGTATGTTTGTTATTCTCTTACATTATAAATTTTGAATACTTGTTTTGCATATTTTTCTCTTATGAGGGTTATGTAAAAATAGTATATAATTGTTATAAATTTCCTTTCAATTTTTATTTTTAGATAATACGTCCAACTATTTATAGTACAATTATCGATAAAATTTAAATCATAAAGAGATTCACTAAGATAAAGGACTTGTAAGGGTCTCATCAGGTCACAATGGACTAATTTTAGAGGGTTACAAGAATTTTTGACATAATATTTTTCGAAGTGTTTTGTTTTATCTAGTAAGCATCTATCACATGTTTCTCATTCTAATGTATAATAATACAATTATATTTTTAATTTTTTAATTTTTTTTAAATGGATTGAAAGAGAAATATTTTTTTTGCTTAATTTAGGAACAAATAAAGTATTTTCTAAAAAATTAGTTGAAAATTTTAAATTTTCTAAATAGATTATTCATTACAAATATTAATATCGATTAAAATATCAAGCATGTGTGTCATATTTCTTGATGCACCACTATCTAAGATCGATTTCTTATTAGATGTGAAGAGAAATGAAAAAGGAAATGGTTTTATTTTGATTTTGAATTTGGTTATGTTCTTAAAACTAATTTGATTTATGTAGTTAATTTGTTATTTGAATATGTTTTTCTTATTGCAAGATATTTTATTATCTTTCATGAAATGATTTTTTCTCTTTGTGACACATTTTACAACATTTATTCCATTTTGTGAGGTATTTGATTTTAAATTTTTTAGAAAAAAAAAAAAATTCAAATAATTAGGGTATTTATTTTAGTTATCACCCTTATTTTCTTAAAATAATTTTCTTGTTTTGGTTGAACAAACAACACTTTAGAAGTTTTTCTTTGGAATCAAAACTTGAATATTACTTTCTCTTCTTGAATGAAAAGAGTAGATTATTATAATGCTAGAAATATTTTGTTTGTTTTGATATTTAGAGTTTAGGATTAGAATTTCAAAAAATTTGGCAAAAATTTATTTGAATGAAGTTTATCTTGGATAAGATTGCAATTGCAATCATTCACTTATGAGTTTATATTCTTCACCTTGACAACATAATTCATGATTTTTCATATCATTTCATAGAAGTGGTGAAAAGTTTAAAAATTAATTCGATAATTTTGAAAAGTATTGTGCCTTCATGCATGGACCGACTCTAGGAGTTTCATACTTTAATAAATGATTTTGAGCTTCCAATATGAAAGATAAAATTATCTCTAACACTTTTCAATGATTGACATAAATTCATGAGTTCTATAATGAAATTTGATCTTTACTTTATTTTATCATTAAACATATAAATAAATATACATATACATATACATATATGCCTATATGTATTATATATGCATATAACTATATATAATTATATACATATATGTGTGTAATGCCCTTGTTTTGTATTGCTCTTTTTGATTTGAATAAATTTTTACCCCTCTTCTAATATAATAAATCCATATATATAAATAAAACAAATATAAAACTTAAATTTATTTTCAATTAAAAACAAATAATATAATATTTAAATTTAAAAATTAAAATATCAATTTCATTAAAAAAAAACATATAAATTTCATCCTTTTAATAATCTACATGTAATAACTATCTAATAATTGCTATTTGTGAAAAACTAAAATAAAATAAAATAAAGCAATAACCTAAACAAGGGATTAGATCTAAGTGAGTCAAACATTCCCATAATCGACAAGTTTAAGTCTTTAATTTTTGTGTATTGTGAGTAATGTTGAAAATAACATTACATCAATCACTTTTATGTGTTTATTTGCTTCCAACTACGTATGCATTTAGAGTTTTACTAAAGAAGGTTGGATAGAAGTCAAGAGCTATGAGAGGTTGGGAGTTTATTATGTTCTCAGTATCTTTGATACTGAAGAAGGTGAGCTAAGTCTCAATATTGAAGGACTTAAAATAATTCAATTGTGTGAATAATAATTAATAAATTAAATTAGAATAACAAATGAATGAAGAATAATAAATTATAGTGTTTAACTAGTTATTTTTTTGATTGAATTTATTAGTTAATTATCTAGTTAGATAATTATGAGAAAAAATGATTTGAAAAATTTGATTATAATTGAAATAATAATTCAATGTGTAAGTTCTAATTTAAAATTTAGAAATAAATGATGATATCTATTTCATCTTGAAAAACGAAAAGAAAAGAAAATATTTCTTATTTTAGTTTGCAAATAGAAAATTAATATTTAATTCTATAATATTTCAATATTGAAAATGTGTACATTAGACAAGATTAATTAATATGATTTTTAGTTAATGTATAAGTTAGGGTTTAGTAAAATAAATCTATATTTGGTTTATGTTTTCTAGTAAAAAGGTATTCATTATTCAATTTCATTATTGCAATTAAGGGGGGTAAATAATAGAGAAAAATTATATGTTAAAGATAAAGAATAGAGGTTGTTTCTTTAAGGATTTGAAGTCAAGATTTGTGAGGATCAATGTTGTTCTTCGTTAAACTTATTGATTTTTCTAAGGATCCAAGGTAGGATTTTTTTATCATGAAAGATTTTAGATATCAATTCAAATTTTGGGTAATCAATGAATCTAGGATTTACGATTGTGAAAATAATGGTTGTTGAGAAAATTGTATTTGAATCCAATAGAAAAATTGAACCGAAACAACTGAATTTCATATTATCTGAATTTGAAAGAAACTAGTTGATGTAGGTTGAAAATAAAGGTTGCTTGTGTAAGTAGAAACCTAGTGAACCATAAGAAAATTGTGAGATTTATGGAATTTAATGTAGATTTGAATTGGGATTCTAATCTTAACTTTAAGAGATATAAAGTATGATTTTATATCTAATGTGTATGAAACTATCCTTGAATTGGTTTTGGGAAAAAATGGATAGGAAGACTTAGTTAAAGATTCTTGTTTAAGTATGACTTAGATCTGATGGGGAATCTCATTTAAATCATTTTGAGTTGCATATGATTTAATTTGTCTACAAATCATTTCTAGAATGAATTAGAATCAAAATCTTCAAGTTTGAAGCGAATTTGGGTGGAAAACTAGCATGTATATTAGATCTTTTGATAAAGTCTTAAATAAATGTTTGAATATTTTTAATGATTATGTATGTTCTAGAAATTGTATGATATTCTTGAATGAATTATAAAATTATTTTCAAGTAGGAGTTTTAAGTGTATTTCTAGTTTCAAAAAAATGAGTTTCTATATTAGAGAATCCTTAGAAATAAGTAAACTTTTGATTTGGGTTTGTCGTTCTAATAAAGTATGCTTCTCAAGTCACTAGCGCACACTCTTAAGGTTTTATAGATCTTTTTGTCATTTTTTCATTACTTTTATAGGATAAAAATAGTTAATGTTTTAAGAAAGTTATACCCATTTTTGTAAAAAGCTATTTTTTTCAATAATATCCTAAATTTTGATGTTGTGAAGGTCTTGTTTACTTTTTTAGAAAGTTCTTGATGTTTCCTATCATAGTCTAAGATATTATAGTCATATAATAAGTGTTTTAATAGTTTTAGAAGTAATTTTGATTGCTCATTTGAAAGTCTTAAGCAAGACTACGATGCAAATTAATGAGTGCAACACGAGTACTAGAGTCCTAAATTGTGGTAGTGTTTATGTTGAATAATGTTTCTAAGAGTTGTATTCTATACTAGGATGTATGTTAGTCAAATTTTTAATGGTAAAAATGTACCAAAACCGATGGATACTTTTGTGTGTGAAATGCTTATATAAGAAGGTTAGGATGGTTGTTTTATCCTAGTTACATGTGAATCCAACTTTAGTTGGTATTGTACAATCTTGGTTGTGTATTGTAAAAAAGTACCCAAAATTTTTTTTACTAAGGATTTTAAGAATATAACACTTTAAATGAACATCCTTGGAAAATATTGAACACATGGAACCCAACTGGAGAATTTTCAAATTAGTTATCAATATTAGGTGAATATGGTCAAATGCACAAAATGAGAGCAAGACACAAATAAAAGAGATACGTTAAAATGAAGTATCGACAACTACACAAATTTATGGTAGAAAAGATCATAATAGTAAAAAAATTCTACAAGCACCATTAATTGATAAAACTTGCATTTCTATTTACATAATTACTAACACATGAACCTTTCATTCTTCCAAATGAACTTTACATAAATCTTTGACGCAGTATGAACTCTTCCAAACTCAAATTCACATTCTTTATTTTCAAATTTAAAAATGAGATTCTCTCACATATAAGAAGAAAGTAGATAGCACCCAAGAAGTTACCATACCTTGTAGGAAGGACATTCGTATTATTTAATAAATTAATTAATATGAAACACAAATCTTTTCATATTTATTAATGAATTAAATATCCTTTTAAAATATGTTAAAACATATTTATTTACAAGGTGTTATACTAGAATCTTTAAAATGTTCATTTTAAATCTACTTAAAAGATATGAATCATTAATAAATATTAATATATATTATAATAGATTTTGATTGACTATGTTGGAATAGAAGCTCAAATGATAGATATCTTCACCAAACTATTGATAGAGAGTAAGTTAGTCAAAATTTGAGAATAGTTATGTCTCAAAGTGCTTGATATGAAAGGTTGATTCGTTATGATGACGTTATCTTACTTGTCAAAGTACTATATATTATAATAAATATAGTGTAAAATTAATGCCTATAATTGAACCAATGATATAATAGTATTTAAATATATATTAAATATGATATAAAATTAATGTTTATAATTGAACTATTAATGTAGTAGTAAATATGATGTAAAATTAATACCTATAATATAATTCAATCATATTGATGTAATAGTGTTTAAATGCCTATATTTAATATGAAGCTGTCTCATAGTCATATGGATTGTACCTCATACATCATTGATTTAGTGACTTTGAACATTTTAATGTCATTATTGAGAAATAATATTTATGTTGTCATGTGAACATGGGACACGTTGCATTCCACCGCCCAAGTATAATTGACATTTAACATGTTTTCTGTCATTTTTCCTTTTAATCTTTTGAAGTTTCTCAAATATGTAAATACGTTGGATTTATACATTTTGACATTTGTATTTTGCCAGGCCATTTGTTAATAGGCTATCCCAGCAAAGCTCCAGGCAGCAGTTTGTAAACAGGGGATTTACATTATAGAAATTCATTCCATTTTTGTATGTATGAAGTAGTTCTGCTCTGTGCAGGTTTTAGGTGATGGTTATGTTGCTGTCCTGCGTCCAGATGCTGCCAGCAACAAGTGTGGTATTCTGAATTATGATTGTACTGGTCAGAATTTCCTTATGCACTGTATTTAGGCTGTAGTTTCTGTAGAAACAAATGTTATTATATAATGCAGCAATGGTACTGCTGGTTCTCAATTGACTGTACAATGTAATTGATAAATGTGGTTTTCATAACAGTGTATTTGTTTTTAATTTTTCATTGCTGTAGCAATGTGTTTCCTCTGTTTCTGTTCTGCATATTAAAAACCCACTCTTTTTATGAACTGTTAGTGTTAAAATCTTTTATTTTTGCAAGTGGATTTTCCTCCTAAAACCAACAGTGGTATCAGAGCATTAGGAAGTTAAAAATTCTGTATGTGTTTTGAGAGCAGTCAACAAACTTAGGTGGGTTTATTCTCAGTAGAAAAGTGAAAAGTCTGTGAGGAGAATTGCAGTCTGAGAAAGAAATATTGCAGCCAATGGTTCAAGTTCAATCCAGCCTCAAATACCAGTGTTGAAAGGAGAAAATTATGATTTTTGGGGTATAAAAATGAAAACTTTATTTATGTCCCAAGATTTGTGGGAGTTAATAGAACAAAGGTTTTCAGAGCTGGAAGATGCTCAAGCTCTTGCAGTCTTAACTCAGGCACAAAGAGATCAATTGAAAGAAAATAGGAAGAAAGACTCAAAAGCCTTGTTTATTATTCAAGAGGCTGTACATGAGTAAATTTTCCCCAGAATTGCTGCTATTACAAGATCCAAACAAGCCTGGGATTTGTTGCAGAATGTTTATCAAGAAATAGACAAAGTGAAAACAATATAACTTCAGATGCTCAGAAGAGACTTTGAAAACCTGGTTATGAAAGAGTCAGAATTTATGGAAGAGTTTTTCACTTGGGTTATGGGTTTATGGAAGAGTTTTTCACTCGGGTTATGGGTCTGGTCAATCAGATTAGATCCTATGGAAAAATTGTTGAAAAAAACTTGAGATGTCTCCCTCCCAAGTTTGATCATGTAGTAGTAGCTATTGAAGAGTCAAAATATTTAAGTGTTCTCTACATAAATGAGCTTATGGGGTCTCTTCAAATTCACGAGCAAAGATTAAATAGGTCAGTAGTAGCTATTGAAGAGTCAAAATATTTAAGTGTTCTCTCCATAAATGAGCTTATGGGGTCTCTTCAAATTCACAAGAAAAGATTAAATAGGTCTACTGAAAAATCAATTGAACAAGCCTTCCAAACCAAAATAAATATCTCAAAGAAAAAGGGCAAAAGGGTCAGAAGAGACATCTTCAAAATATTAAGTGTTCTCTCCAAAAATGAGCTTATGGGGTCTCTTCAAACCCATGAGCAAAGATTAAATAGGTCTACTGAAAAATCAGTTGAACAAGCCTTCCAAACCAAGATAAATAATAAATATCTCAAAGAAAAAGGAAAAAAGGGTCAGAAGAGACATCTCACTTCAAATCCACGAGCAAAGATTAAATAGGTCTACTGAAAAATCAATTGAACAAGCCTTCCAAACCAAGATAAATATCTCAAAGAAAAAGGAAAAAAGGGTCAAAAGGGACATCTTCAAAATATTTAAGTGTTCTCTCCATAAATGAGCTTATGGGGTCTCTTCAAACCCATGAGCAAAAATTAAATAGGTCTCCTGAAAAATCAGTTGAACAAGCCTTCCAGACCAAGATAAATAATAAATATCTCAAAGAAAAAGGAAAAAAGGGTCAGAAGAGACATCTCACTTCAAATCCACGAGCAAAGATTAAATAGGTCTACTGATGCCTTCCAAAACAAGATAAATATCTCAAAGAAAAAGGAAAAAAGGGTCAGAAGAGACATCTTCAAAATATTTAAGTGTTCTCTCCATAAATGAGCTTATGGGGTTTCTTCAAACCCGTGAGCAAAGATTAAATAGGTCTACTGAAAAATTAGTTGAAGCCTTCCTGTTGATGTGCTTTTTATGACGACATCAACATAGAATAAAAATGCCCAACGGTCATTCTATTCTCTCTTGATCAAAGTATTCCGCATGCTAAGATTGCGTGAAAGTTCATGTGTTCAACTCCAAGGTTCCTTTAACGCGAATAGACTCAGTTGGCTAATGTGAATATGCTGGGTATTCAAGGGGACTTACGTAGTTGTATGCATGAACTTTCACGCAATCTTAGCATGCAGAATACTTTGATCAAGAGAGAATAGAATGACCGTTGGGCATTTTTATTCTGTGTTGATGTCGTCATAAAAAACACGTCAACAAAATTGACACTAGAAGGAGGGCCTACTTTTTATAGTGAAGCAAAAGGAATTTATAATGTACCAAGATGGTGCTACCTCATGGAGAGATATTTCCGGTGTTGCAGCCAAATTTGGGATTCAACGACGATCAGGAAGATATTCTTTCAGGATTGAACAACTTCGCGTGGAGAACAAAGAGAAGTGCAGCTGAGTATATGCGGACGAGCTTTGTGTTGCAAGAAGAAGAAGAAAAAGCTATCAAGATCCAAGTTGCTATTGAAAGAGATTTGTTGAATCAAAGATAGCCACTTGCTCCCGTGCATCGCCAGTAAAAGAAGCAGCTCCACCCTGGATCGCATCAGTTCTTTCTCGCCGGATAAGTTGAAAAGAATTTTGAGGTCTGCACCCAGTTCAGCCAAGGAACTTGTAGAGCTAGAGCTACCTGCCAGAACAAGGAAGAAGAAAGGTACTCGATCAGATGGGGAAGTTCCCTCAAGCGAGGAGATTTTATCAAACGAAAAGCTCAATCAAGTGAAGAAGCAGTGAGCGGTGAAGAAGTCTCAAGCTTATTCAAAACTCTGCCTAGCATTTCAAGGTTTGCCCAACAAGGACCTGCACGAGACATCACGCCAGTAGCAATTCAATAGCAGCAACCAGTTCAAGTTACGCCCGTTGTTGTTCAGCAGCAACCAGGTCAAATAGTTGTATATTGAAGGCGACCAGCAATGGCTCAGCCAGTTGCAAACGGTGCTACTTGGTTGGTTACCAACCCATCTCCGCTGGAATTTTCCGACTATCACGACATGCCAAAGAACCCGGAGAGTTTTTGCTCCAAATTCCACGTCCACGATGTGAACCGCACTGCTGAGGATCACATCAAAATGTTTGAGGATCACCTACACAATAGACAGATTGCATATGCTGATGTGGTTTGCAGGTTATTTCCCTATTCTTTGGGAGAAGAGGCCCATTATTGGTTCATACATTTGCCGGTCAGTTCAATCAGAACATGGGAGCAGATGAAGATGGCCTTCATCGAAAAGTTTGGTATTCCCATCACTCCCGCAAAATTGTTCAGATAGTTTGTGGAAGTAAGGAGGCAAGAAAAAGAACCCATTCATGTGTTTAACAATAGATTCCAGAAGGCTCTCACAAGATTACGAACTCCTTACACTATCACGGATGCTAGGGAGAATTACTACGCCGCTTTGGATCCCTTAACTGCAATGTTTGTGAGAGAAGCTCACCCCACTCCCGCCGATATGAACTTAGCTTATGCTAAGGCAATTGAAGTGAGCCAGAACATGGGACAAAATACAACTGGTCCCTCACTATACACTGGCTTAAGTTCTACGAGCGGTCAGATACAAACCTGGAATCAACAAGTTCCAACATTAAATCCAGTTCCACAACTAGCTTACCAGGCAACCGCGCCATCAAATCAGTTGGTTCTCCACCCTGGAGTACCTTCATCTCTAGCATCGGTCGCACAACTTGTTTATCTACAGAACACAGTACCACCGACATAGACCCAAGAGGAAAGAGATGAAATAAAAGGTTTGGTGGAACAAGTAAAGAAGTTGTCAACTGAGGTGACATACCTCAAAAATCAGAATAATCAGATTCAAGCCATGTAAAGGAACAATCAAGCACACCAAAGTGCTAACCGAGGATATCAGAATAATCCTCCGAATCATCACCACGATGCCCATCAAGGATACAATCAGGAGAACAATCATGGGTATAGAAACAATAATCAAGGGTTCCAAAAGAGATCATGGAATACGGGGCCCAATAATAGAGGAGTCCCTTCACCATTGGACAACTCGCCGCCTCCTGAGAACCGTCCTACAGACAGAGTATATCTAGCAGAAGCCGCCTTGTCAGGATGGTGTACATTACACAATACTGATCAACACTCTGAGCTTCAGTGCCATGAGTTTCAAGTTGCTGCCGACATTTTCAGAGGAGAAGTGAAGAACACCGAACCGACAGAGAATCCTCCAGTTATGGGGTATGAAATAGTTTCAGCACCCCAATATGATCAGGCCTTGATCTTGGAAGACTTCAAGTTTCCACCTGAATTCCAAAGTTATACACCTCCATCGGTAAATTAGAGATTTCCACTAGCTTCGGCAAATGGTCCTGTGGGGACACCAGAGGCTCAAGCACCTTCAGAGGCTCATGCCACGTACACATCACCAGATGAGCCCCTAAGCAAAGACGGTTATAGTTTTCTGCCTCTTAACAATAGTGTCTTGGTGGAAGGAATTAGAGAGGTACAAGCTCTCCAGACCACTGGAAATGGTCCCCCTAAAGTGTATCAAAGGGGTTATCCTCAAAGGGAACTGTTGACCTCGTCAACGCCACCAAATAACTTTACGACACCGTCGCATCCCAATGCGAGCAACATGCCAGTTGCACCGAAAGACTCTCCGGAGTATAGGCAACAGGGACCCACGCAAGCAAGATCAAGTGGACCACAAGTGCCTCAGCAACCAGTTTACCAGTTAGTCCAAGGACAAAAGGAGAATTCTCCTAGAGAGGATATAAAGAAGTTGAGTTCCTTTGTATTGGAGGAATTTAAGAAGATGAAGGTCAGTTTACCACTCTATGAGTTGATGAAGGTCCAAGAAGTATGAGACACTCTTCTGGGGACATTGACTGAAACCACCACTGGGAGGAGTACTTCACAAGAGGCACCCAATGTGCCAAGAACCCCCCAAGCTGTTGTGCAGCCTCGTCCAGCACAGAACACAAATGTCGTGCAAAATGTGCCCCAAGCACCTTATAATTCATGGGAGGCACCACAATGGCCTCAAAACTTCGAAGGCATGGTATTAAATTCTGCAAGCACTCCTGGAAAGATTGAGGCTGAGAGAGGTTCTCAGCCTGATGATGCTGTGAAGCAAAGGCAGAATATGAGGGATGCGACCCAAGGCAAGCAAGTCCAGCCGGACAAGAAAGATGAAAGGAAAAATGAAGTAGCAGATGAGAGAAGAAAACCAGTGGTGTTTTATCAAGGGAAAGACGAACCGGCCCCATTCTTGGTTTCAGTCAGAATATTCAAAAAAATGCTACACAATTGTTTGATTGATTCCGGAGCTTCGAGCAACGTCATGCCTTTGAAGGTATGTGAAAGGTTAGGCCTAGTCTCGCTCCACACCAACAAGAAGGTGACTCAACTAGATAAAACTAAAGTTCCCGTTGTTGGGGAACTAAACGACATTCACATGCAGCTAGCCACGGATCCTAGAATCCAAAGCCGTATTGATATTTCCGTTGTAGACATACCAGATGGGTATGGCATGCTGCTTAGCAGAGACTGGTGCCGAAAGTTGAACGGGTATATCGCCACCGACTTTTCTCACATGTGGTTGCCTTGGAGAGGAATCCCTAACCAAATAAGGGTGGAGAGTACGCCACGGCTCAGGTTGATGATCACCGAGTATGGTGATAATAATGAAGTATTGTTTGCAGAGGCTGACCTGGGCTCATACAAGCCAGTCAAGCAAGAGGTCCTCATGTTGCAGAGTGTAAATCAAGAGAAACCCTTGGAAGGTACGTCCTCCTCTACTGAAGTATTGATTGAAGATGACTCAAGCAATGGTGAGGGGATGTTTGAAAATTTTAGGAACTTTGTGCTGAGAAGTGTCAAGCAAAGGACGGAATCAGGGAAGAATGTTTCCATCAGCAGTATGTTAATGCCCAATGGGTGCAGGATCCATGAAGCGTTCCATCCAGAATTCACATGCGCCATGCGCAAAATGGCCATAGAACAAGTTTCGAAGAGAATTCCACAAGTCTCTCTAGTAGAAGAACTAGAAAGGGTAAATGAAGAAAAGGACTCCCTGACGAAGGAATGGGTGGAAAGTGAGAAGATTAAGCCTGCAGTGGAAAAGAATAATCTCGTGACCTATAGCAATCATATAGAAGATCAAGTATGGACTTTGAGATTTGATGGGTCAAAGTCTAACAAAGGGAATGGAGCAGGGTTTGAACTCGGCAGCCCCAAAGGAGAGGCATATCTAGGTGCTTGCAGGCTCCAATTCCTTTGCACCAACAATGTTATTGAATATGAATCTTTGATTCATGGGTTGATCCTAGCAATAGAGAAAGGTGCCAAGATTGTGCACGCCATTGGGGATTCCAACATAGTGGTCCACCAGGTAAGAAAATAGTACGCTTGTCATGACAAGAGGTTGGGCCGTTACCGGAACAGAGTATGGGACTTGATCGAGAGCTTCGATGCTTTCAATATCAAGCAAGTATATAGAGCTAAAAATCTAGTAGCAAATTCCCTTGCACAGGCAGCCAGTTCACTAGAGCCACTAGAGTTGGAAGGTCTAAAGAAGTTCACGGTGGAATTGATCTCCACACCCTCAATTCCAGACAATATAAAGAATTTCCAGGTATTTGATGATGATAAGCAAATTTTGGAATTCTTGACAAACTCGGGGGTATTTGAAGCACAGATTATAGACAAAGAAGAAACCGAGGAAGCGGAATTTGACACCGAAGGGATCTTAAACTTAAAGACAAATGTCATTCCTAGGGGCATGGTTGAGTTATAAAGACTCTTTGACCTCGATAAACTGAGTAGAAATCAAGGCACTCAGGGAAATGAGTGCGATACAATCAACTTGGGAACTAGTGAGCAAGTAAAGAATGTATTTGTGGGTAAGGTTTGTACCCCAAAAGAAAGAGAAGGAATAGTGCAAGCATTGAGAGAGTTCTTTGATGTGGTAGCCTAGGGCTACGAGGACTTGAAGACATACGACACCACCTTGATCACGCACACAATCCCGCTAAAGCTGGGAAACAAACCATTCAGACAAAGGCAGAGGCCGGTGAACCCGCTGCTAGAACCATTGATATATCAGGAGGTAAGAAAACTCCTCTCAGCTAGAATCATTTTCCCAATAAGGCACTCAACGTGGGTTGCCAATCTGGTACCCGTCAGAAAGAAAAATGGAGAGATAAGGTTGTGTGTTGACTTCTGCAACCTAAACAGAGCGTCTGAGAAGGACAACTATCCCTTGCCCTCACTAGATGAGGTGTTGCAAATTGTGAATGGTTCCCAAATGATGTCCTTCTTGGATGGTTACTCAGGATACAACCAGGTGATGGTTGAAGAGGTAGATAGACTGAAAACAGCTTTCACCACCAAGTGGGGGACTTCTGCTTACAGGAGAATGCCTTTTGGCTTAATCAACGTCGGGGCCACATTTCAACGGGCTATGGACATCGCTTTCCGAGACTTAGTTGAAAGATGCATTATTATATACATGGACGACCTTACCGTGTTCTCCAAGAAGAGGGAAGATCATGTTGAAGACTTGAGGAAGATTTTCCAGAGATGCAGAAGGTTTGGTATTTCTCTCAATTCCAAGAAGTGCATGTTCAGAGTCACTGAAGGCAAATTGTTAGGACATGTCCTTTCAGAACAGGGCATACCGATTGACCCAGACCGCATCGAAGCAATTTCAAAGATTGGCATGCTAGGGAGTCAGAAAGAGTTGAGGTCCTTCTTTGGAAAGATTAATTTTGTGAGAAAATTCATAACTGGGTTCGCCGAGATTGTCAGACCACTGAATGAGATGTTGAAGAAAGATGCGAAGATAGAATGGACCCCTCAAACAAGGAAAGCGTTTGAGGAAATCAAACAAGCAATAGTGGATGCTCCGGTACTAGTCAGTCCGAACTACTCAAAGCCGTTCTACTTATACTCTTTTGCTTCGGAGCACACTTGTGCAACGGTACTGACCCAGAGAACTGAGGAGAAAGATGAGCATCCAATTGCTTTTATGAGTGCACCATTGAAAGAGGTGGAATTAAGATATCCAAATGTGGAGAAGCAGGCTTATGCTCTAGTAAAAGCAGCTAAGAAGTTCAGGCACTACATCCTAAGGAGCAAAGTCCATGCAATAGTTCCGGACGCCACGGTGAAAACATTGTTAATGTAGAATGAACTAGGAGAAAGAAGAGGCAAGTGGGTCGCCACTTTGCAAGAGTATGATATGGAAATACAGCCCATGAAGTTAGTCCGGGGGCAAGCCTTGGTGCAGACAATTGCAATGGCAGGACCTGGATTAGTGCAACAAACGTATGTGCTGGAAGAAGTATCCCCAGGAGAGTGGTACGATGACACTGTTTACTACTTGTTGAATCACAGGTGTCCTTTGCATTTGAATCCCGTACAAAGAAGGGCTTTAAGAATGAAGAGCCAGAGTTTCATGCTGCAGGGATCAGTACTTTATAGGAGAAATCACGAAGGTATCTATTTGAGATGTGTAGGAAAAGGAGAAGCTAAGCAGCTTATGGAGCATTTCCACGAGAAATTCGGAATAGGTCACGGAGGTGGTTTGGCCACAGCTCATCAAATTTCAAGGGCTGGGTATTATTGGCCCACACTTTTTAAAGATGCTTATGAGCATGTGAAGACTTGCCACATTTGTCAGACAGCTGCATACAGAGAGAAGAATCCGGCTATGCCCTTGCAGCCAGTGATTGAAGTCAGGCCGTTTGCCAAGGGGGGTTGGACTTTATTGGAATGATTAACCCACCGTCCTCGGCACAGCACAGGTACATACTGACAACTACAGACTATTGCACCAGATGGACAGAGGCTCAAGCCTTGAAACTTTGCACAACGGATGTGGTCATTAAGTTCCTCGAGGAGAATATTATTACAAGGTTTGGATGTCCACACGCTTTGGTGTGCAACAATGGCCCTGCCTTTTCATCACTAAAGTTTTCAAACTGGGCATTTGAGTATGGGATTGCATTGAAGTTCTCATCCAATTACTATCTGCAGGGGAATGGACTCGTGGAGTCCACAAATAAGAATTTGCTGAATGCTATCAAGAAACTGTTGGATAAGAACCCCAAGGACTAGCACACACAGCTGAGGTTTGCCTTATGGGCAGACAGGACTAGAACAAAGAATTCTTTGGGAACGTCTCCTTACCATTTGGTGTATGGGCAAGACCCTGTTTTCCCAGTTCAATTAAGGATCCCTACTCTTCAATTTATTCAGGAATATCTGGAAGGATAAGACCGAGTTCAAGTCAGGTTATCCCAATTGATGCACTTGGAGGAGAAAAGAGATGAAGCATTGGAAAATCTAGCCAAGCATCAAGGAGTTGTGAAGAGATGGTTCGATAAGCAGGCCAGGATCAAGGCCTTCAGGATTTCATATTTGGTTTTATGTTGGGACAAGGCCCACAAAAGAAAAGGTGATCATGATAAGTTCGACAAATTGTGGTTGGGCTCGTATCAGATTTCTGAGATCCTGGGAGATAATGCATTCAGATTGAAAACACTGACAGGAGAGGACATCTCATTGCCAGTCAATGGGCAGTTCCTCAAGCATTATTTCCAAGCGTAGGTTCCCTCCTGGATCCTACTTTGTACATAGTAGATTAGGTTGTTTTGTTTCCCGCTTTCCCTTTTGGTTTTGGTTTTGGTTTGTTGCCCTTCGGGTTTTTGGTTTTGGTGTTTCTTCCCTTGAGTTGTCCGCTCAAGTGGTTTTGGTTTGGGTTCGGAATGGACATGAGTTTTGGGTTCTCCCGTTGCGTATGGGGGTGATGATGTTTCTTCATAGTTTGGTCTACTTCCATGGGGATTTTTTTTATGAATTTATGCAAATGATAAATGCCAAGGTTGTTTTCCTCTTATTATCATCCGGTTTCATATAAGCTCGACTCGGAAGGTTAATCAGTTATTGTGTCCTAACACATGAGTCTGAGATTACCGTGTCCTATTTGTTCAAACAAGCTACTTTGAGTCATTTTGATTTCTTGGGAGAGATTACGACGGGTGAAAATTTTACATCTTGCTTCAGCGCCACTGCAATTCTCAAACCCATTGGTCGCTTCATTGCTTGCCAACCAATGATGGAATTGACGAAAAATCAAAAAGAGAAAACATGCTAAAAGAGAAATATCAAAAGAGAGAAAATGAAAGAAAGGTTGTACTTAAAACATTGGTTTGGGAACAAACGGATAACTCCACCGGGGATATGGACGCCTGACTGGCAGTGGAGCAATATTCGTGAGAATTGTAGCGACAACCTCGTCGGGCTATAGACACCTGACTGGCAGCAAGGCAATGTCCAGGATGCTTTTGAAGTTAAGATACCTTTATAACTCGCCATAGTCAATCTCAGGAGTCAAGATGGTTTAGAGATGAGATAAATGCATATGTTCAGGAGATCTCGGACGAAGGTGTTTTGACCCAATATCAAATTTTTTCTCCCCCTTTTGGGTAAGTATCCTTTCTGTATGATGGTCAGAGGGGATTCGTCAAGGTTTAATTTTCAAAGTGTTTTTCAACACTTTCCCGTGGAGTCGCCAGATGTTGTGACCTTTTCCACACATCACCCCATCCAAGATGGGGACCCCCTAATTTTTGCTCCATTCTGGTCTTTTGGCTTTGCATCTCTCTCTCTCTAGTCCTTCTGTCTTTTCGGGGATGTCCCATCGTTTGACCCAAGTTAAAGTATTGATTAAGTCTATGGAATTAGGGTTTTTTTTATCCTTCAGGCTTTTAAAGGTCAAACCAGGTTATCAAATTGAAATCTGAGCTTAGTACAGCAGTCACAAGGCATCCGGCAAAGTCTCACTGAATTTTTATCGAATTCTGACAACTTACTATTTATAGTAAGTACTCAATCGGGGACTGTTTCAGCAGGATTTTGGAATTCTGTCAACTTCGACACATTCAGAACACATCAAGCTGCTTACACGTAAATTTTGAGCCAGATCAGACAACTTGCTATTTTTAGCAGTTCAGGCTTCAGGAGCCATTTTCAGGGGTCAAACATATGATTCTTCACTGCATGTCCGGAGATTACTTCTGGGTTTCTCGAAACCTTCGCAATGATATAACATGCAAACCAAGACGATCACTTTCAGAGTTCAGGCTTCGGAGGCTATTTTTAGGGTTTGCATGCAGAATTCTCTAGCACATGTCTGGATATTCCTTCTGGGTTTTTCGAGAGCTTCGCAACAGTGTGACATGCAAGCAGAGAAGATCAAGTTTCGAGGACTTACTATTTTTGGCCAGTGCCCGCATGCAGACCAATTTTTTGGGTTTTTCTGGGTTTCTTGAGATCCCACCGGCGATATGACATGCAAAATCATCCGGTAGTGGATGAGTCACTTTTCAGGAAGTTTCTATAAATAGCAGTTTCACCCCGGCCACCCAACACTTCAGTTCAGCGTACATAATGACATGCAGAAGAAACAAAGTCAAACGGAGACCGTTCGGGATACATGCAAGTCAAATTAGGGTTTCCACTTTTATAGGGGGTAAAATCCAAAAATGGCCAGAACGAAGCACCCCACCGACATCAGCATACTTGAAGGTACCTGCTGGCGAAATTTGAGCGTAATCAGAGAACTTACTATTTTTAGTAAGTCAGGGCACGGCTATAAATAGCAGGTATGCACTCGAGGTGGGCATGAACACGACACTCAAGTTATCAGGATCGGGCATAATAAGTTTCAGGTCAAATGGAGCTACTAAAGATAGGCAACTTTGAAACTTATTATAAATAGCAGGGGGCTATAAATAGCAGGTCAAGGCAGAGGACTGGCAAAACAGGTTCACAAGGCAGAGAGTATCATATGGTGAAATTTTCAAGCAAAACGGAGCTATAGGGGTCGAAAATCAAGGGACTTTCTAAAAATAGCCTGACTTGCCCAAAATAGACGGTGAAGACGAAGGCAGGCAGAGGTATGAAAGAATTTCCTAAGGCATTGAAATGAAAGTAGCCACCTCTATTTGCGCCCTCATCTTGAAGCCCACCATGCTATTTGCGCCCAAGGAAGGTGGTGATTGGTAAAACGCCTAAGGCATAAGATGGAAGTTCCCCTAGTGAAATGCGCCCATGATAAAGATCAAAGCTTCACTAAGGAAATGCGCCCAAGGTTATTGGAGGCCTAAAAATGCCTAAGGCATAAAGTGAAAGCTTCCTAGGCAAAATGCGCCCACCTCCAAGAAAGGGAAAGGAAGTCTAAAAGCGCCTAAGGCATGAAGTGGAAGTAGGGACATTGAAATGTGCCCTCAAACAAAAGCTTGCCACCCTAAATGCGCCCAGCCAAGATGAATTTATCAAAAACGCCTAAGGCAAAAAGTGAAAGCTTGAGGTAGTGTTTGCGCCTAAGAAGAGTTAGGAGTTTGCTGAAAAAGTCTAAGGCGTGAAAAACAAAAAAAAAATGCTAAGGCGTTAGAAACAGAAGCTTGCCTTGCTGAATGCGCTCACCATGGAGGAGTTGACTGGAGAATTTTCCAAGGCAAGGCAAAGTACTCTTGAGGCGTGGGAAAATGAAAGCTAGAGGTGTGAAATGCGCCCATGAGTAATAGAGGGTCATAAACTAAGGCATTGAAATGAAAGCTTGCCACCCCAAATGTGCCCAGCTTGTATGAGGAAGTTTAAAAATTCTCTAAGTGTTTGAAATGGAAGCACATGGTATAAAATGCACCCAAGCCACAAACAAGATCAAGCAAACATAGGAAAATCTAAGGCTTGGAAAATAGAAGTGCAAGGCATAAAATAGAAGTTCAACATGTATATGCGCCCATCTCCAGCAAGCTCTTGAAAACGCCTAAGTAATGAAGAATTTGCCTAAGTTAAAAACGAAAGTCACACATGGAAATGCGCCCTAGCATGGAAGTACATGGGTCAAGGTGCGCCCAAAGTGAAAAGATTTAAATCTATTGCTAAGTATGTGAAGTGAAGGCATGAGAATTTAAAAAAAAAAAACACCAAGGAAGAAAATGTTCGAATTTTTCCTAAGTGAAGCAAATATTCCAACACATGAAAGTATGCCCTTGATATGGATGAACTGGAAATTTTCAAGGGCATTTAAATGGAATTGGCAACTTGAAAATGAATATTTTCCATGGGTCAAGTGGAAAATCAAATGAACCCGTTCAAAAGGCACCCATGGGTCGGGAAATTTTAAAATTAATTTCCTAAGGGAAATTTTAATATTTTCAGAAGAAATTCGTTTTGCCTAGATTATTTTCCTAACGGAAATTAAATCTCAGAGGATGAGTTATTTCGAACAAGCAAGTGATTTTAAATTACCCGGAGTTGAATATTTTAAAGAGAAAATTTAAAATGTCTAAGGCAAATTTTATGAAATTGAGGATTTAAATGACAGACATTTTAAAAGTTGGAAATGAATCTACAACTCCCACGAATTTTTTCGAATCAAATTTATTTAAACACTATGAAGAATTTTAAATAGAGTTCTCAAGCAAATCAGAGTGATTTTCTTGCGAGTTGTTTAATTACCAGCAGTTAACTGGCAGACTAGAGAGGAAAATTCGAAATTTGAAGAAGAAAGAATCTTCATTAATGGCAACTGCCATAGTGACTGGCTGACGACTAGCCCACTACTGCGCCTAAAATGGAAGATGCCGAACGGAGAGAGTGGAGTATTGATGAAGGTACTAAAAATAGCCCCAGCACTACTCAGCAGGATTCTTCTCGAAGAGTTATTTAAACAACTCCATTTCTTTCATTTCTTCACACGTTTCGAAGAGCTTGGAATTGTTGAAGTGAAGAATTTTGCGAGAAATCAAAATCTTTTTCAAAGTTGCTGAGAGTGAGGTTGGATTTTATTCTTCTAAGAGCGAAGTTGCTAAAGATTTTAATTCTCGAAGAGCTGAGAGGGTGTTGCTGCAAATTTCGAAATCATATACTGCAGTTGCTAGAGAGATATTTTCGGATTGCTGAAAGTTGAAGTTGCTACAGATTTTTGAAGTTGCAAAGGTTCTCAAAGTTGTTGGAGATTTTATTTTCAAACTGCTGAAAGTTAGTTGCTGTTGGAGTTGAGAAGAAGTTTGAATTTCCACACTAATAGTGATCTCTTCATTCTTCAAGTTGCTGAAAGCTTCTTTATAAGCTCAGAGTTTTTTTTAGTTTGAGGTTTGAAGTTAGAAAATTATGCTAAAGAATTTTATTTTCAAAAGCTAACTCCACATTCGCAGCCGTCTCGGAGGCTATTTTATTTTATTAAAAATCTGCAATCTAACTTATTGTTATTTTATTCTATTTCGCAGATGGCCGGAGCAAAGGATGTTGCAGGAACAAGCAGAGCTGCAGGCAGAACTGCAAACATTGAAACGGGCAAGGCTAACTCATCCCGGCAGGCAATGATCAAAAGGCTCGCCAATTCATTTCTCCCAAAATTGGCAATTGTTTCAAAGTTGGCAGGATTAAGTGACACCAACCTCGGGTCGTTTAATCTAAATGCACTCAAGTCTAGGATGTACGGACTGGGAGGCCATCAACCGTCAGTCACGGCACATAACATCATGAAAAGTGGTATCTACGCAGCCGCTGGTTTTCCACCAGCAATTCAATGCCCGGAGCTAAGCATGGAGTGTGCGAACTACTACAAGCCGGAGCGTAGAACCATTGTCTCGTCAGATGGCAAATTGCTTGCCAACTTCACGCCAGATGCCATCGGAGAGGCATTTGGGATTCCTACTGCCGAAAAGATGCTATACAGATCAAAGGAGATGGCGGATAAAATGTACTTCACCTCCTTCGAGAGGGTTGTTGCGGTCATCAACAGAGTTTGGATGCAAAAGCCAAAGCCACCTCGCACTAGACTCTTAAAGCAGATAATTGCCGAAGATGTGAAACAGGAATACTGCGACTTGATGATGATGTTGAGCCGAATAAATGGGAGTGCACAAACCTACTTCTTCGAGCCTTGGATGTTCTACTTCATCGAGATCATCTTGGAGGGAAAGGAGTGTGTTGACTGGGCAAGAATGATCAGTGATAACATAGATGAACAATTCAAGAGCTTGAGGGGGATGAAAACCTTTTACATGAGCTTGTATGTGATATATATGCTGGCAAGAATGACCAAGTACCAAGGGATTACATACAAGGAGCCAATAGGCTGTGCACCTGATCAGTTCAAAATCCATGAGGCCTGCACACAGTTGCATCTAACTAACCCTTCCAGTTACAAACGGGCTAATGATGCATTCACAATGCACATCACGAGGACCCTTCAGCGGAGAACGCAGCAAAGAATATCCAAAGAGGCACAAGCATTGATCGAAGAATATGGATATTGGCTCATCCAATTTCTGAAATTCACTTACATTAGGCTGCAGGGGTTCACTTCGTATCCATACCGGCTACCGAGGTACCCCACCGATCACATTATAATGCTGGAAATATCTAGGCAGTTGATCGCCTATGATAAGATTCAGAAAAAGAAGAAGAAGGGTGGACTTGACTTTCCTATTGCCTTGGGAAATTCCACTGAGGTGTGTCCCTCCTTGCAGGCAGCCCGAGAGGCAGAGGATGAGCTGCAATTCTATCATCTATCGTATCACACAGGCAGACAGGATTTAGATCCGTACAGAAACATCCGAATGATACAGAACGTCGAATACCGACACAAGGCCCACATTGAGGACTTTTGGGCAAATGTTGTTGATGAGGTTGAAATAAGGAAAAGGATGTGTTCCAGGCTTCCCCTCAAATTGATCAGGGAATGTGAGATCATCCTAGTTCCCGACCAAGTGGAAGAGGATGTCAACGTTATGCAACCCGACTATGCTTTAGTCAGGGATACTTCGGTCCCACCACCTGATTGGTCCGAGCCAGAAATCATGGACTTGGACACGCTCTCTATTCCAGTGTTGACTTTCACAAGAGCTTGGGTCGATAGACATGTATGCAGACTTAAGAGCAGATCGATCGCCCTTACTTATAGCTTGATGGGTGACCCAAGGCCGCTATCAGTGAGAAAGGGAAAACAGGTTGCTCAAACATCGGAAGCACAAGTAGAAGTACCAACCCAGCCGATACCGTTGAGGATGGAACAAGCATCGCCTATGCACTCACAAACTCAATCTTCGAGTTTGAGAGTGATTTCATTATTTGTTGATCAGAGGGCAGGATTGGGTGAAGAGCGGGAGCTTGAGGAGGTAGATCAACCCAACATCCGAGAATCAGATAGTATAAGCATCAGTGCATCCAAGGCTAGCCGACAAGAGGAAGAAGAGGAAACAGTGGCTGACACTCGTTTCCAACAGATGTTGGACATGACATTGGAGGAAGAGGAAAACACATAACAGGGGACCCAAGGGTCGGGAGATACGCAGCTCGTGGAAGATGATGAGCCCGAACAGAATAGTGCAAGAAGAGAAGAAGTACACGAGGTGGAGGCAACAGAAGAGCAGCCCCTCGTCATTTGCAATCCACAGCAGACAATGCCGGATTGGCTTTCAGAGAGAATGAGAAGAGAGCCTAAGGATGATATAGATCCAGTTGTCGAGATGGAGGAGTTCCTCAGAAGAATTAGCGTGCCTCCAGAAAAGAAGAGAGCCAGAAAATTATCGAAGATTTCGACTAACGAGTCAGGCTCCCGCACACTCCAAGTTGTTGTCCCAAGGGAGGAATATGATCAAGCTGAGGAGAGGCCCGAAAACTATGTGATCACCACCATAGAATTGGGTCGTCCTACGGGAGCCCAAATTGTCGAGGAGTTTGATAACTCCTATCAGGCACTGAAAGACCAATTGCTCAGAACAGAAGAGAAGTATAAGAAATTGAAGAAGGAGCACAAAACATTGATTAGATATGTGCAAAGTCTAGCACGTCTAGGTGAACAGGCGGACCCAGCAGTGGAACTCCCACCTGAGCTTCCGAGGGAGTCGGTTATTGGCTTGGAAGACCTAAAGAAGATGGAGACGGAGGCAGACAAATGGGTTAGCCTTGTTCGAGCTGATACAAAGAAATTTATGGAGGACCTCGCTGATGCTTATCAGCAAGCCTCGAATATTTTGGCACACATGGATATGGTGGATCAAGCTTGGGGAGATACCCGCATCTATTGGACGAAGACTGTTCTTCGTTTAGGGGCTTTGATGTATGTACCTCTACAAACTTTGGTGGATGGAGGTGTGATTCAGGATGGTGACAGGTATGATTTCACCAGTTGGTACTCCTCGGTGGTCACGGGCCGTGGGTTTCATGATGCAGCAAGGGCAGATTCGGCCAAAACCAGGAAGGCAATGGGTAACATCTTGGAAGGAGCCCTTAATACATTGGAGGCCATATTTGCTAGAAGGCTGGCTCCAGAGGAAATAACTGTTGATAGCTTGAGAGGCAAATTGGCTCCATTCTTCTCAGCTGCGAGGTCGCTTGTCCAGGATGACTTTGAGAATGTCTCCACTTTCTCCAGTATAATCCAGAATACCCAGGATGCCTTGGTGGCATGGAAGAAGTCTTACACTCAGCACAGTCAAACGGTAGTGGTCTTGGAATTTCAGCTCAACCATATTCCACCAATTTCAGTTCAGGAGGTTGAGGCGGTATTGGCCCGGCTAATCGAGTTTGCAGTTCGAGAACAGGACAATGGGAACGCGCTGCTTGATGAAGATCTTCTAGAAGATGATAGTGGGCATTAATTGCTCATTATGGTTCCTGCAGGGGAGTGGAGAATATTCTGTGCATTTATTGCCCCACTCCCCTCAGTGACAATTTTTAGGGCAGAAACCCTGATTAGGGCATAGGTGGCTCAATCTGAGCCCTTTATTGTAATTGAATCCGAACTGTCCATTGAAATGGGCTAACTATAAAAGGGGAATCCCCCCTCATTTGTAATAATTAGAACTAGAATTGAATCAGAGATAGAGTTGAGCTAGACAATAGAGGGCATATAGCATTTAGCTTAGAAGTTAGCTTAGATTGAGGAGGAAAGAAAGTTTTCCCATTGAGGACTTTGTAAGAAGTTGTTGTGAACACTCTCATAATATAAAGATTTATCATTGTTTGGTGGTTCTATCTTCTATTGTGAGTAGCTAGCAAGGCTTGTTCGTCTTTCCAATTCAAGTAGATAGAGTAAAATAGACTTTCAATTCATGCAAGTAGTCGTTAATTGTGGAGTGTGGCGCTGTGATTTGAGCATATCTTCTTTCATCCATACCACTAGCGGGCTTACTGATGGTAAGTTCGCCTTGCGTGGTCAACTGGAGTATTGGCACTTAACTTCAATTGTGGCTCATATGTCCGTATGCATCGTAGTGATGGTATGAACATGTTGTGTCATAATTTGAACACCTTTCTCATCCTTTGAAGATTGCACCAACTTTGTCGGAGTTGTCCGAAAGGAGATGAAGCAAAGTCTGGTTTGAAGATTGTTTAAGTCGATCCTCGTCCTCCACCCCTTTAGAAGTAGATTTGTAGAATTCCTATCCCTATCCCCTTTTAATTCAGTATTTCCCGGTTAATTTAGGAGTCAGAGCAATATTGTCAAATCATTCATGTCTTAATTGCTTCACAAAGTCTAACAACTACGTAAGTCCCCTTGAATACCCAACATATTCACATTAGCCAACTGAGTCTATTCGCGTTAAAGGAACCTTGGAGTTGAACGCATGAACTTTCACGCAATCTTAGCATGCGGAATACTTTGATCAAGAGAGAATAGAATGACCATTGGGCATTTTTATTCTGTGTTGATGTCGTCATAAAAAACACGTCAACACTTCCAAACAAAGATAAATATCTCAAAGAAAAAGGGAAAAAGGGCCAGAAGAGACATCTCACATAGGAATATAGGGAAGTTTAGAGGAAGAGGAAGAAACAATAATTTCAATAGAGGCACTAGTACTGGGCAAAGTAAAAATTATTTTGGAGGAACAAACTCAAGTGATGGTAAAAAAAGCAATCAAAGTTATGATAAATCACGTGTACAGTGCCATTACTGCAAAAAGTTTGGGCATTATGAAAGAGACTGCTGGAAAAAGAATAAAAGCGTGCACATTTTTCTTGAAGTTTGGGCATTATGAAAGAGATTGCTGGAAGAAGAATAAACATCGGGCACATTTTTTTCAAGAAAAAGAACAGTTAGATACTAACCTGTTTCTTGCTTGCAATGCCTCAAAGCAAGACTCAAAAAATGTATGGCTTTTGGCTAGTGATTGTAGTAGCCACATGACAGGAAATAAAAATATTTTTGTAAATATGGATGATTCCTTTAGAACACATGTGAGACTTTGTGATGATAAAAAAGTTGAAGTTACAAATAAAAGAACTATTGCAGTCAAAGAAAAACAGGGTCAGAAAAGGTATATATGTGATGTTTTGTATGTTCCTAGGTTAGCTCATAACTTGTTGAGCATAGGACAACTTGTTGAAAAGGGATTCAACAACATTTGACAACAATGAATTTATCATTTGTGATAAGAAGAAAAATAATCAAGTAGTGGCAAAGGTTGGTATGCTGCAGAATAAGATTTTCCCTTTGAGACTTGCATATAGTGAAACTCTAGTCCTTAGAACTAATTACAAGGACCAATCTTGGTTATGGCACACTAGATATGGACATTTAAATTTTAGAGGACTTAAATTACTCTCTCAAAAGAATATGGTAAAATGACTACTAGTCATTTCTCATGATGATCAAGTATGTGAGGGTTGCATTGTTGGCAAACAACATCGAGATTCCTTCCCAACAAGGAGAGCTTGGAGAGCAAAAGTGCCACTTGAATTGGTTCATACTGAATATTTGTGGTCCAATGTAGACATTGTCTCTTAGTAAGAATAAATATTCAATCTTTGTGGATGATTTCAATAGGACTTGGGTTTACATCAGTGAAAAATCAGAAGCTCTTAGCAAATTTTAGTAGTTCAAGGCTAGAATGGGAAAACAAATTGGTTGTCCTATTAAAATGCTATGTTTAGATAGAGGGGGAGAATTCACCTCTAATGAACTCCAAGGTTTCTGCAAAATTAATGGAATTCAAAGGCAATTGACTGCAAGTTATACTCAACAAAATGGAATTGTTGAACATAAAAACCGCACCATTGTGGAAATGGCAAGAAGCATGCTTAAAGCCAAGGGTTTGCCAAATACTTTTTGGGCTGAAGTAGTTGCTACATCAGTCTATCTGTTGAATAGATGTCCAACCAAAAGTGTAAAAAATATGACACCTTATGAGGCATGGTGTGGGAGAAAACCTGGTGTTGCACACTTGAGAGTTTTTGGATGTATTGGTTATGCTCACATAGCTGAACAAAAAAGGAAAAAGTTTGATGATGAGTGAGAAATACATCTTCATTGGCTATAGTGAGGAGACAAAGGGTTATCGTTTGTATAATCCGGTAAGTGAAAAGTTGATTGTTAGTAGAGATGTTATCTTTGCTAAAAGTGAAGCTTGGCAGTGGAACGAAAATTTGAATAAGGAAAAGCAAAGGGGTATTTATTTAGAGCTTGATGTGCCATCTTCTCATGGTTCGAGCAGCAGCTCAATTCCTACTGCGCCACCTTCATTAAGCTCACCACCTTCTCCATCTAGTCCAAGTTTTAGTCCTACAAGAAAGGTAAGAAGCCTTAAGGATATTTATGAAGGCACTACTATTCTTGATGCAACTGTAAATTTTTCTTTACTATCTCATAAACAGGTTGAACCAAGACAATTTGAAGATGCAATAAAAACCATGAATGAAGAAATTGCTTCAATTGAAAAAAATGGGAATGAGAACTAGTTGATCTTCCACCTCAAAAAGATGTGTTATTGGATTGAAATGGATTTATAAAACTAAATATAAAGCCAATGGATCTATTGAAAGGCATAAAGTGAGATTGGTGGCAAAGGATTTTTCTCAACAGTCAGGTATTGATTACACTGAAACCTATTCTCCTATTACTAGATTAGACACCATCAAAACAATTTTGTCATTAGCAACCCAACATAGGTGGAAAGTTTATCAATTTGATGTTAAATCAACCTTTTTTAAATGGTTATCTGAATTAAGAAGTGTTTGTAGAACAACCATCTGGTTATGAAGTTGTAGGACAAGAACAAAAGGTCTATAGGTTGAAGAAGGCACTTTATGAATAGATGGTTATTTTCAGAAAATGGTTTCAAAAAGAGCGAAAGTGAGCCCACATTATATGTGAAACATCGGAATACATGCGATTTACTTATCATATGTATATATGTAGATGATCTAATATACACATGAAATAGTGAAGAGTTAATGGATGAGTTTAGAAATGTAATGAAGACTTAATTTGAAATGACAAATTTGGGTTTAATACATTATTTCCTTGGGATAGAGGTAAGACAACAAAATGATGGCATTTTCATCTCACAAGGTAAATATGTCAATGATTTACTTGATAAATTCAAGATGAAGAGCTGCAAACCAATGAATACACCTTTGAACATGAATGGAAAATTGGTTGAGGATGATGGTTTTGAAAAAGTAGATGCAACAATGTACAAGAGTCTAGTTGGTAGCCTTATATGTATTTAACAGCTATAGGCCAAATATCATGATTGTTGTTAGTTTTCTTTCAAGGTTCATGCAAAGTCCAAGTAAGATGCATTTGTGTGCTATGAAAAGAGTTCTAAGATATGTTCGGGGTACAAGTAATTTTGGCATTTGGTATGCACCTATAGATGATGATATCAATGTGTTTTGTTCTGGTTGATTGGGTTTTTAATATGCAGAACAGAAACAGAGGAAACACATTGCTACTAGACCAGATATCAGTCTTCAAAAAACACAATTTCTTCATTCATGGCTTTAATCCGCACTTCTCGTTTTATTGCAACCTCTAATTGTCTTGGTTCAACTTGAATATGAGATAATCAGGTTTTTAAAGTCTCTTCTGAGCATCTGAAGTTTTATTGGTTTCACTTTGTCTGTTCCTTGATAGGCATTCTGCAAAAATTCCCAGGTTTGTTTGGATCTTGTAGTAGCAGCAACTTTGGGGAAAATTGACTCTTGTACAGCCTGTTAAATAATAAACAAGGCTTTTGAGTCTTTCTTCCTGTTTTCTTTCAATTGATCTCTTTGTGCCTGAGTTAAGGCTGCAAGAGCTTGAGCATCTGCAGGCTTTATAAACCCTTGTTCAACTAACTCCCACAAATCTTGGGACATAGATAAAGTTTTCATTATTGAACATTTTAAACATTTCAACTTCAATGGACATAAATAAACAGTTGTATAATCAGATTTTGAACATTTTTAATGTCATTATTGAGAAATAATATTTATGTTGTCATGTGAACTTGGGCCTGCAGTCAATTAGTGGCAGTTTCTCATTATGAAATGTTGCTAACATTTTAAGTTATGATGAAATCATTTGTACCATAATGTTGGTTAGCAATCAGTAGTGAATGTTGATGCTATTTATCATAGTTATTTTATAAGAATGCTGGTTTTATAACAGTGACTTGATTATACTTAGGTCTTTTGTTGAAAGATTCATTTCTCGATGCAAATTACTTATGAGATTCTTGGAATATAAACAAGATCTGTATTTTAATAATGTAAAAAAAAAGTTGTTTTTAATTGATACTCAAAATGCAGAGGAAGAGACTTTTCTAAAAACAAAGAGAACAGAAACTTTGGATGAACCAGTTGACAATCAGCTTTGATGGGCACAAACTTGCTAAAGAGTCGATTATCTCTTAGTCTGGAGAAAGATAAAGGCTACCAAAAGATTAAAAATTCTATTAGATTCTTTTTTAATGTTTGTATCCAGCTAAGGGATTCTTACACCACTCTCCCAAACACTGCCTAAATACTCATAAAATCAAGTCCTCAGCAAAATTTTGAGTTCTAAAGACAGAGAACAATGTATGAAACAAATTAACATCCAACATCTTACACTCGTATCAAATAAAAGATGTTCATTGGATTTTCCATTGCAAAGAAAGTGACAATCATCTTCAGTGAAACAGTCTTCATGTTAGTAGGTCTGCTTTGCATCTGCATGACCTAGTAATGCCAAAATGTTCGTTGCTGATTTGAGAATTTAGCCGAAAAGTTATATGCACATAGTATGGGTCAACTTGACATTCAAAAGCTCATCCTCTTGAGTTAATCCTTTTGAGTTAAGGTAAATAGGTTGGACCAACTCCGCATTCCAAAGGTTGGTTGGGCCAACTCCACATTCCAAGGATCATCTTTTCGAAGATAAGTGATAACAATTTACAATGGTAACTTGAGAACTCCTGAACAAGTGAACAGGAGAAATGACAAAAAGTTTTCCAACCAAATGTCGTATCAATACTAGAATTGAGTGTCTTTCTAAAATAGAGCTTAAAAAGAGGATCCCAATTAGCAAAAATGAAATCTTACATGCATCTATGTAAGAGATCATTGAAACTAAGGCTTCTCCAGAATAGGTAATTTTGTAAAAACAAACAAAAATAATGAAATGACCCCACAGATCAAACTTCAAATACAATACTACAAATGCAGAATATGTCTCCTTACTAATAAGTTAATAACCCAATGCTATGTTGCAGACATATGAATTAATCAACTTTCATTTCATAAAACCCTATTCTATTATTTCACTCAGAGACGGTAGTACTAGATTGCATCAGATTCCCCTCCCCGCCTTTTAGCTTTCCCTATTGGCAGAAAGAGACGTAGGATCAAGCATTTTAATAAGGGTATACAAGATAAAAATAGTGCTAAAATAACACCATGCTTGAAAAATCTTAACTCTTATCATTTCCTGTGGTTGATGGCAATCTTTTATATTGCCTGGCCCTAGCTCCCACCTCATGGGAACGCTCGATTTCTAAATCTTTAACACAACAAATTACCTCTAACAAAACTTAAGGCAATCATTTGTACAGCCTGGGCCCAGCTCCCCTTCTTGGGAATACTCTTGCTCTAACTGTAGCGACTTAGTTGTTTGACAACCTAATAACCCTTGAAACTTAAGGGTACATGTGAAAAATAAATAGGATTCAGCTGTGTTGTTACAAGTCAATCTCCATCGACACTATTTGACAGGTGAATCACCAAGATTTCTGTGGAGATTGCCAATCCCAGTATCAAGTGCAATTAACCATGGAATATTCCCCATATTCATGCTTCACCCATCTGCAAAATCTTAAGCAAGTGGTCTTGGTTTTTGAAACATTTATAATAGAGTGCCCTAGCTCATGAAAGATGGGTTCTTATAAAGCAAAACTCATGAAAATGTGGGTTTGATGGAAACTGACTTGAAACCATGCAGCTGAATCTGCAAAATAATCGAATAACTATAGCTCCATTTATACTGATACTCAAGAGAAGTGGCAGGTACAAACAGGAAACCCAAGAATGATCCAAAACAAAAACATGTAAATCAGAATTGAAATTGATAATATGATATGAGAAGAAAGTAAACTATGCAAAATTATATCAGGTGGACAAAACTCCAAGTGATACAATGACACATCTTAATAAACACGGTTCAAATGGCCCGTAGAATCCAGAGCAGGCAAACTAAAAGTCAAGCTTAAGCTGCAGGAGTAGAATAATTAAGGCATATTTCTATCAAAGTCTACTGCTAACTGCTGAAACTAAAAAATTACCATATGTAACCACCCTTCCAAAGGCTTTTTAAGCGTAAATAGTAACCAGTTACCAAACACATATGTTGATTTGGAAAGCACATTAATCAATAATTGCCATGACAACTGACAAGTTATACCAATCACATTTCCCATCCATGAATCATCCAGGCAGTTCTTCCATTGTTTAGAAGTGACCAATCATATAATCCCGTGGAAATCCAGAACTAAATAAAGACAAACGAGGAACATCAACCAAGAAAAGCTGAGACTTCAGTATACGAGCACATGCAGTTATGTATTAAACTTCAACAAATAATGTCAGGAGCTTAAACCTTTAAAGATACGGAAAATCAATTTGGGTTTATGCCAAACCCAAAAGAAACAATATTATTTGAATGACCTAGAAGATGGAGCCCTAAGTCTGCTCTGGCAGGATCCTCTAAAAATATTCAATGCTACTAAATCAAAATGTGCTAAGGTATTACCAATTCCATCCTGGTTCTAAAATGGAATTGGTTCTCCCACAAATAATAAAAGATATAGAATACCATCCGCCTAATGTGAAAAGTAAAATCCATTCCAATGATCTCTTAGAATCCAGTATAACTACCACCTTCAGAGAGTTTCTCTTCCACGCTCAAGTTGCAAATCCATGTCAACCTTGGAAGAATCAGAAATTCTTCGAATCTTCTATGCTACTGCAGGTAGGTCTTTCACCCATGGATCTAGAGGCTTACCAATAGAGTAAACAATGAAACCAATATCCCTGAGCTTCTGTACATCTACAATGTTACGCCCATCAAAAATAAATGCAGGTTTCTGCATATTATCATAGATCTTCTGATAGTCCAAACTTTTGAACTCGTCCCATTCTGTTAAAATGCACACTCCATGAGCATCCTTTGTAGCTTCATATGCATCCCAAACGACAGTAACTTGCTTGATAGTTGAAGGACTCATTGGTTGCAAATGAATAGGATGATCCCAATCAAATTTGTTCATGGATAGATCCCTCTGAATCTGATCCTCTGTTACTTGGGGATCATAAATGCTAATGTTTGCTCTGTCCCCAAGAAGTCCCTTGCATACATCAATTGCAGGAGTTTCCCGAGTATCACCAGTATCCTTCTTGAATGCAAAACCAAGAATGGCAACCTTCTTTCCTGAAACTGTATTGAACATTGAGGAAACCACACGGTTCACAAATCTTGTTTTCTGATAGTCATTAATCTTAATAACCTGTTTCCAGTAGTTTGCTACCTCTGGAAGTCCATTGCACTCACAGATGTAAACCAAGTTCAAGATATCCTTCTGGAAACAAGAGCCACCAAAACCAACACTAGCATTCAAGAACTTTGGACCAATCCTTGAATCTTTGCCAACAGCATAAGCAACTTCAGTAACATCTGCACCAGTTGCTTCACAAAGGGCTGAAATTGCATTCACCGATGAAATTCTCTGGGCCAAAAATGCATTTGCAGCAAGTTTTGAAATTTCTGCAGACCATAAATTTGTTGTAATGATCCTATCTTCAGGAACCCAGTTTGCATAAACTGCTTTCAAGGCTTGAACTGCTTTCTGCCCTTCAGGAGTCTCCCTACCTCCAATGAGGACACGGTCTGGCTTGAAAAGATCTTCAATTGCAGTTCCTTCTGCTAGAAACTCTGGGTTTGAAAGAATTTGGAAGTTTATTCCCTTGCTGTTATGCATCAGAATTTTTTCAATTGCCTCTGCTGTTTTCACCGGTACAGTAGACTTTTCCACAACAATTTTGTCAGACTTTGAAACATCTGCAATCATTCGAGCAGCACTCTCCCAATAGGTTAGATCTGCAGCCTTTCCAGCCCCAAGTCCTCGGGTCTTTGTTGGTGTATTGACTGAGACGAAGATAATGTCTGCCTCCATGACATGCTTTTCTAGATCAGTACTGAAAAACAGGTTTCTTCCTCTGCAGCTTTTGACAACGTCATCAAGGCCAGGCTCATAAATAGGGAGCTGGTCGCTATTCCAGGCAGCAATTCGAGCTGTTGAGATGTCTACAACAGCAACTTCAATGGCAGGGCATTTTAAGGCAATGACAGCCATTGTTGGGCCCCCGACATACCCAGCTCCAAGGCAGCAGATCTTCACCATCTTCACCTGCTGAAGAACCAGAAGGAGTCTAAATATCAAGAAAGTTTAGCATAGATCAAGAATAAACATAAATAACGCCTATCTTTGAGGGAAACAGAAATGGAATGACGAGTTTATATTAAAATAATCACATATTCCAAGGCTAATGCCAATCTCTTAGGGGCCGAAAGAAAAACATAATGTAAGTTGCTCAAAGAAGAAAATAGAACTCCATATGTAAAATTATACATCCATCAAGATTAATCCATGAAAATGTAAATAAGCATAGGATGTACTTCATGGATCCAGACTGTATAATAACATAAGCAAATTCAAGTTTACAAACCTTAATGATAACTGCCTAAAAACAAGAGAAGCTTTACAAGTTTGTATGCAAGCACAACCAGATCATAAAAATTACACCTAATATAAAGGCATTTTCAGCTTGCAAAACAGAATGTTTCAAAATCCCATCGGTGACAAATAAAATTTGTCCAAATGCATTGATTAAGACAACTTTATCTTGGAGGACGAAGATTTGAAAAACAGATTAGTAGTAGAAGTCTATGCACAAATGCTCCAAATTCAGATGATTTGAGCTTATAGAACAGAAATATTTGAAAAACTGCTCAAAAGTTCCTTGTAACAGAACTTTAAGTGCAAGTGTACCTGAAGTAAGGCTACTTGATTAACAGAAAAAATTGTATATTTCAATTTTTAAAAGGGTAGTTAAAAGGGTAGTAGAAGATTAAGTGATAATGCATTGAAATTAACAAAATTTAAACTTATAAAAATGAGATCCAAACTACATTTTCAGATATTCAGTAGTAGAATTTTAGGTGCAAACAGACACCCAAAGCAAGACAGTTATGAACGATGCTATTCAAGAAAAATAAAAAATATCTTCAGTTGCCCCGTTTCAAGTGCAAATGCAACCAAATTAGGATGATGAGAATTGCTTGATTCCCTTCAATAGCAAAAATTTAAGGAAAAAAATTACTGAAATTGAGACAATCCAAGCTTGCAAAACAGAGGGATCCAAACAGGTTTTCTAAATTATCCTTCGTCAGCAGAATTAAGGCAAACACAACCGGATTTAAGCTTTCAAAAGAGAGAGATCTGAAAAAGAATCGAGGCATTCTCCAATTGGGCAATTTCAGTTGCAAATCCAACAAAATGGTGACAACGTAAGCACGCGAAACAGATATTTGAACATGTTTCCAGAAGTTCCTTCGGAAGAAGAATTTCAAGTGGAGACAGAGAGCTTGTAAAACAGAGAGATCTAAACAAATTTTCAAATTTTCTTCAGTGCATAGTTTTAAGTGCAGATGGACGATTTAAAATTGTACCATAGAGATTCGAATTCTCTTCCATAAGCGTAATTTAAGAAACTAACGCAACTGAAGTGAAGCGATTTAACCTAGTAAAACAGAAAGATCTCGACAAGTTTTCAGTTGCGTAATTTCAAATTAAAAAACTAGGATGATTTAAGCTTGCATAACAGATATTTACACTATCTCACAAATTCATCCAATAACCCAAATTTAAGTGCATACACACCTAATTAGACACGATTTAATTTTGAATAACAAAGAGATCTGAAAACTTTTCCAGAGACTCCTTCACTAGCAAAACTTTTAAGTGCAAATGCAGCCAGAAACTCGATAAAATAAACTTGTAAGCAATAGATCTCAGAAAAAAAATCCAGCTATCTAATCGACAGGACATTCTCAAGCGATTTTTTTTAAAATCCAACGAAATCAACGAACTTAACCTAAATTCCTCACTATAAAAGCTATTTCCAGTCCAACACAGCCAGATCTGACCTATTCAAACCTACAGACATAAGAAAATTCAAAATGCAACATACCTGCTATGAAATTCCACTCAAAAATACGAATTCCGACAGATCTCCGCCAAGAAACCTGTCAAACGCCGGAAACACGTCAAATTCACCGGATAACTCTCTCCAAACTGCTGAAACACGAGATCAAACACAAAAACCAGAGAATTGACGACGACTACTGAATCTCAAGATCAAGTACAAAAACCAGAGAATTGACGACTACTCACTCTTCCTGAGTAAACAAAACCTAATGGAAGAAAAATACTCTGTCAGAAGCGCGTCTAGACTTCGCACCCTGCGTTCCTTAAATATCTTCACTCTGCTTTGATCCCACCCCGGCAGCTCCGGCAAGGTCCTACAGGAAATAACCAAGGAGAATATTCCACATTAATTAAATTTAACGCGTCGTGTAAGAAAAACCGTCAAAACAATCACCCGCCGCCCACGGAAACAGTCAATTGATTAAACGACGAGGTCTTTTACTCCATTTTTGAACATTCTTAGCTGGATTCTTCCAAGTCAGAAATGAAAGTCAAAACTAGCCAGAAATTACCTCGAGTCGGCGCGAATTTGACGAAATCAGACGCAAATTTCCAAGGTAAAACCTGTAAAACCCTAATTTAATTCAAATAATTGCTGCCTAAAAAATTCACGATCACAGTCAAGCGTGAGAAGCGATTTAACAAGGATTAATTAGCTCCTTCCGATCTTAACGTTAAAGCATTTAAAGCCTATAAATACGCCTTGTATCCCGGTAAATGTATTTGTTGGAACGTCAAATTATTTTATACGTCCGCTTGTTACGGGCGGTAAAAATGATAGAAGGGCCAACTGATGGGAAGTTCCCCTTTCAATTACCGGAGTTGTCGCTTTTATTTGAACTTAAAGCCAAAGGAAGATTTTATTTTTTTTAAATGATTAAATTATAATCGTGGTTTAAGTTATAATTTTTTATTTTTTTTCCCGCAATCAATTCTTAGTGGTGGTTTAAGTTTTTTTTTTTGGTCCGGCAATCAGATCTTAATCGTGGTTTAGGTCATACAATATAGTTTGTAATTTTCGATGGATGGACTATGTATATCAATGATTAGAAAATAAAAGTATATTTTTTTGTGGAGTCCAAGAGTCTATTTGTCATTGGTTTGCTTTTTTGACTATGTTAATGCCTAAGGAGTGTACACGTATTTAAAGGCTTTATGGCCCATGTTATGGTAGGCACGGAGTGCTTTTGACGACTCCATTTTTTAAATTACAACGGGTGGTAACTAATTTTGGGATTTTGTAAGTAGATCACATGGTTAGTGGGTTGGGCTCTATTCGTATATTTTAATGAGAATTTGTATATGAAAATAAACTTATTAAAGTACAGAGCTAAAATTTTAAATAGTGTTATGAGGTCATCCCTTAAAGATAAAGTCAAGAATTTAAGATGATTTATGATCCAAAATGGAAGATAAAGTCAAGAATTTAAGATGATTTATGATCCAAAATGGAATGTTATGTTAATATGATTAATAAAATCATGGGTATATTGAAATGTTAAAAAAAATTATTTGATCATTCTTAAGTTTTATTTTAACTTGGGTAAATATACTCGATGTAATTAGTAAAATAAGTTTCTTTCAAAATATGATTGCATTATGTCATATATAAAAGTGTCTCAATTTTTTTTCTTTCGTTTTAAAATGTACTTGTTAATATGTCTGTCAACACATTGGCATAGGACATGAGTTAATGCTCACTTGAAAGGGATTTATTCTCTTGAAGTTTGGAATTGCTGTTTAGATGTCTTGTGTGGCTACTAAAATTCTCTACTTAATTGTTATACACGAAGATACTAGTTCGATTTTGACCAAATAAAGGCTGATCAATCTTTTTAATTAGACTAAGTTCATTAGCTTAACCTTATATTAGAGGACCTTGACAAACTCCAATGATTGAAAGCAACTATGGAGCATGGTAGACACAAATGCAAATACATATAAGATCATGATTGGGTCATCAACTTAACAAGTTAATACATAGGCAAAACCCGTTTCACAAGGAATTTGTATCACACCAAGTCTAGAATAGAATTAAAGGTACTTCTTTGTATAAGAAAAATAGTTAGCAATTTAGACATTAGATATTAAAACAAGAAGAAACTAAAAAAACTTTGAAAAAAATATGAATCTAAGTTTATTCCAGCTAAATAATTTATCTTATGGTTTTTATAAGGATCGGAAGGGAGAGAAAGAGGAATAAACCTTTTGATCCAAAACAAAATTCTTTGCTTTCCTAGTAATCTAAGTAAAATTTCAAACCATCTAAGCCACAACTTATCTTAAAAACAAATTGAGAGTGAGGATAGTGTGATCTTCAATGGTATTTCACATAGAATAGTAAGACAATAACTACCATAAGATTGCATAGATTGTAGCTTATGAAATTCAAAACACTTAATTGTTTACTCATAATTACATGTGTAAACTACAAAGATATCATTCTCATATGAGTTCATGAGACTCATATTGGAAAAAGAAATGAAGATTATATTGATTTCAATCGAGATATACAATGTTTTCTAATTTTTCTAGCCCTTTACACAATCAATCATCTAGGTTTTAATAGAATTCCCACTAGTCACAAACAAAATCAAGAGCAATCAAATCCATAACAACCTTAATAGATTTATGAGAACTCAATATTTTTTTTTAATAAGAATTCAAAAGCTCGACATATACTTGAGGTGACAAGTCAACCATGGTTGTTTGATTAACCATTTGGAACTCCACATATTGTGTGTGGATGATCTTCAAATTCTTCATATTTTTGCTCCTTCATAGCCATTTACAATTACTTTTTGGAAGTGTTTAAGAGCTTCTCAATTTAGTTTTTAGAGATACCAAAGCATCCCAAGATCTTATGATCATCCACCAAGTGCTAGGAGTGAATGGCATCAACCATAAGTGTACCAAAATATTTTGTCAGGCTTTCAATCTATATTTGAACCTCTAGATTAATTTGTTATAGAGATGGACACACATAAAGAAATAGTTTAGGCGTGACATAAATAATAGAGAAAAATAAATTTAAAAAATCAATTAACGTTCACAAGTGTGAAATAATAAATTAATCAACTAATCATAAATAAACACATGTCTCAAATGTTGCATCTTATTCTACCATGATGAATTTACTTGATATATTATTTCTCGGCAATTGAAGCTTACTCCATAGTTTTACAATTACTTTTTGGAAGTGTTTAAGAGCTTCTCAATTTAGTTTTTAGAGATACCAAAGCATCCCAAGATCTTATGATCATCCACCAAGTGCTAGGAGTGAATGGCATCAACCATAAGTGTACCAAAATATTTTGTCAGGCTTTCAATCTATATTTGAACCTTGTATTGGAACCTCTAGATTAATTTGTTATAGAGATGGACACACATAAAGAAATAGTTTAGGCGTGACATAAATAATAGAGAAAAATCAATTTAAAAAATCAATTAATGTTCACAAGTGTGAAATAATAAATTAATCAACTAATCATAAATAAACACATGTCTCAAATGTTGCATCTTATTCTACCATGATGAATTTACTTGATATATTATTTATCGGCAATTGAAGCTTACTCCATAGTTTAGATGAACCTACCTATTTGATTTCCTTGCCATAAAAGAAATCATTAAGGAATTATATTGTTTATAATAATCCACCATGGGTTCTAGTTAGCTTACAACATCAAATGTATTCTAATTAAACACTACTTAAAACCATATTTGGTCCATATTTTAATTAGACTACAAATTAGCTTTTTAAACTTGATTTCCCTCGGAATAAATCTAGATGTGGTTTTCTTTTGAAACACAAAAATGTGAGAAAGTAAGCATTTACGTCATCTATCCAATTTACCATTTACCTAGGTTATCCCAAATCGCCATAGGTAGTTAAAGAAATATTTTTTTATTTATAACATAGATGTCAAATAAAATAAATTGATTTTGAAAGGTATTATCTAGATTGAATAGTCATCAAAGGACAAATGTATAGAATAATAATTTTAACCTTTAATAAAATATGATTGGATATTGAATTTTGATTAAATAAATCCTAGGGTTAGTCATGATTAAATAGGGGTACATATCACTTGGATTATAAATCTAGATGTAAAATTTTAATAAATCAATTCCACAAAAATTAAAAGATAGGGAGATATTAGAGGGGAAAATGCCTCAAAATGTTTCGAAGTGCTCTAATATGAACCCAGAAATGGAATTTTATGAAATCTACTTAGTAGGATGTCTAGTGCAAACTCTTTATTGTACCTTTGAATATTCTAATAATAAAACCATTAAGTCTATTTTATTCAAGTAAATTTGGTCCATATTTTCTATCAAAGGTCTAAAGTCAACAAAAGGAATTAAAGAGGTTCGAAAAAACTATGTATTGATATTCAAATCATATAAGGTTTATCAAATATGATTTTTATCCATAGGGGGTGCCAAGTAAAACTAAGCCTTAGATGCGTTGAAGTATTAAAATACCGCAAAGAACTTGAAAAAGTTTTTAATGTGTTAGAATCATGCACTATCCATGGTTTTAACCTATCCTACCTTATGCTCAAATCTTGCACCACCTTTCATTTGGAAGAGAAGACAAATGAAATCAAAGGCCAAAAGCATAAAATTGGGATTAAAAAGGAAATTAGATCCATTATCAAGTTAGAGGTGAAAAATAGAATCGCATTTAAAATCCCTCTAATATCAAACCATACAAATTTTTTTATCAACAAGATTCATATCATCTTGGATTTTGACAAGAAGAGAGACTAAGTCAACAAAGCCCATATGTGATAGAATTTTTTTAATTTGATCAAAAGATCAAATTGATTTTGATCAAGATATTGAGGGTAACTTGAAAATAATCAGATCTAATATTAATCATACCCAAGTTTAATATATTATTAAATAATTTTATAAACATAAATTATATCAAAAAAATTAAAATAAGATAGTCAATGAGGGAAATGAAAAACAAAATAACAACATAATGAATACTAATGATGTAATTAACTATCTAGATTGCACCTTGTATTTAAGTTTAACTAAGTAATTCTTATTTCTTTATCTAAGTAAATTAGGAAATAGGACCACATGTATCATCTCCTTGATTAATGGAAGTGCATACTACCTCTACTTCATTCAACTCCTTGATTAATGATAATTGATGCCACATCTCTTTCATCAAGATGAGTTTTCATAACACCGATACTCTAAAATGGTGAGTGATCCTCCAATTTTCTAAGGCTAACTCAAAATCTCATAGAAACTTGTCATCCTAACTCATGCATCCCATAGCATATATGTGTAGTCATTTCTTTCATTACTTCATGTAAAATACAAATATTAAAATTCTATCAAATTCTTATCTTTTGCTTGCTAATAAATTTAGGCCATCATAATATTGAAGTTTCTAAGGTTGATTTAACAATGCTAATTATTATTCCTTGTTAAATCTAACAAATATAATTAAACATTTGGCCAACAAAATATTGTGAAACCACTTAAAATAAAAGAAAACTTAAAATTTAAATAGTTACATTTAAAGGGATCCTTAATTTTCATAAATACAAATTAAATCACAACAATACTTTTAATTGAGTTTGATGGTGTTAGTTAGAATGACAATAATAGAAACAACAATAATGATAATGAAAGTTGATAATTCACAATATTATAAATTAATTAAATCAATTGTAAGACTAGTTAGAACTAATCATTTGATTGTATAATAATTTCTCATTAAATTTCTTATTATATCATTTAACTATTAAAAAATGAAAATGGTATCATTGTTATTCTCCTTGATATTTATGATTCTTTCTCTTCTTGTGTACCATCACATTTGTCTAAATTCCTTTTATGGGAAGAAAAATGAAGAAATAGGGTAATTTAAAAAGGAAAAGGTGTTTATTCATCACCTTAAAGTATTTTTGAATTAATTTTGAGACAATTTTATCTAATATAAATAATGAGTGCACTAGCAATTATTTATCAATATTTATCTTGTTGTATTTAAGGGTGTTTTATTTGCAATAATTTAAATGATAATATTTTTTAGAAGTATTTATGTAGTATTATTATTCCTAATATTTAGGACATTTATATTAGACATGTCATCAATAAAAATATATGATTGAAAATAGAAATTGGTAGAAAGCATATAATAATATTGCAAAAGTATAAAAAAGTCAATAACCACCTAAACAAGTTAAAAATAAAAGACAAATTCTAATTCTAATTTTGTAAATTAAAAAATATTAAGGTGAATTCATGTTAATATAAATTCTAACTTAGGAATGTTGAAAAGTAAAAAATGATGAAAATAATTGCTATGTTAATATAAATTCTAATTTAAGAATGTTGAGTGTTAAAGGGTTTTAGGGCCCCTTCAAAACCTATTTTTTCCTTAATCAAAAACATTCTACAATGTTAGATCTAGCACACTATGACATTAGGTGCACCAATTATTGTCTCTTTCAACTATGATCCAAGGTCTAAAAGGTTCTTATTCTACCAAATTCACTCAAGAATGATCTTAACCTCATACTTTAAGAGAATCAAGCCTTTGCACTCAATGCAACTTAACCTCTAGTGCGTTATTTGCCAAGTCATTCAACTTTACCAATATACCAAAGATTGCTTGATAAAATGTTTATTTTAAGAAAAAAGTAAATTACATAAAATAACTAGTTTGAAGAGTTGAAAGAGGAATTAACCTCACTATTAGTTTTCTAGTTAATCTTATGTAATTGTAGTTTTAAATAGAGACTTAATTTGAAACCATCATCCATGTTCAAATTTTTAGATTAATTTTTTTTAGTTCTATGGCCTTTTGATACTCATTTTCTTTTAATGACCTTTTACTTGATGAGAATGTGAGTGTCCTCAATATATATTGGGTGGTTAGAAGGTACTCATATTTCATTTATATTGATTACTTTTGTAAAGAAAGGTGTCTTAATCTTGTATTCTAATGTTAAATAACACAAAAGTATATTTTTTAGGTTATAGAACATATTAATTTAATTTTTTAGGCTATAAAGGATAATTTTTGTTTTGAAAATATTTTCAAATAATTTTAAATTAGTTCTTTTATGTTAATGATATGGACTTCTTTGATTTCTACAATTTAAAAAATGGGATTAATCAACCTTGCGGATCAAAGTTATAGCCTTTGGAACTTGGATCTCACATATTAGAAATGTAAGAAAAAAAATGAGTTGTAAGAGGGAGTTACACTTGTTGACCAACTCATAATGCATGTTAGGACACATCATAAGGCTTCTTTGAATGAAGATAATAGAGCCAAAATGGAGTACTAAACTTATAGTAGGTGGAACTAATGTATTATTTTTAGCCTATGGACTCAGCTTGGGATTTTAGTGCTAGATTTTAACTATGGATATGGGTGCCATATTTTAGGTTTTTTAGCTCATGGCTTCCTAATTAACATCTAATTATTTCATGTATTTCTTTTTCTATTTAATAGATGCTTGAGATGGAGGTTTTGATAATGGATTTTATAGGTACTATTGTGTTAATATAATTACTCTAGATCTCTAGTTGGTGATACTCCTAGAAAGGCTTAAGTTTTGCAATTTTATTGTAACATTTAATTACTGAACAATATATAGAGTTGTTTTGGAGTGAGTTTTTCTCCTAAAAGAGTTTTTCTCATGTAAACAACAATGTTATAGTTTGTTTCTTTTGTGTTTATTTCCTTGTAATTACAATGATTGACTTTATTTGCACATACCCCCTCTCATAAATTAGTGTAGGAAACATATTCCACACTTTTACTTCTTTTTAGCTTCATCCTACAACATTAAATATTTATGACATGTTCTTTTAGGCCAACTCACATCACCACCTATTTTGAAAAAGGGGGGATATTACATATGTTGTTATCTAAAGCCCTAATGATATCTAACCAAGTACACCTTAAATTTAAAGAGAAACATCTCCATCTTACACTAAAAAAAATGGATATTGAGACTAGAAAATAAAATTGTTTATAAATTTAGACAATAAAAAGAAGAAAAATACCTCAAAGAAACACATGTAATAAGCTTAAATTAATACCAAAATTGATAACAAAAATCACGCTAAATTATAAAAAAACATCAAAAATATTCTAAGTATAAGAGATCATGTCAAAGAAACGCTTAATTTTTTTTTATGAAATTGTGCATTCTTGTTGTATTGTGTATATTGGTGAAACATTAAAATCTTTATAAAAGAGTAGCCACAAAAATTCAACAAGTAATTAACATTAGCAAAACATATGTTTCTCAATAATCGCCTAATACACTTGAAGGAACCCAAAAATTTCATATAAAAGGTTGTTACAAACATAAAAGTATAAAATTAATTGTATTTTTTTTCGTATTAAGAAAATTAAAAATAGATGATAGTTTTAAAATAAAATCAATGAATATTAGAAAACATTATTATATAAGATTAATTAGAAAACTAATAATTGAGGTTACTTTATTTATGAAATCTCCCTGTAGTTTTTCATTCCTTGAAATAGGTTTAATATTCTTTCCCTCATGATCCATTAATGACGACATTTAAAATGTTAAAGTCTAATAATATTGCATAGTTGATCTCACAATAACATTGTCATTTAGCTTATTTTTCAAGTTGAAAATGTTGAAAAATAAACTTAATCAATTAAACTATGATCTTGGCATAATTTTTTAATACTTCAAATTCCTCTTATTAAAATTGTAAGTTATCATTCTATTATATTTATTTAAAATTTATAAAAAATGATATTTATTATTATTTGCATTTCTATTAAATTATTGTCTTTAAATTTACAAGGTATATTTCATTACATCTACCCAAAATCATTTGTTCATATTTAATAGTGATAAATAAAAAATCATGTTATTTATATTAAGTAGTTTATTTATCTTTTAGATATCTAATTATAATTATAGATTCTAATGAAAGATAATTTACTATTAAACCTCTTTGAATGGAGTATATTATAATAGTAGAAGATAAAATATTTTTTTAGTTTTAATTTATCAATATTAATAGTAAATTTTTATTTCTAATAAAATGGTTGGAGAATTTCAAATTGTTTATACATATTATAATGCATAGTTGATATTGAATTTAATTATTTTTTAATGATGATAATAATGATTTTTAATATTTTTTACATTAAATTGATATGTGGGATCTTTGAAATGTATCAACTAATTATATAATGTAGTTACATGTTCTTTGATTTTATTCTATAGTGTATTGTGGAGTTACTCTTCTTATCATTTCACATTTCAAATCATCCACGTCTAAGAGCTCTACATTAATAGAAAAAGTTCCCTTGTGATTATTATCAGTATTACAATGTTTATGTTTCTCCTTATTCAAATGTACCATTGCTTGTGTTAAGAATACCCTAAAAAGAGAAACAATAGCTATTTATTTATTTAGGCAAAGATGAGATAAGAATTAAATAAATGGACTTCTCGTAATATTAAAAATATAGTAAGTTAGAAGAAGATACCATACATCTTTAACTTCAATAATATAATAAAATTTTACAAATTCAATTAAAAAAAATGATTCAAGCAATTTTAAGATAGACTTATACAAAATTTGGAAAAAAAACTTTTTAATTTATATTGATAAAAAAAATAAAAATTCAAACATAATTAAAATAAAAATAAAAATGAAAACTAAATTATAGATCCATCCATTAAATAGATTGTTTATCACATTTTTTATTTTATTTTAAAAAATTATATTCTAATTTTTTTCAAATATAAATATAAAGATTCCTTTGGTTGTAAAAAAAACCCAAAATACACTTAAAAATGTATAAAAAAACATTTTAATTTTTGTGATATTAAAAAAGATTCCTTTTTCCTTTGAATCAACCAATCCTACCAATAATGTAGTTAAGTCCTACCAATACAAAATGGCTTGTTAGTTATGTGAATGTTCCTATTTTTATTTGAACATGTGACACATTTATTTAGGTATGTAAATATTATCATTTGTCTTACACGCCAATTTACTCCTTAACTTTTTTACGAAGGATCGCTTTCAAATCAAATGCCAACCTAAGAGATTCTATCAAACCACCGTTTTATTTTTAATAATTCGTAAAATATATGAAAAACCAAAATGTCACATTGTGCCTTACACCAAAATTGATGATTATAAGCATATGTTCAAAGGTGAATGTGTATATTTATATTAATTTTAAAAAAAATGATTTTATATATTTATATTGATAAATGATATTTTTTTTATAAAATTAAATATATTATCTTATATTTTTATTTATTTAATTTTATATATCTTATATTTCTACTTTCACTTTATTTATTTATATATGTATTGGTACATTAACTATTTAGTATTCTTATTCATGCACTTATTCTCATATATTTATTATTTACCTTGATTTTACTATTTTTATATTATAGCATGTAGACAATTGATTTGTCACATCCAAGATCTTTATACATCAAAAATAGGTATGCATGTTTGTTCATTTTGATCAAGTAAGATTGATGACTCAATATTATGAAGGGGTGGGAGCTACACTAGTGATAGGGTGAGGAATGGGTTAGTTGGGTTGCCTCCTTCTATGGATAATAGAAGAATGATGTGTGACAATGACTGTCAAAATGGGTTAAACATGTTAGAAATATGTATAAAGGTAACATGACACATGTTTTGTGGACATGAGTGTTTGTTTGACATAGATTTTGCAAACAAACATTTTATAATCAACAAATGTGTGAACTAAAAGAGCTTGAGAACAAGTGTACTCCCAACTCTCTTAGGATTTCTTTAACTAAATTCAAACTTAATCTAGGACACGTGCAATAGAGTTAGGGAGTGGTCCTCAAATTTTAGGTGAACTAATTAGTTTGGTTAAATGTTGGTTTACATTTCAAATATTTGCTTTGATATATGTTTGTTCAATGTTAGATTGTGGGGTGTACATTATTTGATTCGATTTTTTTTTTGGTATTTTATCAATTTTTATTTATTTAAAGGGTAAATACTTTTGACCTAGAGCTATGAATCGATGAGCTCACAAACGAGGGACCTCATCTCCAATATAAACAATCGACTATTTAGTATTCTTATTCATGCATTTATTCTTATATATTTATTATTCTCCTTGATTTTAATATTCTTATATTATAGCATAGAAAATTAATTTATCATACCCAAGATATTTAAACATAAAAAGAGGTATACATGTTTGTTCATTTTGGTCAAGTAAGATTGGTGGCTCACTATTATGAAGGGGTGAGAGTTGCTCTAGTGTTAGGGCAAAGAATGGGTTAATTGGGTTGCCTCCTTCTATGGATAATAGAAGATGAATGATGTGTGACAATGACTTTGTCAAAATAGGTTAAACATGTTAGAAATATGTACAAAGGTGACATGACATATGTTTTGTGGACATGAGTGTTTGTTTGACATAAATTTTGCAAACAAACATTTTATAATCAACAAATGTGTGAACTAAAAGAGCTTGAGAACAAGTGTAGGAGGAGTAGGTGAGGCCTCTCCTAGCTCTCTTAGGATTTCTTTAACTAAGTTCAAACTCAATCGAGGACTCATGCAATAGAATTAAGGAGTGGTACTCAAATTTTAGGTGAATTAATTAGTTTGGTTAAATGTTGGTTTGTATTTCAAATATTTGCTTTGATATATGTTTGTTCAACGCATTGTGGGGTTTACTCTGATTTGATTAAAAATATTTTTTTGGTATTTTATGGTTTTTTTATTTAAAGGTAAACGATTTTGACCTGAAGCTATGAACTGATGAGCTCACAAATAGGATACCTCATCCTCAATATAAGCATTCAACAATAACACCCCGATGGAGTTTGAACCTTGATGGCAAGAACAACAACGCCACAACTTAACCATCATACTATGTCACTATTGATGGTATTTTATGGTTTTGAATGTAATTAATAAATCTAAATTAAATGATTAATGCAACTAAATGAAATATTTTTTTATTTTTTTTATATTTTGCAATTTAAATAAAAGACTTTTCTAATCTTTTTAAAATTAAATTACTTAATAAGAATTAAATTAAGTTAATTGAATTTGTACTCTTAACTCAATGCAATTAACTAGCACTTGCACCTAAAGGAGGTTCAAGGATTACACTGATAGAAAATTATATATGTATGTTAATATGTTAGAGAGTGTGTTTGTGCATGGATGTGTTGCAAATTCTAGTTGCATGTGGTTAGGTTAAACAATTAATAATAAGTTCTAAATAATAGAATGAAATAAACTTTGACAAATCTAGATTTTTTCCTTCAAGAAATCAAGTATTATCTGATTATGAAATATTTGCATGCAAATTTAAAACATAAAGCAATGCAAATGAAAAAATAAAGTTGCCATCAAATTGACAAAAAACACTACAAATGGAAATAGAATATTCTCATCCAATTGTCAAATCAATATTTATCTAGCTTTTATTTGATAAGTGAGATTTTGGAGGCTTTTACCTATAAATAACAATTGGTTTACCATTAAATGACAACTCAATAGTGGTTTGCAGGCATGAGACTTGTTTCAGGCTCAAATCTCACACTATATGTAGCCTATCAGCTAAATTAAATAATTACTAGCACTTGCACTAGGGGGTACAATGGTTACGCCAATAGAGAACTATATATAAGTAAGCATGGTATTGTAGTCTAGTTCAAAATATATATATAATATTGATTGGAAATTATACAAAATGTTGGTAATGCATATTTGCTTATAGAAAAATGAATGATACTTTCATAACATTTTCAATTGTGGCAATTTTGTTGTCGATGAATCCATTTGGTTGTAATAAAAATGAGTCTTTATATGGTCATATCACATTCCATATTCTTCTCCATCTAGAATATTTGACTATCACCCCATTTAGATCATTGCCTACTAATTATCCTTACCTCCTTGATCATATTTGAGGTGAGAAAAGATCGATGCACATTTAATATTTGCTTCTTTGACTTATATTATATGCAAATATGCATGAATATCTTCCATGGATGTGAAATTGTCATTCCATGTTCACACCTCAATGATGAATTTTCTATTGATGATTCCATTTGGTTTTAATTAAAATGAGTCAATACAAAGTTTTTTTACTATTCATGAATTTTGTTCCTACGCAATCAAAGTAGAAGTTAGTATATTTACATAATAATCAAGCATTCTTGGTTATATATCAAGGGTACAAAAGTGAAGGGAAAAAGTAGTTATTAAGGAGAGGAATTGGTAGCATGTTTAATGTGCTTGTTGCAAAAATATATGAATATAAAGTACCCACCTATAAATCATGTGGATCTAATTGAATGGAATTGGCACATAATTTTTTTGTTCAAGTATTTTTTTGTAGGAAATTGAATGAATCTTCATAACAATTTCAATTGCACATTGATTTTATTATCGATGATTTCATGTGCTTGTAATTGAAATTCTCTAGCACGAAGCCTTTTACATGTTCATGTATATTTTTCGTACACAGTCAAAGAAGAAGTTAGTATAGTTACATGTGGTTCTAATTGAATGATTTTTTTGTAATAATTTCAATTGTGATGATTTTATTATCAATGATTTCATGTGCTTGTAATTGAAATGCCCTCGCATAATTTTTTTTATTGTTCATGTATTTTTTCTTACATAATTAAATAATAAGTTGGTAGAGTTACATGATAAATGCATTGTTACTTTTATATAAAAGGTATGAATTGTAGAAAAATGAAAGTGGGTGTTAAGGAGAGCAAATTGTAGCATGTTTAATGCACTTGTTATAGATATATACGAATATAAAGTAGGCACCTGTTAAACATGAAGTTGTGAGTAAATTAGTTTTGTATTTATTTTTAGAAAGTGTATAATATGAAGATGGTAAGAAAAATTAAAAAAAGAAAGTTTATTTATAGAAGGGTGCAGTTAAATATGTGTTCTTGTACTCATCATAAAGAGAGCAGTTGTAGTCACGCCTCTTCCTTTTTCCTGATAATTATGTATGGATTATTTTTTGTTCTTGAATATCAATCGAATGAGAATGGTGGTTCTATTTGAAGGGCCTGTATTGATTTAACTCTAGAGATATAGTTGTAAAAGTTAAGCCTTGTCATTTTGTTACCTATATTGATCGTTGCTCTATTCAGTGTTAGTCCTTGGATTTACATGTATGGTAATTTCCCATGCCATGGATAGTGATATTTTTCTACATCTTATTCAAGAAAACAAAAAAATCATCCAAACCCAACCAATCTTCCAAAAATTTCACCTAAATCCATTTATCTAACCCCTTATCCATCTGTAGAGGAGGAAATTTGCTACCTTTGAGTCTCAAGACAAGAAGAGACTACAAGGATAAAATGGTCCTCAACTATCTCAAGGAACAAATCTTGGGCGATAGGATAAAATGATGGGAGTTTGAGAAATAAAAAGAGTAGGTCACAAAGGTTTTCTAGACAAACTGACAAGCTCTCGACCAAGGACGAAAATGCAATGCGTGTGCGTCCCAACGACATGTTGATATCTCGTACGGATCAAAAATGGAGAATATCACATAAAACAATAAAATGACTACTTCTTATTTAATTGCTAAGAACTCTTGAAATGCGAGAAAAAACTTAAAGTAATAGAACTAAAATAAACCAAACTAAATGAAATATAAACTAACTAGAATGTTTATGATATAATGAAGGAATCTAGAAAGAAAGCACTCACAACGAACCAAGCAATGAAGCCTCCAAAAAATAAATATCTTCAATACCTACACACATAAGATTGAAAGAAATTTTTTGGGGTTGTTAGGGGTTTGCCTTAGTCAAACCCTCGTTTTGGTGTTTTCACCTCTACAGAAAACCAAATAGATAGATAGAAAGACAAATAGACAAGATATAAAAATTCATAGACAAGGAATGTAATAAATCCCAAGATGCTCAAAGACATGTGAAAATAATAGATATTACCTACAAGGCTTGAGAAAGCCAAATAGAGAGAAGAGAAGAAAGAAAAATTCATGAGAGCTAAAAGAGTTGTAAAGGGTGTTGTAAGAGCTTACAACTATTGTAGCAAGATGTAGATAGTTGTGCAAGCTTGAGAGAAAGGGAAAAAGAAGATGGAATGAGAGATCATGAGAGAAAAATACCAAGAGCCCTCAATAGAAGTGAAAAGATAGATTTAAAAGAGAGAAGAAGAGGGAAAAGAAGGTTATTGAGCCATTACAAACTATCTCGAGCCGTTTCCATCGACCAAGGTAGGTGATAAGTGTCAACATGCTTAGAAATGACTATTTGAACATTGAAATTTCATGGGATGCTAGCATGGTGTGTGGATGTCCGCGCAACGTGCTAGTGTCCAAACAAATTATGCTAAAAAATAGTGGGAACGAGGAAAACACAAGGTTTAACGTAAAGCTGACACAAGAAGATAGCTATTGAAAAAGGGTCTTGAGCATCCTGGGGGGAAAAAGGCTAATGCAAGGGCTGAAATTAGCCTACACAAATACTAAGGGAGTGGATACAAAAGTGTCGATGAAATTACAAGGGTACACAATTTTTGACACTACATTTTGCCCCCACTTTAGCGAGCTTATGAATCTATATGAGTATGCACACTAAAGGAAATCTACTGAAAATGAATAGTGTCATGATACCCAAAGGATAATATAGAGGAAGCAAATATCTCTTTGAACTAAGGAAGCATTCCCCCAAGGTGAAGACCTACAAAACAAAAATATTAGATAAGAAAAATCTGCACTTGACAAGAAGGTTAGAAAATAAAAAGCTACCAAATCATGAGGTTAGAACATATGAATGTTTAGAAATAAAAACATGGATAATAGATACACAAAGGTACATGAAAAAACAAGCTAAATTTTTTGAGTTAGTAAAGTAAAGAGACTTCGGTATAGGAGGTTGTCTCAGTACTATGTGTCATTCCCAAAATAACAAGAAATAACATAGAGGAATTCTTAAACAAAGAGAAGAATGTAAAGATTGATTGCTTCAAAGGAGGAATGCACCCAAAAGATAGGGAAGAAACCAATGTCGAAGAGAATATTTAAGAGAGAGAAAGAAGTTGAAGAGCATATACTCAGGATGAAGAGGACATAGGTCTTCGATCTGGTATATACCATTTTAAAGCTAAGTAAGGACACAAAGAGGATATAGGTCTTCTATCTGGAAGAGCTAACTACAAATTCACCGCAAACATGTTTGTTGCAAACAAACATGTTGGGTGAAAAAGTGAACAATAGACATGGTAAAATTCATAGACACGACATGACATGAGATAATATAATTTGATTAGATAAAAGATGACGTTGATAGGTATCGCTAGCAAGCTAGTGACCATATGACAAGCGCAAAGGCTTGTGGCTGCTACAAAATTCTTTGTTAGACACACAAAAAAGATAGGTCTAGTCAGGCTACCACCAAGATAGATGATGAGACATGAGACATCGAGACATATTTCTTTTAAGACAAAGTTTTGAAAAAAAAGCAGATATGAAAGCCCCCCCCCCTAGAATGATGTGTGCTACATAGAGGAGTGCATTGTGTTATCATTCCATTATGAAAGTCCAATATCTTTGTAAATAATTTTCTAAATTTTAATAGGATTTCTAATCCACAAAAATAATTTTTAAATGGGTCATAATTCTGATTTAATTTATGATAGATTAATAACAAGATATTTGTAATTATAGACTATCTCAAGGAGATAATTATTGAAAGAAGTTTTATGATAAGTTGATGTTTTAAATTTGATATTCATGATTTTTGTTGCATCAACATTTATATTGTTTTAGTAAAAGGGGTAAAATTTTATATCCAAGGAAACTACTAATAAATACAACAAAGAGAGTACTAGATGACCATAGCCATCAAGATACACACAAGAAATAGGTCCAATGAGAACAACTGTAGAAATGACCCAAAATACAAACATGCTAACAAACACCACAACCAAGAAGGAAAAACTTATAGCACAAACAATTGGAACTAATCATCTCAATCCTCATGGAGATTTTGAAGCAACATTTTAATTTTATGTTGATCTAGCTAACCCCAATCCACCACCTTCCATGCCCCCATTTCATCAAAGGCCCATTTAGCCAGATAGCCAACAAATTTGTTCCATTCCCTAGGAACATGAACAAAGAATATAGTATCAAAGTTTGAAGCAAGATGGAGGATTTTTTTAGCTATCAAAACCAATCTCCATGAGGAATCCTAAAAATCTCTCTTATTAAGCAAAGAAACCAAAATCATGGATTTTGTTTCACAAACCACCTTCCTCTAGCCCAACTCACAAACTTTCTCCAATGTCTTAAGAATAGCCCAAGCCTCCATTTGATTATTAGAATGCAATACCATATAAATGTAGAAGAAAAAATAAATAGATCCCCTACTATCTCACCTAAATCCACCAATCCCAATAGTACTTGGGTCGCCCCAAACATAACCATTAGTGTTAGTTTTGAAGTAACCACCAGGAGGAGGACTCCACTTACCCGAACGATTCACTCTCTTTGAATGTTTTATCCTCTTTCTCGGATGATCTCGAGAAGTAATAGGGAAAGAGAGGTCAAGGAGGGTAGTGGTATATGCATCTAACGAAGATAAAGACTCCAAAAGGTAAAAATTAGCCTCAACATTTTCTTTAACTATACTCTTTACCTTATACCAGACCTGTAGAGCCACACGATGACACTCCTAGAAGATATGTTGATTTCTCTCTAGCCAAATCTACCAAATAGTAAGGAAAGTTCCCAAATCGTAAGCTACCACCAGAAAGGAAGCAAAAGCTAGAGGAATCTACCCAAATTCTCCCAAAAGTCATACAAAGATGAAGTATGCATAAAAGGTTTCCAAATCTTCCACTAAAGCCTCCAAATTTCCACAAAGAAAGAACACTGAAAAAAATATGATTAGTAATTTCTTCACTACAATCACATAGGAAGCAAAATGAAGGGCCATCGAAACCTCGAAACCTCGAAACCTCTTTTCCAATCAATTTAATTCACAAAATTTCCTCATTTTTAACTCCACCTAAATATTTATAGTTAAGAATGTTGGTCCAAGGCTAATCTTAGAATTTGCACCACCTCCAATATAATTTTGTAACCAAAGCTTTAATGTTGAGATCAGACTACCTAAAACCAAGACCACCATTCTCTTTTTGTTTTCACACTTGGTCCTAGTTCTCTAGACTCCATTTCTGATTATCAAGGTTTCCTACCCATAAAAAATTTCTGGCAAGGGTATCATACTCCTTGAGGAAAATCTTATGGGAATATAGCATTGTGAACCTGTACAAATGAAGGTCGTGTAGGATAGAGGATAAAAGAGTCAACCTACCAGTAAAGGATAGTCATCAAAAGGTCCAATGGTTAACCTTTGACCAAAATTTGTCTAGGATCTTCTACCAATGACTCTTGTTTAGGGTACTATGATATAGGGGGATATCCAAGTAATCCATGGGAAGTCCACCAATCTATAAATGAATAATATTAGAAATAAATTATTCTAGATCAAATCGGGTGTATTGAAGAAAAATATGCTAGACTTTCCCTCATTAATCTACTGACTAGATGCAACCAAGTATATATCACGATTTTTCCTGAAATTAACTACCTCATCTATTCTAGAAAGAGCCATAAGAGCAGTGCCATCCAAAAATTGGAGATGAGATTGTGAATCCAAATCTTGAGCCCAACTCCAACCATGAATGAGACCCACTTCCTCATGTTGCTTCAACAACCCACCAAGACCCTCAACCATTAAGATAAACAAGGGGATAAAGGGTCTTGTTTCTTGAATCCTTGAGAAGTAGAAAAGGTAGATGAAGGGGAACCATTAACTAGAATAGAAAAAGAGGAAGAAGTCACACAATGCATGACCTAAGAGATCTGTTGTGAATGGAATCTAAAAGCAGATAAAATACATAGGAAGAAATACCACCTACACCTGTCATAGGATTTAGACATATCCAATTTAATGAACATGGCCTTCTCCTTGGAAGAGGACATGGAATGGATAGACTCAAATAACACCACTATACCATCAAAAAAATTCCACCCTTTGATAAAACCCCCTAATCTAAGGAGATCAAGGGAGCCAAACATTTTTTTAGCCTTTTTGCAATACGGTTAGTAATAATCTTGAAAGTCACATTACATAAAACAATAGGCCAAAAAGAGTTCAATTGACACCTTTTTTAATAATTAAAGCAAGTAAGGTGGAACTTATGGCTTTGAGAATTTGTTTATTGGTTTGATATTATCTAACCAGATCCAACATGTCTAATTTAAGGGTATCCAAAAACTACTGAAATAACTCTAGAGAAACCATCAGGTCCAGGAGCGTTGCCTTTCTTCATTTGAAACACAATATTCTCAAGCTCCTCCGAATACATAGGTGCTAAGAGGGAGTTATTCATATCACCTAAAACCACTGTAGGAATGCAATCTAGGACAAGCTTTTCCTATACCAAATATTGTAGAAAATCCTCTATAAATAGAGAAGAGTGGAACTTTACCACTTCCTCATAAATAGCTTGAAAATAATTTAGTTATTCCCTTAGGTGGATATAAGAGAGGCTATAATATTACCACTTCTTCACTCCATTAAATTATGAAAAAAGGTGGTGTTTTTGTCCCATTCTTGAAGCCAATCTATACAATATTTTAGTTTCCAAATAATATCTTTTTGCCACTCCCATTCAACAAGTTCCCTAGAGCATTTAGAGTCTCTTCCTAAAGTAAATCCACATTAATTCCCTCTTCCTTAATTTTGAATGTAATTCTATCAAGTTGATCTTGCACATTCTTCTTCATAAAAAAAATATTAGTAAAAGAAGTTTCATTCCATTTCTTAAGCTTGTACTTAATGAATTGAAGCCTCTTGAAAAAAGATAACATAGTTGTACCAAAGGTGGGATTCCCTTCTAACCACCATTCCTCCACCAACTGGTGTAAATTAGAAACACAAAGCGACATAAGTTGAAACTTAAAAGAAGGCAATTTAGACAAAGAGATCAACAAGGAAGAGAACCTGACCGACCAATGATCTAAACCTTTCCACCCAAGATTTTAGAGGAAGAAATCCAACTATTTCCAATCCAAAAAATAGAAATGAGAAACCTATCAAGCCTTTCTGAAATAGAACTCTCCCCACACATTCTATTATGCCAGGTGAAAGTTCCATTATTTGGTTTCACATCCACCAACTTAAGAAATGAGATATTATCACACATCAAGAAGAAGAAGAAGGGCCAAGATGACTAATTCCCCCTGATTTTCCCCCAAACTGCAAATATTATTAAAGTATCTTGCCAAAATACAAGGGAAAAGAGGAGCAAGAGAGCAAATAAATCTATTATGAGACCAAAACAAAGTCTTACCCAAAAAAATGTTATGCACGTGGGTGATACCATAGAGCTGGTTTACAATTTCTGAGAGGAACTGATTTTTGCTGAAATCACATATTTTTAGAAAATATAATGATTTAAGCCTTTAAAAATTCCATTTTAAGGATTCCAATTGAAGAGGGTTTGATCAAACCACCTTAGATCAAAGCCCCTTGGATAGAACCTCACTACTTTTAAACCATACCTATAAATGAATCTCCTTTACACCTATCAAAATGCTAATAAAAAATCACTTTTGATTTACCTTTTGGGGGATCAAATGAATTCATTTCAAATGATTATGGTAGTCCTCGAAATGAGCTATCCCACAAATATAATTTTAATATTTTTTGGTTTTATTATGTATGTGTTTATTTAGTTTTATTAAACATAGGTTTTTCACCGAAAATCAAGCTCTTTGTTTTGCACATGTGAAAAAATAGCAAATTATCAAAATCATTTTTTAAAAAATATTTTTGTGTTGGGTATTGATGTCCTTGATCCATTAAAAAAAAAAAATTGAATCTCAATACATACAAAAAAAGTTATGTTGTATACAGTCCGCCTATGTCTGAATTGCAATTGGTTTGACTTCGAAACTCTATTAAGGAAAAAATATTCAATAAAAAACTATGAGACCAAATTAAAGTGTTGGGTGTCATAGTTAAAAATATAAATTCGAAAAAATTAGAATTTTATCTTTCATATAAAAAAATTTATGTTGTATATGGTGAGCGTCACTTTTTAAAAATGTTGCTTTCTGAAAAAAACTAGTTTTCGTGGGAGATGGAAAAAGAAGTGCAATATTATTCCAAAAAAATTGAAAAAAGAATCTACAAACAAAATGTGATGAGACTCTAGTTTGCATCATCTTCAAATTCCTCATGGTTTAGCTGCTATAGGTGTGATCCTACAAGGGTCTCACAGACAAGCAATACCTCCAACCAATCCTTGGAAACCAAATCATCAACAAAGACCCCTCTTCAAAATTTTGGAAGATTTACTCATCTTATCTTCCACTAAAATTTTGGTTTCCTAAATGAATAAAATATTAGGTTTATGATCACAAACCAAATCTTGAGCAACATTTTATTGAGGGACACTACTCAAACCCCTAACATTTTATGAGCACAATTTTTAAGAAGAGGAAAAGTGAGTATATAGTGTCATAACAACACCTGATTCCACTAAAGAATATCCCATTATACTCATCTTTTTATATCCTTTTTCCTTCCCACCTTAGGCATTTTATCAACAACCCCTTTCTTTAAGCTCTTTTGGTAGATTCCTAAGAGGGGTGGGGCTTTCCTCTTACCATCTTCCTTAGTCCCAAAATCAATCACCAAATTAGTCATCACCTTAGTATCTATATGCTCCAAAGGAAGATCGCACAAAGGGTTCGAAGACATAAATACCTATGGATCCCCAATAGCCTTATGATCATTAGCCTATGTCTCAATAGGAACTGATGAATGAGCAACTCCTTCCTTTGAAGTAATGAGTGTATCCATCCCTATATTCAAAACTTGTGGGATATAACTAGTTGAACCTATGCCTTGTATATCCTGACTCCCAATAGTATGATCATGCTCCATTGTGTCTAACTCAAATTTTTAAGAACATTGTACATGTTACTAAAAACCCTCTAGGCATGGCTTTATTTTGATGGGTTGGCATACTTGCCTTTGACTAAGATTTTATAGGTATAAACCCATTTGAAGCAGGCCCCTCATTATGTGTCGGGGCTTTAACCTTTTCTTTAAAGTTTCTTGCATGCATCCTAGAAAGAGGTTGTTAGAGTTTAGCTCCCAAATTAGGAAAATTCCTTTGCAAGTTTCTATACTCATGGTAATCATGACAAGGAAACAACAGGGCTTCATAGTCTACTTATTGGATCCAACACATGCTACCTAGTTTGATTTCTAGAGACTCTAACAAAGGGTTATTTAAATTAATTTCCACACAAAGATGAGAAAAAGTGGTTACCCTACGATCAAGGGTTTATTGGGATGGACCCAAGGGCTTCCCAAAAATCATAGCAATTGAGTGCAAGATGTCTTGATACTAGAACTCCATTGGAATCCAAGTAAATTGAATCCAAACAAAAATGTTCGATGAAAACTCTTATGTAGGATCAAACCCAAGATGTCATGGCTTGATAAAAATCCTTGCTTGATTATGAAAATAAGGGCCACCTTCAAATATCATATTCCCATCAACTAATTGGGAGAAAACCATAAATTAAAAGTTATTTTATCATTTTATCTTAGGATAATTTCCATATCCCCTTCCAGATTCTGGTTATTATGGGCCCAAGCCTCCAAAAAGGCAAAGAGATGCAAACTCCCATGAATTTGCAAATTAGTGCATGCTCTAACAAATACAAACAATCATTAACCACATCATTTATATTGATCACCACCATTGGGCGATCCTTGCTTCTTTCCAAACACCCATTTGATTTTGAATGCAACCCTTGAAAATATTTATTCTTGGATTCCTCTACAACATGTAAGAGGAAATTTACCACATTTGTGTGCCTAAACGATGAGGAATCCCCACTGACAATATAATCCTTAAATGAGATCAAAGGGTGGTCCATGGAGGATTCCATTTAACCCTCCACAAGTTGGATCTCAAAGAAAAAGTACCAAAAACTATTAAATACAAAAAAAGGAAAATAAACCCCAAGAAACAACCACCAGATGCCTGAATCCCATGAAATCCACCACTGCAACCCTCACTACACCACTCCTAGCTTGCGTAGTAGCCAAAGAGGTGACTCGGGCTGCAATAGGCCCATGCCCAATCACACAGGACACCCACACTCCTCTCCCATCCCAATCACCAAAGAAATTGTATTAAGATTTATATTTGACTTATACCTATCACAAAATTCTTGAAGGATATTTAACTAATTTTCCATGTCATTAATATATTTAGCAAGGAGGACAACACCTTTTGTATAAATTAGGAATAAAATAATGTTGTTGTAAAGGTCATTATCAATGGACTCATCCTCTTCTATATGTTTTTTTCAAACAATCAAATGTAAATCATAAAATAATCAGTAAGGAAGAGTGTATTCACTCCAATATTGCAATTAATTTTCTTAGATCAACCTTGATGTAAGTTGGGAAATAATCCATTCACAAAGTATAAATATATTAATTAACAAGCTCAAAGAGAATTCGTAAGTCCAATATGCATTTTCAAAAATTGTCCTTGAATCAAAAGATTTTCTAAGATTGACTAAGGAGGTTGTTTTTATTGTTTAAATAAATTTCCATCAATAATTCCCTAGCTAAGAATGTGATCAATAATTAAAAATGTGATCAATAGTTTATTTTTAACTTTTAAATTTAATTTTTCTTTAAAGCTATAATATTTTTGTCATATAGCTAACCAATTGTTTTTCTTTTATAATAGTCAAAAACCTTGGCAATAATTTTTTTTTTTTAAACTTCAAAACTTTAATATTGAAAATTCTTCTTTAGTGTAAGCTCTTCTAACCCTGGGTCTTTTTTTGCCTCTTTAATTAGGTGTGTATATGAAAGAAGAGTGAATAACCCATCTTCTTAAGAAATGCAAAACTAGGGAACCTATAAATATGAATTAGAACCCTAAATTTGAATCTTAATTTTATTTGATGTTATTGTCCCAACCAATGATGTACAAATAAATTTGAAGAAATGTGTACATCATCAACTACAATGATGATGCACAAATAACTCTAAAGAAAAATGTAGTTCATTAGATGAGTTGTTGTTGTCATCAACTAGGCCAATTATGTACAAATAATTCCAAATAAAATAATACTACATCTATAGGTCAATAGTGTCAACCACATGCAAAGAAAAGGGGAAAAGGGATTATATGGAGGATCAAGGAAATCAGAGGATAAGTATGTTGATATGAATGAAGGTATGATGGCTAATGACACCTATCACAAAGTACCATAATCCAACCCAATCCTAGCATATGCATGAACATAGTCTCAAGGAGACTAACATGCTAACAAGTCTTGCATGAGAAAGTATTGCTAAAGCAAAAACAAGGTGTGTACATATTCCCTCTAAAGATTGTCAATGATCACAATAGTGTGGTGAGTGATGTTGTTTCATGAAAAACATAATACCATATATAATAAAACATTATTGTGAAATAATTGAGATGACAAAATTGAAATATATGGATCTTTGACATATCTTTCTTTTAAAATGGATGTACATACATGTACCTTAGTCTTGATTATGGTGTGTACAACTAGTGTTCATTTCATCATCAAAAGCTACTTATGCTAGCCCTAATGATGAAAGATTAAATAGACCAATGCAATCATATCGTGTATAGATGAGTCTAGTAGAAATATATGTAACATATTTCTCTTAATAGGGGATGACGATGGGGAAATTCTAGATAGTCATTAGGGAAAGGGATATAATAGGTCTAGAAGACACAAGGATGAAAATGTAGATAGACAATAACTTCAAGATCCTAAACATGACTAAGGTCAATCCATGAAAGATAAACCAATGGTTTAGAGAAAGCATCTTAAAACCAAATATGCATCTACTACTCAAGTAGGTATAGTTCATAGGGAAATCCTAATTTATTCTTTAAGGTCTTAAAATAGAAACTCATGAACCTAATGACAATGCTAACATGTCTGATAGAGATGAAGAACATGATGTAAATAAGCGGGAGTTGAGACTATCCATCGATAAATAAACAAGGGATGGAAATGAGAGCACTGGCAAGGTGAAGCTATGTTGTTTACTTGAATCAAGTTCTCAAGACTAGAAGTTTTTGACATAAAATATTTTTAGGAACCATGTTTAGCAAGCTATAGCCTAGGCTAACCAGTGAAGCACTAGTTATGCTTTATGAAGGCTATGATATGTATGTAACATTGAGTACCATCCAACGATATGTTCTATATTCCTAAAGACCCACCAAAGCCATCAACCTCTATAGGGATTAGGTGCTTGTGTTAAAAAGGTAGGCATCACAGGTGTACGACAAGCCTCTTATCCCACTCTACTAGAACTACATCCCAAAGGACCTTCGACTCTATTATAAGAAAATGGAAACTCATAATAGTTCTATAATAAAAGGATTGTTTATACTTTCACCTTTATAGATAGATTTTATGGAGATTCATATCTATTGCCTTAGTAGATCGTTCACTTAGTGCAATGTAAAACATGGTTTGCACAAGACAACGATGAAGTTTTCAAACTTAAGAATTCCTACTTGTTATCCTTCAATATTGACATCTTTGCCTTCTTTAAGCTTACCACAAGTGAGGATAACTAATTTATCAAAGTCACTCACGAATTGAACATAGTCCAATTGCACCGTCAAAAAATCTAAACCTTAAAAATGATGTAATCATAAAAAATAGTGTCTATCCTTGCGAAGTGAACCACATGCTTCCAATACCCAACTAACTTTACCCCACTTTTGAAATTGAAATATGAATATTTAAAAACCAACCAAAAATAAAATCATTTTAATAATACTTACAATTCTATTGATTTAGGTGATAAAGACATGAACACATTTTCTAGTTTGTGAGCAATTCACTTTTTGCTGCTACCATGATGAGGGTGGGACGACTTTATGTGTGCCTTCAAATCTACGAATTTTGGTTGCTTCTCATTTGCTCATTTCACGCCACGATTATTTGTTGTCTCTTTGTGGAGGGATCAATTTTGCTTATTTTCTTCGCAACGACAAATAATTCATATGAGGCACGTTCTTGTTTTTAGTCTTAGCAACGCCAAAACAATACATATGGCGCTTCTCTAATGGACACACAGGTGTTGTGAACTAAGGTATCTATAATATAATGTTATAATATTCATTCTTTATAAATGTGGTTCCCCTTCATCATTCGGTCTACTAGGGGGAAAAAGTAAGTGGATGAATCAAGCTTCCTTAAAGGTGAAAAGTGCATGTATTTGTGGTGGTTTATTTTTATTTTTTAAGGTAAATTGAGGGAGTTTGTTGGGCCATGCTTTCATTATCTATTGAGGTCCCAAATCAATACTCCTTGATCTCTAAATAAAGACGTTCAACTTCTATTTTTCTACATGTCTATTTTTAGTTGAGAGTGAGAGTCTTTAGAGAAGAGAGGGAGGAGCTTGCATCTTTTACAATCATAGAAGTCATTTTTTGCAAAAATTCTAGTTCAATCTCTGCATCCTCTAGTTCCTCATCTTTATTTAAAAGCTTTTTGACCTTATCATAGAGAAATATGCATATAGAAACCGATTTTCAAAGTTAATCTCTTCCCTAGTCTTTTTCAAAATTGGACTTACATCCACACTTTTCTTTCATGCCATGACTAACTTTTGTTAAATGAATCTTAATTTAAAAGATGGCAAAGGTTTCTCTAAATAGGAGCATCTTCAAAATAATTAAATTCTAGGAAGTCTACATCTATACCCTTGATTCGTCCCTACTTGAGGAAATATTTATAGTAGCAACCATGTCTATATTTAAAAGCCACTTTCTTGTTTGCTTTAAAGCAACCACTAGAGAAGGAGGTTGGGCCACCTCAAAATGATTCCCTATGAATTGACCATGATTTTTATAGTGTATTTTTTGCACTCCATTTTAAGCATTCACACTTTGGCGACACTCATTCTAGTCCCCCTTAATTGGCTCTCTACAAGTGTTTCAAACGCCCTTAGTAGACAACAAGTCAAATACATTCTTGTTTAGGGCTCTACTTGGTGCCTTTGCCTAGCCAGTTAATTGTTCCCCTGTATCTTATTCATGGCACTCTATGTTGATTATCAATGTAAGTTTAATATGGCCTTGTCTTGTGCCCCTATACATTACTTAATTCCCTTATGTTAAGTGTTTGATCTTTAAGTCATGGTTAAATTCCATGTTCACATCAATGTAGCCTTCTTCTTCATGTTTTGAGTTGGCAAAGGTGAAGTTCCCTTTAATTGAGATTGTGGCCCTCACTAATTATTAGATCTCATTTATCCAATAGCCTAGGGGAGTTTGATTTTTTATACATAGTTTTGATATTGGGGCTTCTACCAACTATTGATCATAATAATCTAATGGTCTATGGGTGCCTATAGGGAGAGCAAGAATTTGTTGACATCAAGCTTTGAGATTTTACCTAAAAACAGGTTCACTATTACATATATAATTTTGTATTTGATATTTCAAAAAATCTAAGAAGAATTTGTTGATGTTGCATTCTTTTAAAATAAAATAAATTTTTTTGATAGTTTTACACAACTAGAAAACAAGTGTTGAAAATGATAGCTAGGACAAATCTCTTGCATTCATGCAAAAGTAATTGGCATTGTCATGTGCCCACATTTTACACATCAAATGGACACAAAACAACCTAACTAATCTACAACAAACCTTACTAATTTGTAAATATTTTTTTTAAACAATAATAACATAATACACTACTTAAGGCAATAGTCAATGATATCATTTAGCTAGGAGTAAAGGTAGCAATGATTCTCTCTCTTTTTAAACAATAACGTCTATTGCTTTTAGATCAACATATCGTACCTCTTACTTACTCTGATGTCTCTTGCATTTCATTGCGTTACAATTTCCTCATTCCCAATGTAATGCCCAAAAAAATTACAATAAAATACAGCTAAGGGAAAAACACAAATTCCAAATTTTGATTACAACACACAACCAACTCACCAAACTTTGTTTCCAAGCACACAATTCATAAAAAGCATTTAACAACAATTGACCAATTACAGACTGTGATATTAGTTAAGGAGTTGATTTGTTTAGACAATCCTAATAGGGTTTGAAGAGGAGACATGAAATCCACATCACCAAGGTAGGTTTGATTAGCTTTACAACTCATCATTCATCACAACTTAATTCAAGTCACAAGCTATGTCCATACAATGTATCGATTTTAACTCAAAGTAAGGAAAAAGAGCAAACCCTAGGGTCCAGACCTAATTCCTCGAGGGCTCGTCTCTGACGGCCTTGCCTATGTATATATTTCGTAGAGTAACTGTAGTTAGAGGAACCGTAGTTCAACAACTTGAATTCACCCAAATCATATTTGATTGACCAACAATCACACATAACACCCAGATTTAAAACACCACTAACTCACAATGTTAGTAAATACTAAGAATAAATAAAAATGGTGAATCTATAAGGGCTCCTTCTACTATAAGGAGTGATAAACAATCTCGATTACAACACCCCTCAAGGGCACTTGCAAAATAGATAATCAAGAATGATCTAGGATGAAGGTAATCATATCATATCATGAATAGATGATTATAACTGCAGTTGTGGTTTCAATCCCACAATGCAAAGGACACCAGATAACATGGATAAGATTACAGGGTAAAAGGGTAATAAGACAATCCACATATTCAATCTTTAAGACAATTCAAACATCAAACACTTGATTGACTAACACAAGGGATATAACCCTTAGGTTCAAGAGGTAACTCTACCTCAGTCACAATCAACCCAATAACGTTGAAATATGCTACTCAATTCTCTACTCACATTCATCTCATGCCCTTGTTCCATTAATTATAAAATATAAGAGTGGGTACGCAACCCTTTATAGGGTCCTCTTACCCTAGACAGTTTCTCTATCGGTTGCCACCCACTTAAGTGAAGTCAGAGGTTTGAAACCTCAATATCAATAGGCATGGTTTTAAAAGACAGTTGATTCATAAACAAAACACGTCGCGCTTACACAACAATTTAGTGTATGCACTTAATATCTGCTTCACTTCATGGCTACAATTCTAGTTAAGTGCAAATTTCAATGGCCATCTCTGACCACAAGATAATTTACAATAATAAGATAACTCAAAGAATCAAACTTGCTCTCCTCCCAACCATATTGGCATCATGAAGCCTCGTGAGCTCTAGCCAAACCCCCAAGCAAGAAATATTTTAGCCCCGTGATGATGAAATGGGGTCTCCCATTCAAATAATATAACATGGTATTTTAAGACAAGATTAATCTAGATGACTTTCAAACAATGCCATGAGTGTGATACTCAAATTTCTTACTGAACAAAGTATTTCAACACCCACGATTCTTTCCAATTATCATGTATCAAACTTATATATAAATTATTGTTATTAGCGTTTAAAGACCAAGAGGGACGTAGAACCCCATTCTATTCATTCAGGGATAACACTAAAATTTCCATACAATTGCTTATGAACAAGGGTTTAGCTGAAGACCAAAGTCAAAACTCTAAACATAGTCCCATAACACACATAGATACTATCTGAGTACAAGAAAAGTCCAGACTGTTGTTCCCACTAAAACAATACATGAAAAACATAGCCAACGCCCCCAACACACACACGATAGGAACCAACAAGAAAATGCATCTAAACACACAAAATACCAAGTGGGCATGCTTAAAACCAGCTAAAGGTAGACTCCCATACTTGCATAAATATTTTCCAAGGGCCTGAGCTGGGATTTTGAGCCTTTTCTTTTGCTCCACCCTTCTTTGTCCTCCCTGAAAACCCAACTGAAGAACTTTTGTCATACCATAAACTTGTAATGGTAGTTTGTTTTTGTGCCTCCCCAACTCCACCGCTTGGAGAGAGTCCCATGCCTAGCCACTCCTCATTTCTTCATTGACAAGCTTCCTCCTCTCAAGTCGTGCACCCTTGACCAAATTCATTGCACCTAATATTTCTAGCATAACACAATCTAGGGTTTTCTTTGTATTAAATGCCATCCTTTGTTTACTTGATCTCCCTCAGCATACATAGCTAACTTTTGCATTAATGGTGGTGTTTATTTCCTTCATTCCTATGCAAGAATGTTGCCTCCAACTGACATATTATTTTTGTGCCTTAGCTCCATTCACCTAGTCGTTGACACAATCTAGCCTTTGATTTTAGGCCATTGATCTTGAAATTTATGCCATGATCAAGCCCATCTCGATTACCTAACTTGCTTTAAAACACAACCTTCTGATTTGACCTACTTTAATTTTGGCCATAGATCTCCACCTTAAACTATGTCATCAATCTTACCTGTATGCTTACGTCACCCTAACAAAATGATTCACAACAATGATGTGAATCAGTTGCTCAATCGTTGCTTGCCACATGTCACTCACCCGCATCCCCACATTGGTCAACCCAGGTCAACATAAGAATATGCAGGTGTGTGTGCAAGTGTTTTTCTACTTTTAATAATGCAAAACAGAATGTAAATGCAACAAGGAAAATACACAAATAAACACTCAATGATAAGCCATAAGTTGAATCCAAATAAACGACAACAAAAAAATGAAACGTTATACCTTACTTGCTTGGATTGACGAGTTGGTTGGCCCTTTGATGATGCTTGGTCGTATGCTCCTTTGATGGAAAAATGCATGCAATAATGGAGGTGGGTATTGAGATGGAGATGGTAGGTGAATGCAATAATGGCTTCAAAATGGTTGTAAATGCTAAAATGGTTTGAATGCTAGAATGAATGCAAAATGATAGAGTTTTTGTTTCAAAATGTTTGTCTAACCTCGTCTAATCTCCTTAACTTGAGGCCAAGACTCTCAATTTAAAGAAGAATGGATGGCTGAGATTAAGCCACTATGGACAAGATGGAGGGCTGTGGTGAGTTGAGGACTCACAAGCCCTCACATCTTGCCATGTGGAAGGTGAGATGATAAGAGAAAAAGTGACATGGAAAAGGATATGTGAGGTGGAGGTACTTGCAAGCACCTTGGGATTGGAGAGGATTTCCTCAAAAAAGAATTTATTGTCCCCATATGGGGTTGATAGTGACAAGTGATGACTTTTAGAAAGTCCTATGTTGTCACCATGGGGATGAGAGAAGTGGTTGGAGAAATAAATGTGAATTCTTAATTCACATGATTAGAAGTACCCAATGGATAAGACAAGGTCCTCCTAAAGGAGGTCCTTGTCCCATATGATTGATGTGACCTATCACATGGGGAAGAGGACATGGGGATTGTAAATGGAATTAAAAATTTCATTAAAGTTCTTGGAAGAATAAAGTGGGATGTGGGAAGAGTTAACCAAAGGGGGATAATTAGACTAATGATGAAAGATTAGAAGAGGGTTAGATGGTTAATGATGATTAGGAGCCAACTTGCAAAAGTTGGAGGATGTGACACATCTTAATCATAGATGATGGGATTGAGAGATGAATTAGGATTAAGTGTGGATGGGACATAAAGGGAATTAAATAAGTGGGTTATTTATTTAATTCCTTGGAAGAAAGGGATAAAAGGGTAAGGTATTTAGTTACATAACTAAATACCTTAGGGATTTAACAGACTTTAGGGGTATTAATTAAATAATAGTACATTATTTAACTAATGTGGATAAAAGGATATTTAGATGAAAAGGGTAAATTTGGCCAAATATAGGTGGTCAATTTTATATGTCTACAGCGGGAAGGTGATATTTCTTGTGATGTATGGGGTCTTTATTCTTGCCCCAAGATTGTAATGGTTTTATTGGATTGCTGGTTTTATTTTTTTGTTGCAGCCCAATGGCTGATTTTCCTTATATGTAATTTATTTGCATTGATTCAATATATAAAAAAATCTATGAATTTTCATTGTATCTCTCAATTTGCACATTTCACACCACTATTATTTGTTGTCTCTTTGTGAGGGAATCAATTTTGCTTATTTTCTTCTCAATGACAAATAATTCATGAGGCATGTTGTTGTTTTTAATCTCAGCAAAATGACAAAACAATACATATGTGGGTTCTCTAATGGACACACAAGAGTTGTGAACTAAAGCGTCTACAAAACAAAAGGGGATGAGACATAATGAGAAAAGAAGGGAGTCACCACATATAGTGGGGTATCATGAGAATACTTGGTGGGCATGATGTCATTATCCAAGGAATATACCATTTGGGGAGGGAGGGAGTGTGGGGCAAGATGCAAGGTAAAATGGGAGATGAAATAAAAAGGAAAAAGGAAATGTAAGAGAACCAAAAAGGAATGAGGGGATGAATACACAATGGTGTAGGAAGCTCTCAATGAATGGGAATAACAAATATAAGAGGTGAATATGATAATTTGGTTAAGTCTTGACAAGTTAATCAAATGACCATGGTTGACACTTTTTGTATAAAATTTGAGGTTTGTATATTTACCTATTATTGTAATCACGTTATGATTGTTTTCATTCTCACTCACTTCTATGGTTTGTCAGTGATCACTTTACTCCTTTTGATTTGTCCTCCTTCACTACATAGATTTTGACATCCCAAGGATTTATCAATATTATATATCTAATATAAGCTCAAGTTAGAAAGAGACTATTGGGCTAAAGAAGAGCACCAAAGGAAGTTGTTAATAATCAAGTGGCAAATCATTAATCCATGGATTCTAAGCTCCTTCATTGAAGAATTGAAGACTACTCACATACATTGAAGCACTTTGTAACAATAGTTTATCAGGCTACAAGATTTTGGATTTGACTTAAAAGTTGGATTGGTTAAAAACTCAATGAATGTACACATTTTTAGGCTAATGAATCATATTTTCCAACTAGTCGATCCCCTTGTTGAATCATATTAGCAACCTATAGCATTGAAATCATGTGGTTAACATTGTTGGCCTCATTACGACCGTTGATCTTGGTCGCACCGTGAGAAAAATTTATTTATCATACTCCCATATGTTGGTTGAGAAATCAAGAGTATCAATAGACTGTATAAAAATTATATACTTCAAGAAATCCCATACAATCACCTTATTAAGGATTCATATCTACCTCTTAACCTCCATGGTAATGAGTTGTGCGGAACAATTAACATAATATGTTGGATTTCATCTTCACAAAATCTTATTATAATGATCTTCCCAGATTGTACCCTTATTGCACATTACCAAGGACTCTCAAAAAATGGTAAATCAATTAGGGGAGAGGGTCCAGTAGTTGTGCGGGTTAACTTTGTTAGCATGTAGCAATTGACTCGAGTATCATAGAACTTTCTTCTTCTTTTTTGAAATGTGGATTGGCCTCTTATCTATCTATAACTAAGGTTTGGAGGAGTGACTCATCATGCAACTCGCCACATCAATGTATCTATTGAGAAGTGTCTAAAATTTGACTTTTTAAAGATTTGACCAAAACTTAATTATGGGACCCCAAGTAGTTGAACAAAAAAATATCATTTGTTGCTTGTAGAATATCATATTATTATTTAAAATAAAACTAATATGCAACCTAAGTGAACCAAATACCTATTGGTAACCATAAATTTTTGATATCTCTAACTTTTATATTCAACACATATGGACCAATAGTTGAACACAAAAAAACTATTTGTTATAAAAACCACATAATTATTTAAGTTACAACCTATACAAAATAAAAATGGACCAATAGTTGAACACTAAAACTTTTTGAAAATCTTTCATGGAAAATACATGGTATTTATTGTACTCACCTTTTATATTTGTGATAGAACAAATTATTAATATGAAATACTCCAATGCTTGTAAATTGCTACCCCAATAGTTGTACACATAAGAACAATATTTTTTCATTATGATAACAATACTTCTTTAAATTCAGCATCCTATTTTATTAAATGAGCATATTATTTTATAAATGACATACTTATAGTGGATAGTTATGATATTTTATTTGAGACAAAAAAATGCGTATTTCATTTCTTCATGAATGTATTTATGTTTTTTTAATATAACATTAGAGGCTCTCATGTGAGTATGAGTCCATTTTTTTAACATTTGATTATTTTTTTATGTACAATATATAATATAAACATGTGGTAAGACTGAGTATTATAATCACTATTGATTGCACGACTATTGAACCTTGCACAACTACTGCCCCTTTCCCCTATGAGATCCAACAGTAAATGCAACTTCTGACCTTTACTGATCCATAAACTAAGACATATTTTCCTCCTAACAGTTACCAAAAAACTAAGGCAAATGTTCCTCCAACAATTACCAATTATGGGTTTAAATTTGAAGATCAAATTGAAATAACACAAATAGCACCATAACAACCAGCTTATAACTATCATCAAAACCACTCGCAATCAAAAAGAAAAACATTAGTAAACAATATCAGACCCAAGCAAATTGAAAACCAATCAAAAGAAACCAAATGCTTCATAGGAAAGGAGTACCAAAACATTTAAAGCATTATTTTTTATCAAATTTCAACTCTTAAAAAAAGTGCAACTATATATAAAGGATGGGGTCAAATGGCAAAGCATTGTAACCTGTTCGGTACCCCACATCTTCATGCCATTCCTGGAAGCTTGTGTTTTGTTTCATCTTCTGCATAATGTAAAATCATTGGCTGCAGATTTTATTATGTTAATAGACAATTGTATGGGGACATATATATATGTAGCAGAAGTTGGGTGTAAGAAAGGAGAGACGTTTTGATGCGTACGCCTCTGGGATATTACCAAACGCTAATGCCTGACTGGGAAGAGCAGGTCCTCTTGCTGGGCATGCAGAGGTAAAATAATCGTTCTTTCGCTATTCACAGTAATGAACTTCTCAAAAGAGCGTAGGCTTTTCTTTGAAGGGATTTGGCATGTCAAAGGTTTCTTAGTGCATTTTTTTTGTCATATGTTCCTTGCTATTATGGTCCTGTTCAAAACTTGTGTTTGAACTTCTGCATAAATGTTTGACAGAAGAACATAAGTCTCAACATTTTTGAGTAACATTTTTAGGATCCAAGTCAAAACGAAGAGTTGTTGTAAATACTCTTAAACCTTATAGTATCATTAAAACAAAGACAGACTTACGAAGAGCTCTCTAGCTTTTTGTCTTCATATAATTGTTTCTTGAACAACTAGTATAATTGATGCATCTACATATCTCTACATCTATACAATGTCTGCACAAACGTTCTATATTTATCTAGTTATCTTTCTGAAATGTTTGCCAATGTATGTAAAATGGTTCTAAGAAAATTCACCGTCAACAAATCACCGTAAGAAAATTCACCACCATAACAAATTCACCTCAATCAATTAAATGTCAAACTTCTTTTCATTAACTGATGCTTCTTAACCTATTATATGATTGGTATAATGGATTTTATAACAAAATAAAATGAACCCAATTATAACAACTTATGTGCTATCGTTTGTGACCTTCCAAACAAGTATGGTCATATCATATTGAGGGCCTTTGAAAAGGAAACTAGATTTATAGCAGCGCCAATATTGTAACATTTTCTCTTTAAAAGTTTAAAACCAAGGCATGGCAGTAGGGTATTTCAGTTTGTGTTCTTTGCAGGTATAAAGTTTGTATATCAATTGTATTTGACCTGCAAAATTGGCCTAGGAATTTGACGATTTTGTATCATATTCTGTAAAAAATGAGGGGTTTTCATTTCTATTTTGCAGCTAGACTTAGTTTCAAGAGTAGAACAAAGAAAGCCTATGTCAACTCTCTCACTGCTCTATACAAGCTCCTCGTCCTGCCTGGCCTGGAACAACACTTGTAGATGAACATAGCAAAGTATGGGACTGTCCAAAGCCTTTCTCATGTGATATCATTGTATTTATATACTAAATTTCTATGGTTACATTTTCTATGCTCACACCATCTTTGTAAGATTTTTATTTATTTATCTCACATGGTTGGTTAGTTAGCATGTTGGGGATGTTGGCATAGGTTTGCCATACACCTTGAAATTTCAATATTCAAAATTAATTAATTAATGTTACATTTATTTATTATGTATGATCACACATGGAAAATGGCATCTTACTTATGATTTGATTAGAGGCATAAGATTTGGATACTAATTTTTTCATAATGTTTAAATTGTGATGGGCGTAGAATAGAAATGATACCATAAAGTTGATGAATGGAACTAGAATAGGAAAATTCGATGACATACATGCACAAGTCATTGCATATTTCAAGGAGTTGTTGGCCTTGGAAGGATCTACAAACAATATGAATATGTCAATGTTACTAGATAATATTCCAAGCTTTTCACTCATTTACAAGTCTCAATATACACTTGAAATGTACTCGCTACTTGATTTTGAAAGCTACAACACAAAGAGCAAGGGCCCTAAGTCCCTCATTCATATATAAAAAATAAAAACTCGGTTAGTTGTACCTTACTAACTCACAAGGTGAATAGGCCCAACCAGTTATGCTAGCCATGAGGGCTAATATCACCAATGTGATCTCATGCACCCCCCCATATGGTAGACATGTATGCATATGTGTGCCAATGTGTGTAAATAGAGAGGGCTTGGCACATATATGGTATATATATGTATCCAAAATGTGGGGTGAATGAGCATTGTAATCGATCCATACAATCTAAATGTAAAGATTACTTATTAACTTCCAGCCTAGCAAGCATATCAATTTTCCATATGAAAACTGGTTAGGGCTTGTATTCTTATTTTACAGTCTCCAAATTAAGACTCAACACTGTAGTCAATTCATACAATCTAAATGTAAAGATAACTTATTAACTTCTAGCCTAGCAAGCATATCAATTTGTCATATGAAAATTGTATTGTCTATCCAACATTCTAGATGCACATTTGATCATATTGATTAAATAATTGAAATTCAAATATAATATGATTTTGAATTTCAATTAATTGATAAATATGGTTAAATGTGCATCAATGGTGGTGGATGGATGTTTCTAAAGGACTTTAAGACCTTAACTTATGAATGTAGTCTCAAATATAAAAAAATCTCCTTTACATAAAAAATTTAAAGGTGTTATGTATGAAGGAATTATCAAAAATGTTGCCTAAGAAGATGTTCGATTTAATAAATTAATGTAATTGTGGTCTTGCAAAAGCTCATGTTGCATAAGCGTAAGGCATGAGGTTTATACAAACCTAGCATGGAACCTTTGGGGTGTAACAATGGTGTTGGACCCTAAGTCAATTCCATATACTTCAATAAGAGTTACATGGTGAACGCAATTTCCATCACCCGCAGCTATCCCTGTCCTCCAATGTGAGGTCTCATTTAATCCTTGACCTGGTAACATTATCTATTTGCTGACTAAGGGTATTTTTGGGCGCTATCCTTGCTGGGTGTGGGTAATCTTACCTGCTTTACCTCAATCTTGGGTGCAATCTTCTCCTATCTGATACACATCTTTTATCCATTTTTCTCTTTACTTACTGTAATCTTCATTATTGTTTCCTATGTGCGGGCATTTGATTGATTTTGAATTTTGCACAATATTATTAATAGATGCACCAAGTTTGAAATGCTGAAATGGAAATACAAAAGCTGCAGAATGCCTTTTGGTTGTGCCATATGCAAGGATCTTCACCATAGGGCCCTTCTATACAGACGGTACGCAGCTTTTCCGCAACCAATTTCTTCTATTTAGCATAGAAGAGCTTGTTAAATGCTTGCTTGTATATTGATATTTCAACTAAGCGCGGAGCGATGTCTATTTCCATCAACGTCTCAATATCTGTACTCCTCTTTGCTAGTTCTTTCAGTTGTATGGTTTTTTTGTCGGTGAATCTGAGGAACGTATGAGACAACGTTTGTTTGAACTTACACTTCAAAAGCTCTCTATATAAAAATAAAAATGAGACTGTTTTTCTGAACTTACACTTCAAAAGCTTTCAAATTTCATTATAAAATATGAGACAATGTTTTTTTTTAACTTACATTTCAAAAGCTTTCTATATAAAAAAATAAGACACTGTTTTTCTGAACTTACACTTCAAAAGCTTTCTATATAAAAAAATGAGACAATGTTTTTGAGCTTACACTTCAAAAGCTTTCTATATAAAAAATTGAGACAACGAATGTAACAAGATATTAGGGATGGAGTTTGAGTAAATTGAAATTATTCTTAATAAGAATTTTTAAAAATGCAAACCGTATGCATTTTTTTCTGATAAGTTACACAATCTTAAGTAGTTAAGGTTCTGTATTAGTGATCGTTTATCCTCCAACACATTTGTTTCCTATATTTATTTATTTTCAAAAAGAGCATTTATGTAGTAAAATATATCATTAACTATTGTATAAAAAATTAGAGGCAATGGAATCAACTAGTGGTTTTTAATTTCGAAGCAAGAGATGGTGTAAGATGAGTTGAAGGATTTTGGATTCTTGACTCAAAGAACTAACCATGAATGCAAGAGATTTTTCCTAGCTAGCATTTTCAATACTTGTTTTCTAGCTATGTAAAAACTCTCAAGAATTTCTTAAAAACTAAAAAAGAATGCAACATCAACAATTCTTTTTATAATTTTTGAAATCTCAAATATGAAATTATATATATAATAGTGAACCTATTTTTAGGTTTAAAATACAACCTGTTTGATTTTTATAGCTATTTACAAACTGTATAACTTTTTTTTTTTTTTAAATCTTGAAAAAAAGTGTTCTTAATTTTTTTACAACAATATAGTGCAAGATGAAAATATCATAAGTACTACATATTTATACAATCAATACAAAGATGAACCATATTCTTCCAGCACATATATCTCTTCAAATGCAATTGAAAAAGAAATATTAAGAGTCTCAACATTTTAAAAAATAACCTAGCATTCAACAGCAAGTGATGTAAGCAATTTCGTCAACCTAACACCATATTGTTTTCATCAATCGAACTCTAAAACACAATATTATTCACAAAACCGAAAAAAGCCCTAACACATGGGAAAGCAACAAGTCTAGAGCTCAAATCTGCGTTTAAGCAAATTTGCACAAAAATAACTACTCTATGTTTTACTAAAGAGTGTTTTGGTTGGGGTCTCGTAACAAACTATTCTAACAATCTCATCATAAAACGAAGGAAGAAAAATGAGAGATGTATAATAGAAGCGCTTCTAAACTTGGCAGTGACACGATAGATTAATGAGGAGTAGATTATGTAATAAAACCTACCTGTGAATAGTTCTGCACTTCTCGTCAAACATGATCATCTCGATGGTTGCACCTTCTTCAAACCTTAGCTTGTGATTGCGTGGGCCATGGCAATGCCATCCTTGGCAAGACGCAAACAAAGATAGATGCAAAAGAGTCACACATGGCAAAATTCAAATTGTAAAGGAGGAAATTATGTAAGAGAAAGTTGACATAAACTTAAAGACCAAAGATAGGTGTGAGAGAGGATGGAGTTAGATATTTTGTTTTCTATGATAAGGGCAAATTAAATATATCACCAGAGAAACATGTGGATGCATTAAGCCTTTTCATTCTTTGGATAAAAATCATGTGGCAATGCTACAAATAAAAGAAAGAGTTTGAATAATAAAAATAAATTATCAAAAGTTTTCAAGACATTTAAAGGATTCATGTTGTGGTACAATAATTAGTGAGTTACAAGGGAAAATGCTTGCAATATTTGTAGAATTTGGGATTTTTAGTTAATTGGTAAGGAAGGAATCATGTCTCATCCAATAAAATTAATCAAAGTAATTGATAATGGAATATTCAAAGTGATCATGCAACCATAATAGTACACTAGGCCTTTCCAAGTCTAGCGGGTGCAATGCATTTGTTTTCCTTTCTACACTTAAGATATCATCACTACTAAAGGACATAATAAAAGGTTGAGTGCCTATTTATTAGCAACTATCAATGATGATGAATAATATGAAAAATTGGCATGGATCTTAAGTAGAGAATCACTCCATTTCCATTCAAGGATACATAACTTTGATAGAAACAAGGGAGCAAACGAGCTTCAGGCCAAAGAACAGATGTCACATATTCATTTGACCACCTTGTCGTAGAATAAGACAAAAAGACAAAACCACCAGAGAAAGACAAAAAGGAAGTTCCATGTGAAGACAAACATTGCTTTCTCTATTGATGAAGATTCTCGTCAAGATGTAAAGATGAGAAGAAGGATGGTTATACTTTGAGGATCCATATTTCAAACTGACAGCATATTCCCCTTTTGAAGTTGTTGTAGTCCGTGAGGCTGATTCTGAGTAGACCAAAAAGGACAAAAATAATATCCCATCCTCCAAATGCATAAAGAATGAAAGAATATTCAAATGCTAAGTCACCAAAAGACTTACAACTCTGGCAAGTTATTGTATTTGTCATTGCAAGCTTGATATAATCTCTCTGAAGACCATTGAAATGCAAGGAGTGGATTCATTTTGGATGTGTATCTATTGTATTTGGATAAAATGGAATCAACTTCCTTCTTAAATTCATCCATAAGCTAATTGGTATCCAATATTTTGTCCATACAACTCTTCAAGGGCTCCACATCAATTTTATTGTTATGACAAATAAAGAAGGCCAAGGTAGGAGTTATTGCCTCAAATTTTCATTCCCATTGCTAGAAATCCTTGACTTCTCCATCCTCTTTTTTGATATCAGGCATTATCCTGATGTCATGGTTGTCAAATTCTTCAATTCTAGCATTTGCTTTCTCCATCAACTGGTCCATAAAACCTTGCATCTCTCTTGTTGTTTTTTCCATCTTGTAACAATGCAAAATTCCTTCTAGTGCATTAGGCTCATTGGTTTATCCTTTATATATCCCTTGCAGAGAGCTTATCCTTAGGACCCATTTGTTCATCAATTTTGTAGCCTTTTCTTTATCATCAACTATCCTCTTGACTCTTATAACCAATTGGGAGCAATCATTGTGGACAATCTCAATCCTTAAAAAAAATCTGACATTAATGTTAGGATTAGGTTGTCTCAACCTTAGAGTCTTAGCATTTATTTATTGCTATTTGATGTATTTATTTATATTATAATATTTATTAGCCTACCTAATTTGTCACTTTATGGAACCTACCGATGATGTGGAATCCTACATGGTAAGTGACATCTACAATTTGTAAGCTAAATTAGTGGAGGTAGGCGTCCACTTTGGAGGACCTAGATTTGTGCCTAAATTGGTGGCATTTGTCATAATTTATTATATGTAATGGGCTATGACAACTTGCTATGACTAGTTATGAATTATTATGACAACAGAAGAGTTAGGAATGACAAATGGCTAGTTAAATATGACAAGTGGTGTAAGGAAAGGGGAAATTCATGAAATAAAATGACTATGACCAAGTAACAACCACTCTACCTAAAATCTAAGCCAAATCCCAAATCCAAAACAAGAAAGCACAAATGATAGAGGAAATTAAATAAACATGAAAACATAAAGCAAACTCCCCTATCAAAGTTGATTATCTTCCTTTTTTCTCCTCCATTCTTTCTCAAGTTGCAAGTTTTCCCTCAAATTTTGAAGTGTTCGAATACCTACAAGTGACAATGAAAATATAGCAAGAACTTTGGAGAAAATGTGGTTGTAAGGTTGGAATGAGGGAGACAACCTTCCATTATAGAAAATATTTTCAAATGGATGGTCAAAATTGAAAGTTTAGAAGATACCAAGATCAATGGTTCAGGTTGCATGCACCATGTAGTGATATGGTTAGGGATGGCTAAGGATAGATAGTCAAGATTGAAAGAAGACCAGAGGGAATCAATAGTTGAAATTCAATTTAGAGGAAGTGGAAGGAAAGTGGAGGCATCAAATAATAATTTTTAATTTGAGAAAAGGAATCTTTGACAATTAAATCATATTATTTAATTTGGGAGAGGATGTGGAGAAATAAATAATAATAAAATAATTATTCATTTATGGAGAAAGAGGGAAAATCACATTTAATTAAAATGATTATTATTTCAACCATTTAATTAAATGTGGAAGAAATGGAAATGAATATATTAAATAATTAAATTGGATTAATTATTTAATAGAGGAGAGAAGAGGTTAAATGAATAGTTAAAATAATTATTTAACTATAGACGAATAGAAAAGGATGAATAATTAAATAAATGAGAATTTATTTAATTATAGAAATAAACAGGATGTTGGCGACATAATTAAATAAATATTTAATTTATTTAATTAATCGAAGAACAATAAAGACAATGAAATGAATTAATTAAATAATTAAAATTATTTAATTAATAAAAGAATGTGACCAAAGAAAATAATTAAATAAATAGAATTATTTAATTAGACAGGGAAGAAGAGAGATTGATGTGAAAAAATGGCGTTCGCAGACCAAGACATTTTTTCAGTGTTTACAGGTGGGACCCATGTGTTGAGGGCGCCTACACATGCAACGTATTTGCATGCATGTAGGCTCATTGCATGTGTAGCGATGGCTAATTTTATGGGATAGGGGCTGATTTATGGAAGATTGTCATAATTATGAGTTACGATTATGACGGCATGTCATAATGAACTCATGTTCACACCTTGGGCATGGGATTTGGTTATGGCATGTTTTGGTCACCTTGTTTCATGGTGAGGTTATAAATACTTGCAGACTTAGTGCATTTTTATGGTGACAAGTTTGAAGAAGCTTACATGCCATTATGTTGTCAGAATTACTCCAGATTCTTGTTGTAGTGTGAAGACTCTTGAGCATTTCTCTTGAGATTGTATTGTAACTGACATTGTTGCTAATAATATAAGTTGAGTCATGTGATTTGGAGTGTGGGTTTTTTTCTCAGAAGGGTTTTTCCACTTAAACATTATCTTATGGTTTGCATTGTTGTTTATGTTGTTTAATTTTTGAATGTGCATCTTCTAATAGTGTAACTGTAAAAGGTGATAATAGAAAATTTTGTAACTCTCCCCTACTTAGATTAGTGTAGGAAGTTACTTTCTCTTACCCTGTTTCATTTTAGTTGGTATGAGAGTATGTCCAACTTTGATTCTATTGTTGGGTTTGAAGGGTTTTTTAAGTTGATCTTTGTTTTAGTGGGAGTTTTGCAGAAGGGTATTTCGTGACCTTGTTGCAGGAAAAAGATGGCAAGAACATCTAGAAGAATTGAGATGGAGAATTTTAACGAAAAAAACTTTGAACTCTAGAAGATATGCTCATAGACAAAGATCTATGGGTTGCAATATCCAGAACCAAACTAGCTACTAAAACCCAGTAAGAGTGGGATCTGATGGATAGGAAAGCTAAGGGTCTGATAAGACTCTTGTTGCAAGTTTAAAGCAATTGGTGTTGTCATTGATATCAACCACATGTGTTGTCTTTTTTTTCAACTGGTTGATGGAAGAGGTGTTAGTTGAATTGTTTGGATGTGTATGTATAGTTGAAATATTGAGAAAGTGTTGTGACTTATACATCATAAGTTTTTTCCATGGCACTCGCCTTCAAAATTTGAAGTCTTCTTTGTCAAAACTTGTGATTGCGATGATTTGATAGGTGGTGTGGATGGCGACAACAACAATAAACCCTTCCTGGTTTGTGTAGTAAAATTTATATGTAGTTACTTTAGTGGCATATTTCATCCTAGGGTTGGTGACGTTGTTGATATCTAGAATTCTCTCGTCAAAATTTGTGTCAATGAGCTTGGTGACTTCGACGTTCTTGATACCCTTCTTTGGCAGAATTTCCCCTTGTGCTAGCAACCCAGTGACAACTTGAATATCCTCCTTTGTAATGCGGTGGGTTTTGTCTAGGTAAAGGTATTCATTGTGTAGCTTGCTGAACACCAAGCAAATCCATTCCTCCCCCTAAGAAAAATTTGAGAAATCCTTCTATACATCCAACTTTTTCTCTATGATCCAAGCATGCTTAGGTAGATATGAGTTGGTTCCAGGTTGCATTAGGGTCATCCTCAACTCATCAAAATTTGAATGTTCAATCTCCATCAAAGGTGTATGGATGTATTTCCTTATATATTCCATGTAGTTAACATCATTTGTAACTCTTCAAAATATACCCATCGAATCCACGACCATCACCTTGTAGGGGATTTTCTTTTAGTTAGGGCATGGTTTGTCAGAGCAATAGGAGTAGAGGTGCACATGATTATAGGTTGATATTTGTATTAGGGCATGGTAGCTAGGGTTTGTAGAAGAGCTAAATGCGATAAAGTGAAATAGTGTTATTAGAGCACAAGAAAGCTAAGTGAGTGTAAAGGCGGGGTGAGGGTATTTTTATCAACTTTATGGGGTTGCTTATTAATTACTGTAGTTGTTTCTAGTCATTTCTCGCCTTTTTATGCCTGTTAATGTTTCTACGGATAACTTTTCCCAATGTCTAATATTATCTACATAAATTATAATATGGTACACTATAATACACTATTATATGATTTTAAGAGTTTTAGTTTTTGGTTACGTGGTTTTTACCACTTTTATTTCATTTGCGATGTCTTGCTCGTCTAGTATTGTTCTTGTGTCTTTTTTGGTAGCCACGTGTTGTACTTTATAGGGTTTGGTGATTATGATGATTTTCATCTATATTTCTTACTATGCTCATGATTTTAATGTTTTCTTTTACTTTCTCAGATGTGTTCCGGTTTGATTTTGTATAAAGAAGACTCTTTGGAATCCATAAATCTTTCTCTTAAATCAATTTTCATAGTTGTTGGGAAATTTGGACCTCAACCTTGCAATTATATATATTTTATTGTCGATAGGTGGTGATTGATAATGCAAATATTGTACACTCGTAGCAATTTCACTGACATGTCATGGTTTTTTTTCCCATTGACAATCAAGGTTTCTTCACGTTGACACATCAAGGTTTTTTCCTATTGAAACATCAAGGTTTTTTTCCTATTGACACGTCAAGGTTTTTTCCTGCTGACTGATTAAAGATTTTCCGTTAACACATCAAATGAAAAACAATCTTGTAAACCCTAATTCTAGAAGGTTCCAAAAATATTGTTATAAGCGAGTGGGATGTCTATAGACGATAGTGTATTTATGAGAGTCTCATAGCAGTTGTATTGTCTCTTGATCTCTAGTCGTGCTACTCCTGTGAGAAGCTTGCTCTACAAGTATATTGTAATCTTTTAATTTTTGAATAATATATTGGGCGACTTTTGGAGTGTCGGGTTTTTCTCTCGAAAGGGTTTTCCCCATGTAAATCATTGTGTTGTGGTATGTGTTAAGTCTCAAAAGTGCAGTTTTTGGACCTTAAGAGGGTTCCAGGCTCTTAGTACACTCTTGGCTAACGAACAAGGCAAACAAGGTTGCTTACCCCCTACTCTTTAGGCTCTGCTAAACCTAGGTGGGTGTACCTAAGTAATATGGCAGATTTTGAAGGCTATAATTTCAAATCTAAGCAATCTACTCATAGTAGCACATGGGGTTGAAGTAGATGCAATGCTACTTATTACTTCCTATTGAGAATATTTTGATAATCTGGTGTATGAATAAAGTTTGTATGAGATGATCATTCACTACACTATTGGGTGAATGGAGTCGAGAAGTGGGTGATGATTATGGAGACAGGATTTTGTGAGGTGGGTAGATTTACCTTTTCATCTTAACTCAAACAATTGGATAGTTTGAATGCCAGCACTTTGTGCAAATATGAAAGTAGGTCAGTTATTTAGACTCTTCTTAGTGATCCTAGTGATATCCTTATCCTATTGTGAAGTTTTGAAAGGATTTAATTCAGATGTGAAGGGAAACCAATTAAGATGATCTATTTAAAAGGACTTTAATCGAAACAGGAACCTATTAAATCAGAACTCTTAAAAAGAATTTTATTTTTTCTGCACATAGAAACCAATCAGCAAATGTGTATTGAAAAATTAAATGTATATTTGCACACTCAATTTGAATAACATAAACAAACACTTTGGAGATAGCCAAATAACATATAAGCATATAAATCCACACAACGATTGAACACTTGAAAACAAATCAGTATTTATGCATAACCTTCTCCATTGTATTGATCTTCAAATGATATGCAATATAACAAGAGTTTTCGATATGAAATGGATAGGAAATATTTTTCAATCTACCTTCTTACAATGCATATTCTAAATGAAAAATGATGTGATGATGATCCACTTCAATCATCACAAGTTCAACATATATAGCAATATCTTGAAGAGGGTATACCTCTTCATAAATGACTTTTGGGATTTTAACACTACAGTAAAATATTAACATTAAGCTCTAATGAGCCACAAATGAATTTGTGTTATATTATGTAAATATTCTCGACTCAAGTGTGTATCAGCATCATTTACAACATTCCTCGCAACAATCTCCATAATGACCATCCTCTCCAAACGCTCACATGCTTCTTCTAATGTTGGATCTTCATTCTTAGTTGCTTCCAAGGCTCCTTGTAGTATCAGCTGGCACTCTTTCATCCATTCACTTTGACCTTTTAGTTCTCCATTATCTATGAATAATGCAGGTTACCTTCCTTTGAATCATCAATAAACTCCTTGGCATCTGCTTGAAGTTCCTTATAATAGTCCTTATGTTTCCTCACCATGTCCTTAACAGTTGTAATGGCTCCAGTATCAAAAGTGTTTCTCTTTTGTATTTCATGGAGCTTTTCCTGAAGCCTATCATTTATCCTTTTATGTTCTTGAATGGTAGTGTGACTTTTGGAATGAGTTACCCAGAACTTATCCATCCAAATCATCAAATTAGTGTGCTTCTTTTGAAATATTATAGAAAGTGTGTCAAATTTAGCCTTGCTCACTCAAGAGTGTGTACTTATTGATTACTCATTTGTACCTCCTCACTTTTCCCCCTTTATTTAAAACCTTCTCCTTGAGTTATCATTCTAGTGGATCATTTGAATGTGTCCTTGACTGTGTCTCTCGGGAAATCATTTTCTTTGAGCATTCTCTCACTATTTGACTTGTACATATCCCGTTCTTTCATCAACATTTGAATCAGAGCCTTGTTCAATTTGGCTACATTTATGCCAATCTCAATTGTGACCACAGGATCAATTTCTCCTACTTTTAATTTCCACATGACCAAATACCTTCTTAGTATCAATAATCAGAAATTTCTTATGTGGGGGGTATAGAGCCCAGATCATAAGCAAACTTTCATCAAGATTGTATCTTGACCCAGTGTATACCTTTGCTACCCCTTTTGGATTGAGCTTGTGTTTGGCACCATTATTATGTAAAAAACTATCAAAAACAAGAGTAGAGTTTAAGTCCAAACCAGGAAAGATCATCACACCAGACTCCTCTAATAGTTTTCTTCCTTTCTCTAGAGTCATGTTTTTCATTTCATTCTCTACATCCACCTTCAATGTGTTAAGAAACTAGCTTTCATTACTGGGTGTGATGTCTATGACTGATTCCCTTATTTTTTTCCCCTTTTTTTTGTACAAAAATGATTTAAATTCAAGAGACTTAATGAACTGTTCATCCAAGACAAAGGACTTATAAGCCAATTGCCTAGTATATGTATCAGATGGTTCCCCAAATTCTTGTTCTTTGTTTGGAGGTCAATACTCTTCAATTATTAGCTTGGAGATCTTATCAGGTTGGATTTGGGGTTCATTTTATTTAGAAGATTCATCACTACCAGAGGATAACATTTCTACTTCTTGTAACTCCTTCATCTTTTGTTCAATCTCTCTATTGTAATTATCAATTGTCAATTACACCTTCGTTTCTTCCATGGTTTCGACAATATCGTCATGAGAGTATGGTATATGAACATATCCACTTAAATTCTATTTCTTCCTGGCAAAATCAATAAAGCCTTCAAGATCAAATCCTTTCCTTGGTGTAGCCTTATTCATATTGAAATGTGTCAATTTATCCAAGATGAGATCATATCCTTCTTTTGACACTACAGTAAAATCCCCAAAACATAATGTACTAGGCATGAATGACTATTTTTCATATGCACTCAAGTTCATGACATTGGAATAATCCAGGTGCTTGATAGTCTCCAAGTATGCAATTTTGTCTAGCATAGTCTTGGGTAGTAGGAAAGGTGTGTCTTCAAAACCATAAACCCTGATCATAGTGGAATCAAATAAGCAATACCAATCACCCCAATTATGACTTATAGTCAGTGGTCCATTAAAATCCTTAGGCCTTAAATGTCTTTTGATCTCATTAGACAATGCATAATTACAAGGGTGACCATAAAACCTATATAATTTCTTAACAAAGTTCTCCTCAAAATAAACATAATTAGAATTAGAAAATTTGTTGTCCCAAATGGAGGTCCATAATTGTACTGGTAATGTCTGACCCTCCTTATCCAACTGTATGATTCCCAATTCCTCTTGCCACATTCCTAACTCTTGTCCATAATAAAATATCATGTGCATGAGAGGGGAATAATGTTTAAAGTGCATTATGGGAGAACCATTCTTGATAGCTGTCAGTCCTAAGTCAATCCCTCTAGCAATGTGTGATGTATAATCAAAAGGTCTTGCATTGTGAAATTGTATGTCTACAACAATCACCATTGGCCCTACAGACATAAATTCAAGGACAGGTCTATTCCCATTACTTGACCCACTGATAAGTAAGTGTACTTCAAATAGGGATTGAACAAATCAACATGGAAGTGAGATTTGTCACCCTCCTCAAGTGACACTAGGCTTCCATCCTTTCTAGACCTGTGTAATGGTAACCTCCATCCTTTGTAGGTAGTGTCCATCCTTCAATATTCCTTTTATAAATTCTCATGCACTATAGGCTAATCACATGTGTCATCTAGGTCGAAGACTTCACAAAATGCAATTTTGGATACATGTATGAAAGGTTCTCCTTGCGGGTTGCAGATGGCTTTAAAGTCTAGGTTATAATAGCTGGCCAAAAATTTTATGAGGTCTATATTCACAAAGACATTGGGAACAACTAGTTTTCCCAAATTGAAATTCCAAAAGTTGCAAACTGGTTCAAATCTACTTCTTTAAGAATAATGAAACATGAACAATTTGTATCCCCTAATGGATGTCCACACATCACCTACATGTTTGCATTTATCTTCTAATCTCTCTACATCAACCCTCAATTATGTAGACCTTCTAGATTTTGGCCCTGAACCAGGAAATTGATCAATGAGGTCTTGGTTTAGTTTCCTTTCTTTTTTCTTCAATTCCTACCCCGTTTCGATTTTATGCTTCTTATTTTTAGACTGGCTACTCTCACCTTGTTTCTTCTTGTTTTTTGTTTTTGTAGAAATTTTCATCTTACTTCTCTACAAGATGACGGAATTGAATTACAATCTATCAATTGCAGGGATATTTTGTATGCTTACTTGTATGTTTTTGGCACACTGAATCCCATGACCTTCACTCAATCTTTCATCCTTCTTCACTGCAACTTCTTAAAATTATTTTGGTTCAATCGCTTTCAATTAGAAATGTTCATATAAGGTTCGTTCGTGCAGCCATTAATGTCCACCACTAGAAGTGAATGCAACGGTATTTTGAAATTTCAAAATGTCAGAGCAATACAAGAAGATTGCATCAGTGAAACCCTTCTAATCTTAGGCTGATCTATGTGCTTTATTTGGTTCCACCTTTGTTTATACATTAATAATTGATCACCAAGACATAACTGAATGTCCCTTCGATATGAAGTGTCCCTTTAGTTCTCATATTTAGTCGGGAAGACCACTTATTACTTTTACTGATGTTGTACAATTGCCTTCTCTCTTGCTTCTCAACTCTTATTATTTCGAGGAGAACATTATGAATTTTACCCGATATCAAGGTGGTCTAGATCATTAGAAATCCCTTTGATCATCGCTCGGTGTCTTTTCGAAAAATTGTGACCATTCCATGTTACCATCGGGTTGACATGTACCATCACTGAGAGAATAAAATGCCTTCCTAATGTATTTGATCTCCCCAATGTATTTCCTCTACCGCTTCATTCATTGGGATAAGTCGGTGAGACTTACCCTGAAAACTTCTCTCATTGGCATAACCCACATGGTTGGGGAGATTTGAGGAACCCACTTTGATCATACATGTCTCTCTGATACAATGGTTCTTCTATTTTATCAGTGAAAGTGTATATGTTTCTTCCCGATGAGGTTTCCATCGGTGTGATGCACGAGCTCAGTATGATTTGAAAACTTCACTCTGATCACCTTGCTTTTGCCGATAAGTTTTCATCGGTGAAATGTTAGGCATTTTCTTACTAATTATGCACATCTATTATCTTCAAGGCCTTTGATCATTGAAGCTTGATTCACCTCTTCCTGCTATGCGAAAAATATTCAAATGAAGGGCTACGACTTGATGATCGGAAAGACATGCATATGATCTTCCCGATAAGGACCAATTTCTCTCAAAGCTTTTTCTTAACAATGATCAGAAAGATGCTCGCATGTCAAAGGCCATACTAATGAGATCATTAGTTAACATGGGTTGTAAAATGGATCTTTTCACACAAATTTCAACAATTTGTATTGATCATGAAATTAAGGTGTGGTGAATTTTTGTGGTACATGGAAGATAGGTGGGTGAAGGCTAGTGAAAAATGTGAGATTTTTCCAGTTCTAACAGTGGTTCCAATTGGGGATGTATACCCCTTGTGGGTATAGAAAGAATCCAAGTCTTTAGGGGAGCAGACCAAGTGTCTTATTTATATGGTATGGAAATGGAAGTGAATTTAGAAATGGTGGGAAAAGGAAGTAGAGTGGAATCCAATACTATTGTGCATGGAAAAGAATTATTTTAAGAGGTTTCTCAAGAATTGTCCATGCACTGGCAATTCTCGACCTTCTCCTAGATTACTATGTATGGAAGATTAAGAAAAGAAATGTTTTAGGAATTGTCCATGCACTGGTAATTTTTGTTCTTCTCATGTCATGTTTTGGAGGTAGTATGAATCTTCACCACCTTTTCCAACAATGACAAATGTTCCTAACCATAGAGCTTCAAATTTCCCATGCTTCCCTTTGTCTTGACTCCTAACATTCCACATGAGAACCATGTCATTTACTTCAAATTTTTTGTTTTTGGCCACTTTGTCATATAGTTATTTCATTTATAATTGCTTCTTCTTATTGTGTTGTTGAGCTTGATTCCTGGCCTCATCAAGTTCCATTAACTCTTCCATCTTATCCTCCATAGGTTCAGGAACATCTAAATCTTCTTGCAGGATGAACTTACATATTGGTAACAAATTATGTAAAGGGAGCCTAGCTTGAGTCCCATACACAAGTTCAAAAGGTGATTTTCCAATGGCCTTTTTTACAATGATTCTATCTGCCCATAAGGCTACTCTCAACTTGGAATCCCAAGCCCTTTTGTTATTATCCAACATTTTTTTTATGATCTTTAGGATGCTCTTGTTGCTAAATTCAGCCTTCCCATTCTCCTATGGATGATATGGTGAATAATATGAGATTACTATACCATAGGATTGGAAAAATCCCTTGAATTCGTCTGACCTAAAGCGCATCCCATTATCTTTTATAATTCTTGTTGGCACTCCAAATCTGGTGATAATGTTTTCCAATAAATATTTTGTTACAACCTTACTAGTTTCTTGTTTGGTAGGTATAGCTTCCACCCATTTTGTGAAGTATTCTATGGCTACTAATATCCATTTGTGTCCTCCACTAGATTTTTCTATAATCTCTCCTATGAAATCAATCCCCCATTGGTGAAATGGAGCCTCAACTTGCAAAGGTTAAAGGTAATGCCCCTTGATATTTTTACTTCCCAGAAAACTTCTGACATGCTTCACATTTCCTAGTATAATCATAGGCATCATTGAAAACTCTAGGATAGTAGTATCCAACCCTTAACACCTTATGTGCAATAGTTTTCACTGATAAATTCCCTCCACATACTCCTTCATGCATTTCCTTCAAAACATGCCTTGCTTGATTTTCATCTAGGCATAACAATAGAACACTATCCCTGTTTTTCCAATAGAGGTCCCTTTTCATGAATACATACTTTAAAGCTTGCAATTTAAGCATCCTTTTCTTGTTATTATCAAATCCTTCAGGACATTTCATATGTTTAAGATAATACACAATATCAATATACCATGGTGTGTGCTCAATAATAGTAATCATGTTATCTTCGTTACTAAAATTGCACACTTGGGTAGCTTCAATATTTTTTTTAGCCATTAATTTGGCTAATCCTTGTCCTCTAACTAACTTGGTGATTTGGATCTCTATGTCAAACTCCTGAATTCTATTGATCCATCTACATCTCCTTCCAGTGACCTCGGTCAATACAAACACATCTTTGACCCTGATTTTGGGAACATATGCAATTATTTTCGCCCCTACTAGATGGGGTCTAAAGGATTTCACTGCTTTCACTAGAGCATATGCATGTTTTTCTGTAATATCATAATTTAATTCTACTCCTTGGAGAGATTTTATGAAAAATGATATAGGTTGTTCATGTCCCTCATCATTCTTTTATAACATTACTACAACAAGGGTGTGGTATGATGTGAATGAGAATATTTGAAAGGGCTTACTGAAATCAAGGGACTTCAACATTGGGGCTTCCTTGATTTCCCTTTTTATGGCTACAAATGCATCTAGTGCTTCTACAGTCCAATCTATTTTAGTCCCCTTTTTCAGCATCTTCGCAATGGGCTTGACAATTTCAGCAAAGTTTGAGATGAATCTTCTTACAAAGTTTATTTGTCCAAAGAAGGACCGGATGGCCTTAACTATCTTAGGAATAGGAATATTATCTATGGATTCCACTCTTTTGGGGTCTATTTTGACTCCATCCTTGGACACTATATGTCCTAGTAACTTTCCCTCTATTACTACAAAATGACACTTTTTAGGATTCAAGGAAATACCATATTCCAATTCTTTAACAAATATCCTTTCAAGGTGTACAACATGGTCTTTTGCCTTCATTGAACATGCAATTAGGTCATCTTGGTATACGACCATTATTATGTTAATCAGATCAGCAAAGGCAACATCCATGGCTCTTTGGAAAGTTGCACTAGCATTTGTGAGTCCAAACGACATTCTGACATATACATATGTTCCCCATGGTGTGGTGAAGGTTATTTTGTATTGTTCTGATTCTTTAACCTTCACTTGGTTATAACTTGAAAATCTGTCCATCATAGATAACAACTCACATCCCGTGACCCTCTACAACATAGCCTCCATGTTTAGGAGTGGGTAGTTATCCTTAAGAGAGGATACATTCAAGTTTTTGAAGTCTACACAGAGCTTTATGTCTCCATTTTTCTTTCTTACTGGTACTAAATTAGAGACCCAAGATGAATGTCTAATAGGCTTGATGATACCTCCTTCCCTGAGCTTCATAAGTTCTTCATGCATCTTGGGCTATAAAGTTGGGTTTATTGGTCTCTGCTTTTGCCTAAAAGGTTTTGCATTAGGTTTGAGTGGAATTTCATGTTGGAAAAAATATTCCATGTATGCTTTGAGATCATCATAAGACCATACAAATACATGCTTATATTTCCTTAATAATGCAATCAACATCTTTCTAATTGTTGGGCATATCTTTTTCCCAATGTATACCTTTTTTGGTGCCAATTCAGTGCCTAAGTTAATTTCTTCAATGTCTTCCCTTTTTAATGGTGTTTGTTTCATAGGAACTTGATCATTCCCATCAAACACCCTTTCCAATGCCACAAGTCCCTTAGGAATCTTGTTGGTCTTGAGTTGAACAACTTCCTTACCAAATACAGTTTGCTTTCCATCTATTTCTTCCACAAATGCATTAAAATCAATTTCTTAGGCTTTATACTGATCAATGCAATGTAAGAACTTAATCAAATCAGTATCATCATTAAAAACCTGCCAACTATAGATGTTATTCGGGACTACGGGTCTTGTTTTGAGCTCAACTTGTGAAATTCCTGCTAGAGTAACATCATCTTTCTTCAAAGCCACATTTGCCAAGAAATCTGCCATTAAATTATTGGATCTATCCATCCACTCAATAGAGAAAGCATTGAACAACTCAATGGTGTCCCATACAATATTTATGTATTGCTTTAGCCTTTTATTTTTTGTAGAATACTTTGACCTCACTTGTGAAATAACCAATTTAGAATCTCCAAAAATAGTGAATAGTTTAATTTTGTGTTTGGTGGCCATGTTCAATCCTATCAGTAGGGCTTCATACTCTGCTATATTATTTGTGCACTCAAATGTTAACAAGAATAAATAATTTTGTGCCCTCGAGTGAAATAAAGACAACTCTCGCTCCATTACCTTCTTTACTGCATGCTCCATCAAAATACATTCACCACACACCATGCTCATTCTTGGAAATATCTCTAGAAATTGGGTTAGTGTTTAATAATCCAGACTTTGAATGTTCAATTCTAAAGCTTCCTAAGTCTACATCACAGAAGCAATTCATTTGATTGGGGTCAAAAAGTTCAATGACATGTTCAAATATAGGCTCCCTATGTAGCCCGACCTCTTTTCCATTCATAGGGATAGTAGCATAAGACAAGTCCAACCGAACATTCCCTCCTACTGTTGTTGTTCATTGCCTTGATAGCAACATCCCATAGTAAGGAGGAGTATCTACCATGGTAATATTTGTTTTGTATGTTGCTTCTGGGTATGATGCAAGTTTCAGTTCTTCATCCCATATCACTCCTACCATAGGAACTGATCTATTATCCATGGCATAAAATTTTCCATACGTGGTATTTACCCATAGACCCAATTCCTTCATGACAACTAGGGGCATGATGTTGATAGCTGCCCCTAAGTCAATCATGCAATATTTTACCATTTTATTATTGATGACCAATGTGGTATAGAATGGATCTACTTGGGTCAAATTCTTTGTGAGTATCTCTCAAATATACCTCAAGTGCTTTTGTAACCTCCCTTTCTACAATATTTGCTTCTTTCTTCTAATCTTCATATTTCTGAGATGTGTTGGTAATCATTTTAAGGGTTGGGTGATCCCACAATATTGGTTTACAATTTTTGGGCAAATTGGACACTGAACTGATTTTTTTAAATTAAATCTTCACTTTCGGGCTCCTACAACGGCTAAACCATGAGGAATTTGAAGATGATGCAAACTAGTGATTTGTTACGTTTTGTCTATAGATTCTAAATATATTTTTTTCAAAAAATTTGGAATCAGATTGCACTTCTTTTTCCATCTCCTTTGAAAACTATCTTTTTTTTAAAAACAACATTTTTAAGGAGTGACACTCACCGTATACAACACAAGTTTTTAGGTATGAAGGATAAAATTATATTTTTTTCAAATTTAGATTTTTAACAACGATATCTAGCACTCTCATTTGGTTTCATAGTATTTTATTAAATATGTTTTCCTTAATCAAGTTTTGAAGTCAAACCAATTACAATTGAAACATAGGTGGACTATATACAACATAATTTTTTCTGTATGTAATGAAATTCAATTTTATTTTTTATAAATGGATCAAGGACATCAATACCCAGCCCAAAAAAATTTTTTAAAATTTTATTTTGATAATATTTTATTTTTCAGCATGTGCAGAACAAAGAGCTTGCTTTTCAGTAAAAAACCTATGTTTAATAAAACTAAAAAAACACATACATAATAAAACCAAAACATATTAATATTATATTCATTGGATATCTTGTTCTGAGGACTACCATGATCATTTCAAATAAATTTTAAATGAATTCATTTGATCTCCCAAAAGGTAAATCAAAAGTGATTTTTTATTAGCATTTTGATAGGTGTAAAGGAGACTCTATTGTAGGTATGGTTTAAAACTAGCGGGGTTCTATCCAAGGGGGTTTGATCTAAGGTGGTTTGATCAAACCCTCTTCAATTGATATCCTTAAAATGAAACTTTTTAAGGCTTAAATCATTATATTTTCTAAAAATATGTGATTTCAAAAAAATTTTGAATCTCCTAGAAATTGTAAACTAGCTTTGTGGGATCACCAGGCTATATCTCTAATTTCTTCAATTTTCATTAGCTCCATTAGGGGAACCGTCATTTTTGTTTATTCCAATGCTTGGGCCATGTCAAATGAAGGGGTAGTGATTCCTTCTTCTCCCTTTTTAGTTTTGGTAACCTTCTTCACTTCATGTTGAGTTTTGTCATCTCTTTGTGTTTTTTTCTGGGTCAACATCAATAGTCCCTTTTTGAATGTTCTTCTGTGGTTTCTTTTCTTCATCCATCTTTTGTTTATATGGGACATTCTCCTTGTTGTTATGATCCTTAATGAACATACTCCTTGATGTCCCTTGATCTTCATTTGTGGGCTTGTTTCTTAAATTGTATTTTCTCCCTTTTGCTTCAATCACTACTTTTGTTGTGATGGCCTTCTTCTATTCCTCTGTTGGTGTTCTAAGTTGGAACTGGGGTGTTGTATTGTATGCATATGCTGCCTCGTATGAGTTATCTTTTGATTCATAGAATACCTCTTGTTCCAAATTCACATTGTACTTCTAACTATCAACATTATATTCATACCCTTCTTCAGAGGAAGAGTATTCTTCCTTATTTTGATAAGACCTCCAACCAAGCATATTTATAGTATGGTCATCCCTATCTTCCTCTTGTGGCCATTCATCTTGACAAGCCCGAGCCACTGCACAATATTCAAAATCATGAGTTATGTGACAAGGTGAACACCATGGTGTAGTGTCAAGTGCATGAGCTCCATGTTTTTTCAATGGGTCAGGAGTCTCCTTCCAATTTGGTCTTGTTACTGGCTTTCCATCTTTCCAATTAGTGTTATAGGGCATGTCATGTAATCTTGGTCTTTCATTTCTGTATGAATTCTCCTATCTATTTTGGGGATTGTTAGAGTTTTGGGGAACTCTAAGGCTGTCCCTTTTTCCAGTCATCCCTGCAACCTTTCTATTATTCTCAATAGTCAATGTTGTTTTTTGTGCTTCAGTTAAACTTCTAGGCCATTTTTTCCTGAGGTCATACCATGTCTTAGGATCAAAGGCCTTTAGATAAATACTTAAGGCTACTAGATCAATGATTTTAGACCCATGTGGTATTTTATTATACAATTTGGAGAATCTCTAGTTGAAATCATAAACCGACTCATTTTGGTGTTTTTGAATACTTATCAATTCATGCAGAGAAAATTCAGGAGACACTCATTTCCATGTTGTTCTAGAAATTGATTCTGGAATTTTACTATGGAGTCAATTGACGCATTAGGTAAACTATTGAACCAATCCCTCGCTTCCTTAGTTAGAGACATCATAAATATTCTCATATTTACATCTTCATATTCCATACCTATATCTTGTACAAAGGCATTAAAATTTCTAATATGTTCTTCAACGATTATCACATTATTCCCAGTGAATTTGGGGATTGTATTTCTCCAATCATTGTCAATTGGGTATGGGTATAATTGGTATCTTGTCAGATCAAACTGTCTACTTATGTCTTGTGGATGCAGATTTAGAGGTGGTGGATTGGGATAGTATTGGTATCCATATTGAGGTTGATGGTAGACATTGTGTTGTTGTTGAGGGTATACATTTTGATGGGGCACATGTTTTTGATGTTGTGGAGCATACTGTTGACCCGGTGGTGGGTAGTACTGGGGAATATAGCCAACATTTTGAGGCTAAGGTCTTGGTGGTGGTATATTGTGTTGGGTGTGCTGCCTTGGGTTACCACCTGCATTATGGAATACCTTTGAGATGCCTAGGGCACCTGTATTTTGAAATGACCCATGTGGATTGACATTACAACCTTGCTTATGTGGAGGGATGTATTTTGGTGGCCTTGGTGCCTAGATGTTTAATTGTGCCATTTTTTGATCTATCTCTTGGCTTTCTTGTATCAACTATTATTTCCTTCTATGTTGTCTTTTCCATTCCAAATGTGTTTCAATTTCTTGGTTAGTCATACTATCAAAATCAATGACAATATGATCAATGAGCCCCTCCTGGTTTTCTTCTCCTTGTTGTGATGAGAATCCCCTATCATATTCCTCTTGTCTTAGATTTCTTTCTTCCTTAGCCTGGGCATATAACTCCTTTTCCTTTTGGGGATCCAATTGGAATTGAGGATGTTGTCACTTATATTATTTCTCTGAGGTGGTATTGAGGGATTTCCACCATCAATATGAAAAGGAGAGTTAAAAGTTGTGAAGGGTTGCTTTGATGTGTTCCCATTATATTTTGGTTGTTTAGATATTGTTTCAACCTTATTTGTGTTATCCTTTACATGAGGAGATCCATGCTTATCTATCCACCTAAAATTGCTCTTCTTGGGACTCTCCTAATGCAAAGATATTCTTCCATTCATATTGGGTGATATAAAATATCTTTGGTGTCTATTGTCTATCCTCTCTAATTTGATGTTTACTTTATCAGTAATAAAAGTCCTTTAGGGTCACCACCTACTTTTCATAGGTAGGAAAATGATTGTGTTCTTTCCCAGCAGAGTCTTCACCCTTTTATGATGTTTTGGAATGACTCTATGATGGAAGGATTAGGTTCAAAATTGGATTGATCCCCAATAGAGTCGCCAATATGTTAGGTCTCAAAAGTGAAATTTTTGGACCTTAAGAGGGTGCCAGGATCTTAGTACACTCTTGGCTAATGGACGAGGCAAACAAGGTCGCTTACCTCCTACTCTTTAGGCTCTGCTAAACCTAGGTGGGTGTACCTAAGTAATATGGCAGATTTTGAAAGCTATAATTTCTAATCTAAGCAATCTACTCACAATGGCACATGGGGGTGAAGTAGATGCAATGCTAATTATTGCTTCTTATTGAGAATATTTTGATAATCTAGTGTATGAATAAAGTTTGTATGAGATGACCAGTGCCTACACTATTGGGTGAATGGAGTCAAGAATTAGGTGATGATTATGTAGATAGGATTTATTGAGGTGGGTAGATTTACCTTTTTAGCTTAGCTCAAACAGTTGGACACTTTGAATGTCTGCACTTTGTGTAAATGTGCAAGTAGGTCAGTTATTTAGACTCTTCTTAGTGATCCTAGTGATATTCTTATCCTATTGTGAAGTTTTGAAAGGATTTAATTCAGATGTGAAGGGAAACCAATTAAGATGATCTATTTAAAAGGACTTTAATCTAGACAGGAACCTATTAAATCAGAACTCTTAAAAATAATTTTAATTCTTCTGCACACAAAAACCAATAAGCAACGCCACACAACTACAACAAATGTGTATTGGCAAATTAAATTTATATCTACAAACTCAATTTGAATAACATAAACAACCACTTTGGAGACAACCAAATAACATATGAGTATATAAATCCACACAACAGTTGAACACTTGAAAGAAAATCAGTAATTATGTGTAATGTAACACCTCGCCACGCAACCCTAGAGGAAGTTGCAAACAACTACTTAAACAGGCTAATTTTTTTTTTGTTTAAGTATAATTAATATACAAGTTCGCTTCCCAATGCAAACATCCCCTAAGGTTATAAGACTGAGAAAACATAACAACCCACAACAACAACATGAATATAAACCATGTCATTTAATTACTAAATAAATTAAACACATGCATTCCAAAAGATAATTACATCCAAACATAATAGATAACTTTCCAACTCATTTATCCATAATTAAATATTACAATTACAACTCTCATTCCCCAAATGAGGCAAGTCCAATAAATAAGATTACAGTTACAAGATCCACCTCGATAACAAGAGGGGTAAATAATACAAGATCAACTGAAAGGAAATAGGCAAGAACTGAAACTGAATTCCATGAGCTCTCCAACACTGGAAGTCTCGTCCACAAGAACATGAAGATAGAACCCAACGGATTAAGGTGCACACCACCCAACCAAGTGGAACCCAAAGGCCCACCCCCCGTGCTAGGAGATAGTAACAAGGAATCCTAGCCAAGACCATCTACCTCTAGACATAGGTTAAATCACCATTGAACCAAACTGACACATCCAATCACATGTACCACACAAGCACATCACACATACAACCCAAGTACCACATACGTACAACATAAGTACAACTGAAGAGCATCACAAGTACCACACAAGAATAACTCTACAAGGTCACATTGCTTCCAGAAATAAAGCAGAACAAGTATGTTAAGAGAACCATACACATAATAATCGAATACCAACTATGGTCACATCAGGTATGTTACGGAAACCATACCCACAATAAACAAGTACCAACTGTTGTCCTAGACAAAGTGTCATCACACAGCTCGTCCTGGGTTATCCTCTGGGATCCTTCCTAGGCTCCGGCCCCCACAAGAAAAGGTTATCCTGGTGACCTTTACCGAATCTCGGCCCCTATACTCACTCATGCGAAAACAAATATCTTTCGTATAGACAAGATAGATGACCTTGCCATTCTAGGCCTTCCCACCCATCCCAAGCCTAACCGAGCACTTAGGTCCATGAGTGAGGCATTAATATCTTGATTAGTGAGAAGTTAGTCCTAAGCTTCTAAGTATTGTTTTAGTTATCACTTGATTAAATAACTTACAACGAGTTATCCTTGACACCACTTCGGGTGTCGGCCCCCATTACAAGCCACTCTTCTACTGGACAACACACACACACACCATCCAAACATCTATGGAACCAAGGTGCAACAAACAAGATAACACGTCCACTCCTTTCTCAGGAGTCGACAAAGATGAACCCATCTCCAAACACTGGAGGAAACATCAATAACAAGACCGCTCCCGACAAGGAGGCACATATTACAAAATCCACTCCTTTCTCAGGAGCAACAAAGATAAAACCATCTCCAAACACTAGAGGTAACAATAATAACAAAAACGGCTCCTGACAGCTTCTGACAAGGAGGCACACATCACAAAATTCACTCCTTTCTTAGGAGGCACAAAACATTCCCGTTCGTGGAGACCGGGTTAAACACTGACCATACACCATGCACTACCCAAGGGGATTAACAACCAGGTAGACATCACAAGACGACAACTCCCAACCACTAGGGTCTTCTGGAAGACTTACAGATTAAATACACTTAATCCAATTCCCCAAAAACATAACATAGAGGAAACAATCACAAAGGCAAGTTGCAAGGAATTAAACTAATTTTGGATTCACTAAATCCATTTCCTCATTACATTCAGTAATCTATTGCATTCAGTAACTGATTTGAAATACGTTTTCTTTTTTTTTGACAAGGGAGAAATTAAAATTCAATATTTAATTCCCTACACGCATTAAATAATAATAAGATATCCAATTATTTCTACAATTCCAAATACATTGAAAATGAATATTGTTCATCATCTCCATATAATCATTTTTAAAATAATTAATTTTGTCTTAAAACAAACTACTTTTCCATATACTATTAAAAAAACTAAAAATTAAAACAATGCTCTAATTAAAATTACCTTGCTCCCATTTCTTCAATTTAACTTAAATCATGTCCTCAACTATATCATAATTTTAATACATATATAATATGTATATATCTATTTTAATTAACCCACATTAATAAATATAATATTATTATTTTATATAATATACTATTAAATATCAATACATATTATATTAATTATAATACATATTAATATATTAATAATATTAAAATATTAATAATTTAATATACTTTAACTTATTTTCTTTTGAAATACAGCTTCATTCGTGCCTTGAACTGCGCGCCATACTAAAGTTGTGGGGCGGCTGTCTCGGGCCACGCGCCCATGTTTTAGGGTTAGGGCGGCCGCATGTTTCTCCTTTGGCTGAGCAGATGAGTTTACCAGGGGCGGCGTTGTGTTTTAGCCACCAGCGGCGCTTGGTTTAGGGCGACGGCTATTAGCACAGTCGAACCCCCATAAGGGGGTCGATTGTGTTTAAACACAGTCACACCCTATTAAGGGGCGCGACTGTGTTTAAACACAACCGTCCCTTCAAGGGCGGCGGTAGTAGCTTAGGGCGGCCGCGTAGGGCGTGGCTCCCCATAGCGCCTCCCATGGGGGTGGCTGTGGGTCAAGCCCCCCACAAGAAAATTTCGAAAAAAAAAATAATTCTTTTTTATACAAACCCCTGCGGATTTTGAAATCCGCGCTATGACAGGGGGGTATTTTTAAATTTTAAGAAGCGTAATCCCTCAAAAATGAAATATAAAAACACGTATATATACTTATGAGTATATACATGTATAAATTTTTATCCAAATATATTAAAATTATAAGTTCAGTTGAGCAAATCATTCAAAAATGAACCTTACAATTAGGAATACAATTTGTTTTGAAGAACAACATTTGCAAACAGAGGTTTTCAAAGTTTTTGAAACCAGATTTAACATGTGTTTGTTTTGCAAATCAAACAAAGTTTAAACATATAATTTTCATACAACAATCAAATTGTGAATTCCTTCAAAATGAAACAAATTTACCAAGTAGAAAACCTGGTTTCAGAAGCTTGAGAGATTGGCAACATGGTGCAAAGCCTTCTCCTCAAATCCAAACTCCTTCATAGAAACCCAACTGAGTTTTACCAGAAACCCCCAAATTCCAAAACCCACAACCAACAAACAAGATCATCTTCCCTTCTCCATTTTTCAATATTTTCATCCTCTCCCAATTTTAATCCCCAAAATCCAAATAATAGCAAAAAAGAAAAATATCTCCCCAACCCCAAAGTCAAACTTTTGAAAATATCTCAATTATCTCTATTTTTTTTTAATTTTCACATTTTCTAATTTTCAAAAATGAAATTTAAACCTTTTTCAAATTTTCCAACATAATTCTAATTCCAGAATATCTATATTTCCAAAATGCATAATTAACTTCATTTCAACATAAGTAATTTAATTAATTAATAAAATAAATCTAATCCAAGATTTAATTATTTTATTAATTACATTAAATTAATCCATAAATAAATAACATTTTTCACAATATAACTAGATTAATTAAATCAAGAACTTAACTACATAAGCCATTCATTTAACTTTTCTAACTTGCAATTTAATAAGATCCAGGCAAATAAGACAATATTAAAACCATTGAACCAGACTAAAACCGACGACACACACAAGACTAGGGTGATGGCTTGACACGAGAAACCTAGCTACTATCTCCCAATCGAATACTGTTGGGTATTGGACACGTTCTCACCTATGAAACTAGGTGGAGTCGATGTCCTGTACCTGTCAACCTGCAAATACAGAGTATATCCACATGCATATATATGTTAAAATTAAAACACACCGTGAAGAGGAAATCACGAAATCGCAGGGCGCTCGCAAGCGAGTGGTGCGATTCGTCCCCTTCACCAATACAGTATCTCTGACTAGCGAATTTAACATGATTAATATAATCAAAAGCATAAACATCATTAATCCAATTATCTACTATGCTAATCCAAAGCATGACATAATGATAACATCAGAAAATTACACCATCACACCAAAATATAACATTTACAACACTTACAGATAGCGATCAACTAACCACTGAGTTCCAAGGCAAAGCACTTAACAGAAAATAAGGCCTAACCAAACAGAACACTATTCCCAAAAGAGCAAAACAGAGGGGTCTTACATGTAACCTTCTCCATTGTATTGATCTTCAAATGATATGAATTATAACAAGAGTTTCTGATATGAAATGGATGGGCAAGATTTTGCAATCTATCTTCTTATTATGCCTATTCTAAATGAAAAATGATGTCACGATGATCTGCTTCAATCATCACAAGTTCAACATATATAGCAATATCTTGAAGAGGGTATACCTCTTCATGAATGTCTTTTGGGATTTTAACAATACATTAAAATATTAACATTAAGCTCTAATGAGCCACAAATAAACTTGTGTTATATGATCTAAATATTCCTGACTCAAGTGTGTATTAGCATCCTCTGCAACATTCCTCGCAGCAATCTCCATAATGACCATCCTCTCCAAACACTCACAGGCTTCTTCTAATGTTGGATCTTCATTCTTAGCTACTTCCAAGGCTCCCTGTAGTATCATATGGCACTCTTTCTTCCATTCACTTTGACCTTTTAGTTCTCCATTATCTCTGAATAATCCAGGCACACCTTCCTTTGAATCATCAATAAACTCCTTCGCATGTACTTGAAGTTCCTTATAATAGTCATTGTGTTTCCTCACAATGTCCTCAATAGCTATAATGGCTCTAGTATCGGAAGTGTTTCTCTTTTCTATTTCTTGGAGCTTTTCTTGAAGCCTATCATTTATCCTTTTATTTTCTTGAATGACAGTGTGACTTTTGGAATGAGTTACCTAGAACTTATCAATCCAAATCATCATATTAGTGTGCCTCTTCTGAAATATTGTAGAAAGTGAGTCAAATATAGCCTTGCTCACTTGAATGTGTACTTGTTGATTACTCATTTGTACCTCCTCACTTTTTCCCTTTGATTGGGAACCTTTTCCTTGAGTTATCATTCTAGTGGATCCTTTGAAAGTGTCCTTAACTCTGTCTCTCAAGAAATCATTTTCTTTGAGCATTCTCTTGTTGTTCAACTTGTACATATCTTGTTCTTTGATCAACATTTGAATCTAAGCCTTGTTCAATTTGGCTACATTTATGCCAATGTCAGTTGTGACTATAGGATTAGTTTCTCCTACTTTTAATTTCATCACATAACCAAATGCCTTCTTAGTATCAATAATCACATATTTCTTATGTGGGAGGTACAGAGCCCAAATCATAAGAGAAATTTCATCAGGATTGTATCTTGACCCAGTGTATACCTTTGTTACCCCTTCTAGACTGAGCTTATGTTTGGCACAATTATCATGTAAAAAACTATCAAAAACAAGAGTAGAGTTTAAGTCCAAACAAGGAAATATCATCACACCAAACTCCTCTAATATTTTTATTCCTTTCTCTGGAGTCATGTTTTTTATTTCATTCTCTACATCCACCTTCAATGTGTTAAGCAACTAGCTTTCATTACTAGGTGTGATGTCTATGACCAATTCCCTTTTTTTTCCCCTTTTGTTTGTACAAAAATGATTTAAATTCAGGAGACTTAATGAACTGGTCATCTAAGACAAAGAACTTATAAGCCAATTGCCTAGTATTTGTATCAAATGGTTCCCCAACTTCTTGTTCTCTATTTGGAGGTCAATACTCTTCAATTCTTAGCTTGGGGATCTTATCAAGTTGGCTTTTGGGTTCATTTTCTTCAGAAGATTCCTCACTACTAGAGGATAACATTTCTGCTTCTTGCAACTGCTTCATCTTCTGTTTAATCTCTCTATTATTATTATCAATTGCCAATTCGACCTTTGTTTCTTCCATGTTTCTGATAATATCATCATGAGAGTATGGTATATGAACATATCCACTTAAATTTTGTTTCTTCCTGGAAAAATCAATTAATCCTTTAGGATCAAATCCTTTCCTTGGTGCAACCCTCTTCATATTGAAATGCGTCAATTTATCCAAGATGAGATTGTATCCTTCTTTTGACACTACAGTAAAATCCCCAAAACATAATGTACTAGGCATGAATGACTATTTTTCATATGCACTCAATTTCATGACATTGGAATAATCTAATTGCCTGACAATATCCAAGTATGTAATTTTGTCTGGCACAGTCTTGGGTAGTAGGAAAGGTGTGTCTTCAAAACCATAAACCCTGATCATAGTGGAATCAACAAAATAGTACCAATCACCCCAATTATGACTTATAGTCAGTTGTCCATTAAAATCCTTAGGCCTTAAAAATATTTTGATCTCATTAGATAATGCATAATTACAAGGGTGACCATAAAACCTATACAATGTCTTAACAAAGTGCTCCTCAAAATAAACATAATTAGAATTCAAAAAATTGTTGTCCCAAATGGAGGTCCTGTTACCAATTTTCACTACAGCTCAATTGGAGGAGCTGATTTAATTTTTGTTTGATCTTAAAGTGGAAATTCAGTTAGTTTCTACATTGTTTAAAATTGTTGATTGCACCTGATTTAGGAAGTTTAAGTTATGTAAGTGCTTTCAATAAATAGAGTTTAAGAGCCATTGCTTAATGCTTGCAACACAAATGAAGTACAAAACTGAATATACAAATGATTAAGCATTCATTGCTTTCATTTTATTTCATGACATTGTTACATTACATATTTCATTTGACTGCAAGAATACAAATGATTATACAAATTTGCATTTTGATGCATTTTCTTTCAGAATGGAAATGAAAGAGAAATGAAAGAATCCACACAAGCCATGGAGATAGCCAAAAAAATATGCATTGCAAGAAATGAATTCTTCAACTGAAGGTGTTAAAGAAAGAAGGAAGCAAGTAAAATAAGACATATCCATCATTGCATGTTTGATCTTCAGTTTATGTTCTTGTAAGCTTGCTCTATCCTACTTCCGATTCCAAGTGTAGCTGCAAAAAATTGAGAAAGTCCTGTTAGAGCTCCGGATATGAGTTATACTACATTCTCTACCAGCATAAATAAAACTCATTCCTTGAAATGCATAGATTCAGCTAAGAATAAAGGAATACAATGAGAGCCTGAGAATAAAATACCTTATCATGGAACCATTTGAATTTTGTTTATTTTTCTAACATTGTTTGTTTCTTGTGCAAGTATAGGAAAAGTCACAAAGCTGATTATTTTATGAAGATAAAGCATGTGGAGTAAAACGAGCTCCCACAAGGGTAGAGCTTGGCATGCTGCCCCTTAAACTTACAAGTGGGCCAAGTAAGAAATACATTATCAAGCTCATCTAAGCCATACAGGATGAAGTAAAACAGATTTTTAGTCATCAAGCAATCAAGTTCATTATGCATTCATAATAGTCAGATTGAAGCAATGAAATGAAAATTACAAATGGATAATAAACTTAACAAACTTGTTTCAGCTGAAATCCATCATTTGCATTTTGGGAGTTTGAGCTATTGTTGTCACATTAATTGCTTTTGCTACCTTGGGTTTTGTTCAGATTGGTTTTTGATGTTTCATATTTTTTTGTTCTGGAGCAGCAAGTGTTTCGTGTCATGATGGTGATAGTGAATAGGCATACATAATGCCTTATCAATGGAGCATTGTTAAATAATGGAATCATATGAAGTGTTTGAGTTGGGAATGCATGACTATGAAGCATTCAAGTAAATGTAATGGGTGGAAATAAGCATAAAAGTAATCATACAAGCAGAGTGGTGAGTGAAGAAAAATGGTGGTGTGTATGAGAACATGATCATTTTTGGAACATATTGCAGATGTCATGTGAGTAGCAGAAATGGTATGAGAGTAAGTATTTTATTATATTATGACATTGAGAAAACTAAAAGAGCCTTCAATATTCATAACAAATCTTTCAATACATGAACAACCATAAGGGGTTCAAAAAAATAGTCATAATTTGCAAGTGTAATTCTGCTGCAGGTTAACAGAGAATTTTTTCTTGCATTCTAGAAATTCCCACATGAGGGCTTGAAATAAAATACAACAACAAGTGAATTTATTTCAGAAATACATAAGTTTTCTTTTATTTCCATGCTTACCCATATAGGGGTTTTAATTCAAAATGCGGATTTATTCAAATTACCAAATACCCATATAGGGGTTTTGACTCAAAGTACAGATTTCTCACTATTTCCAACTTACCCGTGTAAGGGTTATTTTTAGAAAATGCAAATACATGCAATTCCATGGTAGGTCGAGCTAGTACATGAAGACACAAGAGAGGTTACAACAAAATGCAGATTGCTATCAAAATACCCATAATGAACATAGAGAGGTTGCAGCCTAGAAGAAGAATTTTACTTATAAGCATTTATCAACTCTCAGAAAAATTGAAAACCCCTTTCGAGTTTGTTGTCTAAGTCTCAAGATCTGAAAACAAGGAATATAAAATACAGAGAGTTTTCTTTATGAAGTTTATTATAAAGAATATACATGGCGTGACCTGTGATGGAGAGAAGAATACAGAAATTTCCAGCCTGTTTTTCCCATACAATGTCTTCATTATTTCTATCATTAATGGATTTTGTTTGATGAAGCTTTACTCAAAATGGAAGCTTGAATAGCAACCAAGGAGGAGAAAAAATAAGGCACAAGAGAATGGACACAAAATTAGAATAATGACATGCTTGATCAGAGCTTTAATAGCCTTTTTGTTGCTTACAAAATACAAGAAAAGCCATAATACTGTCAGAAGTCAACTTACCATTGTCACAAAAGAGGAGTCAACCAAGCTAGGTGAAGAAATAGGCCAAGTTACAAGATTTTCCTGCAGAAAACCTAACTCCATGGTGGCGGCGCACCTTCCCCTAGCAAAGCAAAGCTTTCAAGTTACAATTGCAAAGAGAAATGAGAGATTAGGGTTTGATTTGAGTTTTGTTCACTTATGCCCTAATTCGAATGTGGGCACATCACATTTGGGTTAACATTTTAAATTAATGCCTTAAGTTTTATCACCATGATCTCATATGTCCTAGGTCGAGCTTTTCAAGTTTCATTTGATATTATTTATCTAAGTCTTTAGGCATGTTTGATAAAATATTTCATGGTCTTTAGACTTTAGGTATTTGTGTAAGGTAGATCTTATGCCTTAGTAAAAATAGCAAGTGGTTAGGTGCCTTTAAGTGTTTTTTAATTGATTTTGATAATCAATTCAAATTTAAATATTGACCAATATATACTTTAGGCATCTGATTTTTCAATTGATTTTAAAAGAAATCATTTAAATATTCATTAATGGAGATGGCCTTTATATTTTTATGATTTTTTCTAAGAAAAATCAAATTGTAATTGGATAAATAAGGTTGTAATAGTTTTACAAAGATTGCTTTTTTAAATCTTTATTGCAAAATTAAGTCAAATCGGAAAGATTAAAACTACATGTGTGTAAAGCAGAAGATAAAACAATGGTTTATAAATTGTTTTATTCTCTTGCTATTTTTAGTAGTTTGTAAGGAAAATTAAGTTTGACTTTTCCTTTGGTCGGATTTGAGTTGCATGGAGAGAAGATGAAGAGTTTTATTTGCTTTTAAAGCATATTTCACCTATTTTTAGAAGCCTTATGGCATGTGCATGCAAAAAGTGTGAGTTTTCCACTTTCATGCCATATTTTGGAGCAGTTTTAGATGCTTTTCCTTGAGCTTTCTTCTTGAGCTCGGATTAGGGTTTTAGTGATATATATTGAAGAAAAACTTAGAGTTTTTCTAAGTCCAGATTATTGTTTCTTCCTCTCATGCTGAAACAAAGAGTTTTGTAAGCAAAATTTGTACTCATACTTTGGTACTCCTTCAGTTAATAAAAATAGCATTCCTATTTCTCAATTTTTGTGTCAATTGTAGTTTTAGTGTGATGTCATATTGTGATTTATGTTTATAGAATCCTTGTTATGTCCTAGAATTATAATTCTTGATGCATAAAGTTCATAAAATATAGGTTGCATGTTGTATTTAAATCTGAATCTTCATGCAAATCATTGATGTGTTAAGTGTTCATGAGAGATTGTGAAATATTGTTGTTTTCGGAGAGTTGTTTGTGGGTAGAAAATAGAGTCATCATTTAGTCACTATTAAGTTCTTAAGTCATAAGTTTAATTCAAGTTCATCCTTCTAACTCTTTTCCACACAAATAATCATTTAGGATACATTTATCATTCGAAGAACTAGCTCACTCTGGAGATTCCTTCTTCGTTCAGATCACCCACATCTGAAGAAGGTTTCCATGTGTCAACAAATAGCTAGATTTCTACAAATTTAACAAAGGGTGCATATTTGATTGATAACAGGTCCATAATTGTACCGGTAATGTTTGACCCTCCTTATCCAACTGTGTGATTCCCAATTCCTCTGGCCACATTCCTAACTCTTTTCCATAGTACAATATCATGTGCATGAGAGGGGAATAATGTTTAAAGTACATTATGGGAAAACCATTCTTGATAGTTGTTAGCCCTAAGTGAATCCCTTTGGCAATGCATGACACATAATCAAAAGGTCTTGCATTGTGACATTGGACCTACAGATATAAATTCAGGGACCTCTATTCCCATTACTTCATCCACTGAGAAGTAAGTGTACTTCAGATAGGGCTTGAACAAATCAACATGGAAGGGAGGTTTTTCACCCTTCTCAACTGACACTAGGCTTCCATCCTTTCTCGGCTTGTGTAATGGTAACCTCCATCCTTTGTAGGTAGTGTCCATCCTCCAACATTCCTTTTGTAAATACTCATGCACTATAGGTTGATCACATGTGTCACCTAGGCCAAATACTTCACAAAGTGCAATTTTGGATACATGTACGAAAGGTTCTCCTTGTAGGTTGCAAATGGCTTTAAGGTCCAGGTTATAATAGCTGGCCAAAAGTTTTATGAGGTCTATATTCAAAAAGATGTTGGGAACAACCAGTTTTCCCAAATTGAAATTCCAAGGGTTGCAAACTGGTTCAAATCTACTTATTCAAGAATAATGAAACATGAACAATTTGTATCCCCTAATGGGTGTCCACACATCACCTACATGTTTTCATTTATTTTATAATCTCTCTATATCAACCCTTAATTATGTAGACCTTCTAGCTTTTGGCTCTGAACCAGGCAATTGATCAATGAGGTCTTGGTTTAGTTTCCTTTCATTTGTCTTTGATTCCTACCCTGTTTCAGTTTTCTGCTTCTTATTTTTAGACTGACTACTCTCACCTTGTTTCTTCTTGTTTTTTGTTTCTGTAGAACTTTCCATCTTACTTCTCTACAAGATGATGAAATTGACTTACAATCTATCAATTGCAAGGATATTTTGTATGCTTACTTGTATGTTTTTGGCGCACTAAATCATGTGACCTTTGCTCAATCTTTCATCCTTCTTTGTTGCAAATTCTGAAGAAAAAAAATTGGTTCAATCACTTTTCAATCAGAAATATTCATATAAGGCTCATTCATGTAGCCATTAATGTCTGCCACTAGAAATGAATACAATGGTCTGTTCAAATTTCAAAATTTGAAAGCGATACAAGAAGATTGCATTGGTGAAACCCTTCTAATCTCAGGTCGATCTATGTGCTTTATTTGGTGCCACCTTTGTTTATACATTCATAATTGATCGCCAAGACATAATTGAATGTCCCTTTGATATGAAGTGTCCTTTTAGTTCTCATATTTAGTTGGGAAGACCACTTAATACTTTTACTGATGTTGTACAACTACCTTCTTTCTTACTTCTCAACTCTTATTATTTTGGGGAGAACATTATGAAGTTTACCCAATATCAAGGTGGTCTAGATCATTAGAAATCTCTTTGATTATCACCTGATGTCTTTCTGATAAATTGTGACCATTCCATGTTACCATCGAGTTGACATGTACCATCGTTGAGAGAATAAAATGCCTTCCTGATGTATTTGGTCTCCCTAATGTATTTCCTCTACCGCTTCATTCATTGGGATAATTCAGTGAGACTTACCTCAAAAACTTCTCTCATTGGCATAACCCATATGGTCGAGGAGATCAAAAGGACCCACTCTAATCATACATGTCTCTTTGATACAATGGTTCTTTTGTTTTATTGGTGAAAGTGTATATGTTTCTTCCCAATGAGGTTTCCATCGGTGTGACACACGAGCTCAGTATGATTTGAAAACTTCGCTTCGATCACCTTGCTTTTGTCGATAAGTTTTCATCAGTGAAACTTTATGCATTGTCTTACTGATTATTCACATATGTTATCTTTGAGGCCTTTGATCGTTGTAGCTTGATTAAAATCTTCCCGATATGTGAAAAGTATTCAAATGAAGGGCTACGACTTGTTGATCGAAAATAAATGCATATGATCTTCCCGATAAGGACCAATTGCTCTCAAAGCTTTTGCTTAACAATGATAAAAAAGATGCTTACATTTCAAAGGCCATACTAATGGGATCATTAGTTAACATGGGTTGTAAAATGGATCTTGTCACACAAATTTCAATAATTTGTACTGATCATGAAATTAAGGTGTGACAAATTTTTGTGGTACATGAAAGATAGGTGGGTGAAGCCTAGTGAAAAATGTGAGATTTTTCCAGTTCTAATAGTATGCATGATATTTGTGTTTATTTTTGTTTAAGTTATTGTAACTGTTAAAGATCTGTAATATTTTCCATTTTTCTCCTCTCAAGATTAGTGTAGGAAGTTGTTTCGCTACCTTAACTTCCTTACAATAGTGCCTACTTCTTCCTTAATGCCCTTCATCTTTGTGAAAATTTGAGGGAATAGGTCTGCATATTCAATAACTGATAACACAACTAGTTATTCCCAATAGTCTCCTATTTTGGTCATTTTTAGACTATTCATAAACTCTTTCGGATGACTTCGAACCATGAAGACTTGATGAAATCCATACTCTCTAGGATGTTAACTATGGTTCATTTTGCATCCATGCCTCTAAGGCTTCATTATTATCCGTACTAAAATCATCAATATTTAATTCTAGTTATGCTTCATTATTTGGATTTTCTTCTTCCTCTTCCCCATCTGGAAATTTGGAGATAGTGTAGAGATTTTTGGTGTCTTCCCCTTCATTGTCCTATGCCACTTCTATATAGGATCTATCATCTGGTTCTCCTATTGGAATACACACAACTCTAATAGCATTTGTAAATTAAGTCTCCTCTTTTTGGGAGCCGTATACCATTGACATTAACAAACCATCTCAATCCAAGTAATGCCCAAAAGGTGTTAAATGGATCCTTCATTTCAACCACTTCAAAATCAACCAATTATTTTATCCCTTTAACATTCATTTCAACATTCTTCCAAGTTCCCAAAGTCTTCATTTTAGAACCATCATCAGGACTTATTTTCATTGATGTTTTTACAAGCTTAGGTCTCCCTGATTTCTCCCATGTGGTGGATGGAATGATATTCAGATCAGCACCCAAATCTATCATGACATATTTGACTTTGTGATTATTCAAATATATATTTATCAACAATGGACCATTCTTGCAATTCTAGTCCTTTGATAATTGATTGACCTACTTCTGTTTATTCCAGTATTTTTCCCATTGCTTTAGTTTAACCACTAAATCCTTTTTTCTAGCTAGGGACGCAAGGTCTTTTAACATTTTAACTTCTTGCTTCATAAAGCAACCTACTTCATGTTCTTGTTGTATTATGTTTTGGTTGGCATGCTTTACCACCTTGTCATGTTATTTTATATTAGGCTAGAAGTTTTTTGATTCCTCATCATCTTCTTATTCTTCCAGACTATAATATTCTTCATATGTTTCTTTTACCATTGGTTTCTTTTTATTTTTACTGGTATTAGTACCTTCTTTGGTGACAATATTCCCTTTATTTTTCCCTCTAGTTTTCTTCTTCTTCTTCTTGTCCACAACTAGTTCTTCTCTAAAGTGTTATTTTGTAGAAGTGTCTAAATTCCACACCTCCATTCAATGACAACCTCTAACCCCCTTGTTGTGATACTTTTTGGATTACTCTTCCACCTCTTTTTAACTCATCGCTCTGAGAAGGTTGACTGTCCTATTGATTTTGATAGAATGTCCTGGCAACTTCACATTGAAACATTGTGCGATCATCTTGCCCAAATAAAGTGTATAGTTTGCATCATTTCTTCTTTTTTTGGTCTGACCTCTTCCTCTACCTCCTCTATAGCTAAATTTTCTATTGTCCTCTTGATAACCTAGTTGTTGATTGTTCTACATGGAACATGCATTCCCGTTATCCTGTCAAGGTGGTATCTGGTACTTGATATCACTATTTTAATTTTTACTATAACTGTGATTGTGAAAGCATCGAGTTACATAATTCCCTTGGTTTCCTCCATTCTAGATTGGAGATCTATTCTTTGAACAATCTTGTATCAAATGTATATCCCATTCTTGACAAAGAACACAATACATAGAATTAGGTTTTAATATTATTACCACAACCAATGTCTTCTCCACTCTATCCTTGGGGAATTCATTATGTACATTCCCTTCCCTATTGTAATATGTGCACCAAATTTTGTCAGGTCGACTAGGTTCACTAGCCTTAATTTCCTGTTGTATGACCAACTTTTGAACCTTCAACTGTAAATCTTCAAGGATTTCAACATTTTTATCTTTTTTCAATTTCCTCCAAGGTTGAGCTTCAATCCGGTATGTCATAGCAATTAGATCAATATATTTGTCAAAGACTCTTCCATATAATTTGACTCTGATATCCTTACGCAATCTAGAGATGAACCATTATATATTTTATTTTTTTGTTAAAGTTTCCTCCAATTTTCTGCATACTTCTTTAAACTTTTTGTCATAGTTTTTAACTGATTCCTTGTCTCCTTGTGTCAAGTTCCTCATTCGGGTAACACTTCTAGTTGGAATTTATGATGTCCCAAAGTTGGCTAAGAATTATTTTCTTACTTCTTCCCATGTGGCTTTATGTTGTGGGTAGTTTTTCATGTACCATTCCAATTCTTCTTTTCTCAGTGATCCTACAAAGTCTAATAACTTGTTCTTATCTTCATCTTTTCCCAATTTATCCCAATTTATCCCATACGGATTCTAGAAGGAATACATTTTCTAGGGATTTAGTAGTACCTCTTACAAAAATAGGGATTTTTACTATGGTATCCATTACGTTTGAGCCTTGTTCCATATTTTATCGTTTCCTAGTTTTGTATGTTGGTGTCTTTTGTCGATTTAGTCTCCTTAATATTATTTTAGGGCTTATTTTGTTTGCCCTTATCTCTTGAAAGTTTGATGTTGAAATAGCCTTCCCCTAATATCTCATTCCAAGGGATGTCATGCTCTTTACTCTCTTTTTTTGTTCTTGCTTCCCCTCTCTCTTTTCATCTCTTTGATTTGGTAACTCTTGTGCTATGACTCTCTTAATTTTAAACCTTAATGGGGATGAGTCTCAGTCTGGGAGTTGTGACTCTTCATAACTTATTTTTTCCTCTTTTTAGTAAACAACATCTGATTAGCTAATGGCCTAGTCTCTTCCTTTTTTATGCAAATTGCTACCAGAGGGGGTAGCTCCCTTTATTAATATCTAAAGAAGATTATAAATTAGCCATAGAGAGTGCCAACCAGGAATTGAATTGCCTCTATGACCTTCTATAAGTGCTCAATCTGCGTAATAGTCTCTTCCTTTTTATTTTCTTCTTCCTATTTTCTTAATTTACTTATGCTTGTGTTAATTACTTTTTTAAAATAATCATCATTCACTGATAGAACCTTGTCCAGAGTTTGTAGGAACTCTTTAAAAATGCCATCTAATTTAATTATAATTTCATCCAAGTCTGATTTATTCCTAGGGTTTAAGAAAGGTTCCAAGAAAGTGTGAGCCTTTGTGCTACAACTTTCCTCTATCAAAAAGCTTTTAGATTCTTGATTGTGCATTAAATTTTTGAAACTGCTTGAAAGCCTTCTAATTCCTTTTAACAAAAAACTCATCTTCTCTAGTGTTTTCTTCTTTTTCTTTTTACTAGTTTTTCCTCTCTTGATGGAATCACCCACATCGGTGTGCTCATCATCACCCCCAATGATGCACTCTAACCTTGACTTTGTTGTCCATTTCATTCTTCTTTTATGTCTTTCTTCTCTTTTCAATACTTGTCTCTATTTATTCTCCTCTCTGTTAGGGTTGGTCATTTTCTCTTTTCTTTGTAAGTCAATTTACTTCTTAACCTCTTCCGAATTTCTTTTATTTGTTTTTGGTCATGGGTATTTAAGATTTGGGATTGCATTACTCCTATATTGTGTCCCATGGTAGCTATCTAATAGTTTTTATTAATAGTCACATCTTTTCATAGGTCCCTCCAGACCTTTTCCCCCTTTTTTTCCCATCCCCTTGGCATCTAACCCCCTCTCATAGGTTAGACATCAAGAAGATGGAGATTTGATTGATTATATATATTTTGTCATCTATTGTTTGTGTCTTGGTCTAGTGAATTTTTTAGGATTTGAAATTTTTTTGGTAAGCCTTAACGGTTCCTGACTAGGGTCCTAACAATGGAGCCAATGTTAGCAATAAATCTAAGGGATACATATCATAGTTTTGTACCCAAAGGATCTCTGCTAGTTGTAGTCTATAACCCTGGAGTTGGTCCTATTAAGGTAACACAAGAAAGTATTTTGAATCCAATATTAGTTAAATAAATTAGAATAAAATATCATACACACAAGATATATCAGAATTCATAGTTCTTTATTATCATTATATCAATAATCATTCATTACATTCCTTATATCTTTGTTATAGTCAATACTCTATATTCTTCGTTCTTTACACTATGTTATTCCATGCTACTCTATATTACTCCCTTCTACTTTCTTACTTCTGCTGAATAGATATTTCTATATATGTATAGTTACAATAGGGGACATGGCCCTTAGATAGTATCCCTAGAGTACATTCTATCTTCCTAAGCTCATGTTCTAGAATATTCTTTTCGATTAGATATTACATATCTCCAGACCAATGTCTGTACACTATTTTCCAAGTAACACAATGAATAATACATATTAAGTTGGATTCCTAGGATTGCCACATGGAAATAATCCAATGCATGTGTTCCTATCACAACTCTCTTTGGCATGTGCATAGTATCTGTATACATGCCACAACTTTATATGCACAACATTGTCATAGTTGGGACCCATCTAACATTGATTTTTATATTTTCAACACCTTCCTCATCTTGCATTGGACCCTTGAGCATGGAATGTTCCTCATGCATTCATAGGCACCGTCATCATATGAGGCCAATTGTTCATTATTTTGTCATATTGACTCTTCCATTCGTCATAATCTGTCATTTGATAAACTTGTTATAATTAGTCACAGTTATCTTACAACTTATGAAAAAATCATAAATTAATCTTATAATGGGGTCCACCAAGTGGGAATCCTAATTACACAAATTGTACTTCATGTCATACCAATCACTTTCCATGTAGGATGCCACCTCACTCAATAGGTCCCACGAAGTGACCTGACATAGTAGGCATAAAATATAGGAATAAAATGAATAATTAAATAATTAAATAATTAAACCAATGCTAGGACTTGCAAAGGTTAAGACACCCTAATCCGAACACTTGGGACATGGTACATAGGTCTATATTTTTCCCATGTTTTAATCTGTAGGTGGATATAGGATAAAGGAATTAGGGTTGAGGATCCTTGGGTTTTTCAAAGTTCAAGAACTATGGGACTTACAACATCGTGGGGATCAAAAAATAAAGTTGGGGTACAATAAATAAGGAAATTTGGTACCATAGAGCTATGAGCCAAAGTCCAAAGTTCCTTATCAATCCCAAGTACCAATGAGGAGGAAGAACGAGGGATATAATACATGAGGGAGAGGAATAAGGTTTTTGTGGGACCTAGAAACCTAGGACTTAGTCTAGAATTCACAAGTCTGCTCAAAATATTGAGATCTAGGGAGAAGAATAGACTCCCAAGGGAAAAATCATACACATAATTTTATTGAACTCTTGGCATATTTAACACACAAGGAACATCAAAGGTGACACTAGAGGCAAAAATATGAGTATATTTTACAAGGACTTAGCTAGATTTTATAGATTTTTGAAGGGGTCCCAATAGTGGATCTAATTGGTGGCATGTGTCACTTGCTAGCACAATGATATTCTAGAGAAAATCTCTAGAGGTATACCACAAAAATTAGGGATCAAGATAATAACACTTCATCATGACAAATAAGGCTCATGACTATGTAGGAGAAAAACATAACAGATAATACATGCATTTACTAGTCAAAATGCTCCATTACTTATGAGAAATAATATTTTGAATGGTAATCATACATTGGTAGGTTCATAGGTTCTCTAGATTTTTTTTTGAGATGATACACATTTAGATCATACCTCTCAATGACCTCATATGGCCTAATCTATAAAGGTTCAAAATTCCCATGCTTTCCTTTGTCCTCTAATTTAGCATTCCATAAGAGGACCATATCACCAATCTACAAGTTTATTTGTAAAATATTCTTATCAAAGAGACGTATCATTATTTCTTTCAAGATAGAAAAATATTCTCATGTGTAGCTCTCCTACTTTCATCTGACTCTGTCAATTCCAAGTCCTCAAGACTGCACCATTTTTTATTTTTTATTTTTTATTTGATACATAAAGATGATTATGTATAAGATATAACAAAAATTTGCATTGACACAACAACTGCAGCCACCCAAACAATGTGCCCCAAACAACCCAATTACAGATAGACACAGTGTCACTGCCCTAGAAAGTTTCTAATCCCAACCATTTCAATAGACCGCATAGGGTCGCCATTTGAAATTGAACAAACATGCAGTGGCTAGATGTTAAAACATAAATTTACATTGAGTATATATTCTCTTGGATTCCTCTTTCAAGCATCTCTATTCTATAGCAAAATTAGAAAAGATTTGTCCAAAACGTGGAGGGTGCAAAGATATTGCACCATGTTGTTCCTCTTTAGTATAATTCAATAGCTTGTATACATACAACTCTAGGCTAATATTCTAGCTCATATATCACCTCAAACAATCTCTTACTAATGAATCTCTTGAAAGTTATCCCATTAGCCCAAACTACATATTTAAAATTATCATTCCACCTATTTTTATTCATGTTCAATGCCCTTTGTATAATCTTCATGAGGCTCTTGCTTTTGGATTCAATTTATTTATTGTTGTGGGGATGATAAAGGATGAGTCTACCAAATTAATCACATACTTATAACACAAATTCAACATATCTTGGGATCTAAAACACATGGATTTATTAGAAATAATTCTTGAGGGACACCAAACCTTGTTATTATATTATTAATTATGAATTCTAGTACCATGTTAGATGTAGTCTTATAGACTAGAATCACATCAACCCAATTGGTGAAGTAGTAAATGGCTATAAGAATCCATTTGAAACCATTGCTAAATATTTCTTAAACATCCCCAATAAAATATACCCCATTATTAAAAAGGAGCTTCAACTATGATTATTGTGAGGGGAAATGCACCTACAAACTTTAGCTTACAAGAAAATATTTTGCAAGCATCACATCTTTGTGCCATTTTAGCTATTTTCTTAAACATGTCAGGCCACAAATATCTTGCCTTGAGGATCTTATAGGTAATGTTTTTAGATTTAAATTGTGCTCCACAAACACCATAGTGACACTCATTCATTATTTTGTCATATTAGATCATTTTATACTAGCATGTACCTTTTTGAATCAATAACAGTGATGCTACAATGTCTCATACTATATTAGATGATGATAATATTGCACTGACTAAGTAATTATTGCATGATCACTTTGATGGTTCTAGTGTTAGCATCTTCAAATGTTAATTTGAATTATTTCTCACTAATTATGAGTGCTTAGATGATACCGTCTTGTTGATTAGTGGATCTAGAATTAGTTTGATTGATAAAGAATTATATTAGTTTAATTTATCTTGTATGTTTTAGCCTTCCCTTGTGGCATTTATAGTTAAGTTTTATGTTTAGCATTCTCGTTTACTTGCATCTTATTCCTCTATTTCCTTAAAGTTTAAGCGTTGTTATTTCTTATTCAATTTCTTCTCCTTGTGTCTAAATGTTATTGCCTTAATCTTGTTTTTCTTCCCCCTTAAACTTAAATAATTTTATTTTTTAATTGGTATCCTCGTGGCATGTGCTCTTCCCTTTCACCCTTTTACCGCACCCTCTCTCCTGTTTTTAAGCTAACTAGGTCTACAACAAACCAATTCTACATCTCCTTGAGCTCTATGTCCTGATGATGGATCACAAAGTGTGATTTGAAACGTTGACTCAAAAATTGGCACACAATCAAATCCAAAAATATACAAAATTTTATGATTTTATATCATATTTTTATATCTATAGCATGCTTGAAGATAGTTTAAACTTCTCTAGAGTTTCTAGTGACATATTTTTTGATGATTATCTATAAATGATAGTATTTACACTACTATGGGACCTAGAGTCTCTTAACGGGAACCTAATTCACCTCCACTTTGGCCTACATTCAACATGGAATCCACTTCACAATGTTATCTCAAGTGGTGAGAAATACTTATCAAAGATTGAATGGAGGTCAAAAAGTTACATATAATTAGCTAGTTTCCCACCTAATAACCTAAGTCTCGCCCCCCACTACCTAATATTACAAACAAGGTACATAAGTAATATGATATTATTGCTCAATTTCAAAATAAACAGGCTAATAAATCTCTTTGGAATTTACTATTTACATCACCTTTGTATAATAGTATTATGTAGAAAAATTTAGAAAATATCCAAGTAAATTTTGATACTTGAGTGTAAACAATGAGCTATTTGATCATATCTATTTTTTTGACATAAAATTAGGATTTCATTTGATGATGTTGGTCTTCCACCCAAGTTGAAATCATTAATGAGAATTTACCTTTATATATTATGGTACAACATGAAAATATGTATGTTGAGACTACATTGGATGATAATGTATCTAGTTTGAATATATGTAGTGATGATAATTTTAAAAAATTGAATGTGGACATGTCAAATTTCAAATAATAATCTCTTACTATTAATTTTTTTTTAAATACTAGTAGGGTAAACCCACAAAACTAGTTTATAATTCTATTGAGGAAGGAAAAATGCATTTTTGGATGGAAAACACTTTAGGGGGTTTGATAGAAGCTAGAACCCCCCCTCTAGCAAACCCCGCTTTAATGGGTTTTATTTTTTAATTGCATTTAAAGGGGGGTTCGCTTGAACCCCCCTTTTTCCCCCTTCTCCCCCTCTTCTACCAATTCTCTACAAAAAAATTCCCTTCGAAGCTCGGGTTGAGGATAAAAATGGACGAGACTTCACAGACCCAACTGGACGATGGTAGTCCTTGGAACGAGCTATCCATCGAATATAATTTTAATGTGTTTTGGTTTTATTATGTATTTTTTTAGTTTGATTGAACATAGGTTTTTCACCAAAAATCAAGCTCTATGTTCTGCACATGGAAAAATAGCAAATTATCAAAAAAAATTGAAAAATATCAATGCACTAGATATTGATGTCCCTTATCCAACAAAAAAAAATGAATTTTGATGTACATACAAAAAAAGTTATGTTTTAGCTAGTAAATCATGTCTAAATTATAACTGATTTGACTTTGAAACTTAATTAAGAAAAAAATATTCAATGAAATGTTATGAAACCAATTCCATGCACTAGATATCATAGTTATGAATCTAAATTCAAAAAAAATAGAATTTTATCCTTCATAGAAAAAAAAATTATGTGTTAGCCAGTAACGTCACTCTTTAAAAATGGTGTTTACTGTTAAAAACTAGTTTTCGAAGAAGATGAAAAAAGAAGTGTGATCTGATTCCAAAATTTTTGAAAAAAATATATTTAGAATCTATAGACAAAATGTCATAAATCACTAGTTTGCATCATCTTCAAATTCCTCGCGGTTTAGCTACTATAGGTGCCCGAAAGTGAAGATTTAGTTAAAAAAATTAGTTCAATGTCTAGTTTGGCCAACAATCAAATCCAAAAATTTACAAAATTTGATGATTTTATGTAATAACCCATTTGTAATTATTACTTAATTAATATTATTGTAAATGACACATGAATATAATTCAAATTAAAAAGACATAACTAGTGACTAAAGTCAATCATGGCTACACATGTCCATTTAAAATGAGTCAAAGATTCATATATTCACTTCAAAAGTCAAATTACAATATCATGTTTGACTTGGCTCCTAAGGCCACAAAGTCATTACATTGTACATTTTACATCAAGCACATGAATGTATTACATCAAGTTACATCTTAGACTATAGTAGTCGTGTGAACAACTAAGGTTCTTCTTGGATGCTCACCTCCACTAGTGGATGAGAACATGGTTGAAGCGCTTTACTGCCCAACCATGCAGCTTACGCTTCCCCAGTATTCTTCCAACTTGAAGAATGCTCGACCCTGCATGGAAATTTTAGCAAGAGAACAATATTCAAGGTGGAATCTCGTGGGTGCCCATACATCAACATGCAGTTTCTATCTACAAGTTAGAAAATAAAGTGCAAGATCTATGCTAGGAATGGAAAAGAGTGAAATCACAGAGTTCATACATACATAATAAACTATATTTCTTAGCCAAGCATAATAAATGTTTTGCAACAACAACAAACAATAGGTTCTGGTAAATCAAACCTATACTCTCTAAACTCCATTTTGGCACCCATCCCAGAAGGTAACTTTCTACTATACATCTCATAATAGCTATCTACCCTCTAGCAGCATCCCCCCTGAGGTGCTCTAGTCAACTAAGGTATCACTGATCCATTCAAGAAATAGAATAGTCTTTCACAAATGTCTTCAAAAGAAGAATCAGATTACTAATATACTCTCTAAACATAAATCAAATTTATGATTCAATAGAGTAATTCAACAATCAGTCATATCATTCTTATAACTATTATATACTTTTCATCATAAGTTTTTGTTCATTTAAAAATGAACTAAGAACAAAAGAAGGTATGTCACAAGTATGTGTATGTACATAGACAAAGTCTATGTGCATACACATATATGTGCCTACTTATGTTTGAAATTTTTGCATACATTTTGATTAATTATTAATTTAGATTGCAATCTCAAAATAGTATTCCATTGACATTTCTTTTGTCAAAAATAAAGAATTAGAACAAGTCTATGTTAACAGTTTCACACATACTGTTATTACATTCTCACAACTATGATACTCTATCATTGTTGTCTACATAAGAACATTCATTATTTTAACAGATCAAGTATTGTTTCCTACTAAACAGTCATTAAACGAATTGCTTACATATGAACATTCATTGTTTTAACAGAACACTTGTACAGTTTCCTACTAAACACTCATTAAACAAGTTGTTTACATATAAACATTCATTGTTTTAATAGATCAAGTATTGTTTCTTACTAAACAGTCATCAAACAAGTTGCTTAAATATGAACATTCATTGTTTTAACAGAACAAGTATTGTTTCCTACTAAACAATCATTAAACAAGATGTTTACATATGAACATTCATTGTTTTAACAGATTAAGTATTGTTTCCTACTAAATAGTTATAAAGCAATGTTGTTTTCAGCTACAAAGATAACTTTTAACAAAACAGTGTCGTTTTCAAGAGAATAACCACTGTTTACATCAACACAATACTATTTCAAACTAAATAGTTACGTTTAAATACAAATAATGTCATTTACATTGTTTGTTGATCTCAAGTTGTTTACATGCTTGATGATCACTTTACACGTTAATGTTCATTGTTTCAAAATAGAATGGTTTTTCCATAATGTACTGGAAATAATCAAGTCAAATAGCCCAGATCATACATAAGGACAAAATGTCTATTATTTAGATCTTAAACACTTTCATTGCTAGAAATTCGATGAGCAACTTTAACATTATAAAGAAACTAAGTTCAACATGCTTTTCGATGAAATACTTGAGCAAATATTTTATTCAAGAAGGCATAGAAGTTTCATGTTCAAAATAATACACATGCTTATTTTGGCTGCAACAAACAAACCAAGGTTGCTCTGGAATCGACCAATTTCGTAGGTCGAGTTCTTTCTCCCTTAGCATCAAAAATTATATTTGATTTAGCCCTTATGGGCATATTGGTTTATACCATGCATGCAGTAACATTCAACATGCAGACTTATGTCTGTACCATTCACATTCAGGGAATCAGCCTATCAATCTTCAAGATTGACCCAAGCAAGGCTTGGTGAGTCGCAAACTTAGATTCATACGATCATTTCTATCGAATGAGGTCGAATTCATAGTAAATAATAATATACAAACATATGTGATTCTCTAAAAGCATTCAAATAAATCCCCTTCCTATTATCGACCCATTCGATAACAAGCATTTGAAACATACAATCGGAATACACAATACAAGGGATTCTTGCCCTCCCACAGGATCATAGTCGATCCTTACAAAGATAGTTTTTACAAACACACATCTAATCAGAAAGGATTTCAATGGCCTTCATATGGCCAAGCTTCGTAGTGCAAGATAGAGACGATGGCCAAGCCATTTGAAGCTCTTCGAGCTCTCGGCTTAGCTCTGCAATAGTCGTAGGGCTTTGACTCAAATATTTTACATTCTACATAGGTCATAGGCCATGCAACCACCACAAATGGGTTGAATAAACTTCATTCATTTAGCTTTAAGCCAAATTTTAAACATAGAACAACGACTTTCATATTGTTGTGCTAAGAAATTATTCGAATAAAAAAAGAAAATGATACACTTCAAGCATGATTCTATGATGGAAAAAATAATAAGTCGATCACTAATGAAATTGAATTACCTCCAATTCAATCTTTTGTGTGATGTTTCCCTTGGATTTTTATCAGTCTCGAGTTCTTCCTCTTCTTTTTCCTTCAAAACCCAATTCTTCTCTCTACCTTTTCACCAAAAGTTGTCAATTCTAAAATGGAAACAACAATTCCTTTTGCATGTTGTTGGGTGAAGGCGTTACTGCCTGCCGCCAGCCATTACTTGTTTTGAGCACTGCCATTAAAACTATGGTAGTCCACATTCTTCGTGGATTTCCTTGAGATTTTCCATTGATTCCAACAATTCGATTTTACATTATATCTATTATCGAATTTGAATATGATATAAATTTGAATGTGTACATACATATGCATATATGTATGTATATATATTTATATTTATATTTATATTTATATTTACATTTATATCTATATGTATTTAAATGGTTTATTTCATATTCACCATGTTTTGAAATAACATATATATATATATATGTATGTATCAGCATTTATTTACTTACATGTATATATATGTATATTCATTCTTGTGAAAATTGTTTCTTTAGAAGAGCTTATAAGTTCCACATGCTTTCATTTAAATTAAGTAAGGAACTTTAATTTCATCTCAAGCATCCATATATGTAGACTCATATAATTTATTTTTAATCATCCTTTTCAATACTTACTTTCTTTTTCTTTAAACACGGAATTTGAGTAAACAATTTAATCTACAAGCCATTCATTTTCAATCACTGAAACAACTCAAGTCATGAAATTACATTCTTCTACATATGCAAAGTATTTCAAATGCAAATCATCATGCCATTTGTGGTGTGTGCACCCAGATTCCAATTGGCTTACTATTTGATTCGACTAAACAATCCTACTTCAACTGTGTTCTCTTCCTTCAACCTGTCACCCTACAACTACACACACTTGCACTTGCAAATTGATTAGTAACGTGCAATTCTTGGTAACATACAAAAATAATTTCCAAATTTTTTGCAAATTCAACATCAGTCAACTTCTTTCATTCAATTTTTGAAAATTCCAAAATTTTCATTTAATATTTAATTAAATTTCTTCAATAATTCAATTTACCATATTATAATAAATATGAAATAAAATTAGGTTATGAAATCCTTCCCCTCTTGGAAGAGACATCGTCTCGATGTCTAGTAATTTGAAATAAAGGAGCATCATACTGAATTATGAACATGCAGTTCTATTTCAACGTCACTTCAAAAAATATATATATGTCCATTTCAACATCACATCAAAAATATATATGTTTATTTCAACATCACATCAAAAATATGTATATTTCAACATCTCACAAAAAATATATATGTCTATTTCAACATCACATCAAAAATATATGTCTATTTCAACATCAAAATTTTAAAGCATGAAATATCATAGTATCTCATTCCAAAAACTTTCAAACAAAATTATTGAGTTTCTCTTTCAAGAAAGAAAATATGGAAAAAAGCGTTTTATTTCTTCTGTATCCCCCCAAGTAGCATTGTCCTTTGAGTACTGGTCCCATTGGACCTTAAATTGAGCAATATCTCTGCTCTGCAACTTAACGTTACGTTTATCCAATATTTTAATGGGCTCCACTAGCACCACTCCTGGATCTTGTACCTACAAGGATTGCCAATCAAGCACATGAGTCACATCAGGATGATACGAATTAATCAAGGAAACATGAAATACATTATGAATTCAAGCCAGAGTAGGTGGTAGAGCTAGTCTATAAGCAACTGGGTTAATCACTTCCAAGACTTCAAACGGTCCCACATATCTTGGGGACAACTTCGAAGACTTTCCAAAAGTAATAGAACTTTTATGAGGTTTAACTCCCAAGAAAAATTTATCCCCTATTGTGAACTATCTAAGAGTTCGGTTCTTATGGGCATAACTCTTTGTCGGTTTACTGCCTCTTTCTCTGCTCTCAATGACCCTCATTTGTTCTTCCATTTCCTTAAGCATTTTAGGTCCTACTATGATCATGTCCTCCAATTTATCCCAACTAATTGGGGTACGACACTTCTGCCCATATAAGGCTTCAAATGGTGCCATGCCTAAGGATGTATGATAGGAGTTGTTGTAAGCAAACTCTACCAAAGGAATATATTCTTCCCACCTATACTATTGGTCCATACAATACATTTGAAGGAGGTCTTTGACTACCTGGTTCACCCTCTCTATCTTCCCATCAGTTTGAGGATGATAAGTCGAGCTGAAATTTAGTTTGGTCCCCAATGCAACATTCAAGGTTGTCCAAAACCTTGAGGTCATTCTTGTGTCCCTATTAGAAATGATAGTTTCTAGCACTCCATGCAAATGGAAGATCTCCTGGACAAATTTCTTAGCCAGGGTCAATGATCCATCCTTAAGGTTTCCTAGAATGAAGTGTGCAACCTTAATCAACTTATCAATCACGACCAAGATAAAATCATGTGTGTTCTTTCTCAACGACAACCCTTGTACAAAATCCATACCAATCACCTACCATTTATACTCAGGTATGGCATGAGGATACAATAACCCGACTGGATGTGCATGCTCAACCTTGACTCACTGGAACTCCAAGCATCTAGATATGTACTCAACTACGTCCTTCTTGACTTTATGACAAAAATATAGTCTTCAACTCTATGATCATCTTGGATACTTTGGGGTGTCCTGAATAAGGTGCATTGTGAACTTATTCTAAAACCAACTTCATCATCTCTCCATAGTCAGGAATATACATTATTCTTTGATATCTCAAAATACCATCTAGTTCAATCTCATACCCATCAAATTGATGATCTAAAGGATCTACTGCTAGGGCACTCTTCACTCTCCCATAGTGCTCATCCCCTGGAAAATTTTGAATTATGTTTTGTCTCAAGTTAGACCTTATTGAGATCATGGTTGCCACATGTCTTTGTCTACTAAGAGCATCAACCACTCGGTTCTCTTTCTATTTTATATATTCAATTCCAAAGTCATACTCACTAAGGAATTCCAACCACCTTCTTTTCCATGCATTAAGGTTTGGTTGGGTAAATATGTATCTCAACCCCAAGTGGTATGTGTTGAGTTCAAATGGATTTCCCAAAATATAATGCCTCCACATTTGTAAGGCATAAACTATGGCTACCAATTCCAAATCATGAGGTGTGTAGTTCACTTCGTGCTACTTGAGCTTCCTTGATTCATATGCTACTACTTGTCTGTCTTTCATTAATACTGCTCCCAATCCCTCTCCTAAAGCATCTGTGATTACTGTGAATCTCCCATTAGGATCAGGAATAGTCATCACTAGTGTTGTCGTGAGCCTCTCCTTCAGGAGTTGGAATGCCTACTCACATTTCTCAGTCCATTCAAACTATGTTCCTTTCCTTTGAAGTGAGGTAATAGGAGATGCAATCTAGGAGAACCCTTGCACAAACTTCCTATAGTATCTTGCAAGGCCCATGAAGCTACGGACTTCTGACACATTCTGAGGAACTGGCCATTCTGTGATCGCCTTGATCTTTTCGGGGTCTACGGAGACTCCTTTAGCTGAAATGATATGGCCCAAGTAGTGCAGTTTTTCCTAATAAAATGAGAACTTGGACAACTTCCCAAAGAGTTTCTTATCTCTCAATCCCTGAAAAACTATCCTCAAATGTCTATCATGCTCTTCGATAGTCTTTGAGTAGACTAGAATGTCGTCAATAAAAATCAAAACAAAATCATCCAAGTTGTCTCTGAATACACTATTCATAAGGTTCATAAAGGCTATTGGTGCATTAGTTAATCTAAAAGGTACCATTATGAACTCATAATTTCTATATCGAGTTCTAAATGCAGTCTTCGAAATATCATCTTCCTTAATTCTCAATTGATGGTACCCTAATCTAAGATCAATTTTGGAGAACATCGTCGCTCCCTTCATTTGATCAAATAGTTCATCAATCCTCGAGAGTGGATACCGATTCTTGATGGTCACCTTGTTCAACATCCAATAATCTATACACAGACACAAAGTTCCATCCTTCTTTTTCAAAAAAATAACTGGCGCTCCCCAAGGAGACACACTGGGTCTTATAATTCCCTTATCTAGTAATTCCATTAATTGGGCCTTCAACTCATAGAGTTCTGTGGTGGTCATCCGATAAGGTGCCTTGTATTGAGGCTCAGCTCCTAGAACCAAGTCGATAGAAAAATTGAATTCCCGCTTCGGAGGCAACTCTGTAAGTTCATCAGGGAATACATCTTAGAACTCCTTAAGAATAGGATATTCATTTAAATACGGTTCCTTGCAATCAGGATTACTGACATGCACCACATAAATTACACACCTCTTTCGACGAGCCTTCTTGAGTTGTATCACAAAAATTTGTCTAAGCTCTAAGGGACTCTACATTCCACAAACCTAAAATGGGTTTCCATAATCATCCAAATAGTCGACCACCTTGTCCTCATAGTTCACTATAGCCTTATGCTCAATTAACCAATTTATTCCTAAAATTACATCATAGGAGCCTAAAGGTGCCACATACAAGTTGAACTAAGTTTGAAATCTCTAACTCATTGCAAAAGAGATAGGTATCTACCCTCCACTTTGCTCGATTACCATACTAGACTGTCCATGAATTTTCCATGTATCCAGGTCTAATAGGTATCTTGGATATTATTCTAGGATCTATAAAACATTTAGTAGCTCCAATATCAATTAAGATAGATATTGATTGGCCATAGAGCTTACCCATTAGCTGAATTGGCGAAGCCTGATACTTTGCCTGTCTATTATCCCCTACAATGTGGTTCTGGTGGTGTTGAGTCTATAGGTAGCTTCCTTCCTTTCGTGACTTTGAATGCTGAGTATAATTCAAGGCATAATGATCACCTCTACAAGTATAACATCCATCTTGAGGCCCTTTGCGACCTCCTAGATTGTCCTCTCTAAAGCCTTCTACTTATGATCATCTTCACCCTTGCCTTTGTTTGCTTTCTTGTTCCTTCCACCATTACCATCTTCACCCTTTTTCTGTGACTCACTTCCCCTCTTGAGATTACGGATTTGATGGCTCTTGCCTCCCTTATGAAATTTCTTCTTCCTGTATCGTGACTTAGAATTTAAGTTGCTACGAAGATTGGATAGTTGCTACAGTTTTTGTTCCTGTTTGGTGGATTTTTGGAAGACTTCATTCATGGTTTGAGGTTCATACATATCCACTTCAACTCCTATGTGAGGTCTGAGTCCCATTATAAATTTCCAGATATGAAACTGTTCATCTCCCTGATACGAGGGCACATATTTCAATAGGTTGGTGAATTTTTCCCAATACTGAATCACAATCATATTTCCCTGGGTTAAGTTCTGAAATTTCATCACTTTCTTGTCAAAGAAAAGTAGTAGTAACCATCTCTTCCTGAAAGCTTGGAGGAAGAGTTCCCAAGTGATCTCAATAGGATACATATTTCGTTCTAACTTCTTATTATCCCACTAAGTTGTTGCTTCACCTGAGAGCTGATGCGTAGCCCATATCACCTTAGTCTGTTTAGAAAGGTTACAGAGCCCAAAGTATTTTTCCATATCTATAATCTAAGCCTCGACTCCTGCTTTGATATTCTTACCATCGAACTTTGGTGGTGCTACTCTTTTGAGGTCTTTCCCAACCTCTTCCTCAATTCGTCCTCGTGGACTTGCCCTTGGACCACCATCTCCTTAATTTCCTTCTACATTCCTGTGGTCTTATTCCTTACGTGCCACTCAAACTTCTTGCTTTATATGATCCATGTGAGACTCTTTCCAACTCAGAAGCTCTAGAATTTTCTCTAGCCTCTTGTTAGGTCCATTATCGAAACCACTACCACCCTCATCTTGCCTGGTGGTCACCATGGCGTCTCACACTTATCTTGCAGCACATTCACATTTATCACATCTCAACACTAAGTTTTACAAATAAATGTTCTTATTCTACATCACATTATTTTTCATATGCATACATTCCTCATTCTAGAAGACATACACATTCACGCATAATACACACATTTCAGAGTCCTTCATTGAACACACCCAAAAAATATTATCTGATTTTATTTATATTTAAGGTGAGGCAATAGACCCTTATTTACAATAGACTTCTTGTTACATCATTCTAATTTCTCGGCATCAGAAAGAGAACATTCTTCAGGATCATCATCTGAGTTTACATCAAACTTTACAAAAGAGGATGGTTGAGCACACAGGCTCTCCTTTTCCTCTTTTTTCAACAAGGGTGCATTGGGTCCACACCCTAGAGGCTAGTCCCAGATTATAGAAAGCTTTTTGATCTTAAGTGTTTGCTTCTCCTCAATATTCAAGCCTCTCTCTAGCTTGAGCTAGAGCCTGAGCTAGGGTTTCATTGTCAAGAATTTTTAATTGAACCTCTGCCTTGGCATTTTCTTCCTTTACATCATTCTTATGTGAGGTTCTAAACCTTTTCTTTGTCCTACCTTTGACCTTCCCATTCCTGCATTCAATTCAAGTTTGGTCAATTCTCAGGACATCCAAATTTTGGATCAAGGGTCAACTACCCTAGTCAATTATGGTAGACTCAAAAGGACTAGAGTTGAACCCTAATCTCTAATACCAAATGTATAACCCATTCATAATTATTACTTAATTAATATTATTGTAAATGACACATGAATATACTCCAAATTAAAAAGACATAACTAGTGGCTAAAGTCAATCATAGCTACACATGTCCATTTAAAATGAGTCAAAGATTCATACACTCAATTCAAAAGTCAAATTACAATATCAGGTTTGACTTGGCTCCTAAGGCCAAAAAGTCATTACATTGTACATTTTACATCAAGTACATGAATTTATTACATCAAGTTACATCTTAGACTATAGTAGTCTTGTGAACAACTAAGGTTATTCTTGAATGATCACCTCCACTGGTGGATGGGAATATGATTGAAGCACTTTATTGCCCAACCACGAAGCTTACGCTTCCCCGGTATTCTTCTGACTTGAAGAATGCCCAATCGTGCATGGAAATTTTAGCAAGAGAATAATCTGCAAGGTGGAATCAAGTGCATGCCCATACATCAACATGAAATTTCTATCTACAAGGTACAAAATAAAGTGCAATATCTATGCTAGGAATGGTAGAGAGTGAAATCACAGAGTTCATACATACAGAATGAACTATATTGCTTGGCCAAGCATAATAAGTGTGTTGGAACAATAATAAACAATAGGTTATGGTAAAGCAAACCTATATTCTCTGAACTCCTTTTCAACACCCATCCCGGAAGGTAACTTTCTACTATACATCTCATAACATCTATCTACACTCTAGTAGCATCCCCCCCTTAGGTGCTCTAGTCAACTAAGGTATCACTGATACGTTCAAGAAATAGAATAGTCTTTCGCACATGTCTTCAAAAGAAGAATTGAATTACTAATTTACTCTCTAAACAGAAATCAAATTTATGATTCGATAGAGTAATTCAACAATCAGTCATATCGTTCTTATGACTATTATATACTTTTCATCATAATCTTTTTTTTCATTTAAAAATGATCTAAGAACAAAAGAAGGTACGTCACAAGTATGTGTATGTACATAGATAAAGTCTATGTGCATACACATATATGTGCCTACTTATGTTTTAAATTTTTGTATACATTCTGAATAATCATTAATTCATATTGTAATCTTAAAATAGTATTCCATTGACATTTCTTTTGTCAAAAATAAAGAATCAGATCAAGTCTATGCTAACAGTTTCACACATACTATTATTGCATTCTCACAACTTTGATACTCTATCATTGTTTTCTACATAAGAACATTCATTGTTTTAACAGATCAAGTATCGTTTCCTACTAAATAGTCATTAAACAAGTTGCTTACATATGAACATTCATTTTTTTAATAGAACAAGTATTGTTTCCTACTAAATAGTCATTAAACAAGTTGTTTACATATGAACATTCATTATTTTAATAGACCAAGTATTGTTTCCTACTAAATAGTCATTAAACAAGTTGTTTATATATGAGCAATCATTGTTTAACAGAACAAGTATTGTTTCCAACTAAACAGTCATTATACAAGTTGTTTACATATGCATTCATTGTTTTAATAGATTAAGTATTGTTTCCTACTAAATAGTTATAAAGCAATGTTGTTTCTAGGTACAAAGATAATTTTTTAACAAAATAGTGTCGTTTGCAAAAGAATAACCACTGTTTACATCAACATAATACTATTTCAAACTAAACAGTTATGTTTAAAGAAAAATAATGTTGTTTCCAGCTACAAAGATATTTTTTTAACAAAATAGTGTCGTTTGCAAAAGAATAACCACTGTTTACATCAACATAATACTATTTCAAACTAAACAGTTATGTTTAAAGACAAATAATGTTGTTTACACTATTTCGTGATCTCAAGTTGTTTACATGCTAAATGATCAATTTACAAGTTAATTTTCATTATTAAAAATAGAACTGTTTTTCCACAATGTACTGGAAATAATCAAGTCAAATAGCCCAGATCATACATAAGGATAGAATGTCTATTATACAGATCTTGAACACTTTCATCATTAGAAATTTAATGAGCGGCTTTAATATTATAAAGAAGTTAAGTTTGACATGCTTGTCGATGAAATACTTTGAGAAAATATTTCAGTCAAGAAGGCACAAAAGTTTCAGGTTCAAAACAGTACACATGCCTATTCCGGTTGCAACAAACAAACCAAGGTTGCTCTAGAATCAACCAATTTCATAGGTCGGGTGCTTTCTCCCTTAGCATCAAAAATTGTATTTGATTTATCCCTTATGGGCATATTGGTTTATACCATGCATGCGGTAACATTCAACATGCAGACTTATGATTGTACCATTTACACATTCAAGAAATCAGCCTGTCGATCTTTAAGATCGACCCAAGCAAGGCTTGTTGAATCACAAACTTAGATTCATACCATCGTTCCTATCAAACGAGGTCGACTTCATAGAAAATAAAAATATACAAGCATATGTGATTCTCTAAAAGCATTTGATAAAGACCCTTCTTGTTATTGACCCATTCGATAACAAGCATTTGAAATATACAATCAGAATACACAATACAAGGGATTATTTCCCTCCCATAGGATCGTAGTCGATCCTTACAAAGAATATTTTTTTGCAAACACACAACCAATCGGAAAGGATTTTGATGGCCTTCATATGGCCAAGCTTCATAGTGCAAGATAGAGATGATGGCCAAGTCATTTGAAGCTCTTCGAGCTCTCGACTTAGCTCTACAATAGCCACAAGGCTTTGAGTCAAATATTTTACATTCTAAACAGGCCATAGGCCATACAACCACCACAAAGGGGTTGACTAAACTTTATTCATTCAGCTTTAAGCCAAATCTTAAACACAAAACAATGACTTTCATATTGTTGTGCTAAGAAATCATTCGAATAAAAAATGAAAATGATACACTTCAAGCATGATTCTATGATGGCAAAAATAATAATTCAATCACTAAGGAAATCAAATTACCTCCAATTCAAGATTTTGTGTGATGTTTCCCTTGGATTTTTCTCAATCTCGAGTTCTTCCTCTACTTTTTCCTTCGAACCCCAATTCTTCTCTTTGCTTTTTCGCCAAAAGTTGTCAATTCTAAAATGGAAACAACCATTCCTTTTGCACGTTGCTAGGCGAAGGCGTTACTGCTTGCTGCTAGCCACTATTTGTTTTGAACACTTCCATTAAAATTGTGGCAGTCCATGTCCTTCATGGATTGCCTTGATATTTTTCCATTGATTCCAACAGTCCAATTTTAGATTATATCAGTTATTGAATTTGAATTCGATATAAATTTGAATATGTGTACGTACATATGTATATATGCAATATATATATATATATATATATTTATTTATTTATATCTATATGTATTTAAATGGTTTCTTTCATATTCACCATGTTTTCAAATAATATAAACATTTATATGTATATATGCATGTATCAACATTTATTACATACATGTATATGTATATTCATTCTTATGAAAATTGTTACTTTAGAAGAGCTTATAAGTTCCATATGCTTTCATTTAAATTAAGTAAGGAACTTTAATATCATCTCAAGCATCCATATGTGTATATATGTAGACTAAAATCATTTATTTTTAATCATTCTTTTCAATACTTACTTTCTTTTTCTTCAAACACAGAATTTGAGTAGACAATTTAATCTACAAGCCATTCATTTTCAATCACTGAAACAACTCAAGTCATGAAATTATGTTCTTCTACATATGCAAAGTATTTCAAATATAAATCATCATGCCATTTATGGTGTGTGCACCCAAATTCCAACTGGCTTATCTTTCAATTCAACTAAACAATCCTACTTCAACTGTGTTATTTTCCTTCAACCTGTCACCCTGTAACTACACACACTTGCACTTGCAAATTGATCAGTAACATTCAATTCTTGGTAACATATAAAATAATTTCCAAAAAGTTTGTAAAGTCAACATCAGTCAACTTCTTTCATTCAATTTTCAAAAATTCCAAATTTTCCATTTAATATTTAATTGAATTTCTTTAATAATTCAATTTACCATATTATAATAAATATGAAATAAAATTGGGTTATGAAATTTTATAGCATATTTTTATTTCTATAGCATGCCTAGAGATAGTTTAAACTTCTTTAGAGCTGTTGGTGACATTTTTTTGATGATTGTCTACCCTATTTACCTAGTGTTTGCATAAATGATAGTATTTAAGCTACTATGGTGCCTAGAGTTTCTTAACAAGAACTTGATTCACCTCCACTTTGGCCTACATTCAACATGGAATCCACTTCACAATGTTATCTCAAGTAGTGAGAAATACTTATCAAAGATTGAATGGAGGTCAAAAAGTTACATATAATTAGCTAGTTTCCCACCTAATAACCTAAGTCTCCCCCCACTACCTAATATTACAAACAAGGTACATAAGTAATATGATATTATTGCTCAATTTCAAAATAAAAAGGCTAATAAATCTCTTTGGAATTTATTGTTTACATCACCTTTGTATAATAGTATCATGTATTCAAGTACATTTTGATACTTGAGTGTAAACAGTGAGCTATTTGATCATATCTATTTTTTCTACATAAAATTATGATTTCATTTGATGATGTTGATCTTCCACCCAAGTTGAGATCATTAACGAGAATTTACCTTTATATATTATGGTACAACATGAAAATATGTATGTTGAGACTGCATTGGATGATAATGTATCTAGTTTGAATAGATGTAGCGATAGTCATTTTAAAAAATTGAATGTGGAAATTTCAAATTTTAAAAAATAATCTCTTACTATTAATTTTTTCAAAATACTCAGTACATAGTTTATGGGTATTTTTGTCTTCATATTATAGTTGGATCGCTCACTATTAATTCACCATTCAATATGATACCTAGGAAACTAGTGTATAATATGTTATTGATTCATCCATGACTTCATGTTATGGAGGTTGTGTTATTTTCTCTTCATAAGGTTGTAAAGTATAATTATAATAATTAGAGATTTTGAAGAACTGTGAATCCTCATCCATGTAATAATTATTAGATGGTCGACCAACCTAAATTTTTTATTACATAGAATCAATCTACTAAAGATATGGTAAACAAGGTGAAGCTAAAGAAAAATATCCCTAACATAAGAATAATTATTTATTTGATTGGGGTACATTAGACTTGAAACTTACAATGTTGGCCAACACAAGTTTTATCATAAAGCTTATAATTTTCCTTTAGTTTATACAGACCCATCCATTTATGGTTAGTCATTGCCTCCTAAGCCAAGTGGTATTAATGAAACAAAAGTAGCTAGTATGTGTGACACTGACTCAGAGAGTGATACTTCTTTTTTAATTAATTTACTTCTATATCATTTGATAAATTATATGGTTTATGTAAATAATTGAATATAAAGGTAAATGATGATCAATTTATGAGAAAATTATTCTAGAATCATTACAATTATAGAAAAATAAAAGATAATCAAGGTCTTGGATATGTACCTAAAGATCTCAAAAGGTTAGAATAATGAAAACATGAACACAACGAACCTATAATATATATGATTCATGCATATTTGAGTTTTACTACTACATCAATTTTTAATCCATTCCTATAGATATTGTGAGAGTTTATTTAGTTGATTCAATCAAATATGACTATGGGGTTGATTTTGATGCTTTGATTGCTTCATGAATCCATTAAAATTCATAGTGTGAATCAATACATATATTCTAAGATTATTTATGTACAAGTAAAAATTACAACAAATTACTTATTCAACAATCATTCCAAAATAAAACTCTTGAAATATTATTTATCATAGTTTCCTATGGAGGCAACCTTCTATTTCATCAAAAATATGTAATTAGAAATACCTAATTCAAAGGAAATTTATCAAGCTCCCTTCCAACATGGGAACATTGGGGATATTTTATTTCCTTTTAACATCTATGCTTACATTGCTTGTTTGTTTACAATCACATGTTTTTATCTTATGATGATTATACATTTTTCTGCAAGTACCAAGATTATATATTATGACTCTAACATGTTTACTTCTAACCATGATTATATCTCATACTATCATGGTTATGATGATTACACTTTATCAATGATTATCATGATGACATCTTACACTTGCTTATGTTTATAGGTTTCCTTATCTAGCATTCATAGATATTATTATTGGTTTATGGCCTTAATTAAGAGCAACATTGGGGGAAATTTGCTTCCTATCATTATTTATGGTTGTCAAATGATGCTATGTTTATAATATTACATATGAACTTAATAAATTCATATCATTTTACAAAATATTTTTTCTTTCTTTTTGTAGAGAAGGGGGATTCACTACTCACGAGTCTCTTTATTCTCAAGAGATTCCCAAGGGGCGAACTAACCTAAACCACCTCAGGGAACAAAACAAGAGTTTTAGAATCAAAAAGAGTAAATCATAGAGGTTTTCTATACAAACTAACGAGCTTTCAGCCAAAGTACATTAGCGCGGAATAAGGATGACAACACGGTGCACTGGAGTCCCAGAGGCGTGCTAGCATCTCATACGGACCAAAAAGCGAGAATATCCCAAAAAATAACAAAGCAACTACTAACAATCAAATTGCTAAGAACTCTTAAGATGTAGGAAAATAATAGAATATAACAAAACAAGAATAAAGTAAAGTAAATGATAGAACTAAAAATAATGGAGAAGGAAAATGCTCACAGCAACCCAAGTAATGAAGCCTTCAACTAGTAGATATCTTCAATACCTGCATATATAAGATCTAGAGAAAAATTTGGGGTTGTATAGGTGTTTGCCTCAGTCAAACCCCCACTTTCGTGTTCCCACCTCATAGACAACCAAATAGATAAAGAGAAATGAACAAAGGAGTGATAAAAGTAATCCTCGCTTGAGGAGGAAAACTTGTATCACAAAATGGAGATGCAATAGATAGGGAATGTGTGAAATCCCAGGATGCTTGCAAGCACAAGATAAGGGAGATATCAGCTACAAGGATAAAGGAAGCCAAAGAGGGAGAGAAAGATAGCTACAAGAGCCAAGAGTGTTGTAGAGGGTGTTGTGAAAACTCAAGAGTGTTGTAAAAGCTTAAGAGCTTGAGGTTGTTGTAGCAAGTTATATGGAGTTGTGCAAGCAAGATAGCAAGAGTAATATGGGAGAATGTCCAAGATAGAATCCAAGAAGGAGAGGAAGCCCCAATGGATTGAAAGATGACTTTTAAAGAGAGAAGAGGAGCAAAAAGAAGCTTCTCGAGCGGTTACAAGGTGTCCCCAGTCGTTACCATCGAAAAAACTTGCTGACAAGTGGAAAACATGCTTTGGAAATGGCCATTTGAATGTTGAAACATCATGAGATGCTAGCATAATGTGTGAACATCCACATGGCGCGTTAGTTTCCAAACACATCACGTTGCAAAATGACGAGAATGAGAAAAGCACAAGGTTCGACGTGAAACTGACGCACGAAGGTAGTTGTTGAAAAGGGGTCTTGGGCATCTTGAGAGGGGAAAAGGATGATGCAAGGGCTAAAATGAACCTACACAAATGTTAAGGGAGTGGACACTAAAGTGGATGCAAGAATGTAAGTGAAATTGCAAGGGGTGCAATTTTACGACATTACATTTTGCCTCCACTTTAGTGGGCATATGAATCTACACTAATATGCACGCTAAAGGAAATGTACTAAACATAAATAACATCATGATACGAAAATGATATTGTAGAGGAAGCAAGTAGCTCTTCGAATCGAGGAAGCATACCCCCAAGCTGAAGACCTACAAAACAAACACATTAGAAAAGAAAAACCTACACAAGACAACAGTGTTAGAAAATAAAAATCCATTACATCATAGGGTTAGAACATAAAAATGCACACATAGGCACACAACAAACTAAAGGATTTGAGTCAGCAAAGTGAAAGAGACCTTGTTGTAGAATGTTGTCTCAGTACTATACATTGTCCCCAAATTAAAAATAATTACACATAGAATAATTCTTAAACGAAGAGAAGAATGTAAGGATCAATTGCTTCAAGAGAAGAATGCACCCAAAAGTCAAGGAAGCAACCAATATCGAAGAGAGAAAGAGCATATAATCAAGATGAAGAAGATGCAGATCTTTGATCCGATATACACAATTGAAAAGAAAGATAATTTAAGAGAAAGATGGATAAGCTAGAAATGAATGAAAATTCCAAGAGACCCAAGGAGAGTTAAACAAATGTGTTGTAGATCCACAAACCTACGGAAGGTGAACAAAAGGCTTTGTAGGTACTCTCTCCTACAAAGTTGAACAAACTAATCCAGAGGCCCGAACACCAACAATGAACATATCCCACAGGATGAAAGCGCTTTACAGGTCCTTAGACTTGCAAAGAAGGTGCCCCAAGTACTCTCTCTTGAGGGAAGCCTAATGTAGGGACTCTGCAGAGTCGAATTGGGTCCTAATAGGTGCTTGATCCTACAAGGTAATCTTGAACGAATCTAGTCGGGTTTCCCCCAAGCTAGATGTCACGATATGAAATAGGTCTAGTTGGGCTGCCCCTAAGCTAGACACCACAAAATTCATTTGAGATAAAAAAAAATCATTTGAGATAAAAAAAAATTCAAAGGGGGTTTCTCGGGAACCCTTCAAAATAAAAGGGGTCCACTCAAGGGACGCTCCAATTGAAAGATAGAGAGAAGACAGGGGGTTCTTAAAAGGATGCACATATCCAGAACAAGTTATCACTACCTCCAACATATAGGGGAGGAGAACCATGCCAGATGCTTAGATCATATAGGATAGAGGTAAACCTCAATATCACTTATCATTTGAAGAAGAGACAGGTGCATCAACAAATAAATGAGTGATGGAACCTAGATCAATAAGTTGTTGTATTTTATCCTTCAAGGACCTACATTCACTAGTGGAATGGATAGGCACTCGATGGTATGCACATAAAGAATGTTTTTCTTTATCATGCTTATGAAATTTCTTACGTGTAGGAGGAGGAAGAGTAATCAAGTGGGATTTAAGAAGCCTCAATAATATATTCTCTTTCTCAAATAAAGAATGAGGAGCAAGAAGCAACCCTTTCTCTTGTGGAGAAAATCTTGACTGCTCACAAGAAGAAGGCACAAAGATAGTGGATAATAGAGCATGAATCTTTTCAAGAGAATGAGGTTGAGCAGAAACCATATCACCATTCAACCATGGTTTTTGTTTAGATTTTTCATTCGAGCAACCAAGTCCCAAGTTACACTTGTGAGGTACACATTATATAGGGACTTGAGTGCCTTGTTCATTACACCCACAACCTTTACGCCCATAGCCATATTTAGAAATAAGTTTAAAGTCAAGGTTATAGCGTGTTTGGAAATATTGAGGAGGAGGATCCTCATAAAGAGCATTATTCCAACAAGGAGGATCATACTCTTCTACGAGATCACCATAAACCTTCTTGACAGGACTACCAACATTAGCCTCTTTAATAGAGGTGCAATCATCTTCCTCGAAAGGGGAAGGATCAACATCAAGAACATTACAATTTATGTTCACATTATCCCGCAATATAGAAGAATAACCATCTTTGATAGCGGGTTTGAATAATGTTATCAGAAGATCTAAGTGGATCGGGGTGACTTTATATTCTCCATTGTAGGATTCTATAAAGTCTAGAGAACCCCAATTATCACCAAGACATGCATTCTTTTGAGAAGATGTAGAAGGAGCAGACTTAAGATTTCTTGCTTCATAAGGGTCCTCTTTAGGGACATCTGCCTCAAGGGTATCCTTTGTAACGGGTACTACTGGAGTAGACATCAACATATTGGAATTCACTTAAGGGATAAGGGTAGGCACAACTGAATCCTGCTTGATAGTTGCCATCTCACATAAGCACATAGCATCAGGGTCAGCCTTGACTATGACTACTCGATTGCTACAAATGAACTTAATAGATTTATGCAAGGTAGATGGGACTGCACCCATAGCATGAATCCACATTCTATCAATAAGAAGGTTATATGGTAATTTTTATGACATAACATATACAAGGGTGAGTATGGTAACGGGTCCCAACCTCAAAGGCAATACTATCGTGCCTAGGGATTTTCAATCAACATTATCAAACCCATGAATGTGAATAAAAGAAGCATTAAGAGAAGATGAATCAATATTAATCTTAGGAAATAGATCAATGCTACATACATTAATGAGTGTTGAACCAACATCAACAAGAGTACGTTTAATGCCAATGTTGTTAATGTTGACTCTAATCATTAGAGGATCTGCTTACTTTTGCACTTCTAGATGTGGGAGTTCCTATGGATAGAACGTAATATTCAACGAATTTGCATGAATATGAGCTATCAACGCATTAACATCCATCGGCCTAGTAGAAGAAGGCAAGAGGATATTTTGCAAGGCTTCCTAAAGCATACCTAGATAAACCGGAGCAGATTGAAGTAAGTCCCATAGTGAGATCTTAGCCGGAGTAACACGAAGTTGCTCGACAAGATCGTAATCACTAGGTGCTTTAGTTGTAGGTTTAGGCGCTAAAGGAAGACTTGGTTGAGAAGGTGGTAAAGAAGCAAGATGATTAACATTTTTTTTTAACTCTAGTATTATAAGTATGGGCTACCACTCTATAAGAGGGAGCCTTAGAAAGATCAGGAGAATCACTATCAAATGGAACACCATTAATAGAAAAAATCCTTTTAGAAGAAGGACTAGCTAGAGTCAAATAAATAACCAATCTCTTAGGCCTTTGAGGAGCAACAGAGACATAGGTTACATTTACATGATCATCACAACTAGTGGAATAATTATTTGAAGAAACATGCTTAGCATCAATCCTTGGAGGATTCGATGTGACTGGAGCTTCATCATTTACTAATACATCGTCTCTAAAAGAGAGTGCATTGGAACAAAGATGGGACTCCTCATTCATAAATGCAACGTCTCTAGAAGAGAGTGAAATAGGATAAAGAAGAGATTCACCATTCACTAATGCATCATCTCTAGAGAGTACATTGGAATATAGGGTAGATTCATCATACACAAATGCATCATCTCTAGAAGAGAGTGCATTGGAATGAAGAGAGGGTAGAGTAGTGTTAAGAAAAGTATCAATGATTTCATCCTCTTGCACTAAAATATCCTTAGAAGGAATTTTAGGAGAGGGATCAACAAAGAATAATAAGAAAGGAGACAAGAACTCACTTTCACATGCTTGTAAGAGAACTTCTTGAAGCTTCTTAACAAAGTTGGAAAGAGATAGAAGGAAGAAAGATAGAAAATACATTTTTAAATAGAGATATAGACACGTTGGTCAATTTGAAGCAATCCAGGGGTGACAAAACTGAGAAAAAACAAAAATCTTGATTTTTTTATTTTTTCGATATTTTCTAGGTTCTAGTAATTTGCATTTTCAGAGGTCTCCGGAGCAAAATTTGGGGTTGAAACTTGTGTCGGCCCCTAAAATTTAGTTGCCAAAGGCACATTATTTTAGGTATTGAATTAGTCCTCTTGGAGGCCTATCCAACAGTGTAAATGGTTATGAATTCTGAGCACCAAGTCAAAAGTTATGACCCCACCAAGTTGGGGTAAATAAATTCCTAGTTTTGCAATTCACATCAAGTTCACCAAAATATAGAGAAGGGGGATTCACTACTCATGAGTCTCTTTATTCTCAAGAGATTCCTAAGGGGCGAACTACCCTAAACTACCTCAAGGAACAAAACAAGAGTTTTAGAATCAGAAAGAGTAAATCACAAAGGTTTTTTTGGATAAATTGACAAGCTTTCGGCCAAAGGACATCAACGTAGAATAAGGATGAAAATGCAGTGCGTTGGAGTCCCAGAGGCATGCTGGCGTCTCGTATGGACTAGAAAGCGAGAATATCCCAAAAAATAGCAAAGTGACTACTAGCAATCGGATTGCTAAGAACTCTTAAGATGTAGAAAAATAATAGAATATAACATAACAAGAATAAAGTAAAGTAAATGTTAGAACTAAAAATAATGGAGAAGGAAAATGCTCACAACAACCCAAGTAATGAAGCCTTCAGCTAGTAGATATCTTCAATACCTATGTATATAAGATCTGGAGAAAATGTTGGGGTTGTATAGGGGTTTGCCTCAGTCAAACCCCCGCTTTGGTGTTCCCACCTCCACAGACAACCAAATAGATAGAGAGAAATGAACAAAGGGGTGATAAAAGTAATCCTTACTTGAGGAGGAGAACCCGTATCATAAAATGGAGATGCAATAGATAAGGGATGTGTGAAATTCCAAGATGCTCGCAAGCACAAGATAAGGGAGATATCAGTTGCAAGGCTAAATGAAGTCAAAGAGGGAGAGCAAGATAGCTGCAAGAGCCAAGAGTGTTGTAGAGGGCATTATGAGAACTCAAGAGTGTTGTACAAGCTTGAGAGCTTGAGGCTATTGTAGTAAGATGTATGGATTTGTGCAAGAAATATAACAATATTAATATGGGAGAATGTCCAATATAGAAGCCAAGAAGGAGAGGAAGCCCCAATGGATTAAAAAGATGACTTTTAAAGAGAGAAGAGGAGCAAAAAGAAGCTTCATGGGCAGCTACAAGGCGTCCCCAACCGTTACCACCAACAAAACTTGTTGACAAGTGGCAAACATGCTTGGAAATGTTTGTTTGAACATTGAAATGTCATGAGATGCTAGCGCGGTGCGTGGAAATCCATGTAGCGTGCTAGTGTCCAGACACATCACACTACAAAACGACGAGAACGAGAAAAGCACAAGGTTCGACGCGAAGTTGACGCATAGAGGTAGCTGCTGAAAAAGGGGTTATGAGCTTCGTGAGAGGGAAAAAGGTTGATCCAAGGGATAAAATGAGCCTAGACAAATGTTAAGGGAGTGGACACTATTAAAGCGGATGCAAGAATGCATGTGAAATTACAAGGGGTGCAATTTTACGATATTACACTTTTGTGAGAAACCAATTAGAGGGGGCACAAATTATCATTGACACTCTTGGAAGACTATGTTTGTAATGGTTATCTATGGTCATGATTTATTTATTGCTACTCCAAGGAATGCCTTATTTTTTCCCCATGGTAGTACCCTATTTGTTGCATTTAGGTAGTGTCCTACTTCTATCAGGGTAGAATTGTATGGTTGCTCTAAGTAGTACTCGATAGCTACCATGTGGCAATACCCTATTTGTTGTCTCCTAACAATATCTTATTTTCATTATGCATACAATTTTACTTTTTTATTTGTAGATAATTTAGCAATTATATTGATGCTTGTTTTAATATTCTTAATATATATTATTCATTCAAAAAGATTCTTATTTGTTTGTAGTTTCTAGGTGGAGAACTTGTTGGGAGGAAGCATGTAAAATTAATACCCTTATTCACATCCCTTATATTAATATTTGAATATTTAGTTTCATGTTAGTTTCTTGTTATACTTTGGCATTCATCTTCATAGTTGTTTACATGCAATTCAAAGTGGGGGAAAAATGTAATAGTGAAAATTGCATACCTTATACTTTTCCTCTTTCATTTTTGACTCTCTTTGATCTATATGTCCCCAAATGTAATGACCAAAGTATAAAATGATGTATTTTGCATAAAATTTAAAAAATAAAAATATCTAAGATTGATTACATCTCCACTCATTCCTAGGGTTGTCCTTGACTCTTTGCTTATCTATCCTCCACATAGGTTCATATTCATAATCATGAAAATGATCCTAGTTATTCAAAATATAAATTTAAATTTTGGGTGCCCTACAATTCCCTCAAAATAGTATATATGAGTTAAAAAAGGTAAAACCATTTTAATTACATGAGCTAGGGTGTTTTATCAAAGGACAAAACACTATTTTTTACTATCATCTACAAATTTAGGACCTAGAGTTGAGCACACCTCTTGCACAAATCAAGGAACATAAAAATATTATTTTGTAGCATCAACATCCTTAGCTTATTGTATGATTATCTATTGCATTATTTCAAGCCATTATATTGGTATCTAGGGGTTTGTCCAAATGGGAATCATCCTAACCTAGCAAATTCCTTAAAGGTGTTTATTAACATTACTAATTTATTATTATAGGCCTTGATATCTAGGTGAATATATGTTTGTAGGTGGAGAAATATCATAGTTGACAAGTCCAAATCTTTTATGACATGTTCAAATCCATGTGCCATGTTTAGATCCATATTCATGAAGATCAATTCTATAATTACAAAAGTGAATGTAGTAATAGACAAAAAACCATATTTTTTTCAAGATAGTGTAGGGATGAATCAATTGACAACATTTGTCTAGTAAAACCAGCACACACACACACACATTATATATAGAGAGAGAAATGGAGTTAGTAGGTTGATAACAATAATCAGAAATGTGAAGCAAATAAATTAGCCTGCTACTTAGTACCACCTTATCTTGACCCAATATCGAATGAGCACCTAAGGAGAAGTTACACTAAGGGATTTTTTCTAGCCATTACCATACCTCAACTAGCCCTTGTCTCTTTGAGATCACACACACACAACACACTTTAAAATTACATTGTACTTCTAGCTAAAAGCAAAGATCTATAGTGTCAAGGTTAATTAAATAAATAACACAATTAAATACTAACCAACCTTAATTTAAGAGCTTGAGACAAATTATTGAAATAAAAGTATAAAAATTAAAGAGTGGATAGGTGTACTTAGCGTTAGGGTAGATAATGGAGAAATAGTGTTGATGTTGTTTCTAGAATGACTTATCACTGTTATAAAATTATCTCACTCACATTGATGAATATCTTAGAGTCTAAATAGGAACAAAAAACCCTATGGTTCGATCCTTGACTACTAGGAATACGATCTTATGTACATAATTAATTTAATAGAAGGTTTATCTACAAAGAAGTTCACCTTTAACTTTTATTTGAATTTGTCAACATAGTGTCTTGAGACCCCTTTGAAGAGCTTACCAACTCAATAGGTGAACAATTTATCCTAGGTCAAACATATAGATGGCCTAATGATGATGTAGATTTGACTTCTTTATTACTCTTTATAATACAAGTGTTCTTTAATGATACTTCTTTATCAATTTATCTTGCATTTTTTATCTTTTTGTTTTAGTGCACAATGTTTGTCTTTAAATATCATGATGTATAAAAACATGTTACATGAAACATGTGCTAGGTCGATTCATAACGACTAGTAGGAAGGGGGCTTGAGAGCATTAAAATTTAAATTTGATGCTTTGGATTTGAGGTTATTTCTATGCACCAAGGAGTTGACTTGGGTTAATCAAAATCATGTAGAAATAATTTGAAAGGATAGACCAATAACTTTGAGGTAGAAAGCAAATATTTGTGAATCAATACAAATGAAGTGAAATAGAAATAAAGCCATGAACCAAAATTAATTAAAAAATATACTATTTGTAAATATATTATTACATTAAAAAATTATCATCGAAATGAACACAAAACTAAATAAAAAATAAAGAGTTATGCTACTTTCACCATTGCATTATTAAATAATTAATTAATTAAAAATAAAACAAAGCTTTAATTATACGCCCTATAACAGAAAATCCTATATTTCCTCCCGTGTCCGAACCTGATTCTATAAATTTACGCGTCATCTACTTGCAGTACGCTAGTTTGAACAGAACTTCCAGCCGTCGCAGAACAAGGTAAAAATTGTATATTTCTCAGATTGCAGCTGCATAATTTAATTTTTCGACTCCTGCACAAGGTTTGCTCGGTTAATTCACGCAGAAGTAATCCAAATAAGCTGAAATCGCTTCATTAAGTCTCAGTTTATGTCAGATACTTCAACAGTAATTACTCGGCACTGGAAATTCACTTTCACTCTAGATGCTTTCACGTTGGAAGCTTAGGTGTCTTTATGGCTAAAGAATTATTACAGATAATCCGACACGAAAACAAAATTTTACGTCAATTGATGGCTGGATTAGTTTATACTTCATTTTAAAGGTCCATGATGGACTTTTTGAGTGCTTTGTGCACTACTTTTAATAGTCGAATGGAAATTACGGCGGCCTTTTGAACTTTCGTTGAAGTTTTAATTTGTATTTGCAGGTTGTGAATTTGTTCTTATTCAGACCCTTGCTTGTTTTAAAGAAGTCGACGTTCATTACAGACGGATTTCATTGGTAAGAGAGTATGTTTGTCATTTGTATTATTATATTTTTTTGGTTTATAAATGGTTGGGGTTTTCTTTTGGGTGCCATAGTTATTGGGGCTGTATCATGTGGATATTTCAATAAGGGGAAAGTGGGGCTTCTGTGTATTATATGTTCCTTATAATTTCTTCTCATTCACCCCTAACTCAACCATCAGCACAATAATTTCTAAGTTCTACTGCAGGAAAGGATGGCAATAATTTATTAGAACAGGTAGAATGTGACCTTTTTCCCTTTTCAGAAACACGTCCTGTACTCAACACATTTCGACGAAAAAGATTCTCTATATCATTCAGGAGATTGTAATTGCCAATCCTTTCCAGTCATAAGAATGTCCACTAGATTATTGTAATGTCTGTGTATTCTATGTAACCAAGAACGAGTCCTGAGTGGGAAAATAGATGATGCTTTATTGTCTAGGTAAGAGAAAGTAAGAATGGAATACTCAATTAAGCACAAGGAGATGAAAAATTCATACAATCTGCCAGACTTACATATAAATGCCCTGTGTTAAGCACTCCTCTCGCATTCCTTTATCATCTTCTTGTTCACTTTTAACTTACAATCAATAAAAACATCTAAGAGCTATTCCAGAGTAGGATGACAGTTATTGAACTTGCTAAAATCTGATCTTCATTATTTTTTGTACAGTGTTCTCTGTAGCTTTTCTGTTCAACATATTTCTGAATCACGCCTTATTTGCAACATTAGGTAGATGGTAAGTATCGATTCTTTTCAGATATAAAATATTCACTGCATATATTTCAAAAATTCATTGTTTGTATATGCTATGTAATCCAGACGAGTCGAAGGACTTGAGAAAACAAAAATTATATGCTGTATGGTTATAAACTTATGAGCAAGGGAATAGGAACCCTCAATTAAGCACAGTATGTTGAACAATTTGTACAACATACTAAGTTAACACATAAATGCACAGTTGGTCAACCACTCTATTTAACCTAAAAGGCTATAAGAGGGCATACACGCTTCAGTGATCAAGCCCTGAAGTTGGTTGAGGGAAGCCTTTTGTCAAGATCGAGGCCCTCTTGCAGAGCTTTTAGGCACTCATCTCTTTGGTTGAGAATCTCAACCTTTCCTCTCTTTTTCTCCTTGCATAGATGAACAATTCCAAGCATAAATGACCCCAAGGGTACATGACTTCCTAAATAGCTAGGTATTTGCATTAAGGATGTTCCGGTACATAGGAATGCGATTTTAGATTGTGAAGTTGAAAGCAATTAATCTGTATGATGCAACATTAGTAAACTTCTTCATTTCATTTCATCTGTAATTGTATTATATAGATCGTACTTTGGAGTGCCAAAATTCCAGCCTCTATTCTTAAAAGTTGAACTATCACCAAGTCAATTTCCTTTCTGACATGTAATAAGCACTGGTCTTTTAACAGCTTTCTACAAGAAAAAACTTGCACCATTTAACTAGACAAAAAACACGCATCTAATCTAGTTACAGGTAACTGATGAAATATTTGGGTATTTCAGAAATTCCTTAAATGAGATATGCCAGGATGGAAAATTGTAGACCGCAAATATGGAGAATCAGAAAATTTCATGATGATGGCGTAACAATTTCCTAATATAGTATCAGAAAAATGGAAGGCTGGGAGTGTTTTACGAAAGATTGCATCCTTAGCAAAAGAATCTGCACACTTGACCACACTCCTTTTACACATTAAAATATTCACCAACTTTGCTTGATATTGCAGTGATCTGATTTTGAGTCACAAGGTTCATAACCATGTGGTTGTTTCATTGTATAATCATCTTTCCATGATTATTTCATATACTTATCTTTATTTTACTTTTATTTTTTTCAGATATGTTCTGCAGTCATTTAATGGACTCTATAAAGCATGTGTTTATCTTGAGCCCTAAGAATCTTAACTTAATACAAATAATGTCAGTATGGGTTAGAAATTACAATGAATTGTAAAATGTATGGTCAGGATCATGGCCCTGTGCAATGGCAGTTGACATCCTTGAAAGTAGTCTATATTTTCTGTTATATAATTGGCAGAGATTGTATTGTAACAATCAATTCTCCTTTCCCTTGGAGGTTTAGACTGAAAATATGACAGTCTGCATTATATACCTAAATGTTTTCGCTGCATTGATGTCATGGCCTAGAAGAAGCACTTATAATTGTGCTTGTTATTAGTCATTAAACCAACTTATAGCGAGATATTTTTGTAATACAAGTCATGGACAGTGGGAAATTCTTGTGTACATGCTTCCACGGAATACAAGATTTTATTCTGAAGAAAATTCTCACAATAGAGTGTTGCCAATTGCCAATTATGTTAGATTTGGAAGAAAATTTACCTAAAACAGAAATGCTCAGAAATTAAGTATGTTGAATGCTATGATGAAAGACTCAATTGAACAGTCAAAAGCAATCTTATTGATTGATTTGTCTTGATTAACAATTCCAACAAAAAAAATACATATAAATTTAGCCTCTTGGATGGATGAATCATAGTGACACGTCTAAGTGGATATGAGTTAATTCCAATCAAGAGAATAGTTAACTCAATCAAATAGAGACAATGGTGCCAATTGATTAGGCAAAGGTGGCACTCGATTACCTCCTATCAAGAATGACACATCATCATTACCTATATAGGAGAGAAATGTATTCACCTAAGTAAACTTAATAAAATAAAAGATGCAACAGAATATTACATGGTACACCAACACCTCCTCTTTAGTGTAACTTAGGAAGAGAAATCATTCCCAGCAACAAGATCATGTTAAGCACCCATGTGCAAAGAGAACCCCCAAAAAGAGATAAATCTTCCAAGAAATAGAGAAAGGACTAGGTAACCATCCCAAATGAGTAGCATCCTGCATTGGAAATGGATGAAGATGGACAACATTCGTTGCTAAACAAGATGCACTTGCACTAAACAACATTTCTTCTGTTACGAAAAAATATAAACATAGGTGCATGCTAAGGATCTTCCGACTTCACAAAAGGATATGAGGGAAGAATAAGATATAAAAATATCTAGCAAATGCTTAAATTTCGCCATGTCTATGCTGAGATGTGTCAGGATCTGATTAGTGGTCTCAGGTACAATTGTTGGATGTGACATCATGGAAGCATGTAGATGAGGAGAAAGAACATGAGGGTTTATAAAAACCCTCATTACATCTAGAGAATAAGATGTGACTGTTGGAGAGCTGTCATCAAAGAGAAAAACCATGTCCTCAATAGTGTCATCCAGATTCCAAAGGTGAGATTTGACTAACATATGTGAGATGTATGGTAAGCATGCATCCTAGTGAGACGTATTTATTAGACATGAATGACCCTCTTGAAGAGAGTTATAAAGCCTTAAAAGAAGCAACACTAGTCTTTGTATGTAAGCAAGAAATGGAGGAATCTCAGTACATGTCTCTATAACTCTGCTCTAAAGAAGGACTTGGTATTTCAAATGACTAGACAGCTCATCCCATAATCTGCTCACACCATCTGCGTGAGCATGAAGAGTAATAGAAGGGGCATTAGGAAGAGGAGGAATCTCTGTAGTTTGCTCAGTTACATTCACAAATGAAGGGTCGGCCAAGGAAACAGCACAAATAGATGTCCAAACTATTCCCTGATTATGGCCCAAGCAGTATAAGGGCACTTAGCATCTGCAATGTAATATATCATTAGAAATTGAAAGACAGATTAGTCCATAAACCCTGTCATTGTTGTTTGACCATGAAACCTTCTGCTCAGAATCACTTGGCTCTGGAATGAGTTCAAGGAGATAGGCTAATAGATTCTGCTGTATGCAATGATTCTTGATCCCTTCTCAGTAGCATGTATAGTTTTGGTGATTCAAAGTGACAACAGAAGAATGGAAGGAAATACTAAAAAACATAATGAAACACACTTCCTCCGCCCCTATCAAATTGGAATTTTATATTAGTTTGTTTAATACAGGATCCCCATCAAATTTTGGCACACACCGTAGATTATACAATGAAAGGACCCCATAGGTTGTACAATTCGACAGTGAGATTACCATGAGCCCAACCAACTGCTTATAGGAACACAATGGTTTTATAGAAAGTCTGAAAAAATTGTAGATCCTAGTGGAAAACAAATTGCACCAATGGATTCTACTCAAAAAATTATACACTTAGAAAAAAAACACTTAAATCTGAGCTACTGTTTGAAAGTTATGAGCTTCCAAAGTTTGATATCTTCATGCAAGGAGGACTGGACTGGTGATGTGGTGCCTATGTGGCACTAAGCTGAGGTGGTATTGAATGGACTGCTGATTTGTTATTGAAGTAGAGGTGCCCCTTGCATGGCAGGTGACAAGGCACAGTAGTACAAGTAAAAAATGAATCACTCGAAGTACTTAGGTCAAAGTACAAGTCAAAGAAAAATAAAAGGTGATGCAGAAGGGTATTGGACCATTTGTATGATACAAGCAAGAGGTATGCTACACAGGTCTGAGTACTCTAAATACCAAATATAATTTGTAGTACTCCAATCAATGTACTGATGGGTAAAAAGTATAAGAGGCGCTCATGAATAGATAAAGGTACGGTGCATATGCCCATGTATGAAGTGCTCCAACAATGAATGAAGGAAGTACTTTATAAAAATGAGCTTCCTTTTAATTTAAGCATGGTACATTCCTTTTAAAAAAGGACGCACATTTTATGCAAAATGGAGTGCTATCTTTTAAAAAATATTGAAACCTTATTTCTCAAACAAAAAGAAAGTACTTCGCAGATTTTTTAAGAAATGTGCCATTAAACCTGCAATTAATCTCAAAATCTGTGCAATGCTCCATGTGATCTAGTAGCAAGGAAGAATTTGTTGGGCTCCAGATTGCTATGTCCAACCTAGGCATGCATATTTATTGATCCTAACAAACTGATGCCTTCTAGAAACAACACCGTAGTCTGCTTTTCACCATGTGGCTTCCTGCAAAAAACAATTCAAACCCTAGTGATTCCATTAGCAAGCTTCTGGTTGTTAGTTTCAAACAAAATGAAGGTTGATCCTAACTAATTTGATGCTTTCAGATACAATGGTGAGTTTGAAATGAATACATGCAATTCAGATCCTAGTGCTCTCATCACAGAAAAAATTAATCCTAAAACATCACTGCTCTGATACCATGTTAGATTTGCAAAGCAAATTTACTTAAAACCTGAAATGCTTGGAAATTAGTTATATTAAACACTATGATGAAAGATACAATTGAACAGTCAAAATTATTCTATATTAATTGATTTAACTTGATTAACAATTCAAAGCAAAATATGCGTATATATAGCCTCTTGGATGGATTGAGTCATGGTGACACATGTTCAAGAGAATATGAATTAACTACAGTCAATACAGAAGTTAACTCAATCAAGTAGAGACAATGGTAGCATTTGGTTAGGTAGTGGTGGCACCTAATTCCAATCAATCAAGAATTGATGAGGCAAAGGTGGCACTTGGTTACCTCCTATCAACAGTGACACGTCATTATTTTTTACCTGGGAGACAAATGTATTTACTTAAATAAACTTTAAAAAATAAAAGGTGCAATATAATATTACACTAACAAATAAAGCTCCCAAAAAATGCTTAAGAGGGTGATCTAAACTTCTAACCCCATCTCTTGAGCAGCCATTGAAGGTTTCCCGCTAAAAAAGTGGCTGCTCCTCATTTTGAGGAAAAGGTTCTGTTTATTTCTATTTCACATTTTAGAACTTTTGCACGGGACCACCTACTAAGGACATATAGGAGCTGTAGTCCTTTGACTCTCCATGGGGATTGGAAGTGTTTTATCATCTCTCTGCCATACTCAAAATAAAGCTATTGCTTTTCTAAAACAAATTCAATCTTGCATTAGGATACTGTGTTTCTAATATTCATAAAAGGACTTGCATGATCATGATATCTTGATGCATATCTTCTAGCACAGGGAAGATTGACTTGCTGATTGGCTGTGTCACACCTTAGAACTGCAGATATATGTGTTTACTGTTCCACTTGCATTCATTTTCTTTTCCCTTGGAGCATATGAGGAACATTGCATGGTGCCAATGCAGTGAGAAAAAATGTCTTTAGTCCATAGAGACCAAATTATACAAAAAGATTAAAGAGCTACAGAAAAACGTCTAGTGTTTCAGAATAAACTTATAGACCACTTGCCCCGTAAAAATAAGTTGTTTTTCCCTCAATGCATATACTGAACCCAACATCTTTATTTGTAAAGCTAGTACTTGCTCTGTCTTTTGTAAGCATTCAACAGAACAATGGCAATTAACATTTCTAGTCCTTTGAAATTGAAGCTTCAACTGGTATAGAGGTTTATTGGTCAGATTTAGCTTAACAAATATGTTTATTTTCAAATTATAACACTGCCTATCGTAATGTAAACAAAAATATAACGGTACGTACCAAAGAATTTTAGATGAAAACCAATGAATACTTTCTTTCAGAGTATTGCTTGTACAATCCAAATGTAGACAAGGGAGGATAGTGTACCAAATTAGATTGCCTTTCTTAACTACAAGAAGCCTATTTAATTTTGAAGTACCTCATTGCTGCCAAACAAAACACAACCATTGACAACCACTAACAATTGTCTCCTAACAACTACCCATAAGCCAACAAGTAAAAAGACATAGTTTGATATAAACAGATTAACAAAACATAACAATTTAATTTATATGATTCACATAATCCCCCCTAAAAATAAAAGTTGGATTCCTAGATGACAAATAGAAAACAACAAGAATGCAAATCATGTAATATCTGGGAATATTTTCCAAATTTTTGGTGGCAGTACAAAGGAAGAACCTTTGAGTTGATGTTTCCCTCGTTCAGCCAGGACAGCTTGATCAAAACTTCAATGTTCCACCACTAAGAACTCACAGAGATCCTTGGAATACTATTGTTTGGCTCCACAAAGTTGAAATTGTAAAAGGGTTCTTTAGTTGGAAGTGAAAAAGAAAACTTTTGAAGTACACACTGATTAACCTCATATCTAGAATAATGTGCACCATATGGAGAATGTACTCACTGGTGGCTATAAAACTAAATGGTTTGCATTGGAGGACCATACAAACAAGTGGCCAATGACTCTAAACCAAACTTTTTACCAAATTCCTTGCTATCCATAGTAGAACAAATATTTATGGATGGGCATACAATGGACTTGTTTTTAGTAAGTGGAAAAAATGACTCTTTGGTGGACATGTTTTTAGTATGTGGAAAAATGACCATATGGTGGGCTTGTTTTTTGGTAAATGGAAAAAATGACCATCCAATGGACTTGTTTATGGTAAATGGAAAAAATTACCATATAGTCGTACAATTGACTTGTTTTTAGTAAATGGAAAAAATGGTCATATGGTTGACTTGTTTCTAGTAAATGGAAAAAGTGATTGTATGGTGGACTTGGGTTCAACTTTCTCTTTTCTACCCATTACCTAGTGTTTTTACCCATGTTACCGGGTACACCCCTTGGGGGTCCTGTTCTTGTACCAAATGGGTTCAGGCATGGGTCATGTTTGCCATTAAGTGATAAAATTGTGAAAATGGTGTGCACCATGAAGGTTTGTGCGGTTTCAAAGGCCTTAATTTGGGCTTGGTGGTGGGGACTTTGCCCCTCGACCCTGCCTTATATCACAATAGGGAACACACCAAGGGCTCTGTCCTTGAACTCTATGTGGGGCTACTAGGGCCATTGCCCCCAAACCCCACGAGGGGTGCTGCCCCTCAACCCTGTTGGGGGCATTCCATGAGGGGTGCTGCCCCTTAACCCCATTGGGGTCTCCACTCACAAATCCCCACTAGTTATTAGGATCTCTTGTCACGTAAGAAACTTGATTACAATGAATGGAGACCAAAACTGACAACTTAGACAAATATCTTTATGACTATCATAATATCATTGATCAGTGATGAAGTATCATACTATCAAAGATCAAATGTCACTATTATCTTGAAATATAATATTATATGATATATCAAATGTATTTGCAATTTTATATATTTTTAATTTTTTTGCATGCATATATATATATATATATATCCAAATGTACCATACCCAAGAAAAAAATTTGTTGTATCGGCGTACCAGAACCCCATACCAATACCCGACCTCGTACCAAAACCGGCAACTTAGTTTTTTCCTTTTATTTTTTCTTCCATTTTTCCATTATGGGGTCCCATATTGTGTTTTACATTCCAACCTCATTATTTTGTCTTGTGTTTCTTTTTCCGACTTCATTAATATGCCTTTTGTTAACTATTTTTGACTTCACCAATTTTCCATAATTGTTGATTTCTGCAATATAAGTAGGCTCCCTTATAACATTCATTAGCACAACATGCATGAATTGGCTTGAAATAAAAATAATAATAATAATAACAGTAAATTTTTTGCTCATATTGTTGCATGTTGAGTTTATTTCGAATAGTTCCCCCAAGCCCACATAATCAATAGCTTCCAACCTTTGAGAATAAACTTTTAACTTTGAACCATGTATGTTGTTCAACACAAATGAACCATTCAACTTTCTATCGTTCTCCTAGGTTTCCTCAACCTTAAATGATTTCTTCATTTGCTTCTTGTCATCTCATAGTCTATGTTCATATTCAGTATCTCCATGGCTTCAATAAAATTACAATTTGATGGAAATGCTTCACAAACCTCCATTTGTTAGTGGAACAAACCACAAAGAGAGTTTGTTTCATCTTCCAAACACGACTACAATTCCAAGATTCCTTTGGTGTTTGGCTCCATGGGACCTTGATCAATGCTTTTTCATCCACTTCAGAGTCTGAATTTGTTGAATTTGAGGAAGTTGCTTCCTTGCTCACTACTTGATTCTTCAATCGATTGCATATTTTCAGCCTTTGTTTTCAATGGAGATTATGTTTTTTTTTCTAATTGTGGTTGGTTTTGGCTACTACCAACCAACCTTGACCTAACAATGCATCATATGCCTTTTTGTGTAATGAGTGACAACGAAGTTAATTAGAAATGCTTGAATACCAATAATTACGTTCTACCCCATGAGGACTCCAAGCACTTCTATTTTTTGTTGATCTACTCCTACCAACTGGAAAGTTGGAGGTCAATTAGGTATTTTTTTTTCAAACTTCGCCATTTATCCTCTAGAAGTACATTCACATCAAACCGACTACCAATAATTGTATTTGTTAGGTTCTTCCTAAGAATCTCCACATGTACCACTGTTTGTGTCCTTGCCAAATTCACTATGAGAAGCATGGGATCAATTACTTGATCTCCTAATAATGGAGCTTCAATTATTGGGTATTCATTATTTTCATATTCTAAATAGGTGGTAGCATGCACCATCTCATCCCTCTTAAGTATCGTAATAGTTATATAGCATTTCTAAGTTTGTAAATTCTTTGCAATAAATCCACTACTTGAATTTGTACAGTGGTTGAAGTACTTGCCTTTCAATCATTTTATTTAATTTCAATTGATTTGTTACCATGCTTGCATTTGCATTTGAGTAGCAATGTTTGTTGTCCATACATTGCTCCACCTCAGCTATTGCTTCATGAAGTCTCTCTTTTTCAGTATATGGGTCTAACTTCTAAGTAAACAACCTTCTTTGCTTGGGCTTGAGTAACAACCAATACTTTGTTATGTTTCTCTACATCAATTATATTGATGCTCACCTTCTACTTTGGACATCTAGCATCATCATGGTCTCCAGATTCTCAAGCTAAGAATCCCTTTAGTTGTTACTCTCCATAATATGTGATTTCACCGATTCATCCATTAGTCTCACTGTACTTTCACATATACATATGGATTTCCTTAAAATGTTGTCCACAACCTTAAAGACATCTTCCAACCTCATAATCAAGTATTACGCAGCTCAGCACTTTTGAACACAAGGTTCTTTGAGGAGTATTCATGAACCTCAAGTTATTGGTCTAGAATGAATCATTCTTTCAGAGTAGTACCATATTATAATAGTTTTACAGCAATATTAGATTTGGCAGTAGTCTGAAAGTAAAACACCAATTATAGTCTATAGGTCGTCCATAAGCCAGTTCTAGATGTAATTATGAATCAATGTCTGCGTTGATATTTCAAAACTTGGCTGCCAGTTTGAAGTCTTAGGTGAAATTCCTAAATTTCTTCTAGGTCTTGGAAGCATTTCGTGCAGTAAGATATAACTTATTGTATTTCTACCTGCCATATGTTCTCCAAATCATACTAATTACCTTGCCAGTGCTAACTTTTCAAAAATTTCCAAACATGGATCCACTTCCAGAAAGTCGCTACTATAAATTTTCTTAAAACTTAGGTTGGATAAACCCTAGAGAAAAGAATTCGACAACAATGGTAATGCTTTCAGATCCTTTAATCATATTAGATCTTTTTGTGTATGATGTAAAGCTTGATAAAAATCACGACAACATCACCCTCAAAATTTTGCCTTAAATTTTAATGCATTTAATTTCTAAATTTGATCATAATACAATCTGCTATTGCAATTGTCCTTCCTATCAGACTTTCCAAAAGTTTACTCGATTCGACTGTCCAAGCATGTTCTATGGTTCAGCGAAAATTCATCTGCAGGTGAAATGTTGATTTATGATTGACTTATTTTAATTTTCAATTTTCTTTGCTACTAGTCAGAACCAAGGTATCCATGAACTATCTTCCTTGAGATATGAGTGACTGTACGCACTGTAATGGCTGTGTTGTTGGGTTTTACTTCTTCACACTCCCTTAGCTTGGGATTGAATCAGGAATGAATTGAGACAAACTTAGGGAGTTTAATGTGTTTAAGATGCTTGATCATTGGTTGGAACTTGGAACAGACTTCCAATAATGCAATTTATTTTCCAAGAATTTATATTTTATTCCCTTTGTATATGTCTGAAATGACCTAAACCAATCTGAATTATAAGATCTAATTTTCCTACATGTTTGAAGCTTAAACAAATCTGAATTATTTGAATTTTTGGATCTAATTTAATATGTTATTTCGTTGATACAGCCTAAAACGCTTCATGGAGCAGACTTGGAGCACAAAAATTGAGCAAACTTCCCTATTGTCCCAGTCACAGCTTCCGTCCTCTTCTCAACTCTATGTCAGGAAGAGAAGGCTAGTTCTACCCAGTTCACCGTACAACTACAGGCTAGGTGGTTCATCCTTATACTGCAGAAATCCAGTTAACAGCAGCAAGTTAACCCAGACATTCACAGGGAAGGGCAAAGGCTTTAAGTGGGTACCAAAAGCATTAGGGGAAAATGTTTGCGATGCATTTGAGAATGAAGCTGAGGTTGGACGGGAGCGAGATATTGCTGATGGCATCCTTAATATTGTGCATGCTGCACCTAGAGAAGCAACAGGGACTATCTCAGATATAGGAAATGAAAATGTGGAGCGAGCAGAAGGGAATAGCTTACAGCCACTGAAATGGCCTTTATGGTTGCTTGGACCCTCTATGCTGCTTGCAACAGGGGCCATTCCTATCCTATGTTTACCCTTCTCTACAATATCTCCAGCATCCAACATGGCCAGTCTTCTGTCTTTGACAGGATTAGATGGTACCTTCAATTTGGGAGCAACAATTTTTCTTCTTGTGGCAGATTACTGTGCCCGTTCTAAAACGGGCCAGGTTTCTTATTTCAAAATTCCTTTCAGCTACATGTTTTGGAATTTTCTTTTGAATCTGGTGGGTTTTGTTGTGCCCTCTTTGGCAATGGCTGCTTCATACAGAGCTATAGTCGAACCAAAGATTTGCTTGATTTCATTTGCTACAATGTTGGGACCTTATCTGATGCTGCTATTGGTGCAAATGCTGGCAGAGATCTTGACATGGAATTGGAAATCACCAGTATGCTTAATTGTACCTGTTGTGTATGAAGCATACCGTCTCCTGCAGTTAAGTAGAAGCCTGGAGTTGGGGATAGATCTAAATGCACCTCCCTGGTTAATGCAAGGAATGAAAGGTTTAGTAGCATGGTGGGTGCTAGTGCTTGGGTTGCAGCTCATGAAAATTGCATGGTTTGTCGGTCAAGGAAAGACCACGAAAGAAGCCTGATAATTATATTCACGGAGTGAACAACCCTATGGGCAAGAACCAGAACTCTTTGTTGAAACAAAGAAATGGTAAGAAGCATATCATCGTAACAATCCAGGAAATTGAGGTATTTGGTTATACAATCTTTACCTCAACTGTTCGTACGGCCTATGAATTTTTTTGCCTTGAAGCTGTTAATAAATTGTGCTGCGAAACTTACTCTTGAATTTTGTAAATTGGCGATTTTCTGGTCTGATCTAGTTCGGAGAGGATTGTGGAGTCGTTACTCATGTTGGAACTGAGTTTTGTAATTTGTTATTATTTTATTTTATTCTGTATTGGTGTCCCAATGATATTGCTATCCCAATGATATTGCCGTTTTGAGTAAATATGGGTAATATTCTACTAGTTCATTGCAAGAGTTGTAATCGAAACAGCAATAGGGGAGAGGGGCCTATAGTAGTAGGGCAGCTTATTTATGGGCTTTTGAATTTCATAGCATATGATTTCAAAAAAGTTTCAATTTTGTACAGCAATTTACTTGTCAACTCATCTGGTCTCATCAAATATGATGCACATCAACATGTTTTTTGTAAAAACACGTAAGGACCCATAGTAGAGCAGTGAGTACTCCGAACATGTTTGGCTAATGTGGCATCACAAGATCCACAAGTTTATGTACTTCATGGAAAAAAGTGTTTTGCAAGTGGATATTAAATGCTCCATTGTGGGGCCTATTGAAGACTATTTTTATCCCTACTATTGGTCCTTGCCCTACTATGGGCCCCTCTCCCCTATACATCATATTGTAAGCGAGAGGTGTGAGCATGGGGTTCATTCCAAGAGTTCAATCCTTACAACAATATATATCATATTGTAAGTTAAATGTACACAAAGTGATAAAATAAAAATGATCTTGTATGTTTATGTTCTTGTCATATTAAAGATGTTTGAAAATATGATGAATGTTATAATTCAATTTGTTATTGTAAGATAAAATGTATTTACTTTTCTTATTTGTTGTGTACTTGTTTGTGCTCTTGTTTATAGTTATGATTCTTGATTGTTTTCAATTGTTTGGAGCATCAATTTGTCCTTGAGCTAGTGTCGTACACCCAAACCAAATCCAACGATGCATTGACACCTCCTCATACTCATTCTTGATTATTTGCTCATCTTGGATGCTAGCACATCAAACTCCTTTCCTCTTGGATAAGATCATGCATGGTAGTGTTCCTTGAATTCAAATTATGCTTTTCCTACTCAAAGAATCCTTGTTTTATAAAACCCTAACCCTAGCGCACCTCCAATGGCTACAAACAAGTAAAATGTTTATGAAGGAGGGTGTTAAAGAAAATGAAGGTCATTAGGAAGGTAAATCAAGCACAACCAAGTACCCACACACACAAGTTAGGGCATCATGTACACCTAGGAAATGTTAGACCTTTATTAGACTCCCATTTGACATGCTTCCATTGTTGCACACTATTTCTTTATAAACACGCGAAGTCTCACACCCAAGCATGTGCATTATCCATTGTTAACTTGACCTAGGGATTTCATTAAGGTAGGTACCTAAAAATGTCATTAAGTACCCAATTTCCCACAGACGTAGCAAGTTTGGCTCCAACACTTATAGAGGGCATGATTGCATAGAGTAAGACAACAATGTGCTAAAGTAGAATAATGTGGGCAATCATACAAGCTTGTAGATAAGATTGGACAATATTAGACATGGTTGACCATGCTAGAGTCTCTAAGCATACTAACACAAAACAACAAATCTAGATTTTGGACTTGACAAACCAAAAACTCTTGTCTTTTTTTCAGCCATCTACATCTTCTCCAACCTATAAAGGCATTTTTTCCTCTCTTCTCTTTTTCATTTACACATTTATGTTTTTTAGTCTAGTTCAACCTCAACACCATGTTTCTTTCATTAATAAAATTTGTAAGTTGTTTAACATGTTATTTACTATTTTAAATCAAACTAAACTAAATGAACATATGTTTATAATTAAAACTATGACACTAGAGTAGGGTTCTCTTTTTACATTATATTTTAGTGAACTCGACATTCTTACACATCTCTTCTTCTTAGCCAAAGCCACAAACACAAGACAAAAACAAAACAAAAAATGGCTATAAATAAATTTCAAGTCAATGCCCTAAACCCCACCCCTAACCAAGGGGTAACTTATGATGGCTTTCAACTAATCTATTATCCTTGTATGTTTTTTTTAAATCTTTGCTTCAAATTATAAACCATGGATACATTCTCCTCCTATAACAACACCCACAGTACCTTTGCCCATAAGGTTTATGATACTCCTTCGTGCATCCTTCTATACTCTTGATCTATTTAGGGATAATCATGGTATCTCCTTATCATCCACTCTTCATGATAAATTATCTTTACAAGAACCTATACTTCTATAGATGACTCATTGTTCAATGCCTTTCATGAGTCTTCCTATAGTGAATATGAGGTTCATGTGCTTTACATTGACTTTTATTCTCATCAACCTTGCTTCTTAACAAAAACTATACCACACCCTATTCATAGCCCTATCTTGAAATCTCTACTTTACCTACATTAAATTATCCTCAACATAATGTTGATCATGATGAGATTATTAACTATAAGCACCCAAATATGAACAAGCTTACATGACAAGTCTAATGATGACCAAAAACCCAATGCATGAGCTAATTGGCATAAAATGTAATAAATAAATAAATGATATCTCCAAGATAGGATGCCATGTCAACCTCTTAAAACTTCCAACATGTTTGTGTTTTTGACTTTTGTCCTTTGGCCATCTACCAAAATGTCTATCTTAACATCTTGCATAAAAAGTTATTTTCCTCCACATAATGATGAGTTTATCATTACAAACTTTTAACTCTCTAAGTGGAAAATTTATCACCTATTGATGAATTCACTCTAATTATTTGTATGTGTCATTTTTCCTAATGTTATTAGTTCATCTCTAGTTCTTGCATATGTTAAGATCAAGTTAAACTTGGAAACTCTATTTTTAACTCTTAACCATCTTGGTCTACATATATATCTTTTTGATTGATTAGTGGTATAAATTTCTTGCGATCGATTACCTATAACCATCAATTAAGACTTTGTGACCATAGATAACTTTAAGAAACCCCCCTCTCAAAAAAATTATAAAATCTTGGTGGATCTTGCATTTTTTTCGAAAAAAATATTAATTCTATTAGAAAATATTTTTTTAAATATTAATTTTATTGGCATTTTTTTTTCAAATCATGAGAAATTTGTAGAGTATCTTGGTGAATTATGCTTGTATTCAAACAAATAATATAATGGCATTGGCAAATTATGCTTGTATTAGAAAATGCATATAATTTTGCGAATTAAACTTCTTTTTATTCAAGGGGTAAACGCTTTTGACTCGGAGCTATGAACCGATGAGGTCACAAACGAGGGACCTCATCCCCAATACAACCACTCAACAATACCACCCCAACGGGGTTTGAACCTTGGTGGCAAGAACACCAACGCCACCTTTAAACCATCACACCATGCCAATAATGACAAATAATAATTGGTGAATTAAACTTGTATGTAAACAAATAAAATAATTTTGTCGGTGAATTAAATTTGTATTCAAACAAATAAAATAAATTCAATGGCAAATTCTATAGATATTCAAAACTATAAAAATAATTATTTGGCGTATGTGCTAATAAGTTTTCGAAAAATCATAATGTGGGTAGCAAAAATATCAAATGCTAAATGACAATGATTAAGTTACTTAGCAAATTTATAATTTTAAATAGATTTACATTTTGGGCCAGAGTTTTGACACAACCAAACTCATTCACAAAGTCTTTGAAATAGAGATAAGTGTCAACAACTTTGTGGGAGGTTAAGTTGCTTTATGCTCTAATTTGGCAATGACTTGCTAGGCCCGTTCTTGGTCACTTAAGTTGTTTTGAAAGCCTTCGTGTTCATTGTCCAACAACCCCCCTTTTTTCCTGGTGACCACTTATAGAAATTTTTGCATGTGCTCTTGAGGTCACTTATGGTGGCTTTATTATGTGCTCAATTGGTGGTCCCCGCAAGTAAATCCTTGTTGGTGTCAAATGTTGCATTCTTATTGCATCACACGCTCTTAGTTCATTGCATGTTCTTATCTAAAAAAATTAAAATTGCAATGGTGTGGTTTGCAATATGTATCATGGTCGATGTTATTTTATTTATTGTTTTAGGTAAATTCATCCTTTGTTAGCACCTTCCTATTGGTGTTGCACGCTAATGGTTTTCCATAGGTTCTTGTTAAAGGTGAAGTCCTAAGAATGTGATGCTATAAAATTGCGACACATGTCTCTGACATGTGGTGGAACCGACATCTTTTCAAGTCTCTTCAAAGTGATCGAATGTTGATTCAACTCCACACAATGTCATATCGCAAGCCCTCTTCATATTACAAGTTCATAAAAGAAGCACTTAAGCAAAGATGCAATCATGTGATATGATGACACATGTTATGTCAATCTTACATGGCACCAACTATCCATTTTAGTTTGAAAGCTATGTGGTCATAATGGGTCCATGTTTAAATGATGTGTTTTATTCTCATTGGCCCAGTTTCACATGTCACAACTTTATTAAAATAGTTTCTTGAATAAAACAAATGGTTGCAACTACCATTGATCTCACCCGCAACATTCAAATATCAACAATTAAAATTCAAAATTGTAGATCTATTCAAGTGGACAAGTAGTAATGGTGAGAATTGACATATCTACCAAATTCTAGCAACTCCCCCACCATATACATTTATTAGAAATCACAAGAATCTAGAAAGTTATTTGACATGAAGAATTTTTTTATTTTTGTGCTCTCCAACTGTCTCATAAACAAATTAGGGTTTTCAAGCATAACTCAAGTAAGTCCTCAATTTCACCCTAATTTGCCAAAATTATTTTTCAATTTGTGTACATCTCTATTGTTAGGGTTGTTCCTTTTGCATTGACTGCATAAAATCTCATATAATTGCCTTCATTTTAAAGCTAGCACTGAATTTTAAAATCCTAGTTTGCATTGAAAAACCCTAAGATGAGTCAAACTAGTTCTCTACCCGCAAAGGCAAAAAGATCATTGGACAAAGATCTTAAAGTTCAATTTGTTGGGTCATCTAGAAAGGCTAATTATGCACAAGGGACAAGAATCTTATTAGACCACTTGAGAGATCAATGTAGGGACTACAAAGATGCAATAATTCCAATAAATGGATTGTCATTGTTTGAACACTAGAATAAGAGAAGGCTTTCGAAGAGGTGCATTTCGCATGTTCGCGATTTTGACCTAGAAAGTTATTAGTCCCAAACATTTTCATCAATGTAGATTTCATTAGAATAATAGCATAAAAGTATGATGTCAATGATAGGGTTATAACAATCGTCAATGGAGGTGAGTTGGTCAAAAGTAACAAGGTTTACATTGCAAAGGTATTTGACCTAAATTTAGCAACAAATAAGGTTATCGACTTCAATGTCTTAACAAAGGAATATCAAAATGATAGAGGAAGATATAGGGTGAATTGGTTGCCAAAGCACATAATAAGATGTGCAAATAGAAAAGTTGTAAGGTTCACCCCTATAGAATTGGATGTTACACCCCGTTTCTTAGTTACCAGGTTACTTTTACCTTTATGAGTAAAAAAATGAATGATAAATGTAAATCATGACTTTAATATGTTTAATAGGTGAATGAAATACTAAAATATGCATTAAGATGTTATTGCTTTGAAGGTATGAATATGTTCTATACTGATGGAACATGTGTTGAATGAATGAACAATGCAATATGGAAACTTTAATGCTTTGATGATGCAAATGAATTTCATGTGATCAACTAACTACCTTTGAGATGCACTAAGTTGGATGCAAGAGGAAATTAAGCCTTGGGTAAGAGAGGCGAAGTATCACTCAGGAGAGGAGCTTAGTTTGGTAACCCTAATGTGCCTATTTGAGCTATCACACACTCACACCCTAGTTTGGTTGAGTCAAGTTAGTTTGGAAAATGGTAAGTAACCTTCAGTCTTGGTTGGGAATGTTTTGTATTGGTTTTTGCTCTTTGATTCTATGATTATATATATATATACACATACAGATATATATATATATATACATACATACATATATATATGTATGTATGTATGTATATATATATATGTATCGATGATTATATACATAGAATGTATATGTGTAAGTGAAAACAATAACTCGTACATGTGAACATATACATACATGTATATATGTTAATATATATAATTGTTAATATTTGATATATACTAACCTATATAGCATATATATATACATCCATATTAAAATCATTGGTTGATATTCAAATATTAACAAATATATATATATACACACATGTATATACATTAATGCCATATTCATATATGTATTAGTATATATTATACATATATCATTATTTTAGTATTCATAATATACACATATTTACATATTCATCAATCGACATATATATAAAATGTCTGTGTGTATATATATCATATATGTCCACTTGATATCCTCATGCATACGATATATTCATACATGGATATGCGTAAGTATTTCTACTTATGTATATGCATGTACATATACGTTCACATGTATGAGTTATTGTTTTCACTTACATATACACATATATACATTATATATATATATATAATGTTTATACATTTTTTAAATGTTTACAAAGTAGCTATGGCACATATGATAGCGGACCCTATGTATTAGTTAAAGGTTGGGAATAAAAACAACAACATGATAATGATATGTTGCACATATATAAGTGCCTAAGAGAATATAAAGCAAAGAGCATATAAATTGCATATGGGAAAGAAAGAAAGCAACGTATAAAGCGCTTATGTGAGGAGTATAAAACATGGTGCTTAAGGGAGTAAGCAAAAATGTAAAGCGCTTTAAAAACCAACACATAGTTATCAAGTATTGAATGTAGTATAAAGAGAGTTAATTTTCCACATGGGGGAATAAGTCAAAATGCATTTAAATAGCCCATAAACATTAAGTATTGAATCATTTACAAAAGCAAATAATGATTCATACATTGTTGACTTTGTCAAAACCTACACATAGAATAAAGCGAGTAATATGTATGGGTGGTGCCATATTTTGAAGAGTTTGAAACTGAAAGAAGTCTATTTGTTGTGCCATAATCCAACACACAACTTTTTGAGAAGAATGAGACTTAGTCTTTACCACGAGCTAGTTGAGGTAGTCGACCTATATTGCAATAAGGAAACCTGTAGGTTGCATTCTTGACTTTAAATAATTGTTGTCACCAAGATATGAGCGACTCATCTTTAACAAAGAAGCTAGATTGTATATGTATTTTCAAACTAGTGTTTTAAGCAGTCACATCTCATTTGTTGAGCCTAGTCGATGCATTTGGAATAGGAAGCTGGCGGATTTAGTAGCTTGTTTGTAACATTAATATGTTCAAATTTTATTATAAATAGAGGCATCCTCTCTACCCTTTGTTACAATTATTCATTCCGATTTCTTTATCCATCATTCTACTGTAGTTTTCTATGCAAGTGTAATTCTAAGAGCTTTTGGTAAGGATGAGAGTTGTTTGTGAATTTACAATTGTTGAGAATTCTGTGTGAAGAGGCTAGAGTTTGGAGATAGGTTGAGCTTAGAAGGAGTAGTAAGCATGATTGTGGAGATTGAGCTTGAAAAATAGTAATATTAGTTGGAGCTATAATTCTAGGCATGTTGATTTCTATTTCTCTAATCTCATTATGTTGACATGTTATTTGTCTATGAATGTCATTGTTTGTGGAAAGATGAATATCTATTTTGTTAAATTTGTTTGATCTTTCGATCATACTTATTTAAGGAGCTTGCATGATCTTTGGGTGATTTATTATGAGATCTTATTGGTTGATACTATATATATAAAAAAAAATCAATTGATGAAATTGTGTGGTTATATAAGATAATCGAAGTGTATTAGCTTAAAATACCTAAATTGTCATAGATTATATATACTTCATAGGTTTGTGAAGTATGGGATTTAATACTACATTGAAGTGTTATCTTGAAATTGTTAGCTTATGATGCTAGGTATACCTTTGTGGATAATGAGGTTAGTAATACAACGTGAATGATGGCATGATAGACATGTCATCATTGATAGGTTATGATGTTGTGCAAACCGTGTTGATAGCCTATACTTGATTGATTACTCGTATCTATTTGAAGTAGGAAGAGAGTCTCTTCCCTAGGGTTAGGGTGTATACTTGATTGTTATATCAATATTCAACCTTAGGGTTGAAAAATGTATTTTATGATTCTATTATTTTCTCATTTTCTTATTAAGAGTCTATTCTTATTCACAAAATTCTAGAAGAGGACTCACGTTCCAACAACCCAAAATCATATTAAGAAGAGGACTTGTAGGTGCAGAAGCACAAACTCCTCTCGGGCTAATGTCCTCCAGATTATATACAAATGCAGTGAACAATGTAAACATGAGAATATTTGAGTCATACTAAATGTAGAGGTTTTAAGATTGTTTAAGATCACTTGATTTTTTATTATACTCTTGAATGGAGTCATTTATTGGTGAGATTATACTTTTGGTTGAAGCCATTTATTGTTAAGATCATACTTTTGAATTGAAGACATTTATTGTTGAGATCATACTTTTGAAATGAAGACACTTACTGTTGTGACTATACTTTTTGAAATAGAGTCATTTAATGTTGTGATGTTATGTTTACCCATGTGGTTAATTTGGTTATTCCTGGGGTTAGGATAATCCATGGGAAAGGGAGTAACCTAGTATTTGTGCATGTGTGGTTATCTTGATTATTCCTAGGGTTAGGATAATCTATAGGAAAGGGAGTAACCTAGATAGGTAGTTTTTTGTCATCACCTCTTTGATTGAATGTATGTTATGATTATGAATGGTCAAATATTAAATCAAGCTAAGGGTGGGTGAACATATGACCTCCACTCAAAGTACTGGCTGATGAATTCTTTGGCCAAGGTAGTGTAAGTAGCCATTATTTACATTGTCGGTTCATTGTGATCTAGAATTGCATACTAGGCAGGTAAGTCATACATGTAGGTTGTAGCCAATGTATGGTAGCTCTAGATATGTAGGACGCAACACCATGCTCAAGAAGGCCAATATTATGGGGTTATCAAACCAATCTATTCATCGAAGGGTAGGGCCATCTTACCAGTTAGGTAGATGTGTGAGGGACTACAATAAGTTTGTGGTTGGCAAAAAAGTGCTTGAGTGATGCTCTCCCTCATACATATGGTGGCTAGGATTTGAGGATGTAGCACTAGTTTGGGGACACCTAGAATGTATGCACCAGTATTGGGGACATCTAGGAGGTATGCACGACCATTGGGGACATCTAGATCATTATATTATGATTGTATATTTATATCATTAAGCTCATGGAAGCTATGAATGTAAACATGTATCTCTATTCTTACTGAGAAATTGTAAATGGAAAATGTTGTCATGAAATTATGTAATATGGATTCATTACTTGGAATTTTGTAATTTTTCTTTGTAATGCAATGGGAATGTTTGAAATGGGATTGTTTCAAATGTGCATCTTGTTATTCAATTAGAATAGAAAAAAATGTTGCCTAAATGCTAGTAGCATAAATTGTTCATGTATAGGTAAAACATAGTAAAAATAAATAGGTAGAACAATGGGCATGTTACATTGGAGCCCTTCAATGAGGACATTTCTGAAGATTATTTCATAAAAACCTGCCATGCCTTGTGTCAAGTTTTAGGAAGGGATGCTAAGACTTAGATTGATGGCTATTGATATTCAGAAAATGGATCTTAATGGAGAATATGACTTTTCCTCATTCATTGCAAAGGAAATGCATAAACAATCGGTGGAAATAAAAGGTAACAATAGTGCAATGCATTTCAAATGGTACTCACTATTGTTTCATATATTTTTGTATGGAGGGAAAAATGTATGGGACAAAGCTTTACAACTTAGGATGCATGGTGACAAGAATGTCCCACTTCCAGTATAATGTTGGACCTATATTTGAGACATGCATTGCTAGAATTCCAATTATGTGGTATTCGAAGAGTGTTTTGTTAGATAGATACTAAGATATATAGGTGCATGGATGGACATGATACCAAAAAAGAATGGGTTTTCTGAGACCAAAAGATAGGGTACCTAGTCTAGACATCCAATATAATTGGGGAGATTGATATCTCCATTCGTATACCACTGGTATCTGTAGAGGAGGAAATTTGCTACCCTCGAGTCTATGGGACAAGAAGAGTCTACAAGGAGCAAATGGCCCTCAACTACCTCAAAGGAAAATCTCAGGTGACAAAGGGAATTTTTTTATATTTTGTATTTTATGATGTATAGTGAGCATATGTATTCCAACATGTGTGAGCTAAAGTAGAGAAAGAGGTTAAAGGACGAAGGGGATGCAAGTATTCAATCCGATATGTGTACTAGAGAAGTTGAGGTGAGATGCGAAGAGGACATGGGTCTTCCATCTTGCAAAGTTGACTGCAATCCCACCACAAACATGTTGGCTATAGACAAACACGTTAAGCGAAAAAATGAAAAATAGACATGATAAAATATGTAGACAAGATATGATTTGATTTGATAAAATACAACACTGGTAAGTATGGATAGCAAGCTAGAGTCCATATGACAAGCAAATAGGTTTGTGTCTGTCGCAAATTGTGTTGTAGGACAACCATAGGAGAGACAAGTCTAGTCAAGTTGCTCCCAATCTAGATGACGAGATTATAAGACATCATGACATATATTTTTAAGATAATTTTTTGAAAAATTAAGAATAAGCATATATATAGTTGTCCCTTAGAATGATGTGTGTTATGCAAATGAGCACATGTCATTCTAAGGAGAAGAAAATATTGTGAGATGTGGTGGCACAATATAGTGAGATGTATTCATAGGATATTGTCACACAGGGGACAACACATAGAATCCACAACATCATGAAAAGCAGAGACGAAGAAATCAAGAGCACGAGGGGATCTAATTAGTTGGGGTCAAAATTGATCATAGATATCTAGATAAATAAATAAAAGATAATATGTATGAACTGTCATCACCCCCAAATATATTAGAACGAGAAGAAGGGTACATGAAGACAAAATAAAAATTGGGTCAAGAGGAAGAGGCCTAAATGCCCCGATGCTTTACATCGTCCCTGATGTGAAAGCCAAATTGTACGACACATAGAAGAATGAGACAAATAGAAGAATTTTTACAACAAATTTTCTCTCTTGTATCCAAGTACCTACAAGGGTATCAAGGGTCCTCTAGGTGAGAACACAAACATTAACAAACAAGCACGGGAGAAGACAAACAAACACACAAATCTCATCTAAATATAAAGAAGAGGTGTCGCTCTGGTTTGATACCTCCAACAAGTCGTCTTTCTCCCAATTTAGATCATCATAAGGGGAGAGAAGACGAGCCTGTAAGGGGGAGATAACAAGGGTGGTTCCTGCTAACTCGCTTGTAGTAAGAGCCAAGGAGGTCGCTTCAACACCATCATCAACAAGGTCCTACAAGGCTAACAACATAGAGAGAGAGTGTGAATGTCATCCATCGAGTCGAACATACACTTCTCCAAAGTGAAGTGTTGTGACTAAATGGGAGGAGGATGAACCAAAGAGTCATTACCGACCTATGGAAGAGGGGCAGTGACAAACTCTAGGGAAGGAGGTGATGTACTCATCACGAGAATGGTACAATCCAAAGCAAAATAAGATGAAGAAGGCAAAGAAGACTTTTTGCAACTATCATTTGGCATGAGGTTGTGCTCTAACTTACGCTTAAACAGAGGATGTAAAATTCTCACATCAAAAGCAGAAGAAGAAGGAACATAAGCCATAGTAGACACGACCTTTGTGTGAGGCATGTCAATGGGCTCAAGGAAAGGAGGATGATCTGGTGAAAATGTGATCAAAGGAGGCTCCACAGAAGGAGCAATGAACACTTGCACCCTCTTGGGGTGAGGCTCATCGGGGTCCATTGAGGAAGCTAGAAGCAAGACAAAGGAAATGGGAATGGAAGTAGAAATGAAATCAGAAGTAGAGACAAAAAAAAGAAGCAAAAATAGAAAGATGAACAGGGGACTCCTCCTTGGTCTTCTGTGAGGCTTCACATTCCTGGGCCAAGGCCCGTTGATGATGCTTATGCTCACACATAAGTCCATTGCGACAATTGTGGGCACCAGGATGCACAACTTGAGAAGACTCCAAGGGATCTTGTTCCACTAGGGTAGGAGTCTCCATAGCCATTATCGATGGAAGAGAAAACTCCTAAGGGTCTTATTCCATTGGAGGAATGATCTTCACGGTCATTGCCAACAAAATAGTAGACTCTATAGGAAGAACAAGAAGAGAAGGCACGGAGATAGATACAAGCATCTCAGCCACAAGCCCCTTCCCCTTATCTACTTTAGAGGCAATCAAAAGAATAGGAGGAGGTTGAGAAGCAAGAAAAACCACACGTGAATGCTTCCACTGCCCATAAAGGGTGCGTTGAGGAATAGTGGGTAATAATGAGAAATAAACAGGTTTGATACCGATTGTTGGGAAATTCAATCTCTATCCAAATATGACTTCAATGGATGAGATACAAGGCTTGGACTACAATAACATGAAAATCTAAAACTTATATGCAAATCTGAAAAATTAAGTTGCCTTAATATGTAAATGCCATGATTAGATCCATCTTCTTTATGATGCCAAAAAAAGCCAACATATCATACTTATAAACACTACCTTATGTGAACTTATAACAATAGTAAATTAAGAATAACAACAACATAAGATAGTAGTAATGAGGCTCAAATTAGCAACATAAGAGCATCACATAACACAGTATTTACATGGAGAAACCATTGCGGGAAAAAACTCTACCAAGAAGAGAGGCCAAGTATGCATTATCATCAAATAAATGAGATTGCAATACAATCACTTCCATATTCCTCTTTGCCTCCAACATGGCAACACCTATGAACAACCTCCTTATGCCTCAACCTATCCTTGTTCCTGCAGAGTATAACTACATTCAACTGTTCCTCTCAATTCTACATCTAAGAGGCTGATTTTATAGACTTGTTAAGGCATCTAATGCACCAAACAAGGTTCCCAAATATGACCCTTCATTCCAAACGTCCCCCCAACCTTTGGATTACCTCCTCAAAATGGAGGACATTGGTTTTGGCTCCAATACTTTCCTTCCAACTTGGGTGCCCAAACTAGAGAAAATAAACATTACATTAAATGTAATAAATGATGGAAAACCAAGTGGCACTTGTTTCTCCTTCCAAGCTCCCACTTGGAGAATCCCAACAACCACTTATTTATCATTTCCTTTATCTTTTATTATCCCATTTTGAGCATCCACATGTGGGGGAAACAATATTAAATATTTATGTCCACAACCCACATTTACGGCTGCCAGTGGACCCATCACCCCTTATGAGTATATTACAAACAATGGTGAGAATTAATATTATGTAAAATATTTTCCCAATACACCCTAAGTGCCTAGAGACACTTTCCAAGGATGTTAGAAAATGATATATGATATAGGATTTACAAGGTAGATGGCACCTTAATCCTAACAGGTAAGACATGAAGCTAGAACACCTGCGGTCTAGGCCTCCACAACATGGGTGCCTTTCTTTTTCCTATGCTAAGTATAGTAGAAGGAACTGAGGACACCACTAAGGGTTGTGAAATTACAAAGGAAGAATAAGGAGAAGGGGAAGGCCTAAGGATGAGATCTTGCTTGTATTTAGCCTTCGAAGAAGAAGGCGCAAGGGACAAGGCATGTTGTTGTGTGCACATAGAGGAATTCATGGAGATCGCATGAGAAGAAGATGGGAAGACAACATCAGAGACCAAACCTCTGGTCTTGTACCTAAAGCAGGCCTTGTAGAGAAAGTCCCCTCAAGGTGGCAAGGCTCTAACTAGAGCAGGCCAAAAATGGTCTAGGGAAAAGCCCCCACGCGACACAAGTGGTTTGTATCCAGTGTCTTGGATAGTGTGCATCATGCTATCCCGAGGAAACTTCAAACACTTGTGTACAATTGAGGTGACCCCATTCATGGAGACTATCCATGGAATGTCTAGCCTAACCCTAAATAGGTCAGAATCAAGTATCACAATAAATGGGACCTCCAAAGATTTAGGTCCAACAAGGACTGACAAGAGATAAAACTAATAAGTGGGATATAAAGACCATCATGAGTATGAAATGTGGTTTGTGACTCATCATATTTCTCCTTATGTAAATTATTTATAAAGAGGGTCTCCTCCGTGATGACACTGACCCGACTAGTAGGGTCAACCATAATGTCGATCACAACATTATCGTTGACTAAAGTCAGTATGTATAACAGAGAAGGTTCCCTATTAATAGGCAAGTCGCGTGGTGTGAATGTTATATTGAGTGTCTTATCCATATGACCTGAAGGAGGAATATGAGTGAACGAAACCATGTTCACGACTTCAGATGGACTAGGACCAGTATAAGAAGTAGATGTTATCAAAATAGTGAAATGGGAAGGAAAAGGATTTGTGTATATCTGCAGTTGGTTGTTAAGCTCAAGGCTACAAATTTATTGGATTTTTGTTTCTTACCATCAAGTCGAATGGTATCGTTATCAATGTGGTCTTGGATGACATGTCTAAAATTCCATGTCATTTGATATCATGATCGGACAAGTGGTATTAACAAATTTTCTACGCGTCATACCAGTTAGGATAGGGCTCGAATAACAGTCTTATTTATGGAAGGGAAATTAATCCATCTTTTAACAACTTATGAAGAACATTCATGTAAGTCTCAAATAACTTTGTGAAGTTTCTATTGTCTTGCAAAGTTCTTTTTGGGAGGAACAAATACCACATTCACTACCACTTTATTCTTTTTTAATTCTCCAAAAAAAAACACGGCTAATCGATTATCTAGATGGGAGGACGAGGAGGGACCCTCGTATTGAGCCACCGTCCGCTGATATATCATGTAGTGCAACACATAGATGAGCAAAGGAAAGGTATTTCATAAGAAGGAATTTCTCTCGCAATGTCGACAACAGGTTTTCGATGAACATGCTCTGTACATCAAAATCCGACAGGGCATAAGATATTTGGGAAAACAAAGATTGATAATGAGCAATGAAATTGGTCACTTTTTCATGGGTTCTCTGCTTGCACTAGACAAGATCAGCGAAGGCGATCTTTGGTCCGATGTTTGCCTGGAATTGTTGCAAGAACTAATTTATCAATTTATCTAAAGAAAAGATGGAGTGATTAGGAAGTGAACAATACCATTCCAACAAAGCATTCTTGAGGGACCGCGAGAATAGCTTTGCTAACAAAGCATCTTGATAAAGAAAATTAGTACGTGCATGGCGACAAAGGATGAGACATGTGTCTTTAGGTCCCCCCTACCATTGTACTTATCAAATTTAGGAATTTCTAGCCCTTGGGGTATAAGAGAATTCAAAATAAAGAGGGCTAGAGGACTATGACGATAATATGGTTGCAAGGTAGATTGAGAAGTGGAGCTAGTCAAGTTGGCCAATTTTGATTGCATCCACCCCATGCTCTATAACAAAGCATTAAATACATGATCGATTGATGAAGCTTGACTAGTTGAGGTGGTGGTTGTGGTTGCTTGGGTCCCAAATGCAGAGGCTCTGAATCCCAAAGGGACATGGTTTAATTTGATACCAGAACCATCTAGGGGCATGACATTGGTATTATCAGTAGTGGTAATAGAAGGACCAGTGTCTACCATATGCACAAAAACTCCTAGAATCGAAACATGCAACTGGTGGCTAGTGATTTTTGATTAAAAATATTCAAGGGTTACCCAAGATAGAAGTGTATGAGGGTGCATGAGTTTCCACTATGTTAGCAATCCCTAGGAGTAACTAAAGGCCTCTACGATCTATTATAACCAAATCTCTTAAACCGTTAGTAAGAGGAGCAACATGGTTGTATGTGGTGTCTTTTGCTAAAAAGTCTTCAAAATTTCTGAGTCTCTCTTCCAAAGATTGGATCTACTCAACATGAACCATGAGAGTAGATTCATCAGCTATGGGAGAGGAAGAATCAGAAAGAGGATTATGTACTTCAGTGGCTGGAAGGACAAACTCAAAAGGAGGCTCAAAACCAGATGATAATCCAATACTAAACTCCTTAAAGTCGGGACATTGGTGGGGAGGACTGAATTGTCTTCTAGAACCCATATCTAGATGTCGATAACTTCTTCTGACTATGTGCCTGAAGGTAGTGGATCAGGTAGTGAAATTCATAAAAAGCATCACAACACTCTATTCAATACATGTCCTGATAAGAGAGAAGTTTTTTTTTTGACAAAAAGACAATTCAAGAATAGGTTCACGTCTCATTCACCAAAATGTAGAGGAGGAAATTTTCTACCCTTGAGTCTCTAGGACAAGAAGAGTCTACATGGAGCAAATGGTCCTCAACTACCTTAAAGGCAAAGCTCGAGTGACAAAGGGAAATTGTTTATATTTTTTATTTTATGATGTTTAAAGACATAAGGATTTTAGAGACCGAAAGAGCAGACTTCAAAGGTCTCACGAGCAAGCTAACTAGCTCCTGACCAAGGACGATAACACAATGCATGAATGTCCTTGCGATGCGTTGTAGTCTTGTACAAACCAAAAATAAAACTTGTTGACAAAAACACGAGTATATTAGCTATCCGAAAACTAAAATCTGGAAAATAAACTAAGCTAACAGAATTATGGAAATAACAAAAATAACATGAAAAGAACTAACTCAGATAGATTGATCGAAATAAAACAAAGTGACAAGATGGAAAAGTAGAATGAACTCACAAGAGGTCCAACACTATGAAGCCTCCTGTAATGTTCCAAACCAACAACTTGCACACACAAAAATGAGGAATTTTTTTAGGGCTATTTAGGGGCTTGCCTCAATGAAACCCCCACATAGGTGTTCTCACCTCCACAAACAACCATATAGATAGATAGAGAGAATAATAGATAATAAACAAATTGACAAGACAATAGACATGTTAAAAGACAATATGTTACCAAAATATAAAGATGTTAAATACAATGAAGAGAGTGTAGTTACCCTCCGTTTAGCAAGATTGTGATGTCGAAGGAGAGTATGCAAAACCCTAGATGATCCAAGAGAGTCAAGGCATTGATGTAGAAGCCAAGAGCAATAAAACTTGCAAGAAAAATGGTGTAGGAGAGAATGAGAATGAAAAAGTGAGAGCTAGAATGATAGAATGCAAGAATGAGTTGAAGGAATGTTTGAATGAAGAAAAGGCATGCAAGAAGGCATTTTCGACACTTTTGTAGCCCATAAAGGCATTACACTTCACGAGCAAGCGAAAGTGAAATGTCTCAATGGCCAAAGAATCTAGAATCTTTTCGGGATGTTTGTGCAACGCATAGACGTCCATGCGACATGTTAGCGTCCCTGATAAAAAATCACTTAAAGACCGAAAGCAAAGTGATCAGGGACAAAATTAATGTTAAGGAAAAGGGGAATTGCATTATCATCTTTAATTAGGCTAAAGGGAGGGTTATGTGATACAAAATTACACTGGGTACAATTTTTGGTATTATAGTATCAGAATCTATGACTCTCCAATTAGGCCACATATCTTGCCTAGATATGTATCAAAGAGGTTAGATTACATGGAAATAATTTGGCAACTAAATGAATCAGATAAGGTTCATTTGAGGATTCATAAGAAGGGATCTTTCTTCCTAGCATATTTAGTACTTTCAAACTTTGTTCTCACGAGTAAGGAAGGATTGGAAATCTTATATCTAATTTTGTAATTATACAGGATAGGCCTGGACTTGAAAGATACTATGACCCATTAGAATTCATCAACCAGATTAGATTTTGTGTAAGGAGAAATTTTTTTTATTACAAGGTGTTGTTTGAAGATGTGATTAGGAACTACCTAATTGATCATGAGGTGAAAAAAAATGGATAATTTATGGATTGCTATTTGGAAGGGAAAGGAACAAAGGAAAATAGTAGAACCTAACTATCCAAGAGCCTTCTACGAAATCAAACTTCATATTGCTAGAATCAATATCATGATGGTTAATTTAGAATGCTTGGTATATAGGCCTCCAGTGGTTTCACAAACAACAATGGAAGAAAGACCCCAACATGAAGAAGATCCACAAAAAATGGCTAAAATATATCAACATGAGAGAAGAGGTAAAATACCTATAGAAGTACAACAAACACAAGAGGCACCCGCTCAATCAAGTGTATCTCCTGTAGAGAAGCAAAAGAAGAAGAGGAGGGTCATGCAACCACCTCTAATTTCATATTTCATAGATGCAAGAGAGGTAAATGAAATCGAGATTGTATAGAATGTGATTGGGGAGGAAAAAGTGAACCGGATTATGCCTTCTCCCCAAAGGATGCAAATCCTTCACATTCCTCAAGATAGGCTAGCAGTTAGCCTAAGAAGTGGTGGAGATGAGGCTAATGATTTTAGAGCCTTGACTTGTACATAATTCATTTCTTATGATGAATTTGTCAAGTCAAAAGAGTTCAAAGATTTTGTTTTAAGGCTGAAAAGAGAAAGAGTTTCATGAGAAATTGAATAAGGCTAAAGGAGAGGCCAGTCCATCACAAATAGAGGGGATTACTAAGGAGATCTTGAAGCTAGTTAACTTCAAATTCAACAATGTAACCCCTGAAGACGCAAGGAGAATGGTGCAAGAAGCTAGTTTTCTCTTGTTTCTTTACAAGGGCATAACATCTGCTATTGCCCTAGATGCAATATGAAGACAAGATGAAGAATCATTTGCCACATATGAACAAGCTAAGCAAGCATATTTTGGGTCTGATTTTAATACCTAATATGAGACATTGACCATTTGGGCTATGGCCCCTTCAACTAATAAATCACAAGCAATAAGAAATATTGGAAAGTTGGCAAGGAAATTAACTTTCAAGAGATTGTGAAATACTTCAACACTCCAAGCAACTTATTTAGTTATAAATACTGATTTATTTAGTGAATTTACCAAAAATCTTTAAGCTAATTATGACAAATTTCAAGTAGATCATTTGAGGTTGATGATGGGATATAATAAAGTATAATCAATGTTTCCCTTACCAGAAAGTGCTCATGTTCCAATTGTCACTACCCCATTGAGCTTTGTAGATGTATAAATGTGAAAAAGGATGCTTTGTCCTTGAACTTAAAGAGTTGGAGGAGCAATTGAAAGAATCCATATGTCTCCCATAAACAAAACTTTGTGATTTGTGCTTCACAAGTAGTTTAGATAATGTCTTGATGACACTAATCACAATGTTAATGAAAGAGGGCTTTAATAATTGACCCAAAGGTATCTACAAGTGCAGTAATAGATGGGCAAGCTTTCTCCAATGTTAATAAATCAAGCCACCTATAATTTAACTCTTGAAATTTAAAGCAATCTCTATCTTCATCTTGTTCACCATTTCCCATTGTATACTCTATTATGCTCTTGCTTCCATCCTACTATGGCGTGGTTAGGAATTTATCATTTTCTTGCCCATTAGATTCTCTTCATATTCTAACTCATCTATTCACATCTCAAAGTTACATCATAACATGACTTAACACTATTATCTATAGGTGAAAAGGAACTAAATATCTTCTTTTGTTAACTTTATTGTCCACTATCATCATGATTGTTCTCTAGGTCTTTAAGGGTACATGATTATCCATTATGAAACCTTAGATTGTCATCCTTTTGAGGATAATACTCATATCTACTCATTCATATAAAGCCTTGTGTAGTTTCCATTATGTATTGTGATCTAATCAAGGTTTAAAGTAGGGATTTTGAAGAACAAACCCTTAACAAATATTCTAACACATGTGTAACCTTCTCGTGCATAAGAACATTATCTTCTCAAGGAAATGAATAGGCTCTTGGAATCTTGGCCTTTGGACTGTCATAAACCTCACGACATCTACAAGTACCTTGTCCCTTGGTTTGGCTATGGTTTTGACATTGAACAAGGGCTTAACATGAGCAAGCTCTTTATCAACTTTCAATGTTAGGCCTTCATGTGCTCTTATCATGCCAAAGTATTGTATTAGGCCCCTCCTTTTGAATGTCACCTTCATGATTGTGTTCTTTTTAGATCTTTATTCACTAATTCTTCATGGCATCTACAAGTACCTTGACTCCATGGGCATACTATCACCAAGATTGTCATGTTTATCATACAATGAAACCTTCTTGTCTTTGGAATCAACAAAACCACATGTGATCAAAATATTTGACATTTTCTATGAATTATCATCACTAACTTACTCATTATGTAGGGATATTTAGTTTGAGTGTTTATTGTCCCTTGAAGTTATTTCACTCTTACTTTATCGACCGCCTATCAAGAAAACCTGTCATATATTACCCCTTTCAAATTGACATGCATGTTCTTCAATCTTAATGAGTCTTGTTAAACTTGTAAGTTATTATCTCTCTTTTGGCTTTCATGATGATTGTTCTTTATGATCACTGGATTATCTTTTTCACCTATTTTATGCTAAATTCTCTATCCTTAACCATCTTCAATGGGGTTTCAATCCTTATCTACATTTTTTCCCTCCTAACCTCACTCTATACAACTCATTGTTATTACGTTCACTATGCATGTTCACAAACTATGAACTTTCTAATATCTTTGTTATCTTTCTAAATCTGCTATTGACTTGAAATCTATAATGACAAGGGTACTCAAGAGCAACAAAATATTGTTATGCTGACATTGAGTGAATGATCCTCTTCAACCCCAAAATGACAGGGATTCACTACTCTTATGAAGTCTTAACACATGACAATAAAAAAAGATCTAGGAGGGGTTTTGATATGGCTTCTCACAAGGTTTTAATAACATTTCATGAATATCCCCATTTGAAAATGTGTGAAAATATCACTAGGACTAACTCTTACTATTAGGACAACCCTTGTTGTTATTAAATCTTCATGAAATACTAAGATCTGTTGCTTTTGATTAAGGATATGGTATATGTTTGGGTTTTAATTATGATAAGAGTCTTAACCACTTCAAATGTAATTCAAAGAATATAGATTAATGACCAGAGATTAAAGACTTGACACTTTAATGATACATTGTGAGCACATGCTTCTCTCTTTCTAAGATTTAAAGTGAACACAACCCACAAGAAAGTATTAAGACCTCAACAAAGGGAAGTGCATACAAAAGTTTCAACAATGTTTCTAACAACTTATAGGTTTGTGGCTCCACATATACACTCATTCTTTATTTTGCATATAATGAAACGTGATAACACAAGGACCATAAAAATTTCTCAATAGTGCCTTAACTCATTGTAAATAGATTTCAACATGTGACTTCCTCACAACAGTGCCTTTAAATCTCATAAATTGAAATGAACAAAAAACCCATATTTCATACTTGAAGGAATCAAAGTTGTGTGTAAAAGAGTTTTGAAACTCCACGTTCCCCTTTCAATATGGTGTTTGACATAGACCTAGCCTCCATAGTAGTTTGCAAGTTGTTATGCAAAGAGTGCTAAAGTGGTGGAAACCCTAAAATCATTGACCTATTCCGCTAAAACTCAACCTCTTTTACCAAAATACATCCCTCCAAAGCATGCAATGTGGGATTGAAATAATAATAATAAGTTTTTTTTAACGCTTTTGACAAGATTGAGGTTTTGCAAACCTTATTAAGTGCTAAAACTCTTTTACAAAGTTGAAAACATAACTTGAAGATTTCAACATGGAAAAACATTCTATCAAATTTTCAACTATAATTTGTTTTTCAAAACTCCTTTTGAAGTCATAGGAAAAGACCAAGATCCCTATTAAACACATGAGAAATTATTAAAAAGGACATTTAGGCCAAAAGGGAAAAATAGACTAACACCTCCAAAATGATGGTCACTTTCTAGCTGTAGCTATCACTTCCCAAACAAAAACACTTGCAGATTTAGCCTCTAATGTCCAATTAGGACTCAACAAAAGGAAAATATATCTTCTTGAATGCTCTAATTGCAATGGTGTAAAGTTCTTATCCTATTGTGCTTGATTTTTGCGTTTTTTCTTGAATTGTAATTGATTTGCTTTTGTCACATAGCTAGATCCATTTTACACAGATGTGGCCAAACCAATAAATAACATACATGAAAAATGACAAATTTCATTACTTCATGATTTCAACTGTATCTTTTCAACTGTATCTCAAATCAGTGAATCTAACTTCTTTAGAAGAAAATAATACAGACTTGCATTTCAGACTTGACAATGTTTTTTTGTGCATGATTGGGACTGTGACATGGCTAATATAAACATGAAGTTAATGGTATGACCTACAGTATTAAGGTGCAGATTGAAATAGACTCAACACACAACTTATTACAGTAGATCATTGAGACAACAATCTCCTCTATTATCAATCCATGACAGTGTCAACTAGTAAGCTCTTATGACAAGACTCACATAACAACAATAAGTTCTCATAAATACTGTCAAAGCTGTAATAGCAGATTACCATGCTATTTTCTGATTTTATAAACTTGAATGACAATGCACAACAAACCTCAACTTATATTGACAGATATATCCATACAAACTGAGAAGTTCATTTTCAGCTTTCATAGAAATTTTACTGAACACATACAATGCTACTCCAATACTCAAAACTAACAAGAAACTGAGAGAAGCTCTTAGCACACTCAATAACAGCAAATAAGAGTGTGTTCTAATCCAAGGACTCAAAAAGTTGTGCTTAAAGAGGAACGGAAGGAATGCATTGACTGTAACCACAGATTTAAGAGCCTTTTTATGAGATTATAGTATTGGATATACATAGAACAGACCTAGATTTGACTGACAACAAATGCCCTTGTCTAAGATGAAGAAATGCATTTGCAGACTCAAAACTCTACATAATTTGATACAAGAAAGTGCTTAGACCTAGGAAATGCGTGGTAACACTTAGCAATGAAGAAGAACCTCTCGCAGCACCCAGAAATGACTCAGGAACTTCACGTTGCAACTCCTTGGAATCACGTTTTGTCTTGGACACTTCAGACGCCCCTTCCAAAGGCCATGATTCTCCTTCTCTTTTGATTTGCCTTGGCTTCAAGAGACCAAACAACCCAGTTCCAGTTTGTTTAAGAGGTCGTTCTCTGCCCAACAAACACATTTTTTTAACAATTGCCCAATTTCTTCACTATCACGACTTTAGCAAAGGTGTTGTGCTTGGAAAATAATATGCCAGGATTCCCACAATGGCTCACGCCATCAAAACTACCTGAATATTCACCAAACTCATCACACTCAAGCAACAAAAACTCAAAATATGGGAGACGCAAAAATCAGACATAGCTTGAATTCTTATTTCCAAAATCTTCAACTCTTCCAACTAGGGATGATGGTTGCACATCCGAAATTGGAGCTGGAAGGTTCTTCAACCGCTAATCCAGGAGGCTCGACCAATATGCTCAAAGAAAATATTTATCCAAGAATGCCCAACAAAATGAACTCTCCTTTCTTTTTATTTTTCCTCCATTCTCCACAAAAAGTGACTTTGTAAAGTTATATTTAAAATATTTCATCAAGTCACTTTATAAACATCAAATAAGTGACTTTATAGTATTTCACTTTATTTAATTAAAATAATCGATTAAAGTCATCCTTAGAAATATTATTAATTTTTGGACAACTTAATCAATTAAATTAATTAAGACACTTAATCATAAATTTGGGGACATTACAGTCCTCCCTTCCCAAAAATTGCTTGTCCTCAAGCAATCCACAACAACGAACCAACCCCATTGCCACAATACCTGAGTCCTGAACAACAAATCATTTGCGCCTATCCACCAACCACCCGGATCCCAGATGAACCTAAAAAGAACTCCAACTAACATCCTCTTAATACAGTTGAAGCTCCTGGCATTTGCAAGCTCTGTCAATCTGTGAGGCCAACCACCCAGCAAAATAATTCCTGGACTACTGTGATGATAACCCTTATATATCATACTTGGGCTCCATGGACAAACTGGAAGTGCTTCAATCTCAACATCAACTGACTTTTGTTGTGCCACTCTGATAACCTCTAAAATCCAATCGAACCAAATCTCAAACCCCTACTTCTGGAAGCAACCAACTGGAGAGAACAAGGTAAGAGACTTGCAAAGCTTGGACTCATCACCTGAAGTCAGAAATATATCATACCAGAGTGAATCAGAACACGTCTTATTCAACCCACCTCCCCGTGTCATCAAATCCTGTATATGTGGGCTGAAAGTAAACTGATGAGCACACCTCATTATGCAGTCAAGGTGAAACTCTCCTGCTAGCACCAATGGAATACCAAAGTAATCATGTGTATTCCATCCTACACTGCCACCATCAAAAGATGACTCGCAACTCAAAGCAGGATGAGTTGGTCTTACAACAACGTCATCATTACCCTTTGCAGCCTTGACCGCAAGATTTCTATTTGCTGCATAGAAAGAGTTTCCTAATTTTCTTTTAGGAGTAAGAAGAGTACCATCAAGAATGTCGTAGTCCTCAAAAACTACGGTCCTACAAATTTCTTGAAAAGAAGATGGAACAACACTTAGATCCAACGTGCAAGACCCAGAGGGAATCATCCTCTCTTGATAAGTTTGTCCAATGACAATCTCTATAGTACCAATGCAAAGCCTTGTGCCCAAATCTTCAATGACGTCTGATCTTGTATTCAAACCTGATGTGTCTATGTCATCAACAATCCACTCCACACTATGTGGTCTCCTGTATATGTGGAAGATGCCCAACATTGGTACATAGAAGCACATGCCAACCTTCGATAAGCTGCTGGTAAATATCAGAACAACACCATGCAACCTATGAATCATGTCCATGATAGAGAAAAAGGTATCACTACTGTCAAAGGATGATACAAACTCATCATCAATCCGTCTTCCAACACCAAAGTGGCAATCCCAACTTCTTCTATCTATCCCAACTACTGCTGTCCTCAAGAACCAAATTGAAATCTATGTGATCAGTAGTATGAAACAACCATCTATCACCAAGGTGAGAATTCTAACCTATGAACTAGGGCTGAAAACTCCTTGCTGAGGTAAGTAGAACAACCCTCTATCCTTGTGATGTAACTCAAAACCCAAAGGTACAAACATGAAGTACTACTGTCTTCCACATGCTCCATGATGTTTTCTTCATATACTATATATCCTCTCCAAGTGTGATCAAGAAATGATGCTATGATGCAAAGACAAGTACTACCTGATGACAACCCTTCAGTACTCATCATACGTTCATGCATTCCAACAAGATGAATGAAACTATGAGAAGATAGAAGATGGTTGGTCATCATCACGAAGCCCACCTTTGTCTTGTACCTCCCGAGTTCTCCTTCATAGATGCCATCATAAGTTGTTATCCCACGATGTGTGCCATACTGAAAACTTCCCCCATGAGTTGTTAGACTTCCCTTCTCAAGGCTGCCAGTCGTACTGATTAGAGAACTGTTGCCCATAATGAATAACTTGGTCCTTTTTTTGAAGAACTCAAATCTGGAAGCTAGGACAACATGGTGTCTATCCAAGGAGACAAAAGCGCATAGGGACTTCTTCAAATCTAAGTTGAGATTACTTGTTCCAACATCATCCCTTGCTGCCCCATGGGGTGTATATGCCATCCCCTCTCTCATAAATCTGAATTGAGCCTTCAATTGGCTCACCAACTAAGGTGTCTCATCAAACCAATGACCCAACTCATGAGCATGATATGAAATTTTAGGATTGTTCTTAACAACAAACCTCCCATCAAGTATCCACAAATCGAGGTGCCCTTTGTGCTTTTCCATACTAAGAAGATCAGAACTGTGATCATGGCTTTCTGAGGTGTCTTCCTTGTCTTTCCTTGTATCTTCTTCATGGATAGGTTGTCCCTCCATGAGTACTAGTCTAAGAGGTGTGCCCAGCTAAAAGTTATGTGCTCTTCTAGCTGCCATAGCTGTCACAAAATTGATCCCTACCTTCACGTCCTTAGCTGAAATGAATTTTTCTCCCATCCAACTCCATGGTGTTGTATCCATAACATACCAAACATTATCAAATTGTAGGATTTTCTGGTTAGGCCATCTCTTGGTCCCTACAATCAACTCTCTAAGGCACAAAGCCTCATATAACCTTGAAAAATGTTCCTCCATTGTGGATAATGGATGTTCAACCCAAACGGAATTACTTACATCTCCCTCTACAAGTGCAGGTATAATAGTGGTGGTTGATCCACCAAGAGTGTACCCAATATCATCTCCAATTTGAGCCTTCCATGGGCTCTCTAAAAGAAGAAACTTATGAACCTCTTGATGCAAACTAGATACCCAAACATAATTTTCTGAATCATGCTTCTTCTCTTGTTCACACCCATCTACATGTTCTTCATGCTTTCTTACTTCAAGAAGCTCCTCCTTTGCATGCTCAAGTCCTACCCATTCTTCCCTTGGACAAAATAATGATAGAAGATAGGCTTCTCTCTGTTGTCTTGCTCGATGTATATGATTGACTTGTATGTCCCTGATTTCTTTGCATATTCTAGGTTTTGTGGTAAGGACAACGTTGTGTTCAAAAGAGAGATCATCACACGCTTTCTCTCCACCATATTTTAGTGTTGAAATGCCTGGATCCCATGAACTTATGAGTTGATGGTTTGGTTCTGAACAAGTATGCTCATTGTGTTTCCCATACATTGTTGTTTCCTTGAACAAATCACCATCTGAATCAAAAGTGTTGAAGCTAACATGGACATTTTTCTCCATAGGTGCTATTTGGAAATCAAATTGATGTACATTGGACATTGGGAACTCTTTCCCAACATCTAAACCATCCTCACTGGAGTGATGTAAAAACTCTTCACTATATGCTGATTTGGAAACTTCAACATACTCAACTTCATCCCACTCTTTTTTTGGAGTCACATTAGCAACCTCAATAATTTTGTTATTTTCATACCTTCCCTTTGGAACATTTAGGTACTCCACCTCATAACTTTCTTGTCTCATAACATTCTTTTCATAATTTGAGAGGTCATAGGAATGTTCCATGTGGACAACCTTTTCCTTAATTTTGTGTAATTGTTGTTTTGCATGAGTAGCTTTCAACTTCACTTCATTCACCCTCATTAGCCATTCATCACATATTTCTTGGTTCCCCACTACAACTGGTGTTCTTGTCTGCAAAGTGATTAATTCCTTTCCTTCCCCATGAATACTAGGCTCAAGCACAAATACTGTATTGTTGTTAGTAGACAAACCAAAGTCAGAAATTTCTTCCATTTTCAATTTTCTGATATAGTTATATAGTTTTGTCTTACTTGGATTTCCTTCCTCAAGTATTCCCAAAAACTCATAAAAGGAAACCTGATTTTTCAAATCATTTGGTAATCCCTGGTACTCAGCAACAATTTTATTGGCTTCTATTTTCATAACCACCTACTCATCCTCTTCCTTTAGTAGGAGTTTTTGAAGGGTACTTATTATCACCTTTTGATTTTCTCTAAGAGCGACAAGACTATCCATCTGTACCATCGTTAGATAACTGAAATTTTTTGAGTCACAAACCTAAACAGGCTGGCAAGATCTCCAGCTCTGATACCACTGTAAAGTTCCTATCCTGTTGTGCTTGATTTTTGCGTTTTTTCTTGAATTGTAATTGATTTGCTTTCGCCACATAGCTAGAGCCATTTCACACAGATGTGGCCAAACCAATAAATAACATACATGAAAAATGACAGATTTCATTACTTCATGATTTCAACTGTATCTCAAATCAGTGAATCTAACTTCTTTAATAGAAAATAATACAAACTTGCATTTCAGACTTGACAATGTTTTTTTTTGCATGATTGGGACTGTGACATGGCTGATATAAACATGAAGTTAATGGTATGACTATAGTATTAAGGTGCAGATTGAAATAGACTCAACACACAACTTATTACAACAGATCATTGAGACAACAATCTCCTTTATTATCAATCCATGATAGTGTCAACTAGTAAGCTCTTATGACAAGACTCACATAACAACAATAAGTTCTCATAAATACTGTCAAAGCTGTAACAACAGATTACCATGCTATTTTCTGATTTTATAAACTTGAATGACAACGCACAACAAACCTCAACTTATATTGACAGATATATCCATACAAACTGAGAAGTTCATTTTCAGTTTTCATAGAAATTTTACTGAACACATACAATGCTACTCCAATACTCAAAACTAACAAGAAACTGAGAGAAGCTCTTAGCGCACTCAGTAACAAAAAATAAGAGTGTGTTCTAATCCAAGGACTCAAAAAGTTGTGCTTAAAGAAGAACGAAAGGAATGCATTGACTGTAACCACAGATTTAAGAGCCTTTTTATGAGATTATAGTATTGGATATTACATAGAACAGACCAGATTCGACTAACAGCAAATGCCCTTGTCTAAGATGAAGAAATGCATTTGCAGACTCAAAACTCTACATAATTTGATACAAGAAAGTGCTTAGACCTAGGAAATGCGTGGTAACACTTAGCAATGAAGAAGAACCTCTCGCAACGCCCATAAATGACTCAGGAACTTCATGTTGCAACTCCTTGGAATCACGTTTTGTCTTGGACACTTTAGACGCCCCTTCCAAAGGCCACAATTCTCCTTCTCTTTTGATTTTCCTTGGCTTCAAGAGACCAAACAACCCAGTTTCAGTTTGTTTAAGAGGTCGTTCTCTGCCTAGCAAACACGTTTTTTTAACAACTGCCCAATTTCTTCACTATCACAACTTTAGCAAAGGTGTTGTGCTTGGAAAATAATGTGCCAGGATTCCCACAATGGCTCACGCCATCAAAACTACCTGAATATTCACCAAACTCGTCACACTGAAGCAACAAAAACTCAAAATATGGGAGACGCGAAAATCAGACATAGCTCGAATTCTTATTTCCAAAATCTTCAACTCTTCCAACTAGGGATGATGGTTGCACATCCGAAATTGGAGCTAGAAGGTTCTTCAACCGCTAATCCAGGAGGCTCGACCAATATGCTCAGAGAAAATATTTATCCAAGAATGCCCGACAAAATGAACTCTCCTTTCTTTTTATTTTTTCTCCATTCTCCACAAAAAGTGACTTTATAAAGTTATATTTAAAATATTTCATCAAGTCACTTTATAAACATCAAATAAGTGACTTTATAGTATTTCACTTTATTTAATTAAAATAATCGATTAAAGTCATCCTTAGAAATATTATTAATTTTTGGACAACTTAATCAATTAAATTAATTAAGTCACTTAATCATAAATTTGGGGACATTACAAATGGTGAGCTTAGATTTACTCATCCAATACCCCAATGTGTACCTATAATACTAAGACACAAAGAGGAAATCACCTGAATCTTATATTTCTATCACACTTTTTTATTTTCTAGATCATCTAAGGATGTAAGAAAAGAGCATACTCAATGCTTCAAGAAAACATAGGATCCACAATCCTAGTTCTTCAATGCATACTTAATGGATTTGTTGATAGAGAAATATGCTTTGAGTTGTTAAATCCAATAACCTGACATTATGGCTTTGATCCTACCATTGAACATTGGAATACCAAGCCTAATCTTGGGATTTTGATAATGGACTAAAGATTTTTAGTAAGGTTATTGTGGTGCTGGTCCAAAATGAGTCATGAATTCACAAAATTGCTCAAAGATTTCTTGGGATTGAATTTATAATGTTAAATTAATCAAGTGTTGCATATATACTAAAACCCTAGGTATATATTTGTCTACCATTCTACTTTATTCTCAGTGTTTTTGTGAATTTATAGATGTTGCTCACCAGGTGCACAATCCTCTTTAAGCTACTACTAGTGCATTTAGATGTGCATGAAACATCTCTTGCATTGATTCTAATGATTTGATTATTCGATGGATTAGAGGGTAGTTCATTATAAATTATCTTGTAATCCATAAGTTTATAAAATATACAAATGAAACCCTAAATTAGAATTTGAATGCACATTAGAAAGCATGGAGGAATTTAGTATATTAAATTGGACAAGGCATGAATAATTACAAGAATGTATCAAAGGACATTGGTTGTAAATTTTATTTCATTGTACTTTATAGTGTATGTAGTTTTACAAGTAGGTCATCGAGCTCTATAACTAGCAATCGCACCTTCGTGTGCAATAGGTACACTGAAGATCTACGAAGATTAATATGTGATTGGCAATTAGTAAAGGAGCATTCAAATTGAAATTCTGCTTCTTTTAGATGTGAGTCATTGTTGGTTAGAAGCAAATGCATGTTAGTTTATTTGATACTTTTGTCAACAAGGAGAATCCAACATTTCTGTATATTGTCTTCATTGATCTCCACCCTAAGTTCACTACATCAATTCACTGCACCAGAAATCTTCATTGACTATATAAATAAATATATAAAAGATTATTTCAATACATTGAATCCAAAACTAAAGGATATGACTTACTCAAAACAAAAAACAAAGTTTGCCCATGGGGTGCCCGATTCCTTGCTAATGGTGGTTGTATTTTTATGGTAAAGATCCTTACGCTTAGAGAAAGACAATAAGTTGAAACAAACGATGTATGGAAAATTTAAGTTCTGAAAATTTAATCCATAATAATTGGGTTAGTGTTAGGGTTGGTCAAAATTTAGAAAAATCACCACAAAAATTAGAACCAAAATAACATAATATTTTTTCTTAAAGCCATTCTGTTTTATACAGTGATTAAGGAACTACAAGGGGTTTTAAGGCATGTGCTTAAATTGTTTGTACCGAGCTGAGTTAATGCATCTACGACGCAGCTTGGTCGAGGGAGGATGGAGACGATTGTTTTCATCCAGTCCGTTGAATCTTTGTTGGCTTCCGCTTTTTTATTTCCCCTGTGCTCGTTATCTCCAGCCCTGTTGCTAATGCTTGTAGCTTGGCCACTGCACAAGGCTCGACCTTCTCATCCCCCATGACATGGTTTCCACCAATTTTCTGTTGTGTTCAATCAAAAGGATGACCAAAGCTTTAGAAACTTTCAAGAAAATGCAATTTGCAGGTGTAAATCCAGACTTCACAACCTTTGCTACCATTCTCCCTGCCTGTGCAAAAATGGGGGCTTTGGAACAGGGTATGGACATCCATCAAAGCATAAAGGATAGAGGAATTTTTTCAGATCTTGTAGTTGCAACTGCCTGAGTAGACATGTATGCAAAATTTGGAAGCATAGATAAGGCACGTGAAGTGTTTGACAAGGTGCCTCAAAGAGATGTGGTCTCAGATATGCACAAAATGGATTTGCTGAAAAGGCTTTAGAAATTTCCAAGCAAATGCAATTGTCAGGTTTAAAGCCAAATTCTGCAACCTATGCTAGCATCCTTCCTGCCCAATGCCAAAATGGGACCTTTGGAACAGTATGGACATCCATCGAAGCATAAAGGATAAAGGAAGCAACTACCCTAGTAGACATGCATGCAAAAAATGGAACCATTAACAAGGCACGTGAACTGTTTGACAGAATACCTGAAATAGATGTCATCTCATGGACTGCAATGACTGCAAGATATGTGAAAAATGGATTTGTTGAGAAGGCTTTAGAAACTTTCAAGCATATGCAATTGGCAGGTGTAAAGCCAAATTCCACAACCTTCACCAATTTCCTCCCTGCTTGTGCCAAAATGGGAGCTTTGGAACAGGGCATGGACGCCCATCAAGGAATTTATATTTATATTGAAGGGCTAACATGAAATTCAAACAAAGCATATTCTCTAACAATCATGAATGATTTGAAACAAAACGCATACTGAAGAAAAAGAAGAGGGACAGAGTTTTGAAAACGGGGTTTCCTCTTATCTATGCATCGCTTGGTACTCCTCGTAGCAATCTGTGCCTAGACAACACGCTTGACCCAGCGGCGGTGAATGGGAAAACCAAGTGAATGCTCCCTCTCATTCTTTCTTTCTCTGATACATTGGTTTGTATTTTATTCTCAAGGATCAAGGCCTCACTCTGGACACCCACTTTCAGATATTTATGTCGACGCCAAGGAATTTGAAGCGATTGTAACATCACCGTACAATATTTATTAATGCCAACCTATTGCATAGTAAATGCGAGCTATTAGTGTCGGCATAGAATGCAACTTTCATACGCTACAACCACAAACTACATCTCTGCTACCCATCTACACCTTCCCATACACCAGCTATTCGCAAATCACACCAGATATTGTCATTTTTTACCATATCTTATGCTGGATTTCCAAAGTAACCCTAAAGTTGAAAATCCAATCAATAATTTTTTTAACCCATAGCGTGGCGGCATTGTCTATGCAGGTGACAATTTGCACCTGCATAAACAGTGCCATTGATGGGCATGCAATGGCTGTGCTCGTGCAAACCCCTTGCAGCCCTGCCTGCTAACTGTTTCCGTGCAGTTCGTTGTCCGGTTGTCACATCACCTCCATGTTTCGACAAGCACTAATATATTCTTCAGTAATTTTCAAAAGGAGTAATAAAAAATAACTAAGTTTCTACGGTTTTTTAAAATGATGAATTTTAAAATTGGTATTTAAATATTAAAATATATGAATGTTTATAAATGAATTATTGAATTTATTAAAAATAAAAAAATATATATATAAATAATTTAAAATAAAATAACTATTAATTAAATAAAATAGTTTGAAATTGATATTTTTTAATTTTAAAACTATATATTTAAGATATAAATATTAGTCATAAATTTTTTAAGTTATAATTTGAATATTAGGCGTAGGTGTATTATAGATTGTTTTTGTTAATAATTTTAATTTTTTAATTTATTTTTAATTTTTGGAATTGGTGTATTATAGATCTTTTAAAGATTTATATGAATTATTTTTTATTTGATAAACTATTTTTATTTAGGCAGAATTATTTACTTTTTATCTACTATATTTTATGTTTAAAATATTTTATTTTACTGTATTGCTTAAAAAAATAAAATTATAATAAGTATTAAGTTTAATAATTTGACTTAAACAAGAGAAAAATCTACTATCACTAAGATAAAAATCACTAAATTTTAAATTAAAAGAATTATAAGTATTAAGTTTAAACAATTTTTAAAAGATTACTAAACATAAAACAATTATATAAGAATGTGATATTTTAGTAAACATATAAATTATTTTTATTTAGTGTTTTTTTATAAATTATTGATATTTGAAAAGATTAGGAAAGAAAAAAGATAGAGAAGGAGGCAACTTTATAAAGAGAGGTGTATATATGAAAAATATAATATATATATCAATAACTATAATATTAATATTATATATTATAAAATAACATCTCTATAATAGTTATAGTTATTTTATTATATATTTTAATTATATGTAAAGTGTTGTTATTTATTATTTGTCCTATTTGAAAATTGCAAGTTAATAACTGAAATCAACAAATCAGTAGAAATAATGTAATACGGTTAAATTAATTCAGAGCATTCATTACTTCCTATCATTACGACATACTTTACCCTAATTAATATATAATGTATAGTTAATATAATAAAAAATAAATTATAATATTATAAATAAAATAAAATATTTAATATATAATAATATAATAAATATTTTTATAATATAGTATAAAAATAATAGTACAATATTTAAATAATATAATATGTTATAAATATAATATAATAACATATGATATATTATATATTAGCATAATATAATATAAAAATAATAGTATAATATTCAAATAATAAAATAATATAATATGATATAAATATCATATATTTAATATTAAGATAAATATAGTATAATATTAAATTTTGTAATAATATAATATAACATTATAACATTAGAATAATAATAAAATAATAATTTAATATTAAAATTCATAATATTTAATTAATAATGTAATGTTAAGGACAATGATTATTTACTAAATAAAATATTTAAAAAATCATATTAATATAAAAATATAATAATGGAAATAATTTAATAATAAGAATAATATAATATTAGAATAATTAGAATAATATAATATTAATATCAAAGTAATAATACAATATTATGAATAGTATAATAATTTAAATATTAATAATATATTAATACAATTATATAATAAAAATATATAACAATAATAATAATATAAAACTAACAATATACATTACTTATTTGATTTCAACCCTTATCTTAACAATTGATTCAGAATCCAAACCCATTCAATTATCAATATGATATAATACAATATAATAATAATAATATAAATATAATATAATATAATATAATACATAATCCAATCATTAATATAATAATGTGACATAATCCAAACTTGTTATATTAATAAAATAATAATAATATAATAGTAAATAAATAAAAATAAAAATATAATTATATTATTATATAATAAAAATCTATAATAATAATAATAATATAATATTTCAATAATAATACTATAATTCTATACCTCTTTGGCATACCCATTTCACACCAAGGTGCGATTGCTAGTTATATATTATTATATTATTTATTATATTTATACTTAAATTATATAGTAAATAAATTATTTAGAATAATATACTATATATCAATTGTTTATATGGTTCCCTCTGTCTACCCTACTTAAAGCTTTCAACCCTCTTGATCTGTTTATAACTAGACACAGTAAATTACTTAGCTCTAATATTAGTGTGGTGAATATAATAGTTAATACATCAAATTAAAAAAATAAATATAATAATAATATTATTATATAATAAAAATATAAAATAAAATTAATTATATAATAATAATAGTAATAATAGTAATAATAACAATATCATTTTCTAAATGCCACATGTACTACACAAATGTATGCAAAAAAATAAATCAATTATTTCCCTAATTGATCTTCCACACCTCTTTCGCGTACCCATTGCACACCAAGGTGCGATTGCTAGTTTAATGTGCTGCTCAAACAAAAATTATCTCCAACACGGTTCCAAATCAACCCCAAATTGTATTTTATAGTGTTTCAAATCCGATGAAAATAGTTTATAACTAATTTTAATATGTATTTAATAGTGTTGTTAAAGAATATAATAATAAATAATAAATAATATAGTTATATTTTTTAAAAATATTTTTATTATCCTAATATATACTTAACTATGTAGATAAACGATGCTCTAATCTTAAAAAAAACATGTACCATAGGAAAAAGCAATTGTAGAAAATTAAAAAATAGTTTTAAAAGAGATAGAAAATATTCACAGATCCCTCCAAGCATTATCCCTCTTTAAAAAACAATAAAAAAAATACAATTTACTAACCCAAAACCAAACGCTGATAGTCCACCATTTTAGCCCTAATTATATACTAAAATAATTAAGAAATCCAGAAGTAATTAATATTTCGAGACACTAAAGTTATCATTCACTTTATTAACGATTTTATTATAAATGATAAATGATTATATTATTTCAAAACTTAAAAAATTGGCCTTTAACTCATTCTCTCATCAAAGAAGGGCCAAAATTTAAGGTGAAAGTGAACAGTAAATAGTAGAAAATGCTCATTCGAATAAATTTCTCCGTGTATTTGCTAGGGTAAATTAATTAGGGTAAAGTATGTCGTAATGATAGGAAGTAATTAATGCTCCAAATTATCCATATTATATTATTTAAATATTGTACTAGTATTTTTATACTATATTATAAAAATATTTATTATATTATTATATATTAAATATTTTATTTTATTTATAATATTATAATTTATGTTTTATTATATTAACTATACATTATATATTAATTAGGGTAAAGTATGTCTTAATGATAGGAAGTAATGAATGCTCTGAATTAAAGCATTATCACTCTTTAAAAAAAAAAAAAAAAATACAATTTACTAACCCAAAACCAAACGCTGATAGTCCACCATTTTAGTCCTAATTATATACTAAAATAATTAAGAAATCCAGAAGTAATTAATATTTCGAGACACTAAAGTTATCATTCACTTTATTAACGATTTTATTATAAATGATAAATGATTATATTATTTCAAAACTTAAAAAATTGGCCTTTAACTCATTCTCTCATCAAAGAAGGGCCAAAATTTAAGGTGAAAGTGAACAGTAAATAGTAGAAAATGCTCATTCGAATAAATTTCTCCGTGTATTTGCACCAAAAAATTCTCTCATCAAAGAAGGGCCAAAATTTAAGGTGAAAGTGAACAGTAAATAGTAGAAAATGCTCATCTGAATAAATTTCTCTGGAAAGTACGTGGAGGTGATGGGACAACCGTAGAAGGACCGGCAGACAACAACAGGTAGCCAGTGCCGTATGTGAATGGTTGCTACCCATCTACACATTCACATACACCAGCAGTGAAAAATTGGGAAAATTTCCAAAAAGATGAACGGCTGAGATTCGTCTTGCATGTAAATTTGTACCATCTGACATAAAAGGGGTTGAAAAAGCTGAGCGTGGGGATGCCTTCGGCGTAAATATGTTAAAAAGTGTTACATATGTATTGTGCACTAATTGTATGGATGGGGTGATGGCAAATCTTAAATTCACATGATACTTGTTATACTATATGGACACATGGCATTAACATTACAATATGTTAAGTGCATGATATAACATTACATGTGGATGTGAATGCTTTGTGTATCACACACGTGTGGTCTAGTTGGTTATCAACATGTTCAACCATATGCAAGGTTGTAATATGCGTGTGAGTGGTGCTACATGATGGCACGTGAGAATTGTATGTGTATGTTGGAGGATAGTGTTGTACAAGGATGCATGAACATTATGTAACATGAGTTGTGGAATCGAGTATATAAATAACCATGCAAAGTTATGAAGATGCAAGAGTTTAGGCATAGATCATATAGATGTGCTAATAGGAAATAACATGATGAGGCATAAATATGGCTATGATAGGAAGGATGGAATGGGATACTGAAAAGGGCATGGAATGAGATATGAAATTAGTATTGTAGGGACATGTGTTGCTAACATTAAAACATATTTGATACATGTTACAACTTTATATGTGGATGCAAATATTCCATGTGTTACACATATATGGTCTAGTTGGACATTGACATGTTCAACCATGTGTAAGGCTATTATATATGTGTGAGTAGTGTTGTATGGTGGCATGTGAGAATTGCACATGGATGTGCAAGGGTAGTGTTGAATGAGCATGCATGATTAATGTGTAGCATGGGTTAGGTGAAATTGAGTGCATGTTAGTGTAGGTTTTTTTAATATTATTTTTCCTACACATTATTAAGCATACCTTAGGTTATAGGAGATGTGGTTCATGTGAGGACACATGGCATAATCCATCGATTACATGTGTTGCTCCCACTCACACTTGGGTGGTTGAGTTTCACACCCTCTTTTGGCCTTATATGCCACCTCACAAAACCACTCATCTGTCTCTTTTTGAGTAGGTTATGCCACCTATTTGGCATTTTCCAAGTAGGCATAACTCCCACCTAATTTGGTTATTTGGGAGTTATTACCCCTCTTGGAATTATTTGCCCATATTCTACTATATATTCTGCACTCACCTCTCCCTCCTAACTAGTTCAGGTCTAGCTCCTATCTAGTCTAGATGAGTTCATATTAACTCAATCAATTCAAGGGAGAGTTGAGGCATATTGTATCATTTAGTGTGTGATATAACATCATTTTGTTATTGCACTATATTCCTGCATTCTATCTCTTGCTGCTCTCGTGTGGAAGGTTTATCTTGGTTTTGTAGGTGATCCTGGGTGCTCGAGTTCATCAATAACTCTTACAGTGCACACATAACCATGTGAAGCTATGAAAATATGAGAGGTTAGGTGTAGATCATGTAGATAGGCTAATATGATAAATCAATATGAGATACAACACATGGCTATGGTAGGAGGGATGAAATGAAGTACATAAAAGGGTGTGCAATGATGCATGGGAGTAGGAATTGAATAAAGAATAGAGTGAGAGATGGTAATAATGGAGGTAGGAATAACACTAGAAGGATAGGAAGAAGAGGCCATACTACTAATGGAAGTGGAGATGGTGGAAGAAACACTAGGAACATGTGTAGTCATGACACTAGTTGAGATGACATGAAAAGTAGATATAATAGTACATTGTGATGAGAGAAAATATGAGTAGCTATATAAATCTTGAGATGGGAAGTAGGCATACCAATGAGTCCAACACGGTATAGGGAGGTGTTGAAAAATGATGAATACCAAAGATGAACAAAGTCAAGAGGCAACTATGAGGAGGATGCACCATTCAACTTAATAAAAGGGATAAACTTATCTCTAATGCCTTGAAGTGCTTCTTGACCAAATGGCTTAGTAAACAACAAATCATGAAATACTTGAACTAAATGTGCACAAACCTCCATAACAACCACATTAGCAAACTCATGTAAACACTATTATTATTCCAAATGTCTATCAATGATATAAAATTAAACTTTAAGCTCAATAATTATAGTAATAATAGTAGCACCTACAAACACCTAAATTAGCTCATACCATACCACACTTTATCCCACCTTGTTCTAAGCCATCAATTAAATAGATAATCATTATTTATTTAATTAATTTAACCTTTCACCTTTACCCCTTAATTTAATAAATTTACATTTGTTTAATTAAGTCAACCTTATCCCCAAAATCCTCCAACCAAATCAATCAATTAATCGATTTAGGTTAATTAATCCCCAATCTTGTGCACATGTGTCAATATTCCCTTTTCAAATAAATCCTAATTTTAAAATTCCCCACCTCTCTTAAAATGTGCAACAAGATAAATCTTACCTCTTCTAAAAGAAAATATTACCTTTTTTAGAAATAAAATCTTGACTTTCCTCCCAAGATACCTTTTTTAACTAATCTTGTGAAATCTTATCCATCCCCTGTTTCATATGTCCAATCCCCATCATTGATCCCCTAAACACCCTTTCTAATTAACCCCCTTTTGACATTTGTCCAATCTCCTTTGCTCAAGAGAGCTCTCATCTATTACGAGCCCTCCATTCCTTACACCTAGCTCCAACACCTTATGGGACACTTGCCACATGATTATAACTTTAATCCAATTCCTAATCCTCCATCAATCCTAGCCATCCATCAACCAAAACACACTGGCCCTTAATTTCCCTCAAGGAAAGAAAATCTATAAATTAGAGGGCTCTCATCCTAATTGATCTTTTCATTATCATACTATTATGCTATTATTTGATCGTTTATCATTTGAAACATACTATCATGAAGTTGGATTTATGAGCAACCACATTCTATTTATCAACACATCACATGATCTTTCAGAGGTTTACATGCACTTTGTTCAAGTGTTGACTTGGTCTTTATCTGATGCTATTTTCAATTATGTCTTTTACATGCAATACAATACCCATTTCAAGAGTATAAGAAATAACATTCTCACTAGATTATTCCATTCAAGGATTCAAACATGGATTTATTCTCAAAGGAATGTGAAGAGGTGGATGAGACCTTGGCATGCAAACAACACACAAAACACTCAAGGACAAATGTATAAAAGGGATGTAAGATTTGACACAAAACTAAAAAAATAGCAAATAATTATATCTATAAATAAATGAAATCCTAGATACAAAAATAAGTGTGGGTAGGGTGTGATGAAAATAAGATCACATACTAAACCACAAAGCCCTAAAGAATATATATCAATCAAGTATAAGCAAAGATAATCCTAATCCCAATGAGATAGAAAAGTGAAATATGCACCCTAAAATCATATAAAAAACCCCAACAAAAGAAGGATAAACCCCAAGACCAAAAATCTAGGTTCCATAATAAAGTTAAGTTCACCAATAAAATGTAATGGAATAAATCACACTTATATAAAAACAATAATGAAATATTTAAACAATAATGAAATATGAGGATAAAGAGTTGGAATTGGAATAATAAATACAAATTAAATTCTGCATAGTTTAAATATATTAAAGGAGACACTTATCTTGAATCTTGATGGTTGAATATGCCATCAAAAATGCAAGGAATTGATTAACTAATGGACTAAAAATTAAACCCTTGATTGAATGAATGGCTTAGAATATATAAAATGATTACGTTATGTTTTGACTTATATTTTTGCATACAAAACTTTCTTTATACTTGTCAAATTGAACCTAGTCCTATAGAAGTGAAATAAAAGGAATATTCTACTATAGTAGATTTACTTAAGTTCATTGTACTTATCTAAAGTGGGGTGGTGTCTATAGACAATGTTTGGGAACTTGCTAAGTGAGGATCATGTCCTCCTTAGTTAGACCTCTAAATAGACTAATTCAACAAGTTTAGAACAAAATTTAAAGAAATACGTAAGCATGAATATGCTTAAGATAATGATGCAAGTTGATGATGTAATTAGTTTGCTTTATGAATCTACTATGATGTTCTTATGGATGCTTTTCTAACAATTCCTATATCTCCTAAGTGATTTACAAATAAGTAAGGCATGTCCTTAAATACAACATCGTAACACAAATCCACACAAACATATGCCAAGTTGACTCACAATGACTAGTGAAAAAGTTGATAGTAATTTAAACATGAATTTAAATCTTAAACATTCATTATTTATATATACGTGAATAGAAGTGACCTAGGTCAATTCCCCACCCATGAATTTGATCTAGTAGTGAATGATAGATCAAAGAATCAAAACCAATTTCTAAAGATGAATGATGATGATTATAGAATATGATAAATTCACAAGCCAAATTTTGTATAAAAACATGCCACTTATAAACTTGTTATTGTATACAAGTCACTCTAATCAAAATGGGTCATAACATAAAGGACACCATAATCAAAATGAATTGATATCATAATGGAAAAAACATAGGTATGTAGTTTTCATCATTGCAAATATTTACTCTAAGTTTAAGGTTAAGTTTCATGCGTGTGGACATAACCTAGATCGATTCGATGTCCACAAATTTGATCTAGAGTGGTTATGGTTTCTATAGATGAATATTGATGAGGATAGATTATGATAAAGTCATAAGTCAAATTTTACATAAAAATGCCACTTGTCAACTTATCATTGCTTAAAAGATGCTTTAATCAAAATGGGCTATAACATAAAAGATACTATAATCAAAATGGACCCATACCATAAAAGAAAAAATATAGGTACACAATTTTCATCATTGTTAATATTATTCTAGTGCTTATTTTTTCCAACCAAAAAAATTATAACTTAATTGATGAAGATGATGATATGCTTCTTAATTACACCATCCACTAAAATTCAAAGATGAAATAAACAAGACACGAAATAAAACCTCAATTTTAACCCTTAGATTTTTATTTTTTTTACCTCTTCCACATTTCACCAACTAAAATAGAATTCCCACCTAAAGAACGAATCCATATTCCTTTTCTTTCTTTACTAGGTAGGGCCTCAATTTTAGCCCTTGGAATTTTTTTTCTGGACCTCTCGCAGTCGTAGACTTACACATTTCACCAATCATACTAGACAACTTTTTCCAATTTTATTCCCAAACCCTACAAAACCCTCTATTCCGAAAGACTTGGTTCTCCAAGTTATTACAAGTGAGTAGATATTGTGGTTTGCATTAGGGTTGTGAGAGGGATTTTGCGAGGACAGCATCTCATTTCCTCAGCTTTTCTGCAATCAAACAATGGCTGAGGTAAGAAAATTCTTCTGTTCTTTTAACCCACATACATTCATTGAATATTTATGGGTGCTTTTCTAATTTTTTAATTATAAATATCATTCCAAATGTGTATGCTCTGTTTGCCATTTTTGTTTTCTAAATAGCAGTTACGGATTTCGTCTATTGGGTGTCTGTTTTTTTGGTTAAAATTGGCTGCATTTTCTGAACCCTAAGTTCAAACGATAAAAACCCGCACGAAAAACATTAGTTATTTCTCAGGCTATGGAAGAGTTTTGACGGTAAAATTAAATTGTGGGAAGTGTTTTTTAGTTTTAAATTTTTTATTTGGCTTAAAAGTTGATGCAATAATAAACGGGAAGATTGTTTTTGAAAATTCATCTGGATGAGGTCGTGATTGTAAGGATTGTTGGGGAAGTTTTTGAGTTCTTTCATTGAATTTTACGGTTTGCACTTTAGCCGCACTTACTGTTAAGAAAAGTTGGCCTGTAAACCTTGTAACAAAAAAAGCTGATGAGGAAAAGTGAGTAATCAACTACGCACTTTTGGTCAAGCCAACATGGCTGCATTCAAGAATGTTTGGGAGTTTTTAGGATACATTTGAGAGTCGCCTTTGCTAAATCTTAAGAACGTGGCCTTAGCTCTTCCCACGTAAGGAAATGTTCCAAAGTCTATGTACGGTAGGGTAGGGTCAACCCTCTTTGTTGGTATGCAGAAGTGAGACTATTGAAAATTTATCTGGTCATTAGATTGCCTGCTGAGGTGATCAGTGTTGGGCAATGACCCTCATCAGGTCAAAATAAATAAACAAGCCCACTTCGGCACTGCATATTACTAAAGGTAGATTACAACCTTATGAAAGAGTAATCAAAGAAAAAAAATACCGACCAACTATGTAAGTTTAAATAAGAATTAAAAAACCAAGCCTAGTTCATGCCACATTACAGGTGTTCTACAACCTCACCCAAGAATGGTTGACTAAAGAGAACTACTACTTACACTCATTCAGGTTTAGGTAAAAATCCAAGTCTGTTGTATTGCAATTACACTCATTCAGGTTTAGGTAAAAATCCAAGTCTGTTGTATGGCATTGCAAGTGACCTGCAATAAAAAATCAAGTAGAGTTCACACCACATTACAGGTGGTTGGTCTACAACCTCACCTAAGAATGGTCAAAGAAAGAGCTCTATTTATGACTCTTTCAGTTCAAAATAAAAATCCAAGCCTGTCGTGTATGGCATTGAAAGTGTCTTGCAACCTCATCAAGATTTATCAATGAAATTTATATTGCCCACCAGCATCTCCTTGGAAGTTAAATTATTTGTTTTTCCCTCGACGCTAGCCTGGAATATCAATTTTAATTGAGCTTAAAGTAATATTCAGTAAAAAAATTTAAATATTAGCTGAGCAAGATACATTTTATGTATTGTTGTAGATACTAATTAGTACACATGGTGTGGGGTTGGGTGCTGTGGCAAGGCTTTAATTGTTCTGCAACCTCTCACCCAAGTTTATAATTAAATACAAATTGCTGCTTTCCACAGGAGATGCGTTAGCTGTTATCAAGTTTAAAATTTATATCTAGTTAAATATTTGGTGAGATAAATACATGGACTGTATTTGTATAGATATTAGTTAGAAGTTAGAATGTACGGTGTAGGTGGGTTGGCAAGGCTTGATTTTTTCCAAGACTGGTTGTGGGGTTGAAATTTATGGGTCAGTTTTTGAACATTGACTTACATTGAAGTGAAAAATTCCCCTTGCTGAAACAGGGGAGTGTAGGGACCTCGGGGAACATAAATTTTACAGGTTTTACAGCGTATGCAGATTTCCGACAAGGGAGTTCTCATATGCACAGGAGACGTGTTGGTTGGACCAGAACACAAATTAGCTTTACCTTTTAATATCTACCATAATATTTGTATGGTATAACTAATTCTTCAGTTTATGGTGATATAATCCAATGTCTGTGGGAAATACTAGTTAATTGTGCTATGTAACCTTTGAAATCACAAGAGGGTGAAAGGAAATCAATTGCAATTGTCTGATTTTTGTTTGTGAAATGTGTGTTTAAATGTTAATGTTATACATTTAAAGTGATGTGTTGATCAACAATTTCTTTGTCCTGATCACAATGATGTTCAAAATTGGGATTTTTGCAGGCAAAAACCATCAAGACCGAGGATGGGTCTGGTAAAAAATCAGGTGTGCTATTGACTTAAAATTAACTGTGCTTTCTTTGATCAATATTTCATTATCAGTAACTCGAATACTTTTTTGACTAATTGTTATGAAACAGACAAAATACAGTTTTCTTTATTTGTATTGCTCGAGTCATTTCTAATATGGTTGTTGCCTTGTAGGTCAAGTGTCAAGAGTAAAAGGGTCGGAAGTGTTTGTTGGTGGTCTTGCACGCTCCGTAAATGAAAAGATGCTTCGGGAGGTCTGTGGCTTTCTAAACAAGTTTAGATATTAGCTAGGAATCTGTTTCTTTGTGAGGTCACTTACTATGAATCTGAGTCCTTAAGGTAAGTAGATGGACAGGTTGCTTGGAATACTAAAGAGGTTACAGAAAGTAAATTTCTTAGAGCTTTATTTAAATTCTAAACTTGGTGGCAAATGTTATTAAGTGAATATTCACATTTGGAGACATTCATCATCCACCTCTACTCTGCTTGTTATTTCGGAATTTCTATTAAAACTGGTCTTTGAGGTCATTTATCTATCTGTGAGAGCAGGCTAGTTGGGTTTTCTTTCTCAAGAGTAAGTGGGTAGGCGGAGGCCAATCCATTGTTTACAGTCTGCATGTACCTTTTCTCTTTCTAGTTGGGATTTTTTTTGACTTTGTCTTTGACCCGGGATATTTTTATATGAGCCTTTCTCTCTTCCTACACGGGGTCTACAGGATTGGTAACAATATGTGTGCTAAATATGTAGATCTGAATGGTCTTAGATTTACTTCTAATTTTTCCCTTTGTTAATTATCTGCATGATGGCTGATCCTTATGATAGGTATTGTATACTCTATATATTAAAAAAGGGACATCCCATAATATTTGCATGGATACATAAATTTCCTGCTATACTAAGTTGTAATGCTTAAATACCTCAAAAGGATTGCCTATTGCAACCACAATCACCAGAAGCCATTTTTCAGCTTCATAATTTTATCATAGTAAACCTTACTGATAAAGTTGTCACCCTGAAGTAAAATCAGTAAGCTATGTAGAATGGCCAAAGACCATTAGTTGAAGGAAAATTAGATTGCGTTGGCCCTAGAGATGCCCACAATTATAGTTAGAATTGTTTTTTGTTTATCTTGCAGTTTGCAGACTTTTGTGTTTAGAACGTTCCATTGGATTTTTATTGGAAGGTTTATGTTGGAAAGGTAGGTGATTGTGTTTGTGTTTAAGATTGGTGAAGATATAATTCAGAATTAGTTCGTCAACTAGTAAAATTTGGTGAAAAAATTGTGATTAAACTTGAATAATATAAATCCACCTTTTTGTTTGTTTGTAAATTTATAATTAATATGATTATAATCATCAATTGCAAAATTACAACTTACAAAATTTAAAATATTAAGATTTAAATCAAATAATTTTTAATATCAAAGCTACATCAAATACAATGCACCATGATAAAGCTATTAAAAATAAAATGATTCTAGCTAAATTTCTCCTTAACAAATATCATATTTTTTCTTGAATGAAAATGGTCACATGACAAATGAAAACTAGTTAAAGCCCCTTTTATAGGAGTTAATTTTAAAGCAAAACAAAAATGACGACATAAATAGTATGTTAAAGTCCCCCTTCACTTGAAACATTATAAAAATACGAAGTACATTAAAAATAGAAAGAAATATCTTCAAAATTCATGTATTATTCTATTTCAATTAGATTCTCTCTAAAAAAGTGTATCTAAGGTTCTTGTTTATCATAACACAACTTAATATGCAAAGCAAGTGCATGCAATTCGAAATCAATCTCTCTTTGTCGATTAAGGTTTTTTCTATTTTTTGTTTTGTTTTTGTTTTCAATGATAAAAAATATTTAAATACCTCATTACTTGCAATAAATAAAATAAAGAAATATCTTCAAAATTCATGTATTATTCTATTTCAATTAGATTCTCTCTAAAAAAGTGTACCTAAGGCTCTTGTTTATCATAACACAACTTAATAGGCAAAGCAAGTGCATGCAATTCACAATCAATCTCTCTTTGTCAATTAAGGTTTTTTCTATCTTTTGTTTTGTTTTTGTTTTCAATGATAAAAAAATATTTAAATACCTCATTACTTGCAATAAATAAAATACTCATGAATTGAAATTCATAATTTAATGATTTGCCTTGTGTCATGGGGATGCTTCACCCCCCAAGCCAGGTGCTTTTGGGATTGAGATGTGTCAAAGACATAGGGACTTGGGGGAAATGTCCTCTCACCATCCTACCATTGCCCACCATGTGCTCGAGGATGTTTTCAGGACCTTCCCTTGGTTTGAAGATGTCGTTGAGACTCTAGGATATCCTCAAAACTTTTAGGGGACTCCTAGGCCTCTCTTGATCAACACTTTAGACTCCAAAGCATCCTCCACGACTAATCAATGAAAAAGTATTTTTTTTGTAAAGAAGAAGTTTTTTGATCTTCATGTGACAAACCCTAACCTCAACAATCTATGGGCCCCACCCACTTCCTAAGTAGCCACAAAAAACTTATAAGTCTATTCCAAAGCACTCCCAAGTTTCAGAAAGAGTAAGGACTTGGTGTTGCAAAAAAACAAAGTGGTAAATTTGTGAAGATGGTGTGCACTATGAAGGTTTGTGTGGTTTTGAAGGCCTTAATTTACATTTGGTAATGTGAAAGGGGCATTTCCCTTGGATCTTGCGAGGGGAGATACCCCTCAACCTTGTTCGGGGCTTTGCCTCGAAAACCTTGTGAGGGTGTTGTCCCTTGACCTCTTTTGAGGCTCCGCCCCTAGACCATGCAAGGGTTGTTTCCTCTCAATCTTGTTGGGGGCTTCATCCCAAACCTTCACTTGCCACCACCTCGCCACTATCCCCCCACCATCGTCAAATCCAGGCCCTTGGTCCCCTCTTCCTTGAGATTCTTTCCTCGCATCCCCAGATCCCCTCATCTTGAAACATTGTGGAACATAGGATAGACTTGTCAAATGACGATACAAAATGAAATTACTACCAATATTCAATAATCATCATATGATTGAGCATCAAGGTCAACTTTTGGTTCAATTTCATATGAACCTCAATCAACTGCAACACCACTCCCACTATTCATGTCGAATGTAGAAGTTGCTATTTTGTAGAGACCTCGACAAGCTATGCAACAATAGCATTTGAGTCAACACAGTTAGGAGTTAGATCTCGATTCTTTGTCACCCTGGCATTGCAATTAGGTTTCTTATGTGACAAGAGGTGCAAGTTGCACAAAGGCTAAATCCTCAATCTTTTTTGCACCCAATTGGTTGCATTTAATTGAGTGGATAAAGGAGTATTTACTCCTATTTTGCTAGCTGAAGAACAACTTGCAATTTGTTGAATTTGCATATAACATTCACAATTATAAAACATTAATTATAATAAATAGCAACAAAGGAAAACGAAGGAGTTAAAAAATAAAACGAAGCATACTTGAGATGGAACTTTTATTGTGAGAGGCTATAGGGCAATAGAGCCTTGGGCATGTAGGTACCACCATTCATGAGTGTCTTTCATGCACTTGTCTCGAAGAGTGCAAACAACATGATTCTTTGAAGATACTAAGTTCCCAAACATAGTCAAAACAACACTTTGCATGTATGCTTTTCGGGATATTCTTTTGAATGCAGTCTTGTACATAGTAGCAATGTCTTCATTTCTATTTGATGTCACCCTCCTCAACCAAGAAAGTATCTCTTTGCTATAATACTTTGGGGACTAAACAAATGCTAGGAGATGTAAGGGTGTCATCAACTTGTTCCAATGATCAACAATGATCTTTCCCACTCTTTTGAAAAATGCTTCTTTGCGCTCATGCTCCTTGGCTTCTATTATAATCCTAATTTTTCAACCACAAAGTCCATTACATCTTAAATTTCACCAAACATGGTCGATTTGTGTTTGCATATCTAATCATACTCTTGATGAGCACTCATCATTTGGGATCAAGGCATTGAATTTTTGGGCTCTCTTTGTTTGTGGTTTCTTCTAGACATCTAAAGAGTGCTAATGACCATGGCAATAAATGCCTCTTGCAACTTCACATGTTGTCTCAAGACAATTGTGTGATGAGAATCAAGTCCTAACACGATGTAGAATATAAAACCAGTGTTCCACGGGCGTTGGGGACGGGGGGACGGGCAAACGTGCGGGACGGGTTTTCGGGATGGGGGGACAAAGGGCCTAAGTTTGGGGACGGCGGGGGGATGGCGGCGGGGGGGTGGTGGGGTGGTGGTCCTGATATAGTTATACATATACTTATAGTACTTGAAAAACTAGTTTTGAAAAGATGTATAACAGTATAACAGTGTAAGAATTACATTTCAAATGAAACTATAGGAAATTTCAAATTAGTAAAATTATAACATAGTAAAATTTGAATTACTAAATCAGTAAATCTAAATATGATGATTTCTTGAATGCTAATTGCTAAATAAAATTTGGCAAATGAAATTGTCAAATTGGAGATTTCTATTATAATTTATAATTTATATCACAAAGTCTATAAAGATGATTACATGATTCATCATTACAATGAGTAGCATTACAAAAGACAAAATGCCAAAATGTCAAAACTCAAAATGTAGTGAAGGGAGGCCTCTAATCATCTGCAAGTGCAAACTCCTCATCACTGGAACAGCTGGACTCCACAAGGTCAAGATCTCTCAAGCTCACACCAACCAACCTTGCATCTGAAGTGGTAGGATCATCCTCATCAATCTGTGAAGGCTCCTCTGGCTCCACATCCCATCGTGCCGTTGGACTCTCCTTGTACCCAAGTGTCTTGCGGTCTATGAGACGCAAAGCACTGTGTACAGCCACAAGCTTCTCTGCTCTCTTAGAGGTAAGTCTGTTCCTCTTAAGAGAGTGGATGAAGCTATATGTAGACCAGTTCCTCTCAGCAGCTGAAGAACTGGAAACCTGGGATAAAAGACGGATAGCTAGAGTGGTGGTCAAAGATTTTGTATCATGACAATTCCACCACAAAAGTGGGTCCTCCTGTGCCATAGATTCTATATCCATCTTTGTCGCATCTGAATAGCCTCTAAGAGTGGCAAATTTGGTCCACTCAGTGCGAATTGTGCCAGCATCTCTAGAATCATACATCTTCTCTATGCACCTAAAGAAACCTGCCTTCACCTCATCATCCTGAATCGGTGTCACTCTACCCGATCTAACTTTGTACCCACTTAGGATTCAAGGCAAAGGCAGCCATATGCAAAGGAGTGTTCAACTTGTCCAATCTGCGCTGAATGATTGGCCGGATGTGCTCATTGTAGAATGCTAGAGAGGGGTCCTTCACTCGCACAACAACTCTCATCTGGTCAAGCATAGAGTCGATGCACTCTTACACCTCTCCAAGGTTAGGTGCATCCCCATCCCCATATCTAATAACCTAGAATACTGGAGAAATGATGGAGACAATGTATTTCGCATCAGTCCAAAACACATCACTCTTCACTATCTCCTCCACCCTTCTCCCCTGCGTTGTCTTGGCCTCGACCCACCTATTCCAATCATTAGTCATAACCATGAGTTGCAATGCCTCTTGCAACTCAATCATTCTCTCCAAGAGAATGAAATATGATGCATATCAGGTCTCCACCGGTTTCAAGAATTCCTTCTTCGCGAAGGTCCTGAAGAGTGCATGTGAAGTGTGGTGGTTGCAGATAAACATCTGCGCATCTCTCGCATCGGTGACCACTCCTCTAATCCAATCAATCTTACCCATGTCCTTGAGTGCATTGTTCATGGCATGCACACAACATGGGGTCCACCAAATATGTCTATAGGCTGCCTCAATGAGTTTCCCTGCTGCTCTACACACATGGGCTGCATCTATAACTACTTGGACCACATTTTGTGGCCCAAACACCTCAATAGCCTCCCTGAGGACCTAAAACTGAAAATCAACATCTTTGCGATGCCCTGTACAATCAACTGCTCTAAGGAAGTATGGGCCCTCTACACATGTGACTATGATGTTGATGAGTGGACGATGGCTAATTTCCCTCCACCCATCCATAACTATGTTGCACCCAGATGCCACCCAACATGCCTTCATCTTCTCCATCAAAATATTGATCTTGGAATAGCACTTATCCAAGATCGAAGTCCTCATTTTCGTCTCACCTGGTGGCACATATGATGTTCCTCCCTTCGCCACCATAGCCATCATCTCCCTATAATAAGGAGACCGTGTAACATGAAATGGAATGCCATTGGCAAAAAAGAACTTGCCAATGGATTCATCTATCTCATCTCTCAGGTGCACATTAAACATATCAGCAATGGGGTTACTCTGCGATGTCTGCAACTTGCGTTTCCCTGCAGCTATCCCCCTAGCGGCACTAGTAGTGGAAGAGGATGGAGATCCAAACATCATTCCTCCCGTCTGTGAAGCATGAGGAGAAGTATGTGGCGGATCATGGATGTGCTGAAGGGCTGCCCTAGCAGACAAAGTAGTAGGGGCTGTAATATTTGTGTCATCTGGAACGCCCCAAAGCCTGTTAAACTCAATTCTATAACGTATATTTTTAGTTTCCTTCAGAAAATTACAAGGCTCCACACCTTTTCCTGTCCAAAAAAGAAAGTGTGCATTCACTCTAGTGATGCTACCAAACCATTCAGCTTGACAAATGTGGCACTTCCACTTCCTTGTTCCCCCACCTGCACGTGATGTGCCTTGTATTCTTGAAGCAAACTGTTTGAGAGGAGACTTAGGATCAAAAGGACCCCTAGCATACTCTGCCAACAACTCTAAAGGGCAACCTGTACTAGCTGGTGCACTCGCCATGGAACTAGAATGGGCTGCAGGATCAACCCCATGGTCATCCCCCTCATTCTCAGGTTCAAAATCTGAATCATGTTCACTATGGGAATGGATTTCCATGTCATCACCACTCATGTTATTGCTCATTGTGAAAGTGACACTGCATTTCACAAAATTAAAATAAAATCAGCCTAGTTTAACAAATTGAAATACAAATTTAAAATTTTAATTTTGAAAACAAAATTTACAATTTATATTTAATATTTATAAAATTTGATGTTGAATCTTGAGGGCAAAATGATGAAGATGAATGAATCATTCATCATTTTGCCCTCAAGATTCAACATCAAATCTGATTTTGAGATGAATAAGAATTTTTTTTTTTAAAAAAACAAGTTTAGTATTAAATTTTTAAAATAAAAAACTTGATGTTGAATCTTGAGGGCAAAATGATGAATGATTCAATCATCTTCATCATTTTGCCCTCAAGATTCAACATCAAATCTGATTTTGAGATGAATAAGAAATTTTTCTTTTTAAAAACAAGTTTAGTATTAATTTTTTAAAATAAAAAACTTGATGTTGGATCTTGAGGGCAAAATGATGAATGATTCAATCATCTTCATCATTTTGCCCTCAAGATTCAACATCAAATCTGGTTTTGAGTCTTTGAGATGAATAAGGAAAAAAAAAACAAGTTTAAACTCATAAAATAATTTAATAAAACAAAAACAACAAGAAATCTGAAAAAAAACTTCAAAAACCCTACCTTGTGCTTGATAAATCTCTTCAAAATGCAGTAGAATCCTCTTCCTTCTCTTCTTCTTGCTCCTTCTCACTCCTATAACACTTGCAATCACTCTTTTCACTCCTTCAATCAGACTTTTTCAAGTTTTTGAACTGTTTTTCCTCCTCTTCAGCTGGCTGCAAAAAAAATCAGTCAATAGAAATGTGAGTGAAATGATAAAGGAACATTGTTTTGTGTTGTTTTGGAGGAAGGGGTGGGGCCCACGCCAAATTAGGGTAACCCCAAAGCACTTAAAAATTCAATTTTATTCTTTTTTTTTCACTTTTTACGCCTCCATGGACGTGGGCTCGACGGGAAACGGCCAGGTGTCTCCCCGTCTCCTGAGAAACGTCTAGGCGTTTCCCCAGGAGACTTGGAGATGTCTCCACGTCTCCATGTCTCCTGGGAAACGTGGAGACGTTTCCCCGTCTTTGGCGGAGTACCGGTGGCGGTGGCGGGACGGCGGGAAACGCCAAGTACCCGTTTCCTCGTCCCTGAAACGTCCCCATTTTGGAAACTTGTCCAAAGAGGGGGGAAACGCGCCCCTGTGGAACGCTGTATAAAACAAATTAGGAAATTAAAAAATTAACAAACTTCGAGAAAATTTTAAAATCTAAAAATAATAAATATAGTAGCAAATAAAATTATCTTCAACGACTTCAAGCTAGAGAAGTTCCTAATTATGGCTTCTGACATGTAATGATTTGTCACAAATATTGGAATCTCCGTAGCCTCCATATAGATTTGTTTTACTCACTCAATCTCTTTGCCAATCTTTTGCGAGAGATTGGATGACACATGGTGTCCAAAAAATATGCCCATATGTACCCTCCACTAGTGAATCAACTACCCTACAATTTTTTAGTGTTGTTTGTTATGACTTGGATAATGTTAGGGCACACCATCTCAATGGCTTGTATAACGATAGTGGCAATGAAAGTTGCATCCTTCACTTGTGCCTGGCAATCAATTGCCTTCAAAAACATTCCCCTCTTAGGGGACACTGCAATGACATTAACTTGTGGTTTGATTTTGCACCTTCTTCAAAATCATCACCCCTTTAGGGGACATTGCAACGACACTAATTAGTGGTCTATATTTGGAATCCTTCCATCCATTAGAAATGGACACTCCTATTTTAGGCCATGTATTCTTGATTCCTTTCAATGATGCCTCTATAGAAGCTTTTTCCTTGGCTAATAAGGTGGTGCACACCTTTTCATACTCAAGACTAATGTAATTAGAAAATGCATTGGCAATTGTGGTGATCTAACAAGGTTGAAAGGAAATCCATTACTATAAATGCATTGAACAATGCTCTCATTTGCGACCTCTTGCTTCAATCTTGAAGGCCTTTTTGAACGGGCCTCGTTTATAGGAAAGAAAAAAGGGTATTCCCTTATTGGGAAGATAATAGTGGCATGAGAGGATGTGGGGCAACTAGTTGTGTGAAGCCACTAGGGAATTTTTTCGAGTCATTCAAAGAAAGAGGATGTACTTTTTCCTTTGCTCTATGGTTGGTGCCCACTTGTTCATTGATATATCCCATAATTTGTTGCTTTGGCAGCCCTTTTTAATCCAACCTTGGACAAGTTTTTATTCCAAAGTTGAGAATAGCACAAAGGTGAGCTTTCACTCAAGCATACAAACTCTTATAGTGATTCCCATATTGGCTACAACATGAATGATAACCCCCATTGCTTGGAAGTTGTTTTGTTATGGTTGTATATCGCCAAAGAGGTGATGCAATGTCAACTTTAAAGGAGCTCTCTACATGTGGGACAGTTGAACTAGAACTACCAGCATTTTGTATGAATATAACAAAACCAAAAGAACATTACAAATTTACAACCTGACAACTTAAAAAAATCAGCATTATAACCCCTATATTATGTATAAAAGGTTTAAAAAAATATTCAAAGCATTTAAAAAACTATTTTTTTTGAAAACCCTTGAAAAAAATTACAAGTTTCATTCACTTTTGATAGATAAATCTTCTTTTGCAACTTTTTCTCTCTTGTTGGTGTAGGTCTATCTCCTATATTCTTCACTTTTGAAAAAATATACAGCGACCTTCAAAAATCAACAATGTTAGCTTGGAGGCAAAAATGTTGTTTTACTCACCCATGTTGTGAAATGAAGTAAAAGAGATTACGAGCCCTCACTTTAGGGAAAAAATAGATATCTTAGTTCTTTTTTGTTTTTATAACTTTTTCTGTTGGGAAGCCTGTGGGTCCTCCTATGTTCTCCTAGCATTTGTGCCAGGCACTCTGGGTTCCTTGGAACCTGGGGTGCTCGGGGTGGACCATAGATGATCCTAGGCTATCTTGGACCCAAAGTGGGCATTAGAAGTGAGCCTTTATGCATATGCAGGGGGGTTTAGAAGAACCTGGTAACATAGCTATATATATAAACACACACATACACAAAGGTTTTTCATCCAGCCTCCAAATTCTCGTGTGTTTGGATCCCCAACATTGAAATTGGCTAGCTCAAGCCTAGAGTGGTTACATGTGGTAGACGCAAATAGAGCGATAATTTAAATGTCTGTTTCTAATGATGATTTTTAGTTTATAAAAAACAAAGAAATCTGAAAAGAGAAAAAAAAAACTGGTGTGAAAAAAATAAAAATAAAAAAAGTGCAAAAAGAAAAATTTGGGGTGTGCATTGATTTGTCTCTGATTTTGTCCCTTACATTTTTGTGATTTATCACGAGCCTTAACTTTTTTTCTGATTTTATTGGTTGACTGACTAATTCAAAAAACATGTTTTTGTGGGTGAACTAATCTGCAACAGGAATTAAAGATGAGACTTTTTATGTATTTGATTTAGTTTTGACTATGTCGGCAATGTAGATTGTCCAGATACAATAAGCAATGCTTCAAGAATTTCTTGATCTTGGTTGCTTTCCATAAATTTTTTCTGCTTTTCAACTGTCTGCTGCACTAGATGGCAAAATACTTCACTTCAGTCTTGTTTTCCTGGTCCAACTGTAGCCCAAAAAATAACATTCCAACAAATGCAATTTATTTACAAATAGAATTCTATAAAATTACATAATTGCAATACAATCTAGAGAAAGTCTTAATTAATTAACATCAAAGCATTAATATCAAGGATCTATGATTATATACAAATAATCTCTATTGAAAACACAATATCCCAAATACATTTGGATCCATTTCATAGCTTATTTCCAACAGCCAACCATATTAGGAATTTGATGGGAAAGCATGATAGGACGCTGGGAGCCTGTCCTCCTCAATCAAGCCCAAGGGCACAGAATGAGCCTTTGAGTCATTCGGCCCCTTGGCCCCAAGTATTGGCACATCCATCTTGGGGTTGGCGTACTTGATGAGGGAACCAGTACTGCTGCATCTTCCTATCAAACATTTCACATTGATTCCAAACATGGTTGCAATATCTTAATCTCTACAATATATATATATATATATATATGTTGTTTTAATGATTGATATTTGAATAATTGGAGGCTAGAATGGTTGATGCCTGAATAGTTGATGTTTGAATGATGGATGTTTGTATGTTTGATTGATTGAATGAATTGATAATTTATGATCATGATTTGATAATTGATGATTGATTTAGGAGTGATGATTGAATGAGTGCCGATTTGATGCACTGGCGAGTGATGATTGATAAGTGATCCTTGAATGGCTTGGAATGATTTCTCCTTTATACTTTATTGGCAAAAAAGTCACAAATGTTCATGAGAATTGAGTCACCACCCTTCATTGCTGCATTTTTGAGAATAGTAAATTATTTTTGCAAATTGATCTATCTTGCATGTCCTCAAATGAAACCTTCTCCCCTTTATTTCTCTTTGTCATGTCTGCCCTTTGCAAGAGTCACAACCTTTCAGGCTTTCACAATTACCACCCCTTGAAAGAATACAACCCTTCATAATTTCTGCCCTTTGAAAGAGTCACTCTTTATTTTCTTCCCATTCCTTTCTTCTTCCATTAATCCCTCCTTGATTCATATGCTCCCTTTTTTTCTTTTCCTTTTCCTTTTTCAAATGAACTCTTCTCCCTTTTATATTTCATGTTTGAGGGAGTTACAACTCTTCATTTCATGCCTTTTGACCATTCATTAAACTTAATTAAATTTTAATTATATTATATTATAATTTTACTTTTTTTTTCAATATTTTAATATTATTATTATTATTTATTATTAAATCCTATTTCAAAAAGGGGACATTACACCTTGCCATGAAATAAAGACATGCGTACTGTATCTCTGTTTATAGCAGTGCCCTTATAAGCAAAAAATCCTGGTGCTCTATTTGCTTCATGAGTGATGATCAAGACTAATGTTTATAAATTAGAATTTGAAAGAAATTGTTTCTGATTATCGCAGCTTTCTGTGTACAACTGTGGTAGGGTTTTGAAGCTGACCATGGATTAGAATTTAGCTTCTGTGCTCTTCGAAACCTCCCATCCTTTGCCCCATGATGGCCCCTGCTGCTACATCTGCTTCCATGTTAACTGCACGTTGTTTCCCAGAATTTACCAGAATTACATATGTTTGTAAACCAGCTCTGCTGTCACAGCTTACTCTACCTCTTCCTCTGCCACCTCTCCTTCAGCTGTTGGGCAGGAGCTCCTGGAATTTTGGAATATGTTTTTCACCCTTAAGCTCACGAAGAAAAGCCTCTCTATGCTTATTCCATTCGGGCCATTCTTGCACATCATAACAGTGTTAGCACATGATGGGCTTTCCAGGCTAGGACATCATCCTAACCCAAATGGAGTTTGAGATCAGTAAGTTGCAGGAATGGGCCTGTAAGAATCTCTTCCAGGCTAAGTTTCTGGTCTTGGTAGGGGTGTGGGGTGCTACAATCAATTTCTTTTTGTCGGGTACGGGTGTGGTGTATATACATACATACATGCATACATACATCGATACTCATATTTGCCAATAAACGAAATATTTAAATACCTCATAATTTGTATAATTGAAAATATTCACAATTCAGTGATTTGTCAAATGTTAATACACAATGAAAATTACAATCAATATTTAATAATCTGCATATTGCTCTTCATCAAAAGCATCAAAGCTAACATTTGATTCAATTTCACTTGAACAACAATGAGTTACAGTGCCACTTCCGCTAGCTCTTGTACGGTGTAAGTTGCCTCATCTAAAGAGATTTATGGCAAGTTGTGCAATACTAACATCTAAGTCAACATGCTCAAGAGTTAAATACCAATTCCTTGTCACCCCCTCATTATAATCAAGTTTCTTACATGACAAGAGATCCTAATAACTAGTGGGGCTTTGTGAGTGGAGACCCCAATGGGGTTAAGGGGCAGTGTCCCTCATGGGGGTTTGGGGGCAATGCCCCCAACAAGGTTGAGGGGCAGCACTCCTTGTGGGGTTTAGGAGGCCCCAACGACCCCTCGTGGGGTTTAGGTTCAAAGCCTTGGGTGTGTTCTCTATTGCGATATAGGGCCAGGTCGAGGGGTTGAGCCCCCACTACCAAGCCAAAGTTAAGGCCTTTGAAACCACACAAACCTTCATGATGCATGTCATATTCACAGTTTTATCACTTGAAGCTGAAATTAGGTATGCAAGTAGTTTTTTGTTTATAAAAATGTTTTAGGAAAATAACTTTTTTTTCTATTTTTGTTTTGGCCGGCTCTTGGGTTCGGCCTAGGTTTACCTAGGGTCCTTCCTAAGCAGCTTCATTGGGAGGGACCTTGGGCGAACCCTAAGGGGAACTAGCCTAGGGCTTGGACTCATACTAAACCCATATGGATACGAGTTTTTGGGAGGGGTTCTAGAGGAACCCGGTAACATAGCTTCCAGGTTAGATACAAGGAGTTTAAGAGGAGGGATTTTATCAAAAGGATGTTGGATTCACTTCCTTATCCTTTGTTTCCTTAATGGTCACTTATAATAGTCGTGAAGGAAGCAAGGGGTTCTGATATGGGTGGATCATCGACTAGGAAGTGGTTGCCTCCTTTGTTTGCTACAATTCTTTTGTCATCACCAAAATCTTAAGAAAGCAATAAAATCATCCTTCAAAATCTTAAAATTCTTTTCTTGAGTTTAAAATGCGGAAATGAAATCCTTCTTACTAGTCATGGGAAGCTTGGCTCCCATAAATACAGACCTAGTTTTCCTTCTCATTGGGAAATCCTTACAACTTGAACTAAATGCTTGTTCAAATAATCGATGTTATATATTAAACAGAGGAACAAAAGTTCCTCACATAGATTTACAAAGACGTTTCTAAAAGGAACAAACATTAACAGAAGATGAAAAAGGAAACTATCCTAAACTAACTAAATATGACTAGATGACCATTAACTAAACAAATAGAAAGATATTATACTAATACCCTCCCTTAATGGTCATCTTTTTAACTACCCAGAGAAATAACAGAGAAGGTTGCCCCCTTCTTCTCAGAACGCTTTTGCAACAAAAGACAAGAGCCTGCCACTGACTCTGCCACCTGAGATGAGTCTGCCACCAACCCTCCTAGAAATTGCAGAACTTCTGGAAATGAGCAAAATTGATCAGAAAACATCCAACATGATGTTGGGTAACAGAACTGTCCCTCCTTTTAATTAGAGGTACACCGAGAACAACTGCCATGATTTTGAGGAAAAATCGGCAAATCTTTCAAACTTTTGTAGATGAGCACGACACTCTAGAAAAGACTGCAAGAATTTAGTTGTGCAGATGTTCGCCCCAACAAATCTAGGTGCGACCAAAACAAACTGCAACAAACCACTATTTTTGAGGAAAAAATTGCAAAAACTTGAAACTAAAGTTTACAAAGCATCGTTTTTTCAGAAAAAAAGGTAAGAACCCTCAAAGGAATCCCACACAACTCTGCGAATTACAAAAGCCTAGAATCGATTTTTGAGAATAAAATCGAAAAAACCAAATAGGTAGCTGGCACAAAATCCGAAACACGGGTTAGCATACATAACATCGTTTTTAAGGAAAAACGTTGAAACCTTTCCAAAAACCAAAGAGCCCTCCCAAACTGCAAAAAACCTGACTAGGGCAGACACGTGCCACCCTTAATTTTTTTTTTTAAAAATTATAAGCCCTCCCATGATTTTTATAGGCAAAAAGTAAAAAAATTAAACAAAATTTTTGAAGGGTCAAAATTATGAAAACCCATCAGATTTTTTCCTTTTAAGGAGAATTTTTATTAAAACCCATCAGAATTTTTAAAGAAATTTTTATTAAACCCATCAGAATTTTTTAAGGAGAAAAAATTACTAAAAAACCCATAAGACAACTTTTTTTTTTTAAGGGACAAAATTATTAAAAACCCAAAACATCAATGCACAAGATTGAAAACGACACGACCCTAGCTCACCCAAAAATGCCCACGAGACAGCAGAAAAACACAATTTTTTGGAAGCCCGCATTTAGGAACTCAGAAAACTTTTCGAATTGAAAAAAAAATCCGTTAACAACAGTCACAACTCAAAGGAACAGCAAAAACCGTCGCAAAAAAGAGCAGAACAGGAACCACAAAGATTAAAAATTTGCTAGAAAAAGACCAGCCGGGCAAGTTGTAGAAGACGCTGCGGAAACCCTCAAATGCGTGCGCAGGTCGCACTAAAGAGCATGAAAAAAATCCGTTGCTTCCAGATACGACACAATTTGCAGAAGAAATGACACAAAATTTCACTTTCAGAAAAAAATCACGACCCTCAGGAGCGCTCGATCTGCAACTGAAACCCTTATAAAAAATGACACGATTTCACCTTTAGAAACCCTCAAAAAACTGCATAGAAGGTGACACGATTTTCATCACAAACGAGCTGCCAAAACCAGAAAAGAAAGCATGCGATTTTCCTCCTGAAAGGGCCACGAAAATCTAGAAGTAAAAACACAAACTTTTGAAAAACAGAACCACGAACCCTAGCCCACGATTTTCAAAAACCCTACTTGAGCAGGCCCTCAGAGGGCCACGGAAATCTAGAAGTAAAAACACAAACTTCTGAAAAACAGAACCACGAACCCTAGCCCGCGATTTTCAGAAACCCTACTTCAGCAGGCCCTCTCAAAATCTTGAGCCATCCCGTGAGGGAGACAAGCTCAGACCAGCTCTGATACCATGTTCAAATAATCGATGTTATATATTAAACAAAGGAATGAAAGTTCCTTATATAAATTTACAAAGATGTCGTTTCTAAAAGAAACAAACGGTAACAAAATTCGAAAAAGGAAACTATCCTAAACTAACTAAATATGACTAGATGACCATTAACTAAACAAATAGAAAGATATTATACTAATAATGCCCGTTTATGCTAATTAGATCTTGCTCACACAAGCATTGATCTTGGATTGGAGCATTGGTCACCCACACAAATAAATATTTATTCGGAATTTGTGCTGTGAAGTTGCAGATAAAGCAATCTGCAACAAAAAATTGGTTTGCGTGTTTCCTTGGAGAAGGATCTATTTCTCTTTTTCCAGTATGCTTTTGATAAGTTCTAAGTCATATTACTCAGAGATGTCAAAAATCAAATGCAGTCTCTTCCCTTTCAAGGGTCCATCAAAAGGAGTTCCATTTTTCCAATTAAAAAAACTGCCTATGATACTTTCTTCCTATCATGTCCCCAAAATGGAAGTACAAAATATGGAGTTTTAATATAAATAACTAATAAAATAAATATTATGATTTATAATCATAAAAGATATATTAATTGACAATCTAAATATCATAATTATATATATAAAATTAATAATTTAATATAAAACAATAAAATTAATTTATAAATTAGAGCTAAATGATCATTCCACCCTCCACATATCCATACTTGAGTTATACGTGGATGGAATACAAATTTATAAACATGGGTGATAGGATGACTCTCGGTATACCTATGCCATTGCGGATTCATATACTCAATCTGAAGAATAAGTATTTATACATACATGATCAGTTATAAATATTGGACACATTAGCATTTCTTGGAAACATTAGTTTCTAGTATGTTGCCTCATTGTGGAAGGGAATATAATATTAATCAAAGGAGGATGGTATGCGATGAAGTCATAAATTATGGAGAACAAATACTCTCGAGTTCATTCTATATGGATACTTTACTATTGCCCTTTGATACGGTTTATTCATATTGTATCTTAAACTATCGGCTTTTCAAGGGATTCACAGGCTATCGCACCCTACATACTATGACGAATTGTGGACAAGAGTAGATAATATTAAAAGTGATGTCCCCAGGAGTAACCTGGGCCATAGTGCAACTCCTTTATTCTCCACATAGGCTCCGATAGCAAGGATATAACCACAACCTTGATATTGCCTTTGACCAGTTTAATTATCAATATCAATAATGAAATCGACTTCAGGCTTAGGGTGATGAAGACAAATTATTGGCTTGCTCGGTACTCTTAAGGCTGACAGCATAATTGATTAAGCCTTTTGAAGGTCGACTATAAGGAAGGAACGATAATTATGTGAGTATCAAGTCCTCCGTAACTAGCCGATATCATGTAGCGATTAATGTTACACTATGATATGATAAGCCATCGATTCCAATAACCATTGATTACAATTAATTAGAGTAATAAAATCAGAAATAAAGGAATAGTCTCATGAATCGATGAGTTGGAGATTAGTAAAGGAAGGGCTTCATCCCTTATCTAAGCGATCGGGTGAAAGGGTGTCTCCTTTCATGAAATAGCATATAAATAAGATAAGAAGCATAAGGGATCAGGCATTGGAAGGAGTAGGAATTGCATTTGAATATACAAGAACCAATCAGCCTCCACTCAGATCCTGGTATAAATTGATTCAATCTGAAATAGCATCAAGAAAATTACATAAGTGCAGAAGAGTACTCAGAAGCAGCGATCTGTTCATCAAGCATCAACTTACCATAACAGCACTGCATAGTGAATTAAACCAACACTACTTCGGGAGCATCGTATATACTACCGCCAGGGAGTTGGTAATAGTCAATTAACATTGATTGTTATAGCTTCGATTATAATGTTGAAGGCACACTGATTGACGTCGATGGATAAACATATACTGAGAAGGCGATTGTCAAGTTACTTATATTGATTATCGAGGCTTTGTGATTCAAGCATATAATAAGTTGATTTATACGGAGGAATCTAATGATGCGGTAGATTCGTATTCAAGTGATATTGTGACATCTCTCAAGAGTGGCATTTATAATGACAGGAACAAATTGTCTTAACAGAAAACCATATTGCCATACAAATGATCTAATCTCATAATCAATATACAAGGGGCATGGAACAATTTACAGAGATATTTACAAATTTTAACAGCAAGTCTAGAATACGTTTGGGGAGCCGAGTAGTCTCAATCACAGGCTGCATAATAACAGAGGGATCGATTAGGGAAAAAGGGAACTAAGAAAGAGAGTTATGCATATTTTGGACAGCCAATCATTTTATAAAAAGGTATCCTCTGAAAATGGAATGGTCAGCAACAAGTTATACCTGTTGAATATGAATCAGAATCATCTGTAAGAATGTTAGTGATCTGCAACCAGAAATATCGATCAGATTGGTCCTAAGACCGAGATTTATCTTGTTTGAAGGCACTAAGTGGTGAGTTACAGCCCTAACTACATTAGGCTCGTGACTCTAGGCCAAGGTTTAGGGTTATCCCAAAAAGGGGACATCACACTTCCTCATAAAAAATGGCACCTACCCTTTTTTGCCTGGCTCAGCTAAAGCACTGTGCATGCAAATCCTAAAAGCACAGAACAGAAATTTTAATGTATTATTTAGGGCATATAAATAACATGGGGATGTTTGAGCAAAAGGTGGGAAGGAAAATATAAATTCTGAAAGATGGACTCATATGGTCCATTGTTGACTAATAACTGAAAGGAGTGAAGTAGAGTGGGAGAGCATCCTTCTTCACTAGTGCTTCCAATCCTTTTAACTTCTTTGTTGTTGATGAGAAAATGTTGATGGGATATTGTGATGAATGCTGCTACTAATCTTCTGGCATTCCCTAGTTGATTGTTTAGTTTCCAGCTGGGTGTAAGAGTTCTTATCATTGTGATAATGATGATTTTGAGAAGCTCTGTTAACTATGAGTTTTGTTATGTGAAATTTGGATGGATCAAACCAAGTTCAGCACTTTAATGAGAGCAAGGACTTCTGCTTCATTGTTGGTTGATGGTTCCACAAGCAAGGTGATTAGCCCCTGCACTAATGAAGTTATCCTAAATTCTAATAATTGTGGATGCTGTAACTAGCCACAGCTATGCCAGTGTTTTCCCTTAGGGAGATATTGGAAGCTGTTTTATGATGCCCTCTTGGAGGAGGAGACCAATTAACGTGTCTCCTTCTGTCTAATGCACCATGATTCCATTAACAGGAGATATATCATTTTTATAAGTTGAAGGTAACGACTCTAATGAATCAGTAATATAACGAGCTTTGAAGGCAATGAATAAATTGAATGGCTCATGGACACAAGCTTGAATATATTTAATATGAATTTTGCTTTTAGTTATTTGTGGATTAAAACCTGAGAATATATCTATTGACATTCGATTTGATGATGTTTTCTATTCAGTTGTTTTCTTCTTGTGGGGAGATTGTAGAGATTAGGATGATGAAGGACCAGAATGGAGGTTTCAAGGTAGATGCCTTCTTTATTCTTTCCTTTACAGCTTATTATTATGATTTCTTGTAGATTAATTTTATGAAATCATGATCCACAAAGTGATGCAATTAATTATAGTAAGTAATCTGACTGATAGTGGGCAAGTAGCTTATCTTTTATTGTTTCTAAATATTATATAACTAATGGGTTGTCTTGAAATGATTGGAAATTATCAGGGATATTGTTTTGTGCGTTTTTCCACTAAAGAAGCTGCCATGAAAGCTCAAAAGGAAAAAAATAAAATGATAGTGAGTGTTTATTTGATGGGCTTTAACTTTTGTTTGTTGACATATTTTATGTCTTGAACAAGTGGGGTGATTTTACATGCTAGCAGCAACTTCTAATTATATTTTATGCTCGTAGTTCCAAGGCAAAAAGATAGGGGTGGCTTCTTCCTCTGACAGGGATATGCTCTTTTTAGGGAACCTTCGCAAGGGTAATATTTTTTTGGACATTTTTTAGAACTGGTTAAAGATATGTGTTCTGCTCGTAGATATTTTATATTCTAAATGATTATTATTTTTGCTTGCACCTTATCTAAAACTCGGCATCTCTATCAGGTATTTCTTTGTAAAATAATTCTGTCGTAAATGTGAGAATATATTTCTTCATTTTTGTGTTTATGTATAATTCATGATGGGTGTAAGTTGGACCTAGTTTGTATTGTAATGTATTTGTATTTTGCATTTTTCAGATTGGCTTCCTGAAGAAGTAGACTCTATGGTTCGTCAAGTATGTAATTTACTTAAACTCATCTATGTAGTCTGAATTTTTTTCCTCATTGTTTGCATCCAGTTCTAATTGATGCTCAATTTTCTTATTGGATGTGATCTCAGGCATTTCAGGAAGTTGTATCTGTAGACCTTGCTATGCCTCTAAGCACAGGTGAATCAAATACAGACAAGAAGAAACACAACCGAGGATTTGCTTTTGTTCGTTTTTCTTCACATGGGGTAAGAAAATGGCAAATGCCTGGTTCTTTAACTGATTTTCCAGATTCCAAACATGAGTAACATTATAGAGGCTGTTGGTTAAGAGTGTTATGAAGATTGTCTGCCTTATTGTAGGGAATTTAATGTTTTTTTCTTACATTTTGCAATAGACTTGAAAAGACATTGTCTCATGAAAGATCCTACCGAAGAATGTCAAACAAACAGGATGCGCATTTTATTTCAAATTTTCAAATTTTAGTGATTGTTCTCATGCATTCTTTATGGTTTTTGTGTATAATACTGATTTGAGCAACTATTTTCCCTTTTGGCTGGGTGGCTATTGACAGCATCTCACATGGACCATGTCCTCAGTCACGTCTTTTCCTGAACATTCAGTTGCATCTCTTTGTAAACAGTATTTTCCTTCTGAAAATAGGATGTCGAGCTGTTGACATAATTCTTATTGCTCATCTGTGCCATTTGCTATATTGTCTTGCAATCTTTTTTCATGCAGTAATTCTCCATGCATGCTTTTTCTTCTGCACAAGTGCTTGTAGTCATAGCATTTTTCCAATCTTGAGACATGCTTATGAAGTGTGTCGCACCTATATTAATTCTTTTCCATACTAGCCTGACATCTGATACATCTATTCGGAACAGTTAAACAAATCCAATACATTAATGCTTATGATGCATGATAGTTGGGTATACATCTAGACATGCTTATGAAGTGTGTCCCACCTGCATTACATCTTTTCCATACCAGCCTGACATCTGATACATCTATATGGAACAGTTGAACAAATTGGAATCCAATACATGAATCCCACTACTCATTCTGAAGCTTGATATAACCTGAGATGCTTTTTTGTATGTACTTGCAATTCATGTTCTTGCTAAGTTGTTTTGATCATTTACTTGCACAGACATACTCAATAAAACTGTTTTGTCTCTAGTTTGCCCAATTCAAAAATAAGATGTTAAAATTTATCAAAATATCGCATCAGTCAAAGCTCAAGTATTTGTGATCTCACACTGTGACCTTGCACATTTTGTAACATCAAAACATGATTACAGTTATAGTGGATACATTTATTGCACTTAATTGGATTTTATCTTCAAGGCATATTTGAATGGATATTTCATGTTGATATCTGCCAATTTTCAGACCAGCAATACTTCTGTGAAAGTCAAGTCTTTCTGTTATCCAGTTACATCAAAAACTTTGAGCAATTATATCTGGTTGTTTTTCTTATGAACAAATTTCAATTGCAAATTTCCTATATGGTTGCTACAACTGCCACATGAGATACCTTGATTTTGTTCCATCAAGAAATAAGATGCTAAAAAATGTGGCACTAGTCGAGTCTAGGGCATACTTAAATTCTAAGTGGGTATGCCATCTTTAATTCCATAATTCCAGAGCAGGACTGCAGTAATAGTAGAAACCTGAGTTTGATGTACTGCATGTGGTTTGCTATGGTATATTTGATTGGTTTTTGACTGATGATAACAATCGGTTTTCTATCATGCCATACTATTTTAGAAATCAAAAGTTCGGACGCGGTTAATCTGGTGACAACATATATTCTAGGTCTCAGTTCTGTTTATTTTTCTTGTAGATACAGTTCAAATACAAATTCCTTTGACAGAAAGTGCTATCCTACAACTGAAACAGCACATATTGAACTTGTTGAAATATCACTATCACTAGAAAAGTTCTCATCTTTGTGTTCAAATCATCTCAACTCATTCATCTTGGTTGAAATTTTTCTCTCACAATCAAGAAAGCAAGGGCTTCTCAATTTAGAATCATAAGCCCAATCCCAACTTCCCCCCATTTTGATCTGGTCCATTGGGAAATTCCATAACAGGCTGCAGCTCGTGCTCATCGAGTTGGGAGCAAACAAGACTTTTTGCTTGGAGGCAAGTGGCATCCTATAGTGGACTGGGCTGAAAGTGAACTAGAGGCAGACCCTGCTGAATTGGCAAAGGTAAATGCTTTTTTCTTTGTGTTATGCATTTCAAGGTCTCATCGTGGGCCATTTATCTTTCATAACATCTGATATTATATGTTTTCTATGTATGATTGAGACAAATAATTCTGGATTGTTTGTTTCTGCTTGTATATGATATGCTTTTTGAAATGCAGGTTAAAATTGCATTTATTAGCAATCTTCCAAACAGTGCTAATGAAGACTTCTTAAGAAAGCTGTTTGAACCTTTTGGGAAGGTATGCTTTTTTTCCTTCTTTGTAATAAGATCTGATGATGGTCAAGTTTCTCTACTGGTTGCTGAGATATTCATGCTTGGTTGCAGTTAGAAAGAGTTGCCATATCCAGAAAGAGTAATGTGCCTGTTGGGTTTGTTCACTTCTTGACACGTGCTGTAAGTACAACAGGATAAATGCATAAAATTAGATGCGGCTTTAATAGTTTATCATAAGTATGCTTTGTTTTTTAAATTTTGTTTTAAACTCCATGATTTGATTGATTTAAATTGACAATAATTTTGAAAATATTTGAGGTCTGATGTATTCTTTTTAGCTTAGTTTTTTCGCAATTATAATGTTTATTAATGCTTGGTTTCTTTGTTGACTGCATATGATGCATATCTTTGGTCCTTTGCTGAATGGTTGTCGTTTGTTTTGAAACAGGAACTTGATAATGCAATCAAAGAACTTGATGGCAAAACAATTGATGGGCCTGATAAAGGTCCTAAGTTCAAGATACAGGTTATTCTTAAAATTGCCAATCAAATACTTTTGTTCTTGTGCACCCTTCCAATGCATTTCACTTCTACTGTTTGTATAAGATGGTTACTTTTCTATTTTGGAAGCTCATACGGATTCTATGCCAGTGTTGACCTGACCTCATTGATTCATTATAAAGCCTCATGTAATCCTTATTGGTCTCATTTACTGATACAGTTATCCGGCTCTTCAATGGTTGTTTGGGAGACACTTACTGTTTTGTTGGATTTCTCTATTAGGTAACAGTTGCGAAGCCAGCAGAGAAGGCTAAGAAACGTAATCGTGAAGATACTCAAAATGTTGCAAATAATAAACCTGCCGTAAAGGGTAAGCCATCATTGGATGTTGCAGGACACAATGCACTAGATTACTTTAACCTCCATGCTAAAGTTCCTCGACTTGACACCAAGCCTGCAATGGAGGTTAGTATAATGCTACACAAGTATTTTGATAATGGTTAGCGATTTCTCTATCCTCTTGGAATCAAGCTTATGGAATCAAGAACTGTCGTAATTTTGATTTTTCTATGTTTAGTTTGCTGCTTAATATACTATTTAATGTCATTATCCATGTTTGAATTTGTGTTCATGGTTCAGACTGTGGCAGATCCATATGAATTAGCTGTTCTTTCATTGCCTGCTTCGGTTACAGATTGTTTACTTCGAATCTTTCGCCAAGGTCTTGCCACACGTTATGATGTAAGTGGGATACTGCATTATGTATTTTCAAATTTTCCTCAACATGTTCATTAGTTACTATATATCTTCATAAAAGCTTAGCTATCTATCTAGGATAATCACTTCTTGATCATCTTACCAACCATATGCATTAGATATTTGGACTAACTTTGGCACTGCTAAGGAAAAGATTCAAAAAAGTAGCGAGATTAGTGAAGAAAAGAACTTCCTTGGTCCCTCATTTTACTCATATGTATTAAATATAAGATCTTAATTTTAAATATGTATTAAATATTTTCTACTTGTTGAAATAGAAAACCTCCTTAGGAGATACTAGTGAGGAATAAAGATGGGATAATTTAAGTCAATAGTTGGGTTCTGATCCTTATGTGAGAACACATAAATATATATTAGTTGTATTATAAATGTGGTATTGAAACGCAGTCCTAAGTGTTGTGAAAATTTTAATAGCATTCTCTTATACTTGATCATTTTTTTAATCAATATCATCGAGCAATAGAAAAGAATAAATTTCTATATATTTTCTTGTAATTTCCCCGCTTCAATATTTACACTCAGATTAAAATATTCAGAAATATTACATTTATTAAGGCAGTTTGAAAGGAAACGAAGGTGTGAGCAGCCACTATAGGACAAGAAAGGTTTACTTTTTAACCACTGCTGATTTCTACAGCCGCCAAAGGGGATCAGAGGTGCTGACTAAGACAAAACCCAGTCAGTAGTAAGAACAAAAGATAATTCAGTTGCAGCCTTCAATCTTAGCATACGAAACAAAAGGATATCAAAAGGTGAAAAGGAATTGTAGTAATTAAGGGCAGCAGCTTCCAAAAGGGATTAATCTATATGTTATAAATGAAACCAATAATTGAAGTTGAATTTAAATAAGATCAAGGGGTGTATTAAGAGTTGTGAATATTACTATTAGAGAAAAAAGATATTTTAGTGAGACCAAGCAAGGAGAGAGGGCATCATTGAAAAACACTTTATTATCTGATTTTTGCTCTTTGTGGAGGATGTAACTACCATTCAATTAACTTGAGGAAGAAACCCAGCTAGGTTTGAAATTGGAGGACGAAAACCCACAATTCCTTAAGATTGGTTTCACACAGAAAACACCATTGTGGTGATTTGACTGATTTTCTAGTAGACATATATTAAAGATTTCAAGATAATAATATTTGCTGGTTATCAGCAATTTGATTGCTATCTTTAAAGGAAATATTTAACTGTGCAAACTATTATTGTGAGCTAGGATTTATTATATTTAAAAAAATTAAATGAGATATTACATTTCTTCACTAAACATTGTAGCAACCAGACCATCCATCTTAGGCTCTATAGTGCCACTGATAATTTTAAATTAGTGATATTTTGCCAAAGGGTCTGTATTATCTTGTTCCCATGTAGGAAGAACTCTTCAATTGGGACAATTAGAGGTTCATTTTAACACGAGGTTTACTTTTCCAAAAGTTGGAAGCCTAGTATTATAAAATGGGTTTATGGGTTCATGCATGGTTTTAAAGGGGTTGAATTTCATGAATATGACATTCATTAACTTCATTGGATGGTCTTTGCACATTTGTCAAGTACCTAGAAGGTCAAGTCATCACTTCAAGTTGGTCAAAGTTGCATAGGAAAGTATTTTTATGCTCATAAAGACATAAAAGGGTCCCTTAAACCATTACTAGTTTGGTTGGGAAAGGTGTCTCAACCTTGCCCCCAGTGTTCCATATTAAGGCAATAGTTTTGGCCATGTGTTGGATACTTTGATTGTGTACGAAGTTGTAAGAACATCTAATGTCATTATGGCATTGTAAGAGTTGGGGGTAATTTATGACAGATTCTATGATGCACGTAAGAACATGATTATAGGAATTTACATAGGAGACTTGATTGTTGACCAACTTTAAGATGTATATGATGCCATGTTATAAGGCATATTTGGATGGAGGTAATGGATCCAAAATAGAGCATCCAAATTGGTGAGTTGGCTATGACAGGTTATGTCTATAGAAGTGAACCATTGAAAATTAGATATTGACTCATTATGAGAGTTGGGCCTTGGAATTCCCCAAGGGGATTTTGGTGCTATTTTTAGAAATGGTATTCTTCCATGGTTTAGGGTTTACCATTTGTGGTTACTTGATTATTATCTTCTATATATTGGTGCCTAGGATGGAGATGTAGGATGGTGTGATTTTGAAGGGGGTTATGTTGCCAAAATTTTTCCAGACTTGTGTTGGTTGTTCTCTTGTGAAGGCTTGAGAATGTTGATGTATTGCAATTGGATTGGTACTGTGAATATATTGGTTTGAGATTTGGAGGCTAGGTTGGTTTTTCCAAAAAGATTTTCCCAAGATAACCACTATGTCAATGTGGTACTACATTTGTGTGTATTCTCTTTTGCATGCATTTCTCCCCTAATTGATTAGCGTAGGAAATGTTTATGCAATCAGCGTCTTTTCATTTTTTACACAATTTTTATAATTTTTTAGAATTGATAGATTATAAGTGTGCAAATTTCTACTATTAGTAGCCTCTGCACATGATTAAATTTATTTAATTCTTTGTAGAATTTCTAAATTATAAGTGTCACATGATTAAGTTATTTTTTTCAGAATTAATAAATTACAGAAGTGTGCAAACATTCAACTATTATTAGTCTTTGTACTTAATTATATTTATTTAATTCTTTATAGAATTAATAAATTATAAAAGTGTGCAATCTTCAGCTATTAAACTATTATTAGCCTTTGTGCATGGTTGTTTAATTATTTTTTAGAATTAATAAATTATAAAGGTGTCCAAAAATAATTTTTTTGTGGATCATACAAATTGTAATTTAATTAGAAAGGATTGAAAAGAAATGCCAACTCCATGTCTGAGTAGAAAAATTCAAAGTAGGAAAGCAGTCTTAATATTTATGACTTTGAGTGTTGTGCAAGTTTTAAAGTTCTTTTGGAAAAATTGGTTAATAAGTTCTATACACATTGTAAGAGGTTTTTTTTGGAGGATTTACTTTTTAGAGAATGGTCCATTACGTTTTCTGCAAGAGAAGAATATTGCTCTAGTATGTGCTTTTACTGCAATACAATTCTTGTCAATTGTCCACAGTGTGAAAACTTGTGCGAATAATGTTTTTGTGATGATAGATGCAGTTTCGTTATTCAAACTATGCATGCACCTTCGTATGAATTTTATTATTCTAAAGGATTAGGATTTTACAAGTTGTTTAGAAAATACTTGATAAATCAAGGCTTTGTATTCAGTTGTTTGATTATGAGATAGCATATATTCTTTGCTTTTGCTATTCTCCTTTAATTTGTGAAATATCTTGCCTTGGTGTTTATTTCAGCAACCCTTAGTTTATTTATGTTCATACGTTCTTGTTCTTTGCAATCCATCTTGAAATCCATGAATGTGTTTGTGTTTCTAGGAAACCCAAAAAATCTTTGCACAAGGTGTGTAGTATCTATTTCAGCCTAAGGCCCAAAATTACAGCTATACTTATTTATTTGTTAGGCTAAAATCATTGTTATACTTCGCACCATAGATATAAAACTTGCCAAGTACTTGCCTAAATCATGAGTTGCAAGTCTTGATGAGAAGCTCAGTTGTAGATTCATAGACAAATTGCAAGGTTGAACTTGCTGCAAGTACTTGGGAGTTCTTGCCTAGTCCAAACATGTGACTTGTTTTTGCACTTGTAACACATTTTGCTGTCAAAAATATGCGAAAAATGCTTCTTTTGTAAAGTCTGCTCGCTTTCACTTGTCACTCATACAACAATTTGTCTCCTTTGCGTTCTTGTGAGATTTTGGTGTTTAAAAAAACATTTTAAGTGTTTTTTTCTTTCTTTTTCAAAGTTTTATGTTTCTAAATTCTTCCAAGCGTGTAGAAATGTTGTCCTTTACATGTTCATATATTTTCCAGTTAATCCACGCCAGCTAGGATTTTTGCATATATTTTTATATTTAGATTTGTAAGTCAAGATTTGTATTTTATATTTAGAATTTTTAAAAGCCACGATTTTGCAAGATTTTTAATTTTCTTTTCCAAACTAAGGTCAGCAACAATTGAATTTTTTTCCTTAAAATTTACTATTTTCTGCTCTTTAGCAACAAGGATGTTTGCTTGAAAATATTGTGTGGTAAAATTGATCGTAAGATAGGTCATTTGCAATTATTGTGGGTTGAAGATGAGTGGAGGCATATCAATCATCTCAAATGCCACCTTACACTAATTGTTGGTTGTGGTGTCAAATTGTGTCTAAACATTGAGTCAAAGATTGTATGGGATATGAAGGCAACCTTATTTTTGATAGAGCAAACAAATGGAGAGGATGAGGACATCCACAACCATTGCAACTTTGATGAATCCCAACATGGCATAGGAATTAGAGGCAAAAATAAGTAGAAAGATTATTGACTACGCTTGTGGTCTACCAATTCTCTATATCCACTGCATTGAGCTTGAGTTGAATGCAATTAGGGGTTTCTCATTCCACGAAATACACAAGGTTAGCAACCTTAACTTGAAGGTATTGCTAACATTTTATGCCCCCCTTAATTGCCTATTGTTGATAACCGATTTGAGAAATCCGAAATAGGTCATTTAGCTTGAATTTGTGCCTTTGGTTGTTTTCTTGATCCCCCCTTTCATGTTTTAGTTGGTTTCCGATGTTAGAAAGCGAAAAAATTGGTTAAGTGTGAAAGTCGTTAGAGTGTTTGAGTTTCAATGTCACTCATACATGCATGCTCTACTTACCGATCCCTACCCCCTATTGCAATCCTTAAAAAATTGGCTAAGTAATGTTTTGCCTCTATGTCGTAGTTTCGGGGGTAGCCTTCCTTGCATGCCTTTTTTAATACTTCAAAGGCCTCGCCCAAAAGTATTGTGAATTGCTGAAGTCCTTGATTTGTCAGCTTGTCAGACTATCAGGGTTCCCCTTTCTCTCATGCCATTCATTTGTCTCTCCATCGTCGAAGTTCGAAACCTAAAAATGGCTAAGTCTTGTTTTGCCAAACTTTTGGAGCTTCCCCTGCATTGATATTGTTCCTTGTCATTCACGATCCTTGAAGCTTGAAGTCTTCCAAAAATCACAAGTCCTTTGCTTTTGTTGGACTATCAGACTCACCCATGCATCCTTCCACCCTGGTTAGATTTGTCGTCTTGATCATGTTGCCCCTGACAATTTGCACTCCATCGATTGCTCTATACATCCTATCAAATTCAAACTTTTGACCATCTCCTTTTTTGGTTCCTCTTTTCATGCACCCCTAGCGGTGTGAAACTCAGTTGAAATCCTTGAAATTTGCTTAAGTATTTAAAGATTTCATAGTTTTAGGCTTCCTCTTACATTCCTACCACCTCTTCCTTACTTGATTCCTTGAAAGTAGTTTATCTACTAGACTTCTTGATCCTTTCATCCCCTTTGGACTTGTCATCTTGGTCATATCTTCCCCGATGGTTCAATTCCTCGACATTTACCCTTGATTCATTCCAAATTTCTTCTAATTCTTTCAGACTTTTGGCCCTTCCTTGTTTCAGCATCTCTTTCCATCCATCCTCAAAACTTCAAAATTTTGTTGATTCCTCCATAATGTTTCTCGAAGATGGATTTTTAGTGTTGCTCATTCCCCTCCCCATGGAAGATAGTTCAATGATTGCTCGATTGATAAACGTTGTCGAGATGTTGGAGGTGGACGTGCCCACGTCTTAAGTCTTATAGGTATGTAAATCAAGGGTATCATGATGTTGGATGGTTCAACAAGGCAAGGGTGAAAGGTTTTGTGGGGGTGTTGGAGGATTTAATGTTCCTTTCCCAAATTCAATGGGTACAAGGGTAAGTAATGGATTGATACTTTGTCGGTAGCAACAAGGCCACTCTGGAAGACATGTTTTCCCTTGTCTACTACTTTGTAACACCATTTATGCCCTCCAACCACTAGGTTTTGATTTGAGGAAGCTCAAAAAAGGCTTTTAATGCATTTTGATACGGCTCCAAAGGAGAAAGTGATGTACATACCTCAATTATTGCTTGCAGCCCCATTTTTCTAGAGTGTCATCTTCGGGTCGCATTTTGTAGTGGTTTTTGTGGGCGTTTTCTCTAATTCTTGCACTCACACCCAAAAATTGTTAGTGCTCAAGTATGGCAGGGGCATGGTAAACTTTCTTCCATGCCTTCCAGTCATGCAAATTAGATTTAAAATGACATTTTCTTTTAGAGCATTAAAAATGGGTTGCAATTAGGATTTCCTTCTCCATCACGACCTTTTGACAATTGGCATATCTTCTTTCAAGGGGATATAAGTTTGTTTGAGATTCATTCAAGGGGGTTCCTTCTTAGTATTCTCTACTAGAGAATTACACCTTTTTGCATTTGTTGCTACTATAAATGGGTTCAATGCCTCAAAATTAATAAAATTTACTGTTTCACCTCTTTTTCCATCTTCTTATGTTGTGTAAATTTGTCTTATCCCTCCATACATGAATATTTTGTTGCTTTGAAGAGATGTATGTTGTGTGCTGCTTGTTTGCAAAAGCTATTTCTGGATTCTCTTTCCCTCTTAGTTATCGCTAAACCTTGACCTCCATACATGCTTGTAAGAGTTGCGAAATTGAGACTTGTGTGAATTTTGGTAGTTTTATTAATTCTCCGTGTTGTTGTGAGTAGTGAGAAACCCACTAAATCTTGGTGCATCACCTTTTATTTTCTTGCATTTATCTCTAGTCTCTCCCTTTTCCCTTGCAATTTGTCAAAATAGATTAGCTTTTAGGTTTAATTTGTGTTGGGTTGGAGCAACATTTTGCATCTAGATTTAGAAAGGATCCAACCTTCTTTGGAGGTTTGAACTCAATTGCAAGGGCCCCACATCTTGAGATCATTCCCATTGTGTCATTGGATTGTTGAACAAGAAGTTCATCACGCATGCAAATCCATGTGATGATAAGTACATTCTGGAACAAGGAAAAACATGGCAAAACAAGTGAGATGTGTGCAAATTTTTGGTACCACAATAACCTTCTATTCAATGTAATGTGAAGTCCATATTGGGAGAATCTTTTCATAGATGTGATTATTGTAGGGAAAGGGTTAAAGGTGCCTAGTCTACATGACTTAAGTGGGCCATTGCTCTGAAAAGTAGTGGCAAATGTAGAGATAATTGTGGAAGAGAAAAATAAATGTTAGCAAAAGTACAAATGCCCCATATTATCAGATGGATTAGGTGGAAGTCAAGTTTCTAGCAGCTCCAAATGGTTAGATGTTGTTCTTGAGGTCCATTGATTTCTTAAACAAAGTCGAGAATGTTGAGAATCTGAGTCTAATGTTGGAGGTTGTATTAGAGGTTGGTATAGAAAATGTGGTTCAAGTTGTGATACTTAATGCGATAGTGTACACGGCAATAGGGAGATTATTTGAGGAGAGATACTAAATATTTGTTTAGACTCTTTGCAATGCCCATTGGCTTGATTCTTTGTTGGAGGAAGATGCTAGGAACATTAACAAATACATCTACGATCACCCATGGGTGCTTAGTATGATGAGAGAGTATACTAAGGGGAAGGAACTTTGCAAACAAGTGCTACAAGGCTTGTGATTAACTTCATCACCTTGTAGAGCATTTATGATTTGCTAATACCTTTGAAATAGATGTTTGTGAGTTGAATGGATTCTTCTTGTTTGAATAAGACAAATAGAGAGAGTGTTGTAAAGACAAATTTTCACAATATCTTTGGGAAGAGTAGTAATGAGATCATCAAGGCAACTTCAAACTTCTTTTCAAATTTTGAATTTATCCTTAAATTCACTTTTTCTAAATTCTAGTTACTAGATATTGTTTGCTTTTTCAATGTTTTATTTGATGTCGCATCTTTAATTTGTTTGTAGGTGTTAGAGCCTTCAGTATGGGTTTTGTACTTGATGGATGAGGTCATGGACAAGGCCAACACGACCACTCAAAACTATTGTAGCGTAGATATAAAAGAAAATTTTAACCCATTTGAAGCATTAGTGATTGGAGATGGAACAATCAAATCCAACACATTAACTCATTAATGTAATGACATTTTATATTGACCCCTATTTTTTGTTGTAAATGACAAAAGGTATGTTGATGGGGAGGTCAAGCAACATCCTCTCATCATGCATTGAGAGAATGTTGCTTGAGTTTGAGGTTAGGTACAAGATTATTGAAGAGTTGCAAAAATACAAGTATGTTGAATGGAGGCTCTTTTTACCATCAGCTACTTGACGAAGAAACACCCAAGCACCACATAACAAGAAATCTTAATCTTCAATTCCTTTGAAATTATCAATCTTGATTAGAACGCCGAAGATGAGAAACCATGTTTATAGAAGACAAGATTGTTGGTTTTGAGAGGCAAGCAAATTAGGTTGTAGCAAAAGCTGAAGTAAGAGGCATTGGATTGGATGACATCATGACTAATGATGATGTTGAGCATGAGGAGGAGCCTTTACCTTTAAATTGAGGAGCAAGACCCCATAGGCATCCATCACAAGGGTGTATATACTATATAGTGAAGATAAAATTATAAATTATCGTTGCTTAATCGAATTATATATTTTGATAATGATTTTCAATCATTGTGAGATTCATATCATAATATTGTTTGTTATATTCACATGTTGATGCAATATTGTTACTCTTCTCATATTCGAATCTAATAGAAATCACTTCCCTAACATTCTACCGACTCTTTTAATATGATTTGTAAGTGTATTTTTTCAAGATTATTTTAAAGGTATTTAAGTATTTTAAATTTTTTTTTTTTTTGACTCGAGTCCAAGTCAAAATAGGGTTTGTTGAGTTATGCTGAGTTGCTTTGCACAAATGCTTCCTTGTTTGCAAACTCAAATTCTAACATGATTTAACTATTCCTATATACTGCCAAGCTTCTTGTCAAGTTCAAGTCAAAATTAGGTCTGCTGAGTTTTGCCAAGTAGTGAGTTTTAACTATGCTTTGCATAATTGTTCCATAGCTTGCAAACTCAAATTCCTACACATTTTAATCATTCCTATGTATTATTAAATTTTGTAAATATAAAGAAGGAAATCAGCTAATGCTTTGGCTTAAGCATCATTTCTCAAGAGGGTTTGATAATTATGTAAGAAAGCTACTTCAAGTCAATTGAAGATGTTAGGGTTGCCTTGTAATTAAACATTATGGCTTATTAGATTCTTAGTTTTAAAAGTGGTGCTCCTTGGAATCTTAGTCTTTGGAGGTGGTATTGGGGTTAAATTTGGCAATTTCTTTATGGCTGGTTGCCAGTGCTGTTATAATTTATGTTTTTCAATGTAAAGAATGTGGTCTTAGGTATTGTGAAATTGGATCCTTATCAAGAATAATGCTTTTGGTGAAACCTTAAGCATTATAGGTCCATTCCATAGAGTTGAGGCTATTACATAGAAAGGACAGGAGAATTATGGCTATTGAAGAATGTAATGCTTCTACATCCAAGCTGGCATTGGCTGATGCATAATTGAAAAACTTGGACTTGTCAATTTCTCAGTAGGCCCAATTTTTTTAAAAACTTAGGACTCAACAAATCCTTGTGGAAAGACTTGGTAATAACTCAACAAATTTATCGAACATGTGAAAATACGTAAATTTTTAAAAAAGCATTCTTAAAAAACACATATTACTAAATTTGTAGAACATATTAATATATCATTGGTTTCTATCATATATAAATCAAAGTAGTGTTTAATACACATCATAGACCAAAAAACAAGTTGAACCTTTGGATACATATGTACTTCAAATTTCAATATCAATAAAAAAATTGCTGCATAAAAGATTTCCTTATTCTAGTCTACATTTAATTGGGAACTGCAGAGTATTGTATTACAAGATCATTAGTGTTTTTGCTTTTTTGATGTCATCTTTACTTTGCATTCCTACTATGAATTAGTGCCAATATGCTTCATTTCGAACAAAAAAAAAGTGTAATATGTTTTTATTTTGAAAGAAGCAGAGAGACCATAATGGATAAATCCTTTCTATGCTGAAGCTTGAAAGTGTTGATTTAGAGATAAATATAATGCTAGATGTGGAAATTATATGAATTTTTAAAATTTTGTTCATATTACAAGGTTTAACAACCTGAACGTTTGAATTTTCACAATTAAAAATGTGGAAATTCAAGCTTGGAGGTCATCCAATTGAAATTTTGTTCATATTGCAAGTTCAAATTACTTGCCGGCTTATGTGAAAATTTAGCACTTTCAATTTCAAGTTTTCAACACTTTCAGGCTTCACCATAGAAAAGAATTAAAGGATATTAAATTGTGAAAATTACAGACTGCATAGAAAGGAATGCAGTGAACATTACATTTTTGGATTTTCTACAATTTTTTGAATAGTAATTTGAAAGTGACTGATGAAATTTTCGGATTTTCGATAAAAGTCATTCTAAGGTGATTGAGATAAAATCCAAAGAAAACTTGTGTATTCATGTGTCCTAAGTCGCTGCTATTTGTCACTTGAAATACCAAAAAAATCTATGTATTTGTGTGCTTGAAATGCAAAAGCTACCATAAGTTTTTAACTTTAGCTGGTTAAAACAATTTTATGCCCCATTTTAGTGAGTTACAACGATTTTTTGATGAGTTTTAGACCAAAAAACATTGCAAGTTTTTGAAAAAACTGCCGGTGAGTTTTTTTTGGCAAGATATTCGCTGTAGATTTTGACTCACAAGTTTTGCGAGACTCTGCTAGTTTTGCATCTATTGGGTGATGTACTTTTAGTTTTGGGAAAACAAAGTCGGTGGCTCTGGAAATGATTTTCTTCACAGTTCTCCCTATCTTTCCTCTCTAGATTTTGGTAGACGAATGATTGAATATTTGCAACCACTATGGACAAACATATAGGTGTGATGTTTAGATTTCCTATTATTAGCTTATAGTCACTCTTTCTATTACTCAACTCATAATGTCCACTTGATAGATGGCCAAAAGATACCAACTTGAAATTTTATCTTTTATATTTGCATTAGAGATCATCAAAATGAACTGCAATTGACTCACATGTATCAACCCATCTTCATGAAGGACAAGTGACAATATCCTCCATGCAGGGATGCATCCCCCCCCTCCTCACCCACCACCACCGGGACGGGGATGTCCTCGGGATGTGGGGACTTGGAGGGGACGCCCTTTCATCGTCCCACCACCACCACCACACAAGTCTTTAATGTTTATTAGTTTAAACTTTACTTAGTATGCCAAAGTTTCCTTTGCAATTCTTATACTTGATTTGTCCCTAAACCTCTACCCTCCATTTTTAATATTCAATGCAATTATTGCCATTTTTCTAATGTTTATTAGTTTAAACTTTACTTAGTCTGCCGAAGTTTCATTTGCAGTTCTTATACTTATTCCTTCTACAACTTTTATAACTAAATTTTCAAGTACTATATGTATTTGTACCACCCCCTTGCCGCCTCACCGCCCTTGTGTCACCATCCCCTTGCTGTCCCCAAACTTAGGCCCTTGGTTCTCTACCCTCAAAACTTGTCCCCTCATCCCCTTGCCTCACCGACAGGAAACTTTGTGGAACTATGATGCTTATGCAAATGAAATCTTCCAACATTATTCCTATCTAAATACTATTTGCTTATTGGATTCTTTGGCTTTGTGCTCAAAATGGTGCTTCTTGGAATCTTAATCTTTGAGTGTGCTATTCGGGTTAAATTTGGCAATTTGTATATTGTTGGTCACCATTTTTTATATATAACTTGTAATTTTAAAGAACATTTGTGTAGTTGGATCATTGTTAAGAACAATGTTTTTGTGAGGCCTTCAGCATTTGTGTGTTTCTTAATATAGGATGGCTTATTTTCTCAATATATGGTGTATTCATTATTATTGCTTGTAGGCCTAATACACTGAGGCTTAACTAGCTATCTAAGAGTTTCTTCTATTGTAAGTTATCTCTGAGTTACTTAAAGGCAATCAAAGAGGTTATATTCATTATATAGTTGTGAAGTTAGGGCTGCCTCCTAACTAAATATAATATGCTTATTGGATTCTTAGTCTTTGAAGGTGGTAGTGGGATTGGATTTGGTGATTTGCATAATGGCTGGTCACCAGCATTTTATAAAAAAATAAGTTTAAAGAACATAGTCCAAGTTTGTGAAGTTGTTAGAATAATGTTTTTGTGAAACCTTCAGCATTTTTATGTGTCCCTCTCTTTTTAAACTAAGATACCTTGGGCAGAGGGATCCAACAGTCATTAAATAAAAATGGTTAGCGAGATGCCATAACTAACCAACCAAGAAAATTTGAAAGTTACAAATATGGTTCAACATGGTTCATACAACCATATCACCTATTAAACAATCATCCTGCTGGAAAATGAATGATGGAAAATAAATCACAACCCTACACCATTGTGGGATTGCATTTGAACCTCACTAACAGCCCTAACTTCCCACAAATTTCCTCATGAAATGCAAGAAAACCCTTAGTTTGCAAGAGCAATTACATCAATCTTTTTAACTTTTAGACACTTTGCGTGAGAAGTCTTTCAATCTTATTCTATGTAGGCCTAATACACCAAGGCACACCAAGATTTAGCTAGCCATCTAACAATTACTTTAAGGTAATTGAAGAGGTTACGGTTAGATAATTATCTATGAGGGTTACAAGGCAAGTGAGCAGTTTAGGGTTGCCTCCTAATTAAATAGTATTTGCATTTGGATTCTTGGTCGTTAAAGGTGCTGCTTATTGGAATTGTAGTCTTTGAAGGTGGTATTGACATAAAACTTGGGATTAAATTTGGCAAAACTTTTATATAGAATTTAATTTTAAAAATTGTGGTCCAAGGTATTGTGAAGTTGCTGTTGTTGAAGGATGTATAGCTCATACATTCAAGCTAGGTATCAGTGATCCGCAATTCAAAAAGTATGCCTATGGCTTAATAAGTGTTTTCTGTCCAAGTTTTTCCTAACCTCCTGCTCAAGATTCTAATAATATAATCACAGCCATTGTAGACAACCACTGATCTGATGTAGTTTTCAACTTTAGGCTTGGAAATATTAGTTTATAGGTATTCTGTGTCGCTTAAGTTATTTTATCTGCTTGACAATTGGCCAAAATATATGAACAGTAAATATTCAATCTACTATACTCATACTAGAGAATTATTTATATGAAGTACAAATGGTTCAGAGAGCTCATCTGCATGAAGAAGATGTGGCAATATCCTCTATGACTGAAACTTGCACTTGGGCCTTTGTGCGTTTCTTTATTTACCACTATTTATTTTTTCAAATTTATGATAGCATTTTCATTTAACCTTAAACTTTTAAACATTTTATGTAAGTCGAGTTTTCTGATGCATAGAAGGCTTTACAGAACCGAATAACTTTACAGACATATGAGTTGGTGTAAAATCCACTTTTCCGACTATCGTGGTATGAAGCGTAGAGTTGATAGAGAATTGGCCTTTGCATGTATCACAATTCTTTAGCTTCTGACCATCTTTCAAAAAAGTATTCTCTTTGAAAGTTATTGTCCGCTATATAAAAAATAAAAAATTGATTGATAGGTCAAATGGTATATTTTCTGTATCTTTAATACCGAGAGGCATTCTACAATGGCAGCAAGGGGTGGAGTGTAATGGTGTGAATGTTTTAACAAAAACTCTTTTTATCTTAAATTTGACAGTCATTTACACATCAAAATATTAAATAGTTAATAATGCACATAATATTTCTAAAATAAACATCACATAGAATTTATGTCTCCATGTATGTAATTAATAAACTAGTACAAAGTAAATAAAATAGTTCCAAATTGATATCTCTCGGCATTTTTTAGATAGATGTATTTAAGATGTCTATACTAGTTTGAATTACCCATTCTTATTCAGGAGGATCTTGAAAGCACCATTTCAACATTTAGATACTTAGCTTTAGCTTTGCAAGCTAAGCAATTGCTATGTGCTGCTCACAGTTGATAGAGAAGTGCTTAGGATTAGGAGAAAATCTGTTTGCCTAGTCCAGGACTTAGATATGCTAGATCCTCTTGGCATTGATCAATGTACTGAGGGAAACGGTAAAGCATCAATGCTTTTTTAAAGGATTCATTGTTCACACATTTTTTGTGCTGAAGGACTTTGTGCCAATTTTTATAATAATTAAAGATATCAAGTTTCCACAATCCATCATGCTATTCTCTTTTTATAATAATATCATGTAAGTGGATGCATTACATGCTATCAGCGTCCTTTCAATTAATAGAAAGGAAATGAAAAACTGTGAGGACCAGAAAACAAATAGTGTACCTAATTTAATATTTGAAGGAAACCTTAACTAAAAATTGCAAAACATTGTAAAATGTTTAAAGGAATTGTTGACATGCAAACTGATTAGGTAATGAGTTCATGTTTCTTTTTAATCATTTTGCAAATGGTATTCGTTTGTTCTGTTGGACAGTTTTCTTTATCTGTTGTCATTACACCTCATTGAAAGGCACATTATCTGGAAGTAGCACTATTCTCTTTGCTTCATATATGATCTTTCATGGTGTTTATTTGATAAACATGTTTAAAAGCAATTGGCCATGCTTGTACATTATTTTGACTCACCGAGGCTATTTTTACTCTACTCCAGATTGACCTTGCATGCCTTGAAACGCTGAGGCCTCTTCCAGAAATTACAGCAGTATCTATCCTTGAACAGGTCATCTTATTTATTTCTTGCTTTTACTTTTAACTGGTTTTTGAATCACCTTTTGTGTCTCGTCTCGTTAATTCATTACTTAATGTACTCTTTCGTTGTCCAGTTTGCATCCGCAAACTTTGCAGATGGAAGAGACAAACGTGCTTACCTTGCAGGTCTCATTACTAGGGTAATTCTAATAACTCTAATTTGTTCTTCTCCCTGCTACCACAGAATATCTAATTTATAGCAATATGGAAGTGTCACCATCAATGTTTAACAGTGAGTGTGACACATTTGATATAGTTTGATGACTAGTTCTTTTGGTAGACTCTCTTACTGTCATGGAGGTTCCTCTGGAAGTGAACATTTAGTAACATTCATTTATTGAAAGAGGATTTTTGTTCACCTCGCACCTTTCTATGAGGTCATGAATCAAGACATTCATTGCTTACTTTGGTGTGTCTATGTCAGGCGGGTCAGGAGCGAAATCCAAGATTTCCATTTTTACAGCAAGGACGAAGTTCAGAGCTGCCCACCAGAGAGGCAGGTTTACTTGGGGTCCCTGGATCTTCTCATTCATCTTTAATTGATCCTCTTGTTGCATCTCATCCACTTCCAGGATCATCTCTGATTCGGTGAGTCTTTATTGTTCTTTGTTGCTTTGAAACATATACTTTTGTGGCTATCTGATAGTTTTTGCTTACAGTTCCTTATGAAATATGTTCATGCATATTGCAATAATAATATATGTGCATGTAATGGAGCGTCATTGATAATATTGAATTTTATAAATTATATTTCTACCCATCTAGTATTTTGGACTTCCCAGGAACTTGGTTTATGTCAGTCACCAGGAAACTCAGATTCAGGAATGGAGACTTGGTTTCAGTACCCCATATCTACATCTCTTGATGACTATATTTGAAATTTGAATGTTATATAGTTCTACCTTTATTCATACAATCTTGTCCCTACACCTGTATTGTACATCTCTAGCTGACTATGGTTTGTAGATTCAGTTATAACTCACTATTGAACCTTGAGGCAATCTTTTGGTCGCTGTAGTTTCTCTGAGTTTATGGCTGAATTTCTGAATATAATTAAATCCTACATGGACTCAAACTATGGCATTATAGGGCAAGTCTAGTTGTGATTTAGATATCTTGCAATTACTGCCTTAGCTTGATGTTTTTGATGTCAACCCATTGCATTTATGATTACAGAATGTATGAACTCTGAAAATGTGCAGCACCTTATAAATATTATTTCTTCTCTCCACTTAATCATGAAGTTTGTTCTTTTCACTTGAAGTTTAAATCAATAATTTTGCTTTTCAAACCTGTTTTCTTTTCAACTATTACTCGTGGTGTTTGTTTTATTTGTTTAACCAAAACCTGTCATTAGCAGTATAAATGTCTTCAAATATAGAAATTGATTTTTTGGCTAGTGTTCACAACAAAAATGACCTTTTTTATTCAGTAATTGTAAAATAAATATGCTGTTTTTTTTGTTCTTTGGGTTTGGCCTCATTTCTATTAGATCATAAATTTGGTTGCTATTTCGGATTTATTTTTAAATTGATTATGAGTCTTTTCGGATCTCTAATTTGATTTTTATTTGCAGGCGTGATCCTTATGGCACCGCTACATCACTGCTTGGGCATTCTCAAGTATCTCCATTAGTGAAAGCAGATCCCATTCTGGAAAGGTTTTCAACTGGGTTAGATGATGCATATGGGCTGTCATCTTATAGGAATCCAACTAGTGCAGGTGCTAATTTTGGGACTAGCTTACCAGAAGTAAATGGCACGGAAAGGCGACCTCCTGTTAAGTTTGATCCTTTCACTGGTCAGCAATACAAGTTTGATCCTTTTACTGGTGAGCCTATACAGCAGCCAGGATCAGTACCATCTTCCCGTTTTGCTGGGAAGTATTACTGAACATAACCCTTAAAACTAGGATTTAGGTTTTGTAACTAAGGTCTAATATTATGTTTCATAAGGCTAGTGCATTTTTGAACATTCTAGTGAACATGAGTTCAAGTGATGAAGGCAAATTTCTGCAAAACATTTCTGATAAGCTACAATTGCTTTGATACTATGTTGATGGAGAAGATTAGCACCCATATTTATTACATTATGTCGCATAGAGACCATTTAATCTGGTGATTTTATTTTGCTATTTGATTGTAAGAATGGTTTTAGAAAGTTCATGCCTTGCCTTATTCTGGTTTTTCTTTTTCAGTGCAAGAATATCTGCCCTCTAAAATGTTTCTGATAAGTTCACTTGGGTTTCTACATTTTTCACATGAGGATTGTGCCCTATTGTTTTGATGTAGAAGGTAACCCTATACATGTGGTACACTGTTCTTGCTTAGAGGCCATTCTATTTGGTAAGACTTTTTGTTATTTAATTTGTATGGCTATTTTTAGAGAGCTCATGCTTTGGTGCATTTCTTGACTGGTTATTCTAGCTTATCTTGTTAAGCATCTGCAAGATTTGCTTTTCTTTCCAAGTCTGTCAATGCTAAAAAACCTCTAGCCAGAATTTAGTTTATGATGTTGTGATTATAGTGTAAGAAAAGAGGAAATTATAGTTTTAAACTTTACAGTAGTCAAATAAATTGAAGAATATATGCAATTACTTGGACATTTGCGGCAGTTGTATCAAAGCGACTTAGTCAGGGTAGTTTGTGAATACCAGGAAAACAATAACTCATGATTTTATCTATGGTCTCCGCGAACATTTAGAGGCCATAAATTAGAATCACCACATGTTGGAGAATTATTTTACTTCATTTTAGCTACCGGATTGGGAGCTTTGCTTTTTATTCCTATGGACTTGGAAGTTATCAAAAGGGCCAAGTTTGTGCTTAAAAGTAGTGACAGGAAATTGTGGATATGGTTGGTTAAAAAAAAAGTAATCTATTAGATTTAGCTAGACTAACTAAAGGTTTACCTACGAATTGTTTGAAATTGTTACATTTAATACCCTAGCCTGTGGTTTCCATGCATGATGTGTGGGGTTGCCCTCTTGGGGGTTGTTATGTGGTGGATAGATATCGTTGAATGATGCAAGATGGCTAATTTAGAAATAGTGGCAACAGCTAGAAGTAAAAATGAAAATTATAGTTGGTATTTAGATATTTTTATGTAAAAGAATATTGAAGGCAGGTTTTTCTTGAAATTCGAGATCAAAATGCGTGTGAATCTTGCAGGGTAGGAGGTAGGATTGCAATAGATTTGTGAGTATAATTACGTATTATCCTCGTTGGTCTATGGAAGCTATGATGCCCCCACCTTAAATAATAATAATAATAACTATAAGAAATAAAATAAATAATTTGATGTAGTGCTTAAATCTAGAGCAGAAGGTACCTGAAATTTCATGAAGGAGTTACTAAGTTATAACTAATTAGAATTAAATTAAAAGTTTAGTTTTATCAAAGGGCATTATGAAGAGTTATGCCTTTGAGGAAAATAAAGTATATAAAAGAAATTAAAATGCAGAAGGAAATATATATTGGATACATTTTATATATCTAACTATTACTCTTTGTGGAAGATGCAGTGTGGTTTAGCAATTTGAGAACAATTTTATTCAAGGTCTGAAATTAGAGGACAAAAACCTCCTAATTTTTGTAGTTAAGTTAGTAGATGAAAACCCCTAATTTAGGTAGATTTGGAGAATATTCAAAGGTATTTTAATGAATATAGATCATTGCGAATTTGATCTGATGTTAGATATTAGTAGTGGGAAGTTATTTTGGAGCTATTAATATCAACAATAATAAGTAGAATGGTCACATAGAAGGAACCAAGGGTGAGCCTATTAATAGTTCTCTTCATTGTGCTTTCTTTCTGAGAGGAGAAGTTTTTATTGAAGGAGCATAAAGTTTAATGCAAGATGATATAATTGCTTGTTACGAAGAAATATGAAACTCCTTGCAAAGATTCGAGAAGCAATGTCTCACAAACTACATGAAGATGAAGAAAGGTAGAAATGTGTCTAAGAATTGAACCATTAGCTTAACTAAGACAAATTGATTATCAAGCTTTGAGTAAGTAAACGTAATCTACTTTTGATGGTTCTAAGTGTATTGCTCATGCATTGGTATACAAGTTGGACATATCGATCATGGGAAATTATGACTAAGGATGAGGATGTCAAATTTGCTACTTACATTGGGATTAGCTCACAAATTGTGGTACTATAGGTTTGCTACGCAAGGTCATTGTCTAATAGACACATGATAATTTTGCAAAAAGTTGATTGATAGGTTCAATGGAAAGGATTCACGTGTGCATTTTAGAGAGTAGGTTTAACTAAAACAAGAATGAATAGTTGATAAATATGTATAAGAGTTCTAAGTTTTATTAGTAATGGTGCTTGCTGTTATAGAAAGAAGTAATTGTACTTTATAGTGAAAGGCTAATTGAACCTCCGAGGGGTCTAATCAAGGCATTTGATCCATTAATCCTTCAAGAAGCTATCAAAAGAGCTTTGAATTTAGAAACTTTTGTAGTCAAGAATTAGCTATTTTTGGAAAACCCTCCTATAAGGTTGAATGCATAACCTTTTCAAAAGGGCTTTTTTCAACAAAACGTGTTGCCATCAAAGCGTAATTTTGATGAATTAACAGAAAATGATGTCAAAACATTATGTTTTTCTTGTAGAAAATCATTGGAACTTGGACACCTTTGTTTGGGAAAAGGTCAAGTGCATTACATAGAAGTAATGCCTAATGAGGAGGAAGAATCATGACTCGAAGTAGATGAATGTGAAACTAAATAAAAAATAAAAGAAGTCAAACATCCAAAGAGCACACTTGCAACCTTGTTAGATGCTCTTAAATATCATCCTTCTCAAGTATGGGGGGTCTTGTGGTTGTACAAAGTTATAGTCCTAATTAATAGTGGAGCAACACGACTCTTTGGGAGAGTTTACTCAATATTATCAAACTAATTAGAGGGTAAACAGGTAGTGTTACAAGGCATTATTGATGGAGCTCATAGAGTTCTAACAACACAAAGAATGAAAATATGTTTTGGTAATGAACAAGTAGAATGGGTAGAACAATGCTTGGTAATATCTACAACATTGCAAGAAAGAAAGCTTTAGGAAGTCAAAGTATTCCTTTGTTAGAACTACACCCACTTGATGATTAAGGAAAATTGATTTTTAATTTTTGAGGATTTTATAAATTCTAGAGAAAGAAAGCTGAAAAATAAAACAATGATAAAAATATCTAGTTTGATGGATTTTTGAGGATGCTACATGGGAGAATAGGAAAAATTCTTCAGTATCTTGGGAAGGGTAGATAGTAATGGCCTCACCTAAAACAAGAAAAAGAAATAAAACAATAAAATAAAATAATAATGTAGCGCTTGAATTTAGAAGAGAAGATTATTGCAATTTCATTTAAGGAGCGATTAACTTATAACAAACTAAAATTAAATAGAAAGTTCAATTTCATCAAATGTTAAGGGGCATTGTGAAGAGTATTGCCTATGAGGAAAATAATGTATATAAGAGAAATCAAAAGGGAGAATGAAGCATATATTGAATATGTTTTATATTATAAGAGAGGGGGACCAACCACGTCAAGGTTCTAGGTCACGAAGAGCCGAGAGTGGAGGGCTGCCCTAACTTACCTCACTCTAAGGGGATGAAGATCGAGGATGAAGAGTACTGTGAAGTACTTTTGTCACTCTACAGACTCGAAGGTTTATTTGGGGCTAGACGAGCCGATTTCTGGAGTCTAAATTGTACTTCAAACAACTCTTTGTTCGAGGATGGTAGTGCGAGTTTGGGATGATAGTGTGGCGCGCTGGCGTCTCTCTAGCATTCAAACGTCCGTACCACCAAAAAAACATAAAGTACAACAAAAAAAATAGAAACCTACTTTACAACCTAGCTAATGATTTTAATGAAAAAGGACAAAATAACGAAATACAAAAAGTAAGTGCGAAAATAGTGAAATAGGTAGATGAAGGCTAAGGTGATGAAAACCAACTCACTGAAATGCCAGTTTGCCAACAAGCTCCATAAACACGTTCACCTACACACAAGCAAGAAGGGGAAAATTGTTGGGGTTGTATAGGGGTTTGCCTCAGTCAAACCCCCGCTTTGGTGTTTCCACCTACATGGACAACCATAAAGCAACAAACTAGAATATGCAATAAAGAAGATAAAGGAAGTGCAATGAACACTACAAAAGACTAAACTACTCTATCAAATCACAAAGGAGAGGAATGAAGCGTTACAACCTCCACCCAAAGGCTCTCAAGGCCAATGAAGGGAGAATGCAAGCGACGAACTTGGAAAAGTCACCACCGCCGCAACTGTGGTGAAGGGAGGTCTCACAAGACTCCAAGCTCACAACTTCTATGGTGGCCTCACACTTGCAATGTGGAGTTGATGAAGTGTCAATGCTACTGCAATGCTCAAAATAGAGTGCTAGAATGTTGAAATGAATGCGAATTTTCTCGAGAGATCAAATGCGAATGAAAGAGTTTGTGAAAAGATGTGAAAAAAATGAAGTGAAAGTGAGATGAATGGATTTGAAGGCCAAAGGGAGCCATTTTTCGGGTTGGTTGGTCGCACAGAAGCGTGACAATTCGACCCCCAATTAGATTAGTAACGTCCTTGTGGACTCTGGATGTAGGAATCTGTCAGGGACGACAACGCACCGCGTAGATGTTTGCGATGTGTGCTCGCGTCCCTGATGAAAATTCCCCCACTGACACACAAAACACGCGCCAAGTGGATGTATTCTAGATGGGTGATGTGGAATTTTGCATTCAAACTTGATTTTCGAAGATGAGGGTATATGAAAGGGGAATTTACACTAGGGGTGCAAATTTGCTCCTATATATATATATATATATCTAATTATTACTCCTTGTCAAGCATGGACTATGGTTTTGCAATATGAGAATGAAACCCCTCAAGGTTCGAAATTAGAGGACAAAAAATTCTTAATTTCTCTTGTTGAGTTGGTAGACGAAAATCCTTGATTCAGATAGATTTGGAGACAATTCGAAGACGTTTTTATTGAGGATAGATCACTACAAATTTGTGATAATTAGCAATAGATACAAAGGTTGAATTCCCTCTTTTACATAATGTATTTTGAATATTATATCTAAATTAAATAAATTGTTAAAACTACAGTTTTTGAAGTTGATATTGTTGGTAGATGGTCAACGCTCCCCTAAGGATTCATGATAGGGGACTAACTGCCTCCCTTGTGACCTATGTCTCTACCGTTTGTATCAAGTATTGATAGATCAATCTTTTGATGCAATGACAAACATAGGCCAACAATTGGTATCATAGCGTCGGGTCACGGGTTCGAATCCCCTCAAGTAATGTTGAGGGGGAGATTGTTGGTAGATGGTCAACGCTCCCCTCGGGATTCGTGACAAGGGACTAATTGCCTCTGGTGTGATCCACGCCTCTACTATTTGTATTGGGTGTTGATAGATCGATCTTTTGACCCAACAACAAATGTGGGCCTACATATATCATATGTATAATTAATTGTGTTGATATAGTTGTAACCTTTTATTTTTCAAAAGGAGACATTAAACAAGGATGACACCTCTAACATATATAAAATTAAACATAAAGCAAACCCCTTGGTCTTTGATGGCCCTTTGGATTTGAGTGGAAATAATGAGAATTCTCCTCAGTCTATGACAAATCTGGGGAAGACAATGAATTCCCCGAGACTAGCCATGGACTTGAAGAACCTCTAATGGTTTTAATAATGGGACCACCGAGATAAGTGTGGACTCCAATGGCTAGACTAATGATTGTGCTAGTTCCAAACATCAATCAGAGAACCACAACCTAAACTCTAAAAAGAGCCATACTTTAGAAAATATATAGAGCTTAAATAAATTGAACCTAATGGGAGACCTTGAAAAGTTAAACAAAGACTATGTCACAATAGGCATGTGCCCCAAGAGGGCTTATATAACACTAATACACAAAATGGAAAAGGGAACGAATCCTTTGTTAACAGTTGGCTAAAACAAAAGAAAAGAAGGCAAAAGAAAAAGGAGGAATTGGTCCCCTATCATAAAAACAAATCTAATAAGATTTCTCTCCCTTAATGCTTCAAAAGATTTAGGAACTTGGAGGAAGGACCATAAGAAATGGTTTATGATGACCTTTAATTGCATCTTCTAAAATCTAAGGGGACTAGAATCCCCATACATAAAATATAACATAAGAAGATTTTCATATAAAGAAAAACACAAGGATGCTATGCTGTTGCAAGAGGTTAAATGAGTCAATTTTAGCCTAGAGACTAATCTCAACTTCATTTGGAGAGATTCTTCCCACTATGTAACTAAGCATGAGAAAAGAAAAGGAGGGATTACGATCCTTCTTACTAAGTGTTGGGCCAAATGGGTAATATCCCATGGTACCGCACCTTGTAACAGGGCTGTATGGGTCATAATTAAGAAGGATAATAAGATTTTTGGCTTATGCTCTATTTATGCCTCAAATGACTATATACAAAGATGTGAGAATTGGGACTGGATAAGCAAGCTTCAAGATGTTCCATGGATTATAGAGGGGACTTCAACATGATAGAGAACCTGGAAGACAAATTTAGGGGATGTGACATGTTGGAAAGGGAATAAAAAGTAATTTTGGTACAAAATAGAAAACAAGCTCAAACTCTTTGACCCTTTAGAGGGGTCAAGGAAAGAAATCAAGAGTATCTGGTTTACATGGTGTAATTATCAAAAAGGCAACAAGAGGATATATTGCAGATTGGATAGGTTCGAGAATCAATGATACAATCTTCACCATCAAAGAGATTAATAAATGGATGCATAAGAATGTATCAAACATAATAAGATGGAATGCTAACATAGAGGCTTGGAAAAAGGTATTTTGGATCATAGGTGAACAAAAAGAAAAATATTTGAGAAAGAAGGAAAACTCACTGTAGGAAGGGCTTTTGAAGGCTAAAAGTTTAACCCAAGAGGACCCAAAAAACCTAAAACTAAACAAAGAGTTGATAACAACCAAAGGTCAGCTAAGGAAAATTTAGAACCAAAAGGATCAAGGAATAAAAATGAGAGAAAGGTTAAATTGGGTTGCTCATTGGGATAGAGGGTCCAAGTTTTTCTTTAGAATGCTGAAGGATAAGGAATCAAAAGAACTAATCAGCTCTATTTGGAATGAAAATGAATTGGTAAAAGACCCCAAGGAAATTCAAAGAAGTTTCTTTCTTTTCTACAAAGAGTTCTCTTCTTCTGAGGGCAACAACCCACACACTATAAAAGAAAGAGTGGATTGTAAGAGATTGATCCCATTGAAGGTCTCAAAATAGGATGCAAAGATGTTGAATAAGCAATTAACTAATTAAGGAGGAGACCAAAAGGGCTATCCTAACCCTTAAGAATGAAAAATCTCCAGGACCAGATGGTATGCTTGTAGAGTTTTATAAAATAAATATTGAGTGGATAAGTGATGATCTCCTTCAAGTGTATATTGAAGCTACACTCTCAGAAGAACTATAAACAAAGGGATTATTAAGCTTATTCTCAAGGAAGGGGATAGAGCCTTGGTAAATAATTGGAGATCCATAACACTCTTGAATGTCTCCTATAAGTTTTTTGTAAAAGCCATTGCCTTGAGACTCTCTGAAGTCCTCCCCAAGAGCATCACTAATACCCAAACTGACTTTATAAAAGGAAGGTATATATTGGAAAACCTGCTAACAAGTTGGGAAGCGATGGAATGGGCAAAAAATTCCAACCAAAATATAGGAATACTTTTGGTTGAATTTGAGAAGGCCTATGACAGGGTTGAGTGGCCTTTTATAGTGATAGTCCTGGAAGCTTTTTGCTTCCTAGAGAGACTTTTCCAGATGATCAAATCCATGCTAAAAGATGTAATATCTCAAATTGAGATAAATGGATCCTTGATAAAGGAATTCAAGATGAAAATATCTATAAGACAAGGTTGGCCCTTGACTCCATTATTTGTAATTGCTATAGATGCACTAAATATATTAAGGGACCCCTCATTGAGCCTGAAAGTAAAAGGGCCAACTCTTTCAAACAAGGATGAACTAATCAATCTATAATTTGCAGATGATACAACCCTCTTTGTAAACCTGGAAAAATAAAATTTTGGTAACCTAATGGAAATAGAATTTCTTTGGCCATGCTATAGGGGCAAGAATTTCAAAATCCAAATCCTTCATGATAGGTGGGAGGATTTCCAACCTAAATGGTTTAATGATTATGGTCTCCAATGGGGAGGACCAAACAAAATTGTAAGTTATCTTGGTATACCTTTTGCAGTAAACCCCAATCTAAAGGATATGTGAGACTGGGTGAAGAACAAAATTGAGAGGAAAATAAGCAAAAAGAACAAATAGTACCCCTCAATAGCAGGAAGAGCTTAGCTTTGCCAAAAAATTACTTCATCTTACAATATTTACTATGCATCAATGTGGCTTTTTAGTAGCTATTAGATTGGAGAAATTCAAAAAAAGATCAAGCAATTTCTATGGTCGGATGGTAGAGGTAATTAAAAGAAACATGCAATCAAATGGGAGGTGTGTTGTATGGAAAAAGATAAGGGTGGTCTAGGGTTGAGAAATGTAAAGAAACAAGGCATATCTCTAACAACAAAATGGATATGTAAGGCTCTCAAAGGGAATGAACCTTGAAAAGTACTTGTTGGGAATAACATAGAAAGAGTTGTCTCAAAACAAGCTAAAACTTGGAAGCACATGCCTATTTGTGACCTAACCTTTGGGAACTTTGCAGTATCTCCCATTGGATCCAATGTATTTAAAAGTATCTGGAAAGCTTGGGAAATTTGTAAGAAAGATATAATGAATAAATTCCAAGTAGATGAGGACCTAAAAAGAATCTCACATTTAAGATCCATTTAATGGAATATCTTCCATAAAAACAAGCCTCTGACACTTTTACAAGGGTGCTCAACTAAGGCTTGGAATCGAATGGGAATCTCTCAATTTCATAACCTAATTAAAAATGGTCAGATAAAAGACCGAGACAACCTAAGAATTTAGTTTGACATACCTCAAACTCAGAAGAGAACTTATGAGGTTCTAAAAATACATATCTTGATTTTGAATTCTAATGAGGATACAAACTCGTGTAATTTGCAGGATTGTAATTGGCTAAAAGCTAATAGGTTTACATGATTAAAAGAAAAAGATATCTACAAGATGCTTGCTCTTTGGACATGTTTGAGACATTGAACAAAGGCTGGAACATGAATATTAACCATAATCAGTGGAACACAACCTTTATAAATATTTGGAATAATATTTTGGATCCTAAAAAAGTTGGTTTTAGATGAATGTTGACCTTATAGAGGCTTCCAAATGTTGACACAAAGAATAACTCAAGTATTTGTGAAATCTGTAAAAAATCTGAATCTATTATGCATACATTATTTGATTGTTACTTTGCAAAAGAAGTGTGGAATTTGTTTCAAATAAATCCAGGGGTAGGGGGTAATGAACGATAAAATGAAAAAGGAAATTATAATGGTAAAATACAATGTATTGGGGAAAAAATAATATTTTTTGGCTTATTCTCTCTTTTGAAATCTTATGGTACATATGGAAAGCAAGGAATAGCGAGAAATACCAAGGCTATAGGAGGGATCTTACCGAGTCTTATAGAAGACTCACTATTCACAATATCTATGTGCAGGTCTCCATAACAGTAAACGTGGCTAAAGAAAAGTTCAATAAACTGATGGAGAATGGAAAAGTAAAGATTAACAAGCAAGAGATGGCTTTCATGAACTAGTGGTTGTACTATAGAGGATGTACCAAACTTGACTTGGGTGGACCTATGATAAGCAAACCAACCTTTCAAACCAAGAATGCAACCAAAGAGAAAAGAGACTAAAAGATAATCTTAGCAGTTTTCCATTTTGTATTAAAAAATATACTTGTATATATTACAGTAGTTAATTTTTGTAAAAAAAATATTTCTATATAAGTCCTTTTCGTAATATAAACAACTAGAAGATAGGAAACCCCATGGGGCATATGAAAAGATAAAATAAATCCCGATAAAGGATACTGTAAGTATAAACAATATGTAATGGTTGATCATTATGATCCCCCTTTCTTTTGTTAACTATACTGATCCTCCCTTCTTCTATTAACAAAAAATGAGACATTTCATAAGCATAAATTTAGTTTCTAAAAAGTATAAGCTCCAATGCTAACTACAATAAATAATCATCCTATTGTAGTGTCATAAAATTGCACCCCGTGGCAATTTCACCTACACTTTTGCATCCACTTTAGTGTCCAATCCCTTAGCGTTTGTGTAGGCTCATTTTGGCCCTTGCATTAGCCTTTTCCCCCTCAAGATGCTTAAGACCCCTTTTCAATGGCTACCTCTGCGTGTTAGCTTTGTGTCAAACCTTGTGTTTTCCTTGTTCCCACCATTTTGAGCATAATTTATTTGGACACTAGCACACCATGCAGACAACCACGCGCCACACTAGCGTCCTATGACATTTCAACGTCCAAACGACCATTTTTGAGCATGTTTCCACTTGCCACCTACCTTGGTTAGTGGAAATGACTCAGGACGCCTTGTAACGGTTCGAGAACCTTCTTTTCCCTCCTTTTGTCTCTTTAAAGTCTATCTTTTCATTCCTACCGCTCTCTCTAGATTTCTCTTGGTTTTTCTCTCTTGCTCTCTCATTCTCTCTTCTATTTTTATCTTTCTCTCAAGCTTTCACAACACTCTATAGCTTGCTACAACAGTCTCAAGCTCTTACAATACTCTTTGTAATTCTCTCGACTCTCACAAATATCTATTTCTCTCTCTCTCTCTCTCTCTCTCTCTCTCTCTCTCTCTCTCTCTCTCTCTTTGGCTTCCTCAAGCCTTACAGGTGATATGTATCTCTTGTTTTACATCTTTGAGCATCTCGGGATTTATCACATCCCTTGCCTATGCATTTTATCTTCTTGTCTATTTATCTTTCTATCTATTTGTCTATTTAGTTGTCCATGGATGTGGGAACACTGAAACAAGGGTTTGACTGAGGAAAGCCCCTAAATAGCCCCAACAATTTCTCTCAGTCTTATCTATGTAGGTATTGAAGACATTTATTTGCTGGAGGCTTCATTGTTTGGTCTATTATGAGCACTTCATTTCTCTCCCTTCGTTTCATCATCTATATTCCATTCAATCTACATTTAAATTAGTTTACTTTATTATAGTTTTGTTATACTCTATTATTTTCTCGCATTTCAAGAGTTGTTAGTAATCATAATAAAAGTAGCCATTTTGTTGTTTTCTATAACATTATTAGTTTTTGGTCAGTACGAGACACCAGTGTGCTACGCTGTTGTCCTTGCACCGCATTGTCGTCCTTGGCCAAGAGTTTGTTAGTCTATCCATAAAACCTCTGTGATTTTCTCTTCTTGTTTATGAAACTCTCACCATTTTAATCTATCACCTAGGCATTATTCCTTGAGGTAGTTGATGACCATTTGCTCCCTGCATAATTTTTGTCCTAGAGACTCGAGAGTAGCAAATTTCCTCCTCTACACCTATTAGAGAATGTAAAGAGGTAGTTCTCGCCTATTGGAATTGGAAAGCCCTCTATTGATATTTTTATTGTCAATTGTTTCTTCATTGGGAATTCTACTCAATAAGTCTCTTTGTAGTTGCACCAAAAACTTAGGAAACATCACTTTTGTATTACTCAATCTAGGGCAATTGAAAGGGGACGACCCTCTTGTAAATCAAAGCATCACAACGCCATATAGTTAGACATCAAGATATACATTTAATGTATGAAGGTTAAGACACCACCCTCACAATACAAAACCATTCTTGAATACAAATTAAACATGAAACTTTTTATTCACACACTGTTGCAAAATATCACAACAACCAAGTTGCTATTTGCAACCAAACCACAAACTTCATTACGCAATATTGCTCAATGGTTACATCAATCCTCAAGAGACTCAAGGACTACAACATGGACCATTTAAATACACAAATACAACAAAATAGCATCAACAACAACAAGAAAATCTTCCCATACAATCTTCAAATCCTTCTCCTGCAATAACACATATAACATTGCATTAATGCCAACCTGCAATCATCAACTTTCAACGGATACTCACTATTGTAGCTTAATTTTCAAGTCTTCAACCTACAATAACACCTTCTGAAAACTCTTCCTAGAGAAATCGCATGCTCACCCGAGTCTCTCCTCCAAATTGCATAAGGAAAAGAACTAAAATGAAAAATGAAACCCCATTCTTTTGTTTGCCTTGCCCCTGTAATGAAATGAAACACCCTTTCATTTCAATTTAATTTCTTGGCATTTCATGAAGAACCAAAAATGGTACACCCATTCTTGGGAGAGTTACAATGCATCAAAAATCAATAAATGATATGCCAAATAAAACCAATTAAAATTATGGCATGATGCACAAAGAAAGTGGAATGCTTATTCCTTTCTCCCTTTTTGATTTCAAAGCAATTTTCAATCCCTATCCATTTGGGCATCCACCCCCACATTCCCTTTTTTTTAGGGATCTTAAAAATGTGAAATAAAATGATTTCCATGCTAATCCCAATGCCTCCATTGTGCTTTTTCAGGTATTGTGGTTTTAAAGCATCTTTTCCACCACTATTCTTATCTTGGTTGCACTTAAATCAAGTCCAAAATGTAAATTCAAATTCAACACATACCTTGGCATTCAAATGCTCAAGGAAATGAAATTTACAAGACAAAAATATGAAATACCATCACTCCAAAATAGCCACTCCAAAATTAAGCAAAATAGATTGAAACAAGATTACCACTAGACCATGGATGCTCTTGCATTAACATTTCATTGTATTTATTAATTAATTAAAAATAAAAAACATGTATTCTATTTTTTAATTAATTAATAAATATGATCAAAGGTACATTCTAATGTTTTAATAGATAGTAATATCCAATATATTCTATATGTGATACGATGTCGACTAGTATGGGATAAGATCGATGATTGACATCATGTATACAATGGATGACCCTACTATAGGTACAAATGCTGCTATTAAAGCAATAATTCCCAGATGGACCCTATCTATATATAGGCAATGAGAGGGGATTATATATGTAGGGATTTGATGTTAGGTCAACTATCTATAGTACACCTATAGATAAATCTACATCCATGTGAATTTTAGAGTGAGCCAATATGTAGCATTTTTTCCAAATATATTTATGAGCTATATCTTACCCTTTCCAATTCTTTACATAACTATGCAATACAATTGCACCTTTTAGTTAGATTATAGGTGCCCTGGATAAAAGTGCTTTCGTCTCTAGCAACTTGCATATTGAATCAAATTCTAGCTCTTAATGGGATTTGGTTCCTTTAAAATTTGTTCTCAACATACTCACCACATCAAAGTTCTAATCCAGTTGTTGGTCATGCTCTTGTGTAGCCACTCTTTTTTGTAGCTTACCAAGTTTTCATATTATCGTATAGAAATATAACTCAAATTACAATATAAGCATAAGAAATGTATCTGATTTCTCAACTTACAAATTAGTTATGCAACATTGCAAAGGTTAACAATGTTCACATTCATAATAGCTTGTAAAGTAATATTTTATACAACCCAATTTATTGCAATGGGCTACTGAAATATTCCAAACCAATTTTTTTTTGATTTTTCAATTAACAGATTTCAAACAATGCACCCGTTAAGGTTAGAAGATAAACCAAAACGTGCAGAAAGCAACTCTAACCAGAATGTACACCAGGATCCCGATGTGGGCAAGGTGTGAGCATTGGTCAAAGGATCTGAATTAAATTGCTTATGCAAAAAGCAACTCTAACCAAGGATGGCGCCGATGATGGCGAGCATATGGTCAGAGGATCTTCTTCTCTAAATACAGAAAGGAACTCAACGTCAAGAATGTGCTTTCCAAACCAAGATGGAATGGGAGCTACCATATGACGGAGATGCTAACTATGCTGAAAGTAAACTCAACACCAAGTATGTGCTACCCAATTCCAGAGTGGAAATGAGGCGACCATATGGCGGAGATATACAGAAATACAATGCAGCTTCAGAATGTAAAGTAAGATTAAGAGAAATGCTGACAGTACTACTGTTCAGCTTACAAAATATCAGAAGATGCCTGCAATAAACAAGATTAGAAGCTCTCCACTGCTGCAATAATAGATATGATCATTCCAAGGTTAATTATGACCTTCCAGATACAACTCTTCACCAAAATACAGATTACTCAAGACTGATATAACAAAACAGCAACGTAATATGCATAACCAGCAACCCTAGAATCCACTAAAATGCTCACAACTCACTCAATACTTGCCAGAATGACATGAGACCTGATGCAAACGAAAGCTATAATGATGGCAATGAGGACTAGACCAAGAAACAGCTAACAAATCGAAGTATTCTTTTTTCTAAACATTTGCCAGGCAGACCAGAATGGTGCGGCCAATAGAGAGAAGCGATTTTGCTTTTAAAAAATAAACACTCAATATTAAAATCTGAATCTTTGCAAGAAGGGTCGCCCCTATCAAGGAAACTCAATGAATCAATACCCAGAACGACTGTATTTTTATTTTCAGATTTATGAGTGAAACTACAGATTCAGCTTGACTTCAGCAACTTCAAAATGAGACTGAAATGCAAATCTAGAACTCCAAAAATGCAAGATACTCAACTGAAATGCAAGATAAACCTATTACAAACTATCTCTCAACTAGTTGCTATCTTTCAAGCAAGAAGAAGAGCCAAGCTAGGAGGCATTCATTCCTCGAAGCAATCCCAAAGCCATTCCGGCAGCATAACAATATCATAAAACATAAGATCCCCAAAATGATGCACAAGACTCCTCTTTATAATTTTCGTTTGACTTCACAAAACCCTAAAATCAGCTTTTAGGTCAAAACCTCTCATCTCCTCAAGAGGGCGTACTTCTCCTTTATGGCTTTGATTTGATATTTTAAATAAACATCATGCTTGATAAATTCGCCCTTCATAACCTTGCTTTGACTTTGCAATAATTAAAATATTCTTTTAATGAGGGCGCCACCCTCAAAGACCCCCTTTTTAAAACATCTTTAAGTCATTAATCTAGGCCCATGGTCAACATTAAAATATAATATTTAAACATGACTTTTTTAATTAGATGACTTAGCTTATCCCTCCGGAGGTGCCCTGAAGCCAATACTGAGCCAAACATCTGACCAAACTGAAGCAGGAAGTCAACCGAGCTGAACTCAACTGGAAAGCTGCCAAAAATAGAATTTACTAAAAATAGTAAATTCCAAAAAGTGCTCTGAATGCCGAGATGAACATACTGCTGCGAAGCCCTCTGAAAACCCAGAAGGAATCCGCCATTGAATCCACCATCTCAGAGCCAAGACCTCCTCAAAAATAGGAAACCCTAATTTAACCTTCCGACTAGCCTTCGGGTTTCCAGAAAAAAGGCCAACGGTCATATGCACGATCAGGTTTGAGAAGGGGACATTACAGTCCGCCCTCCCCAAGATTGCTTGTCCTCAAGCAATCGCAAACTAGGATGCTGCAATATCTCATCACTTTCCCAAGTGGCATCCTCCATAGGCAGGTTCTTCCACTTTACCAAACATTCTCTGATAGTTCTATTCCTCAAGGAACGTTCTCTGACATCAAGTATCTCCTCGGGAACTAGAACCAACTGTCCTTCTTCATCCAACGGTGGCAACTGTGAAGAAGCAACCACATTTTGTCCAAGTGCCTTCTTGAGGCGGGACACGTGGAAGACGTTATGCACTCTGCTATCTGAAGGTAGCTCTAATTCATAAGCTACTGCCCCAACCTTTCTGATGACCCTAAATGGCCCATAGAAGCGAGGTTTGAGCTTCTCAGCTCCACTCTTCTTGAGAGTAGACTGTCTATAAGGTTGTAAACGAAGATAGACCATATCCCCAACCTCAAACGAACGCTCAACACGCCTCTGATCAGCATACAACTTCTGCTGATTTTGTGCAATCTGCAAATTATCCTTCAAGGATCTCATTATGTCTTGACTATGCTGCAACAAATCCTTGGCTAAAGGTGCTTTGCTGTCACCAAACACCAAGTCTGCAAAAATGGGTGCTTCATATCCGTAAAGTTCCAAGAAAGGTGACATCTTGATTGACATATGAAAGGAAGAGTTGTAGCAGTACTCGCCTATATGGAGCCACTTAACCCAAGCTTTCTGTTGTTCTGACACATAATTTCTCAAGTAGCCTTCCAACCACTTGTTCACCACTTCTGTCTGCCCATCAGTTTGGGGGTGATAACTCGTGCTTGGAGTGAGCACAGTACCACTCATTCTGAAAACTTCTTGCCAAAAGGTACTTAGGAACTTGCTGTCCCTATCACTTACAATATTCTTTGGCAACCCATGAAGCCTAAACACTTCTCGAAAAAACAAATCTGCAACTTGGGCTGCAGAAAAAGTGCTGGTAATGGCAAAGAAATGAGCAAACTTGGTTAATCTGTCAACTACCACGTAGATGCAATCCTTCCCTTGGGCCTTGGGCAACCCAGTGATGAAATCCATTGAAATGCTTTCCCATTTTTGATTGGGAATTGGAAGTGGTTGCAGCAAACCGGCTGGCAATGTATGCTCATTTTTATTTGCTTGACAAACAGGACATTCCTGAATGTAGCGTTGAACCTCTCTCTTCAAACCTTTCCAAGAAAACCTTTCTCGGATCTACCTATAGGTCTTGAAAAAACCTTGGTGACCAGCAACTGGAATGTCATGAAAATTCAAAAGAATCTTCTTCTTGAGCTTAGAATCAGCCACCAGAAAGATTCTTCCCTTATACTGAATCAATCCCTCAACCACCTGGTACTTTTCATCATGGAAAGTACCTTCCAGAATGCTGGTTGCAAACTGATTTTTGGCATAATCAGCAAGCAACATGTCCCTCCAATCTGCAGTAAGCTCACACAATGAGCTCAGATGAGGCCTTCTGGAGAGAGCATCGGCCACGACATTATTTTTTCCTTTGACATATTCAATGTCAAAGTCGTAAGCTTGAAGCTTACTCACCCATTTCTGTTGCCTCTCATTTAAATCCTTCTGGTGCATAAAATGCTTGAGGCTATTGTGGTCGGTCTTAACTACGAATTTATTCCCCACCAAGTACTGCCTGAACTTGGCTAATGCATGCATAATAGCAAGCATTTCTTTATCATAGATTGAGTATGTCCTCTCCACACCCCGTAACTTTCTACTTTCAAACACGATAGGGTGTTTGTCTTGCATCAGGACAGCCCCCACTCCTTCACCTGAAGCATCACATTGCAGCTCGAATGGCTTGGAGAAATCCGGGATAGCCAAGACTGGACACGAACTCATGATCTTCTTGAATTTATCAAACACAATTTGAGCCTTTTCTGACCAAGCAAAGGCTCCCTTTTTGGTGAGATCAGTAAGGGGAGCAGCATTCTGTGAATACCCCTTTACGAATCTCCGATAAAATCCACAAAGACCCAGAAAACCTTTCAACTGGGTCAAGCTCTCAGGAGGTGGCCAATCAACTACTGCTTTGATTTTTTCCGGATCCACCTTTACTCCCTCAGCACTGATTATGTGGCCAAGGTACAGTAACTCCACCATTCCAAATTCACATTTGGAAGCTTTGGCAAATAAGCTCTCAGATTCCATGATACTAAGCACATCCTCCAAGTGCTTGAGGTGATCCTCCCAAGTCTTGCTGTAGATCAGAATATCATCAAAAAATATCAGCACAAACCTTCGTAACTGATTCTGAAAGACACGGTTCATGCAAGACTGAAAGGTGGCCGGAGCGTTAGTCAACCCAAATGGCATGACTAAGAATTCAAAATGTCCATAGTGACATCTGAAAGCTGTCTTTTCCACATCTGATCCCCTCATTCGTATCTGATGGTAACCCGACCTCAGATCAATCTTCGAAAAGAACTTAGCCCCATGTAGCTCATCAATGAGCTCATCTATCCTGGGAATGGGGTATCTATTTTTTATTGTGCTTTGGTTCAAAGCACGATAGTCCACGCACATGCGCATGGTACCATCCTTCTTTTTCACAAGAACCACTGCAGATGCAAAAGGGCTCTTGCTTGGGCGTATGAAACCCATCTCCAAAAGTTCCCGAATATTCTTCTCGATCTCATCCTTTTGTCTCTTCGGATACCGATATGGAGTTGTGATCACCGGTTTAGCTCCTTCTTTGAGCTCTATGATGTGTTCTGAACCTCGATCAGGAGGAGGTCCCGGGGGTAAATCAGCAAACACTTTACTCTTCTTGGTGAGTAAAGACTGAATATCTGGAGGATGCTCTATTTTCGTTTCAGCGGGACTAGCTGGAAGAATCATGCACTCCGCAGCCCACTCCACTTGATCATGACGTATCAACTTCGCCATCCTCTTGAATGACACAATCCGAGGGCCACCATTTGACATCCCTCTCAACACCACCTTCTTTCCATCGGATTGAAATTTCAACTCCATAGTTTGCAGATTTAGAGAGATCTCTCCAAGAGATCGCAGCCATTGAATGCCAAGGACAGCATCCGTATCTCCAATATTGACCACGTAGAAGTCATCCTTGACTTCGTAATTGCCCAATTGCATTGACATGTTCGGAATCCTCTTGGTGCATGAGATGTGAAACCCATCCGCAACCATAACTTTGAACCCTTCAAAGTCTTCTGTTTGCAATCCTTTCTTTGCCACCACAACTTCATCTATGAAGTTATGTGTTGCTCCAGTGTCAATTAAAGCAACAATACGTTGCCCTTTGATCATCCCACGAACTTTAAAGGACTCATTCTTTTGGAAGCTCGAAAGTTGAGCCAATGTACCACCACTTTCTTTTTCACCTTCAGACTCTTCTGGGGTATTTTCTTCATCGCTGTCCTCAAAATCAGCTTGCTGATCAGAAAAATCAGAATTGCTTTCATCAGCTGTATAGAACTCAATTTGATGAATTTTAGCACCCTTTGGGCACACATGATCTTGGGACCATTTTTCCCTACAACGGAAACATAACCCCTTCCTTCGGAGTTCATTGATAGTCTCTGGATCCAATCTTGAGCCATGGGGTTTCTGTGGTTTAAACTCCTTATGGTGAGGCTTTTGATGAAACTTTTTCCCTCTATCCCCTTTGTGAAAGGCTGGTTTGGAAGGAAACTTTGCTTTGGGAGCAGCCCACTCCATGTTTCTAGCTTTTTTCATTGCTTCTTGTAAGGACGGTGGATCAAAAGCTTTGATCCAACCCTTGAGTGGCTCCATCAATCCTTCAGTGAATAGGATCACTAATCTTCTTTCTGTAATTCCAGTGACCATAACTGAAAGTCTTTGAAACTCAGCTATGTAGGCTTCAACAGTGCCATACTGTCTCAACTGTGCCAACTCCCTAAAATGCACTTCTGGATCCTTCTTCTCGAACCTCTCAATGAGCCTGGTAGTGAACTCCTCATAAGTTGTGATAGACCGATGACCCAGAGTAATTAAGCCATGGTACCACCACTCGTGCGCCACCCCATCAAGGTGTAGCGTAGCGAACTTGATCGCTTCTTCTTCTGCCATAGGTCTGAGAGCTAGATAGTTATCCAGCTTCTGAATCCAAGCTCGGGCTGAACTGGAATCACTCCCGTCAAAGTGTGGAAGTGTCACCTTGTTGACAGCTTGGTACAAGTCTCCTTGATTTGTTGGTCTTCTTTGATCATAGTGTCTCCCTTGTCCTTTGTTTTTCCTTTTATGATCCATGAAATCGTTATAGGACATATCCATCCTGATGTCGGCAGGTAGAGAATCATACTCTGCACGACCCAGTCTCAACTGCTCCACGAATGAAGCATTCTCTTCAGGATCTGGCTGATTGTTTACAGGTGCCAAAAAGGTGGGTTTGAACGGCCTGGAGGAAATGTAAGTGTTGTTTGACACCGTCCGAGCTGCATGCTCATCATGCTGGTTGGAAGCACTATGCTCCCCTCTATGCCCTGAGTTGTTCTGTGGAGTGGTGTTCTGGCCCACTTTCCCCATCATGAAAGATACCATGTCCATCAAGGCATCCATCTTTCTTTCAAATCTCTTTCCTGGACTCATGGATCTTTCTCTCCCATCTCTCCCTTTTCCACTGTCATCTCTGTTGTTGGTAATCCTCTCGTTACCCCCAACTGACCTCTCACCTTCTGCCATGTCTGTTTCCTGAGAAGACTCCAAATGAGCCCTCAAGGTTCCTGAAGCTGTCTGACCTTCTGGAGGTTGATAAAGCTGGAACTGTTTTCCAACCTTCTTGTCTTCTCTTGCAAAGTACCTCTTTTCTCTGTCACTCATAGACGGATTGTTCACAGGATGGCAAGATCTTGGCTCTGATACCACTGAAATATTCCAAACCAATTTTTTTTTGATTTTTCAATTAACAGATTTCAAACAATGCACCCGTTAAGGTTAGAAGATAAACCAAAACGTGCAGAAAGCAACTCTAACCAGAATGTACACCAGGATCCCGATGTGGGCAAGGTGTGAGCATTGGTCAGAGGATCTGAATTAAACTGCTTATGCAAAAAGAACTCTAACCAAGGATGGCGCCGATGATGGCGAGCATATGGTCAGAGGATCTTCTTCTCTAAATACAGAAAGGAACTCAACGTCAAGAATGTGCTTTCCAAACCAAGATGGAATGGGAGCTACCATATGACGGAGATGCTAACTATGCTGAAAGTAAACTCAACACCAAGTATGTGCTACCCAATTCCAGAGTGGAAATGAGGCGACCATATGGCGGAGATATACAGAAATACAATGCAGCTTCAGAATGTAAAGTAAGATTAAGAGAAATGCTGACAGTACTACTGTTCAGCTTACAAAATATCAGAAGATGCCTGCAATAAACAAGATTAGAAGCTCTCCACTGCTGCAATAATAGATATGATCATTCCAAGGTTAATTATGACCTTCCAGATACAACTCTTCACCAAAATACAGATTACTCAAGACTGATATAACAAAACAGCAACGTAATATGCATAACCAGCAACCCTAGAATCCACTAAAATGCTCACAACTCACTCAATACTTGCCAGAATGACATGAGACCTGATGCAAACGAAAGCTATAATGATGGCAATGAGGACTAGACCAAGAAACAGCTAACAAATCGAAGTATTCTTTTTTCTAAACATTTGCCAGGCAGACCAGAATGGTGCGGCCAATAGAGAGAAGCGATTTTGCTTTTAAAAAATAAACACTCAATATTAAAATCTGAATCTTTGCAAGAAGGGTCGCCCCTATCAAGGAAACTCAATGAATCAATACCCAGAACGACTGTATTTTTATTTTCAGATTTATGAGTGAAACTACAGATTCAGCTTGACTTCAGCAACTTCAAAATGAGACTGAAATGCAAATCTAGAACTCCAAAAATGCAAGATACTCAACTGAAATGCAAGATAAACCTATTACAAACTATCTCTCAACTAGTTGCTATCTTTCAAGCAAGAAGAAGAGCCAAGCTAGGAGGCATTCATTCCTCGAAGCAATCCCAAAGCCATTCCGGCAGCATAACAATATCATAAAACATAAGATGCCCAAAATGATGCACAAGACTCCTCTTTATAATTTTCGTTTGACTTCACAAAACCCTAAAATCAGCTTTTAGGTCAAAACCTCTCATCTCCTCAAGAGGGCGTACTTCTCCTTTATGGCTTTGATTTGATATTTTAAATAAACATCATGCTTGATAAATTCGCCCTTCATAACCTTGCTTTGACTTTGCAATAATTAAAATATTCTTTTAATGAGGGCGCCACCCTCAAAGACCCCCTTTTTAAAACATCTTTAAGTCATTAATCTAGGCCCATGGTCAACATTAAAATATAATATTTAAACGTGACTTTTTTAATTAGATGACTTAGCTTATCCCTCCGGAGGTGCCCTGAAGCCAATACTGAGCCAAACATCTGACCAAACTGAAGCAGGAAGTCAACCTAGCTAAACTCAACTGGAAAGCTGCCAAAAATAGAATTTACTAAAAATAGTAAATTCCAAAAAGTGCTCTGAATGCCGAGATGAACATACTGCTGCGAAGCCCTCTGAAAACCCAGAAGGAATCCGCCATTGAATCCACCATCTCAGAGCCAAGACCTCCTCAAAAATAGGAAACCCTAATTTAACCTTCCGACTAGCCTTCGGGTTTCCAGAAAAAAGGCCAACGGTCATATGCACGATCAGGTTTGAGAAGGGGACATTACAGCTACAACCTTTAATCGCTAGTTCTAATCTCTCCTAATCATCATTTTTGAATGATATTACCAATCTTAGTACATGTTACAACACTAAGGGGAGTGGGGGTGGAGGAGAATAGGGACAAGTAAGTTACAATGAGTGAGTGGATACTAGAAAATTCAGTATATGTTAAACCTTCATTATTGCTAGTAGTTGGAATATAAACTCATCTAATAGGATTAATATGCTATCTATTGGTTCCTCCAACCAATTTCTTAGTTTCCTCTAAAGATTAGCTACTTCTTATGATCAATGACACATGAAGGTTAGAAAAAAACAAGAAACTCACCCTTGAGATAGATTTCTTCTGTACATTAGGCTATGCTAGCTTAGGTGGGTTCCCCGTCAATGCCATTGACATGAATTAAATAAGGTTATTTCACATTGCCAACCAGATATTGGACTTCATACAATTGGACAAGGATTCATCTTATTGCATACATAACAAACTCTTCCCTTGTTATCTTTAGGGGTCTAGTATGAAGTATAGAATAATTATAAATAATTTACAAACAATGGCTTTTGGTTTGAATTTAAAAGTTGTTTTTGAGACTAGAGAACACAAGGAGAATGATTGGTGCCTTTCATGGGCTACAATTTGATATATCATGCATTTTATATCATAACATTACACATATTCTTGATGGTCAACTAATACATTATCACCTTGTAATAATGTGACCTCTAAAGCCTGCAACACAATCATACTTAATAATCCATATGAAAACACAATATTCCCACTATTCTCATAAAAATATTTTACTCTACATCTTGAATAGAAGGCAGTCACAAAAATAGTTCAATGTAACAAATGTTTATGAAAAATTGAGTAACCATTGATTATTTTATTTAAATAACATTACATACCAGATTGTAGACAAATATGATGCAATATGCTATTCATATAATCACAATAAAAAATACAACACTATAATCTAATGAATTACAAACATAAACCTTCATCCACTAACATATCAATACAAATTTTCCCGTTACAACCTTTTTCCCTCGTCCAAAAATTTAAAACCTCTTACTAATGATTGAAAGTTACATTTTAAAGAAGAGTGAAATATCTAGATCACATCACAAAATGACAACAAACATAAATTGAGCCCTCAAATTTGCAACAAACTAGCATTTGAAATATGCCATTTCACACTATCTTCTCATTGCCTCTCATTTGTAATTAAAGTTTGTTTTTTACCCTTCTATTTGCATTCCCATGCACATATTTAACCATGGTGTAAAAACATTAATTTACCCTATTTTCACTTTGCAAGTAACTCCTAGGCATCTACCCATTCTACTGGAAATAAGAAAATACATATGACCTCACAATTTGATTCTCAAAACACTTCAAATCCCTCTCTCCAATTACCATGCAATTTTATCAAACTATTTGTAGGCGACCATTTGCTTATGAAATTTTCATTTACATGTGTTTACATTCTTATCACTAAAACATATGCATCATCTGACCTCTATATTTCAAGAACCCATTATTTGCATTCAGAGCTCCTTCATTTTCCCTGGTATTAGAGCATTTGGGTCTTTTGCAAAACACCTTGCCTATTGTGAATAATTTATTATCTTGTCTAGACAATCTTACATCACTAAGTTGCATTTAAAAATTGATGTGGGATGTTTTTAACCATGAAATGGTGTTGGGAAAGGTTGTAGGTCAACTTCAACTGCTTTGGGTTGTTTTTTGGTTTGCCTAGCACATTAAAACATTCAAAGAACCATTAAAGTTGATGTTTGGGCGTAGGAAATGGTTTCTAAGTGTTTTTGCACCATCAAAAGATACTTTAAATAGCTATAAGTCCCTTATAACAATGACAGAGGCATGAAAAACTATAAAGACTCATTTTTGGCTTGGTTGGTAGTAAAAAATGATTCAAATATCATAAAATTTGTAGTAGGGTGGTGGGAAATTCCCCAAGCAACAATTCAGATGTGAATACAACGTATATCTATAGTTTAAAACATTAGAATTCCTTCTTTGACCCTCGATATGGTATTTCATGGTTGCCAATAGTTCATCACAATTTTGACATGATCTCCCCCTGAAACTCGTGATGGTGCAATGGGAGAGCAATCAAAAATTAACAAGCTTGTTATGCACATGAAATGCTAATGTATTAGATGCCTCATTACATCATTGTCAGTAGGATTAAATGTCAATAGAATAGCCAAAAAGTATTAAAACTTTTCCTCCTATCTCCCACCTCACTTTAGATAGCAAAGGCATCATGCAATCAAAATGCATCACAAGAACTGGGTCTATCGCATGTTTGGGAACTTCCAAGACTAGAAAAATGTAAAACACTGCCTCGTGTGTACTTAATACAAATATAATTTGATATGTTTTTCTTGAATTGATGATTAAATATATTATGGTGATCTTTTGGCAATACCTTGAATTTCATTATGACATTATTCTTTTATCATTTTGGTAATGTGCAGGAAGGTAATAGTGTCAGTACAGGAAGGAATACCTTTGAGAGCACATCGAAAATACATCTCCTGGTGATCATGAATTTGACCTCCCTTTTGGACTTAGAAATGAGTAAAGTTAATATTTGTTAAGTTAGGGAGGTGAGGGATTGATGTTAAAGGGATAATTTGATTATGTGTTATGTGGATGTAAGTGGGGCTAGGGGTTAGGAACCCTTATCCAAGTGCAAAACTCAGATGGATCCTTAAGTGGGTCTTTAAAAGGGTTTTTAATCAATTTATTTTATTAGGATGCAAAAATAAACTCTTTAGGGTCTATAGCATAGCGGTAGGGGTCAAGTGGGTGTGTAATAAGGCCCCAAGGACATGATTTTACTCTAGAAAAGTCCTCATAATGAGGAGTGACAAATTTTGAAGAGAAGTTCGGGTGAAAAGATAAAGGGGTTGTCCAAATGCATGTTTCCTCTTTAATAAGGAAATGACTCTCATTGATGGAGGGGGTACACTTCACACCTCCCCATTCAATGGTTGCAAGTTGAAACTCCTATATATATTGGAGAGGAAGGAAGAGTGGGGTGTTATCCACTTCTCCTTTTGGAGAACTTTAGTGAAGATGGTAGAAAGAATGAGAGGAGGAGAGAAGAAGTCTTTTGGGGATATAGTGATCAAGATGGCTTGGCTTGAAGAAGAAAGAAGGATAAAAGAGCTGAATTCCCTCACCGAAAGAGAAGAGATAAGTTCTTCCTTGTTTCCATTTTCCTTTTGTTTATTTTCTATAAGCAAGTGGTATGTTGCATGGATTATGGTTGAAATAGAGAGTAGAAAAATTAGATAAAGGAGATCTGGTGTTATGTCATTCTTATTCCTTTGTAAAAATCTAAAAGAGACTCCATTCATCATCTTGAAGCTAAGATATTTCCTTGCTCATGGGTATGGCTAGAGCCCACGAGGCTCCATGACGCCATTATAGTAGAGTGTAGAGGAAGCCTTATTCCTTTAGCACGTTTCTTATAAATCTTTTAATATACATACGTTTTGGTTTATTTCTTAATGTCCCCTCTTGAAATTCCTTATTTGTAAAATGGAAGGATTTGGTATTTGTTGATAATGGACAGTGATAAGTTTTGGATTTATACTTTAAGGGAAGGTGTTTTGTGTTTTCAAGCTATAAGTATAATGAATTATGCCAAAATTTAAAGAGAAAGGAGATGTATTAGAGCAACCTTTATTATTGGTAGGGTAATAATTCAAATAATTTTTTACTTCCTTTAAAAAAATGTTGTAGTCAAGATCTCCTTGAATGTTTAGCTAATATTTGTAATAGTTCTTGTATTCACATAAACAAATGGTATGTTTCACTAGATTAGCCAAGGAAGAGGGGTTGTAACCATAAAATTTGGCTGTGAATGAAGAGATTAATGTTCACAAATTTTTATCCATTTATAAAAGAAAATAAGATGCCTAAAATAGGTCTTGCTAACAATTTTGCATTTAAAGTATGTTTCGTAAAATATATATATCAGTTAAAGAAATCAGTGAGGATCCAAAAGAGGGTAGCCACTAGATATAACCTTCTTTGTAGATCTAAATATGAAATCATTTGACAGTGGGTAAAATTATCAAGCAAAGTTGTATATTTATATAAATTGATTCCACATATAGCCTTCAATAGGTCACCCATTTCATCTGTTACTAAAAAGATATATTCCCTTAGAATTCACACATGTTTTCAATAAAAAAAACATGATATGAGATTCAAAGTACATGTCTTGATAGCCAGCTAAAGCCATGGCTGCAATGTGCCAAAAAATATTTTCCAGTAAACCAAAGAAGATAAATCATTTAATATAAGGTGAACCAAGGCCGAGACAAGTAAAATTGTGAGTATTATTAATACAACTAGCTATATATAGTGGCATACATATATTATATATATATATATAAACGCCGAGAGTTATCCTTCTCGAAGCGCCTATTTTCATCATTAAGGCTATCTTTAATTAAATTTCATAATGTGACTAGAAAACAATAGACTAGGAAGGTGTTGAGGCCTCTAGGTTAAGTTGCTAGGTCAGGTGTTGAGTAATTGTCTGTCTACTACTTTCTTGCTTGGTTTCATATGGTTTTGTTGTGCTGTCAGGTGCGTGGTGTTCATATGGATATTTCAGTATTTTGACTCAATGCTATTAGCTATATGGTTCATGGTTGCTATTAGGTTTGTAGGTGTTGTGTGGGTCAGGGGAGTTAGCCAGGTTGTTGATTTTTGCTTTTATCCTCAAGAGGCTTTTTATTGGATTATGGCAGTTTCTAACTGCCCCTATAATTACATACTATATATTATGATTTCTAAACTATAAATTTATACATACTATTTCTTAAATTTATCGAGTGGGGCCATAATAGATTCTCCCAACTAATTAATCTAAAAAACAATAAATGAAGTGTACAAATACTTCAAGTGAATAACAATTTCCTATTCCAATATTGTTATCAACAACAAATGAAGCACACAAGTTGCCCGTGCACAAAATTCGTGAGAAAAAAGCTAGTCTTTTTGCATGAAAATTCCAATATCTTTGTTAAATACAAATGAATCACATTTAATGAAAATACTTTGTGATCCAATATCTTGTCTTTTTCAAGAATAACTGTTAACTTTGTGAAAAACTGCCAAGAGACCAAAAGTTCCAAACTTTGCAGAAACTCACTATACTCACCTTTTTCATAAAAAATCCACTTCATATACAAACATAAAGAGTGAGAATCCTTGATAGAGGTCCATTTAACAATAGATAAAACTTAAGATCCATTGAGCTAGTATCTAGAGATGAAATTTTGTACTAAGAATAACATATGAACAAAACCTTGCAGCTAAAAAAGTAATCATATAATAAAAACAAGTGAGGAAGTAGATTGTATAATTATTACTGTCAAAATTTTAAATATTATTACTATAAAAAATCAATAGGAGAATATCCTTATACAATATGAACTTGTAGAAGTCTTATAGAACCCTAATTGCATAGAGTTTCTTCGTCCTTGTCAGAAAGAATACCAACAAAATCACTTTCAAAACCTCTGATATTAAAGCTATGTTGAATCCCAACCCCTATATCTAAAAATCTCTAAGATTTTACCAAAGAATGTGTTTTCTTGTCGTATATATCACTTTACCTAAAAAATATACCCTGTCAAAATGCCACAAACTGTAACCAATTTTCTCCTTACTATTCCAAACATAGATAGCGATGCTAGGTTCAAACCTTTCTTTTTCCACCAAGGTTGATATAATTCAATATTTATACACATAATCACATGTCGATATGCAAATCCAAAAAGAGAAAAGGTTTAGAAACTTCCAAAAAAACCCAATAGGGTCACCAAATTGTGTGCCTAAAAAGTTTGAAGAAAAGAAAGCCTTCAAGCAGAAGCTTTTACAGGCCTCTCTATAGGACCAGAAGGAGATGGTCCTCTGAACCCCACCGTAACCTTATCATTTATGAAACAATGAAATGGAACATGCCTCTCCGGCCTTTTCATCCAACACTGCTCACAACCCCTAGAGTTATAATCAAAATTAAAGCCACCCCTGCCATTCGACCCTGGAAAACATCTGTCACAACATAAGCCTTCAAATATTGACTTTGCATCTCAGGAAGATTCAAACCTCCGCCAGGAGAGGAACCACTCTGCATAGGATTAAGCCTACTGAATAGTCCTGGCGAAACGACTGAAGAAAATCCTTTCTTATTGTATAACCCCAGTGAATTTTGAAGCGTAGAATCAAACATATATAGATCAAAGGAATGATTTCTTTAGTACACAAGACTTGCATTTGTTATATTCTCCACTTCTAGCCATTCCATCAGTTATGATCCGATGCATGCCAACTGTTTCATTAGTTATTGTGTTGTAGATTTTAAACTTTAGTACTGGCATTAGCACTTCAAATTTGACATCAAGAGTTTTTGTTTACACAAATTATTGGCTGTCACTATAGAACGCTTCTTGATGTAATGAAATAAATAATTATAATAATAAAAAATAAATAAATAAAAAACACAAGGGGATTGGGGGATGCGAGATAGCAAATTATCTACCACCCGATCGTGTTGTTACCACCTCTCTATTCTCTCACATGTAAACATGTAAATCTAAGCCTGACCTCCAACGACCCAAGAGCTTTGTTATAATTGGACTCTCTTTTCTGAATCGACGACTTTGCAGTAAGATGCCCACTAATTTTGTCCACCCAAGCTTCGTATGATGAACTATTGACCTATCTCTTGCAACAATAGGCCGCACATTCAATTAATTAGTTGGGAGTCATTGGGCATAAATTAGTTGGTCTAAAATCTCTTGCCTCAGACAACAATCGAAGGCCATCACATTGGATCGTCATTTATGTTCTAATTAATATCTCTAAGATAATAGATTGCTTTCCAACGTAGGAAGGTCTGACAAGACTTTCAAGTAAAGTTGACATACCTTATAGGGTAGGTGAAGCATTAGTTCAACAGATTGGAGTCTGCATCGTGGAGCTTTAGAAGACTTTCCTTGTGCGTGAACGTTTGAGAGTGGTTGTTGACTATAGTGTGGCAAGAAGGCTACACATATCTAGGAATATCATTATCGGATTTGATATCGATCTAATCCGAGTAATCTCTAGTAGTTGGTAGAGTAAGTAATAAAATGTTACCAGAGTGACCATATAACTATAATAATAATAAAAAAAGAGTGTGCATGGTTCCCCCTGGATTATACAGTGGCTTACGGTAGAGAGCCCAAGGTATGTCGTTACACAGTGTTGGTGTGCGTTTTATTATCCACCGAACACAAAATAAAATTTCCAAAGACACTTTATTCTCTCTTGAACAAAATCACCGTGTATGCTAAGATTGCGAGAACATCATATGGTGATTCCAAGGTTTCTTTTCTCAGGTCTTGACGTGTGGATAAGCTCAATGGACATTGTGATATGCTAGTAATACACAAAAGGACTTACATTTGACAAATATTTCACAAGTTAGGACTTAGGCAAACTTGACAGTAAATGTTCTTTTTTGTTTTGTTTTCTGAATTTTCAATTTGGAATTTCAAAAAAATAGCAAAAGGATAGGGGTTTAGAAGTTCTACGCTACTTCTAAGAACTTGGGAGATGGTGTTGACTAGGTGAAACTAATAACCATGCTTTTCTTTGCCACGCTAGGAAAACTACACAAAGTGGGTGCAATCTTCAAGGGGTGTGCTTATGATTTTCACGTCAGGAATAATTACCATCGAATCAAACAATATTTACCCAGACAAAAGTGAAGCATCCATAATAATAAGCTCAAGCTAACTTTATGCATTGACTAAAAATTATCTATTCAAAGAAAGTATGAGCGAAAATTTCACCGTAAATCAATACTATTAAATCCTTCATTTATCTAACATGCATTCACATCAAATTCTATTCTAAATCTAATCTATTGTTGAAGGAGATATGCAGCCATGCAACCACTTGATAACACAAAGGATTCAAAGCAAATCATGCACATGGACTTTTATTATCCAAAGAAGCTATACACAATTATTTCATACAACTCTCTTCACAAAATAATAATGAGAGAATAAGAGTTTATATAGAGTTTTTTGAAAACAAATGAAAGGCTAAGATTAACTCAAGATTAACGGGTGAGATCAAGATATGATAACCCTAATTAGGGTTTCCCAAAATAACATCAACAACAAATGCATGTAGGACAAGTGGCACGAGGAGCTATCTTCAAGTGAGCGCATCCTTATCCTCTTGAGTGGAAGTATGTTCAATGAACCTTGACATGATCAGGATGACCTCCTCCATCATGACATGTGACAACATGTTTACCTTGAATTCCAATCCGTCCAAGTCCTCACCACATCCAACAAAAGAACTCTCCCACTCCAATACTTGTTTTAAGAAAGCATCTTAGATAGATAAGAAGCTTGTTGCCTTGGTCAAATTTTGCCTCAAGACCGATCTAGTGATGGCGAAGAAGATCTCCTGAGCTCTGAGCTTTATAATTTATAGCTGCATATCATTTTCCTGGATGATCTCCTTCTCAAGTACATCTGCAGTTATAAGGAAAATCTTATTCTGAATTTCTTTAATCTACTCCTCAGTTATGATTCCATCGACTTTCACTTTTTCCAAGACCTCACACCATGTTGTCAATGCCCAGTACCAAGTGTGGAAGTCATACATGGCACATGTTACAATTATCTTCCCATCAATCAACTCTTGCTTCGAGACTCCTTTCAACACTCTAAGGAATGAAATGATTTTTTCCTGAATATCCCGCAAGTTATCCCAAGATTTTGTCACGACATTGAGTCTGGAGAACAAAGAAGAAGTCTATCCATAGGCCAATGCCAATCTTTCCATAAATGTAGCCGCTTCCTCACTTTTTCTCACCATCCATTCCTTAGTTTCTTTTGTTGTGATCATTTCTTCTTCAAAGTCCTTGACCGCTTCCTATGAAGAGTTTAGAAGTGGAGGAGTTACTGAATCACCCTAATTGAGAGGTTTAGTCAAGTGTTGAATGTACTCCTTCAGGCATTCAATCTCCTTTTTATATTCTCTTTTCTTTACCACTTCCTTTTCCAGCCTCACCTTGATGGTAGCGACTGAATTATCCAAGTCCTCAACCTCTTGACCTTTTGTTTTCGGACCCAAGTCAACAGTAGTAATGGCATACACATGGGGAGCAATATCCTCCCTTGTCTTATCCACTATCGGCACATAAATTTTTACTGAACGACGGCCGACTTCGTCTTTCTGGATTGTGGAGAATGTCTTGGCGGGATTTTTTGCAGTAAATTTTTCTAACCTGGCCAATAAATCTGCTATGTTATCCTCCTCCTGAATCTCAACTGGTACCTTTATCTTCAATATTTCTTTTATCCAATCAAGAATTGTAGGCTATTCAATGTTGCCCTCTTCTTGATTATTTTCTCCACATGGAATGTCTTGAATTCCTCTAAGAGTGGAAATCATTCCCTTTTGAAATTCCTCACTCGGGATATCCATTTCATCTTCAGATTCAAGGATCTATGTGCCTGTGGGAGATGGAGGCTCATCATCATCTCGCTGGATTGAATCAACATTCCCTTCATGTATAGGAGAAGGAATGCTCATTTTGGCCAATGATTCATCATCAATAATTAACACCCTATCCTCATTCGTGGATGTGGCAAAATGGGATGGCTCCAATCTCTACTTCTTTTGAACATCATACTCATTTATAGTTGTCTTCCCTTTTGACCTGATAGGGTCATCAATTGCCTCCTTCCTTTTCCTAGAATTGGTGCATTCAATCAACTCAAAACTTTGAGATACTCTTACATTCAAGGAATATGATTCCATCTCGCCTAGTATGTCATAGGTGAGGGTCAATTTTCTTTGCCTTGACTCTTGGACTTGTTGGTCAACCCACCATTGTGAATAATTGACAACCGACCTCATTAAGGTAGTTAAATCTGAGAGCTCAGGTTCTGATCACTTAATAGGAGGAAGAGGCCAATTATCATCATAGTGCGACTGAACATATTCTCCATCATCCTCTAGCTGATCAGGCACACGACAAAGCTCGATCATCCTAATCAAGTTCACTGGAAATTTGGATCATAACCTTTTTATGATATCATATTCATTTGTACAATCTGCCCAAAATTCCTCCAGGTCTACCTTATGTTTATACTTCTTTCCATTCACGGTCCCAATGTGGTGGTGAGGATCAAAGTCAGCCGTGGACCGATAGGACATGAATGGATACCATTGCATCTCCAACCTGACACTTTCAGTTGCTTGTGCTGATAGACAAGACTCCAACATGTTTCCAATGAAGAATGGGAAGGCAATGGCTGCCTTATACTTTGATCTCTAAAGGTTTTAGTATGTCTCCAGTTGCCTAAGGACCTTTGGCAAGATTATTTTATTGGTAGGATAAATTGGAAGTCGGTAAGGACATCTGGTGAATCCCTAAACCCTTATGTATGTGAATCTTGGAAACTGGATAAACCAGGATCCATATTTGCTGATCAGGCTCTTGGCCTCATGAGTAAGCCTCTGATGAGTTCCTCCTTCTAATATTCTAGTGATGTACATCAGGAAGTCATCATTTACTCGTATGAAGTGGGATTTCTTGCTGAGTTCTAACTGCGGATAACAATCATAGGACTTGTATTCATTCTCACCATTGGCTACCACATCTCTATAGATCAATCCTGTGTACTTGTAAGTTCTGGCCAATAGGTAGACAATGTAGGAACTCATGTAAAAGGATTTTTTCCTCTCCAAATTGACTAACTGCTCATGAAGATTGTCACTAATCATCCGAGACCAATTGAACATTTTGACACTTGAGGTGAGCTCGTCAAAGAAGTAATACATCCAGGTCTCAAAGGGTGCGCCTTGGGGGTTTCCCATTATTCTATTTAATAGAAAAATAATATCTCCATACTATTCCTTGAAGTCCATTCGAAGCAATTTCTTTGACATTTTCTTGACAGTAGGCCTCGACTTCTCTAACCACGACTTGTTAATATTTGTTGCGCAAAGATCCAACTGGTCTTCATAAAGTCTTCTGGCATCTTCCTTGGTTTTTTATGAGGTCCGTTTATAAGTTGGTATGCCAAATGCCTCTTGAATCACCAACTCTTTGAGATGAGTCAATATTCTCCCGTTTGGCACAATGATTTGTCTCTCCTGCGTATTGTGGTGAATGAAACACTCTAGCATTAATTCAACACACTCCACAATTGGTGGAAATCTAGCCGCCTGAACAATGCCATTTCTCATCATTTGATGAGCAACGAGTGTCAGCAGGAGTCCATCTTGTCTGTACATTCTCTTCTTGAAGTCTTTAAAGTCTATGTGTCCAAGATTGGTGTCTGTTATGTTTTTCCATTTGGAGTTGATTTTTGACTCCGACTGCAATCCCTTGCTGGAAAACTTCATCTGTGCCTTTCTTGAAGGTTCTCCTCTGCTGGTCATTAAACTGCAATAAATATGAAAATAATTTATATTAGTTTGGAGATTTTAAATCTAATTTTTTGGACCTTTATTCAAAAAAATTCACTTTCAGCCTGTTAAAAAGATAAAATTCTGTGAAAAATCAGACTAGAAATGAAAAATTTGGCTAAGTATTGAGCAAATCTCTGCCAAAAAAAAGCAAAAAGCAAGCCAAAAAAGCTGCTTCCCGGATTGGTCCCAAAATGCTAAAAAAGCCAATAAGCAAAAAAAGTAAAATCCCTAAAAAATAGGAAGTGTCAGAATTGACTCAAAGCAATGGCGTTCCTCGTCCTTCGAGCCTTCTGAGCACTTTGATGATTTCCAAACACTGATATGGGCTTGAATTCTCCACTTGACTTGGGTGACCTCAAAATTCTACCTCCAAACTCTCAAAATAAAAGGTCCTATGAAATTACAATGCAACGACAAAACCCTAAAAAGAAAACTACTGGGGGTCCCCATTTGCAATGGGGTGATGTGTGAAATAGGTCACAACATCTGGCGACTCCACATGGGGAATGTTCTTGAACATTCCAAAGATAGTACCCACTTCAAACCCAAAGTCTTAGATTAATTCCAACTAACTTACCTGTTGGCTTAAGAAGAGTACTCAAAAGGGAAGAGGAATCCTAAACTACATCAAGATCTTTTATCGTTCAGTTATGAGTGTGTGCGAATGCATTTATTTATGTCTCGTAACAACAATATGACTCTTTGGTTCCATCATGGCATTGTTTGGAATTTGCCTTAACTGCAAAAGCATCCTTAGATAGAGCCTCACTGCCAGCGAGCGTCCATAGCCTCGACGAGGTTATCTTCTATAATATCACAGAGATTGCTCTACTTCCGGCGATTTATTTTCTTTTATTGAGTGTACGCCTATAGAGATGTCTGCACACCCTAAGCCAAGTGTTTTGATCTTTCATTCTTTTCTTTTCGTTGATTTTGATATTCTTTTCTTTTCACATATTTCCACACTTTGGCTTGTAAGCAATGAAGCTCACATGGGTTTGAGCATTATAGTGGCGCTGAAGTAAGACTTTCAATATTTTTCTTTTTTTTTTGCTATGACTTCACTTAGGAAACCGTAATGACTTAGAGAATTTTGTAAGTGTGAGATATAATAACTATAAGACTCAGTGTCAAGATAAAATAGATGATTCCCTTTCTAGTCAAGTATCGACCTTAACTTTAAGATACTTTAGAAACAATTAACCTAGGACTCAAAGATTCTTCCACAAATATTTATCCAAGGAATAGTCCCAACATAATGTTAGGGTTAGAAGGCAGATATATAACAAGTTAAATGTAGATTTGAACAATAAAATAGAGTAATAAAAACACATAGAAGACAACACAAAGAATTTAACGTGGTTCACCCAATGTGGGCTACATCCACAAAACTGCAACCATCCGATGATTTTATTATCTAGTGCAAAACATATTACAATATCACAAATAATGCCATACTACGAATCTCCATCCCAGTCGCTTATAACAAGATTTTAGAAGCTTCCAGAAATTAGGGTTTACAAAGTCGACTTTTTTCTTTTTTGGTGACGAAGCGAAAAAAGGTGAATTTTTTTTTTCTCGAGGCTTGCTGCCCCCGAACCCTTGCCCGGGCCCTGGACCCTTGCAAGGATACATGAAGAGTGTACAGTACTAAAAAGTGTACAATATAGCATGATCAGTTGCCACATACCAACAATCTCCCACTTGGAGACTGATTAGGCTCCATACCAACATGCAAAACCTAGTAGGGTCAATCTAGAGTGTGCGCATAAACAACACCACCATTCCCACAAATGAGAAACCCTCCTTATTCAAAAGCTAACCTTAAGCAATCTAAACCTAAGACAAAATGAAAGCAAACTAATCTAAGAAAGAAAAGATAACTAAACTAACAAGAGAAGACTCAAAAAGAAGCTACTCTAACTATGTATAGATAAGACCCATCAAGGGACTCAGGGTTGGAAATAATGTTTCAAAAACTTCCCGTTAATGGGCAACATGATGTCTTCCCCTGTCAAATTTTTCAAGCTGAATGCATTTTCCCCCAATATCTCGGCAATTTGATACAGTCCTTTCCATAGGTTGCCAAATTTATCATGATCCCCTCTTCGTTGGTGAGATTTATCCCAATAAAGGACTGAGTCAGAGATCCTAAAGGAATTTATCGTTGCACATCTGTCAAACTATTGTTTGACAACCCCTTGATGTTTTGCAAAATTATTAAGGGCTTGATCCCTCTGTTCCTCTAGTAATAGGAGTTGTGAAAGACGAATCTGAACTCTGTCTTCAGGGTCTAGGTACTCTCGCATGAATTTTAGTGTTGGAATTCTCAGTTGAATGGGAAATATAGGGTCTTGCCCATAAAATAGGTGATATGGAGAGGTTCCTAATGACTTCTTGGCTCTTGTTCTGTCTGCCCATAGAGAAAACTTGAGTTGAGAATTCTAGTCTCTCAGATTCTTCTCCAACAACCTCTTGATCACATTAAGAAAATTCTTGTTCGTAGACTCTGGCAACCCATTACCCTGGGGGTAATAATTTGAGGAAAACTTCAAAGTGATCTCGTAGTTGAATTCCCAGTTGGAAAACTTCAAGGAAGTGAAAGAAGAACCATTATCACACACCAAGGCTTTGGGAAAACTGAATCTAGTGATGATGTGCTCCTCCAGGAATTTGATTATCACATATGTCGTGCAATTCTTCAATACTTGTGCTTCAGACCATTTGGTACAGTAGTCGGTTGTAGTCAAAATATATCTATGTTGTGTTGAAGACGTTGGATTTATCATGCCAATGAAATCAAGTCCCCACATCGTGAATGACTTCACTTTCGTGATTGGTTGTAATGGCATAGCAAGATTATTTTCATGAGTTGCAGTAATTTGGCAAGTGTGGCAGGTTTTGACATGCTCATATGCATATTTAAAAACAAAGGGACAATAGTACCCTTCTCTAAGAATTTGGTAAGTTGTGGCCTGACTTCCTCCATGGTCTGTCTCGAACTTGGAGTGAAAATGTTCCATGATTCTCTTAACTTCGTCATTCCCAACACACCTCAAGTAGATTCCTTTGTGATTCTTTCTGTAGAGTACTGATCCTTGAATCATATAGCGTTTGCACTTGATCCTGAAGGCTCGCTTCTGTGCTGGATTCATTTATGTGGGATACTTGTGATTTATTAGATATGAGGTGATATCATAATACCACTCCTTTGGGGAGGTGTCAGTCAATACATAAGTTTGTTGCACTAGGTCGAGCCCTTCAATGGCCATGGTCTTATTTAAAGATTTCCCACAAACTAGCTTCATTGGTTGCAATTCAATGTCATATTCTTGGATAGTGGCAACCCACTTTCCTCTTCTCTCTCTTAGCTCATTTTGCATTAAGAGTGTTTTGACAACTGCATCAAGAACGATGGAAAAAACCTTACTCCTCAAGATATAGTATCTAAACTTTTTGATGGCCTTCAGTAATGCATATGCTTGCTTTTCAATACTGGGGTATCTCAATTCTGCATCCTTAAAAGGTGATCTCATGAAAGTTATGGGATGCTCGTCCCTCTCTTCTATTCGCTGAGTAAGCATTGTGACACAAGAATGTTCTGATGCAAAGGAATATTGGTAGAAAGGCTTTGTGTAATCTAGACTGACCAGGACATGAGTATCAACTATGGATTGCTTGATCTCTTCAAAGGATCCCTTTGCAAGTGGTGTCCATTCCATCTTGGCATCCTTTTTCAACATTTCATTTAAAGGTTTTACTATTTCAGCAAAATCAGTGATGAATCTTCTGACAAAATTGATCTTCCCAAAGAAAGATCTCAATTATTTTTTACTAGAAGGCAAATTGATTCTTGAGATTGCATCTATGCATTCAAGATCAATTAATATTCCCTTCTTAGTGATTAGGTGTCCCAACAATTTACCTTTGGTGACCCTAAATATGCATTTTTTTGGATTTAAGGAAATCCCATACCTCTGACATGTTTGAAATACCTTCCTCAAATCTTCTACACGGTCTTCTCTTTTCTTTGAAAACACTATTAGATCGTCCATATAGATGATTATGAATTTTCCAATTAACCCTATGAAGACGATGTCCATGGCCCTTTAAAATGTGGCTCTTGCATTAATTAACCCGAAGGGCATTCTTTTGTAGGCAAAGGTTCCCCATTTCGTTGTGAATTCCATTTTCAGTTTGTCTTCATATTTCGCAAGTGCTTGGTTATACCTCAAATATTCATCCAAAAAGGACATCATTTGTGACCCATTGACAATTTGTAAAATCTCATTGAGTGATGGCAAAGGATAATTGTCCTTTTCAGAGGCCCTGTTTAAGTTTCAGAAATCAACAAATAGTCTGATCTCTTTATTTTTATTTTTGTCTAGGACTAGGTTGGCAACCCACGTTGAATGATGCACTGGAAATATGATTCCTGCTGAAAACAATTTCTTGACTTATTGATAAATGAGAGGTTCCAACAATGGGTTAACCGGTCTCTAGCGCTGTCTTAACAACTTAATTCTTGGCTTAGGAGGAATTGTATGCGTGATGATAGAAGTGTCATAAGTTCTTAAGTCCTCGTAGCTCCAAGCTATGCCATTAGAAAACTGCCTCATGTTCTAAATTATTCCAACCTTTTCATCGGACATGCAAGCTTTACCTATGTATACATTTCTAACCTCATCTTCAGCTCCCAGATTCACCTTTTCGTATTGGTCACCTTCGATCTTTTGATTCTTTACTTCATTGATTTGATCTTGATCAAATATTCTTTCCAATTGTATCATCCCTCTTGGAATGATGTTTGTCTTTAAATTCATGATGCCATCAACATCAAATTTAGCCTCTCTTTGTATCTCATCTTCATCAATAATCTATGTTGCAAAAATATTTGAACTTGTCAGGAACTCAAGAATGTGATCATCGCCATCAAAAACTTGGAAGATTGTGATATTATCAGGGATTGATGGTATTGATGATAGCTCCACTGTGAATTGACTTATTCCATCCATGGCTAGTGGCTCTAATGAATTGGATGCTTATGCCAAATAGTTTGCAACTTGATTGTTTGATCAGTTTACAAATTGAATATTAAAAGCATTGAAGCTCTCAATAAGATCCCATACTCTATTGCGGTAACGAGCTAATCTCTTATCATGGAAAATGTATTGTTTTCTTACCTAACTCACGACTATCTCTGAATCTCCAAAATCATGTAATACTTTTGCTCCTTTCCTTAATGCTAGCAGTAATCCTTGAACCAATGATTCATATTTTGCAACATTATTTGTATAGGGGAATTGTAGTCTATGAGATTCAAGGTATGCTTCTCCATTTGGGTTGATTAACTTGAAACCAACTCTGACTCCTTTCTTTGATCGGGATCCATCAAACCTTAAGGTCCAACTTGTTCATGTTGTGGGAAGAGCAGAGTCTGTGGATCCATGTCTCCTTTTGGTGCAGGGCCATCATCACCTTGGAATGTAAGGGAGAGAGCCTTGAAGGTTCATTAAGTGTTTTGAAGGTCTTTTAAACATTATGCAACGAGGAAGTTACAAAAAATGTCAAAATAGGATAAGTTGTCAAATAATGTCATGATGACAATGAAGTCTAGGTGGTAGAATAGTTTGGTTTTCATGTTTTCCTTCTTGAATAAGATCTCAATGACCTTTTGAAATGTATTGAAAGGCTTAGTAGATCATTTAAGAGGGATTTACAAAGCACAATTGTAAAGGATTGGTAATTAGGAACAAAATTGGTAAATTACCACTTTAGAGTCTAACAAAAGGTGGTTCAAGTAGTTTGTCAGTTCTAAGTGGTAGTTTGAGGTTGAAATATTACAAAAAGCAATGTAATTCCTTGTGGAAAGTTGATGGATCAGTTTATGAGAAGAAGAAATCACTTTTGTAAACGTTGATCACTGGTTTTTATTTGATTTTTTGAACTTGGCTTCCTTGGCACATGCCTGTATAGGTCTGATATGTATTGAGACTATGAGTACTTGTTAGTATATGTGTTTAAATTTCCTTACATTTTCTTTGGAGGCTTAGAATCCATCATTCTATGTGAGGGATCAAAAGAACCTTGTTGACTGTTTTGTTTTTGTGTGAGGGTTTGAGGGTCTTCCCATGACTCATTAGCCAATCCACCTATTGTGCTGACCCTGTGGCTTGGTGGATTGGCCTATATCATGCCTAGTTAGATGATTAGGTACTTTGGAGGCTAAGAGAATGAACAAACCCAACAAGGTGTGATGTTCTAATGTTGAGCAGGGGTGATTGACCATGGAAATGAGGAACCTAAGTAGTGAATTTGAAAAATAATGAAACAAATGGTCTGATAAGGGTTTATAGAGGTTCTACAGGGGTAACTAAATGTTTATGAGCAGTTGGTGTGGTTTGGAATGGTTGGGAGTATATATCTTCATTAGGGGTGTCCTAAAACCCTATGTTTTTAGGCTTTAGAGAGGGTTTTGGATTTGGAGGTTAAGTTGAGCCCTTAGGGACTTAGAACTTGGAAAATCTTGAGTTTGGACAACATTCCTAAGAATTTTTCAGGTTACCTTGGTTTGGGGGTGAGTTTGAGAGGGGGTCCCTTTGCAAATTTGGCCTATTTAGGGGCCTAAACCGTGGAAGAAGGTCATTTATGGGGAAGGTGTTTTAAAGGAGTCACATGAAATTTTTACATATGATATGTAGCTCAATAATGGGCATCTAAATCATCTATCAGTTTGGAAATATATTTGGAAAGTTTTGGTGAAAGATCCCTTAAACCGGTTTTGGAGGACTATTAGGTCAGTCCTAGTCAAGAGTGGGTCTTTGAAGATATCTTTGGATTTTACTTTATAAACTTAATGAAACACACTTGATTGCATTTGTGAATGGTTTGAAACACCTCTCTCTCTTTGCACCATAGTGGTATCAAATCAAGGGAGTAGGTATTTTGTGAGATCAAGGTTGAAGTTTGTGTGTAGGAAGAAGAAGTTAGTTGGAGGAAGCAAAATGCCTCCTAAAAACAATGTTGTTGCAAGGAAACTTGATAATCATGACAAGGATATAGAGACATTGAAGCTAGAGATGGCTGAAATAAAGGCTAAGGGTAGGACCCTTTTGGATGAGAGTGAGTCTAAAGAGGAAGAGACCTCTAGTGAAGAAGAGGAGATGGATCCAGATGATGTGAGAACAATGAAGCTTTTGAAAGCTGTGAAGAAGGATGGACATGAAAAAATGGATGTGCCTATGTATGGAGGAAAAATTGATAGTGAAGAGCTCTTGGATTGGATAGGGGTTTTGGAGAACTACCTTGATAATGAAGATGTTGATGAAGGACATAAGGTGAAGAGAGCAAAAATAAAAATGAAAGGACATGCTTTGGTGTGGTAGAATTTTGTGCAAGAGGATAGGGAGAGAAAAGGAAAGAGAAAGATCATTTCTTGGGAAAATATGAAAACAAAGATCAAGGTAAATTTCTTCCTTTTTATTACAATATTCAATTGCTTAAGAAATTGCAAAATATTAGACAAAAGGAGTTAGATGTACAAGCATATACTGAAGAGTTTTATAGTCTAAGTATAAGGGATAAACATGAAGAAGATGAGGAAGAAATGACTGCTAGGTACTTGAATGGTTTAAGATTCAACATTCAAGATGAAATCAACTTGATGGCACTAAAATCAGTTGAACAATGCTTTCAAATGGCAATGAGGGCAAAAAAAAAGCTAAAGAGGAGACAAGAGAAGGCAACAAGAGGAAGAGACAACACTTCTAGAGGAAGGGGATTCAATCCTAATTCAAAGGTAAACAATGAGAGTCAAGGATATGTTAAGAAGTAACAAGAACAATATGATTTCAGAGGTGGATGGAAAGGTTCGAGAGGCAGATTTGGTGGAGGAAGAGGCTCCTATCAGTTCTTAGGGAGATGCTACACTTGTAACCAACCTAGACATCCAGCTTTTAAATGCCCTGAAAAGCAAGGCTCAAGCTCCTATGGTGAAGAGAGGATGAATCAACTAGTGCATGAAGATGAAGAGAGTGTGACTTCACCTATAGTGAACCTCGCATCAGAAGAAGGAGAGGCACTTATGATAAGAAGAACTATGCTGCAAGCATCCAAGGAGGAAGATTTGAGTCAAAGAAGGATCCAATTCAGAACTACATGCAAAAGAAAAGGTAAAGTGTGTCAAGTTGTCATTGATTTTGGTTCTCAAGATAATCTAGTGTCTAGGGAGATGGTGGATAAGTTGAGTTTGGAAAATTTAGCTCATGAAGCACCTTATAGAGTTTCTTAGGTGAATGATAGTCAAACTTTGGTGGTGAATGAGCAAGCATATGTTGATTTTTAGATTGGAGAGTATAAGGATAGGGTCCTATGTGATATTTTTCCAATGGATTGTTGTAATGTGCTCTTGGGGAGGCCTTGGAAATTTGATAGGAGGTCTATATATGATGGCTAGGAGAACACATATACCATCAAGAAGGATGAAAAAAGTCTTAAGTTGATTCCCTTGAAAAAAAGTGGAAGGGATAAGGGTAAGTCCAAGGTATTTTTGTTTGGCAAAAAGGAGCCTTTAAGGCTTGAGGACAATAATTCTGATGTGGTTGCAAGTTTAGAGTAGGCTGGTAGTGTGTGACAGTGAGGAAAGCACCTACAAATGGTGTTAAGACAATAGGAAGTTTGTTTTTGCAAGGGGCAGAGAGAGAATTTAGGCCTAGGACTGATCTGATCAAGGTGAATGATGAGAGGACAGTAGGGAGCTTAGTTTTGTAGAGTATGGAGAAGGGACTTGAGTTTAAGTTTGGTGTACACAAGGTAGGGGATGGTAAGTGTGCAAAGGAGTATGAAGGATAGGGTGAAATTGTTGTTGGGATCATGGTGTGTCCTATTATTATAAAGGTTGTTGCAGAGCAAGTGAAATTTGGTATTATGAGGGAGGACAATGTTGCTAATGCATGGGTACATGCTAATGGAAGTATGGAAGGTATGATGACAGTGGGAAAGGCACACAATGAACAAAGACAAACAAGTCTAATCACAATGAATGCAAAGCACAGTATGCAAGGCATAGTGGACATGCATAAGAGTATAGATGGAACCAAGGAGAAGATAGGTCCATGTACTAATAATTCTTGTTTGATTTTAGGTATGAGGGCAAAGATAGCACCAATTTTTGATGCAGGGATCAGGAGGAATCTGACAGCATGTCTAAAGTTACATGGAGCAGCAAAGTGGAGGCATGGAGTAAGCTTTTACTCTTGGGACAAGAGTCTTTATATGGGGTGTGTATGGTGTAGGGGAATCATCACCTTGGAATGTAAGGGAGAGAGCCTTGAAGGTTCATTAAGTTTTTTGAAGGTCTTTTAAACATTATGCAATGAGGAAGTTGCAAAATATGTCAAAATAGGATAAGTTGTCAAATAATGTCATGATGACAATGAAGTCTAGGTGGTAGAATAGTTTGGTTTTCATGTTTTCCTTCTTGAATAAGGTATCAATGACCTTTTGAAATGTATTGAAAGGCTTAGTAGGTCAGTTAAGAGGGATTTACAAAGCACAATTGTAAAGGGTTGGTAATTAGGAACAAAATTGGCAAATTACCATTTTAGAGTCTAACAAAAGGTGGTTCAGGTAGTTTGTTAGTTCTATGTGGTAGTTTGAGGTTGAAATATTAAAAAAATCAATGTAATTCCTTGTGGAAAGTTGATGGCTCAGTTTCTGAGAAGAAGAAATCACTTTTGCAAATGTTGATCACTGGTTTTTATTTGATTTTCTGAACTTGGCTTCCTTGGCATAGGCTCGTACAGGTCTGATATGTATTGAGACTGTGAGTAGTTGTTAATATATGTGTTTACCTTTCCTTAAATTTTCTTTGGAGGCTTAGAATCCATCGTTCTATGTGAGGGATCATAAAAACCTTGTTGACTATTTTGTTTCTGTGTGAGGGTTGGAGGGTCTTCCCATGACTCATTAGCCAATCCACCTACTGTGCTGACCCTATGGCTTGGCGGATTGGCATGTATCATTCCTAGTTAGATGATTAGGTACTTTGGAGACTGAGGTAATGAACAAACCCAACAAGGTGTGATGTTCTAATGCTGAGCAGGGGTGATTGACCATGGAAATGAGCAACCTAAGTAGTGAATTTGAAAACTAACAAAAAAATGGTCTAATAAGTGTTTATAGAGGTTGTGAAGGGGTAAATAAATGTGTCTGAGAATTTTTTGTGGTTTGGAATGGTTGGGAGTATGTATCTTCAGTAGGGATGTCCTAAAACCCTATGTTTTTAGGCTTTAGAGAGGGTTTTGGAGTTGGAGGTTAAGTTGAGCCCTTAGGGACTTAGAACCTAGAAAATCCTGAGTTTGGACAACATTCCTAAGAATTTTTTAGGTTACCTTGGTTTGGGGGTGAGTTTGAGAGGGGGTCCCTTTGCAAATTTGGCCTATTTAGGGGCCTAAACCGTGGAAAAGGTCATTTATGGGGAAGGTGTTTTAAAGGAGTCACATGAAATTTTTACATATGATATGTAACTCAATAATGGGTATTTGAATCATCTATCAGTTTGGAAATATATTTGGAAATTTTTGGTGAAAGATCCCTTAAACCGGTTTTGGAGGACTACTAGGTCAGTCCTGGTCAAGAGTGGGTCTTTGAAGATATCTTTGGATTTTAGTTTATAAAATGAATGAAACACACTTGAATGCATTTGTGAATGGTTTGAAACACCTCTCTCTCTGCACCACCTTCTTGGGGATCTTGCTCATATCCCATCTCTTGTATCATTATCAAGGTAGAGTCATCAATATGATCAACCTCTTTGTTGTTTGAAAGGCTCAATGCCTGTGGAATTATTTTCTGTACTTCTTCTATGGATTTATGACACATCTTGCAGGCAGATTGGGAATGAGTAGAATTATGGATTCAACACCAGTTTGGCATAAATAGATCTTGAATGTGGATATGTTCGTGTAATTCTGCCTTCCGTTGAACACTTTTCAAGACAAAGTTTCTAAAATTTTCAAACATTCCTTCATTATCATCCAAGGAGTCTTGGAAATCTTCAATTAGTGCCTCAGTATAATCAACCATTCTGTCGATTTCCAGAGTCAATTCATGCAACATTAGGACTTTGCTCACTTTAGGCCTATAAAGCCTAAGTCTGTCTCTAGAAATAATATTTCATTGTTTTCTCCATATTCAGTAATCATCAGCTTGAGCCTTGGTGTGTTATCAACTTTTATTTGGTTTGGGACCCCTTTCCACAATAGCCACATGTGGGAAAAGTTTGTAGAAATATATCCATTCAGCCTTCTTGACCAATCTCTACTTAAAAGCATGCCATATCCATCAGGGACATCGACGAATGAAATGTCAATACAAATTTGTATTCTAGGGTCTGCTGCTAGTTGCATGTGGATATTGTTCAATTCTCCCATAACAGGGACTTCTGTTTTATCTATCTGAGTGACTTTCTTATTAGTTCTTGTAGGCATAAGTCCTAACCTCTAGCAGATAGCTCGTGGCATCATGTTGCTTGAAGCATCGAAATCCACTAGGCAATTGTGCAACATTTTGCCAAATATTCTTATTGATAATAAAAATGGGGCAAGCTGGTCTCTTCCCTGGTAAAAGACTGCCGAGTTTTTTTCTTGATTGTTAATTTCTCGATTCTTTTCCTTTTGTGTCCCTGGGACATGTTCTTTCTTCTGTGGAGTCTGTGGTAACTCACTTGTCAAAATTTATTCTTGGAATATGTCTGTGTCCATGAGAAATTCTTTTGGTGTCATGTCTCCTTGATTGGAACTTTTAGATGATGTCTGGATCATTCTCGCAAAATTAAGGGGTCATTAGAGAGCATCAAATGTGTTACTTGACAATTCTAGCTCAGTTTGAATGACATTTGTATTTTTCGGAGCATTGAGTACTCCTTAGTTTGGCATGTTCTGTGAGGTGTTCCTTGGGGTGACAACTTCAATCAAACTGCCTAGAAGTGTTTCCCGAATCTCAAAAATTCGCATTAGCTCGATCAAAGGTAAGCGACCTTTCTCTTTTTAAACTCCTTTAGCATGTATGAACTTAACCTTTTCAATTATTCTATGGGACGGTCTTTTGTTTGTGCTTGAACTTGCTCCACTTGAGGGTTTTCTTGTTGCCTTTTTTCAACTTGTGGTACAATAGCTTGTCTCGTCCCATTTGGTTGGACATTCTGCTAGCGATATTCTGGCGACTCTTTGGGGAGAGATGACACATTGGTAGCATTCGGATTTGGTGAAGTTTGAAAATTATTTGGAGGAATGGATGAGGTCAAGGGTTCATTATAGCTTGTATTCCTCTAATATACCTTGGGCATATTTCTAGATGTCTATTGGAATGCTTGCACTTCTCTGGTTCCTTCCACCAATACATTGTTATACAATGGAGGGAAACTATAACCATTAATTGTAGATGGCTAGCTTGATGGGGTTTGAGTTTCTAGTCCATCTTGATATTGTAATGCCTCCACTAGGCCATTTGCAGATGCAGTCGAGAATATTTGATTAGGCTAGTATTGCAGGTATTCTTGGGGTGGAAAATTGACACTTTCAATGATAAGGGCTTGATCATATCTCGATGCAGGGAAAGATTCATATCCTATCATTGGAGGATCTTCTGCCTTTGAATTCCTCCTCTCACTCCTGAAAATATCTGCCGCTACTTGGAATTCATGGCAATGTAACTCAGAATGTTGGTATGTGTTGTGCAATCTGCACCATCCTAATAATACCGCTTCGGCTAGGAATACCTTATCTGCGAGATGATTGTCAATAGGTTGATTATCTAAGGGAGACGACACAATTCCGTTGTTAGGTTCGGTGTTCCATGTCTTCTTTTGGAAGCCTGGATTGTTGTTTTGAAAACCTTGATTATTCCCTCGATAGTTTTGATTATCCATTTGGTATTTGGAGGAACCTTGACCTTACTAATTCCCTTGATGTGATTGATAGTTTCTTTGCATACTTTGTATTTGATTAGTCTGACCTTTCAAATACGTAACTTCAGTCCACAACTTCTTGACTTGGTCAATCAATTCTTTCATCTCATCCTTTTCTTCTTGAGTTCGACTTGAAGTTGTTGCATTTTGAAGATATATTGGCTGTGATGGTGGTACTTGGGACATAGGCACTGCTAGGTGAAGGACCAACTAACTATCGACATTAGGAACTGGGCTCATCATAGGTGTACGCTGAGCTAACGCTTGATTGATATCTTGAAGTTTATTTTGGGTGGTGAAATTCCTTAAATAATTAAGCGGTCTTGAAGCAATACCTACTTCTAGATCATTGCTGACTATAAATACTTTAGCACATACTTATTTTAAGTTGGCTGGTGCCAAATTCTTTGATTTTGCAAATATAGAGGTGAGACGATCCAAGGCTGCATAATAAACTAGCAGTGTTGCGATATTGTCCAAGTTGTAAGGATCTTGTAACCTCGTGTAGGCCTTGTGGAATCTATTGTTGAACGTGCTAATTGGTTCATGCTTTGCCTCTTCACTTCCACAAATTTCCTATACAAATCTATTGGGGAAATTGGTGCCCTATATTTTTCTATGAAAGCAGCCTTCATCTGTTGTCAATTGCAGATAGAGTCTATCGACAAATGGATATACGAATAAGAGGCTTCCTCATCAAAAGTGTAGGGGAATAGCCTACAAGCCACATCTTCTTCTTGGAAATCTCTATTTTGAAGGAGATCTTAAAAAAAATGATATGTTCATCCATTGTGCGGCTCAGGTCACCACTATGGAACTTGGAGAAAAATTGTTCCTAGTTCATAGGCATGTCATGATATACGACAAATATCATGGTCAATGCATTGGATGGATGCCATGCCATTGGAGCATTTGGTTGATTTAATTGAACTAGTTGAACTGGTTGTGCCACCACTGGAATTAGTGGAGTAGTACTTGGGACTGGAGCACGCGGTGGTGAGGCTTGGAAGAAACCGAAAATGTCCTCCTCACTTGGTTCTTCTTCACTAGGATCAACTGCACTTGACGTTCCCTCTTGTGATGCTTCAATTTTCCCTTTTTGTCTATAGGGTGACAACTCTACAATTTTTTTGAAAGAACCTAGAGTGGATCTAGTAATCCTTCAAATTTTTTTTGGCGAGAAAGAATTGATTCGATCCAACATATCTTTCTTCAAGCCCGTAGGGGTGGTGCAGGAGCTACTTCAAGAGTTGGTTGATTTGCTTGCTTATTTTTCTATCATTGAAGGGCTTCAAATATTTAGATGAGAAAATCTATTTAGATAGCTAAATCAATATGTTGGGATATCTCTTCTTCTTCCTTGAGAACAAAGCGCATTCAAAACTAGTCAAGAGCATTTCTTTTTTACTCTCCATGCTAGGCTGAACAGTTCAGTAATGACGTCTTCCTTCTTGTTGTGGAGATCTAATTTTGGTTGTAGCATTGGATTAGGATCCTAGCCTGGATTAGGAACACTTCCTGGAAGCACCATTCTTCATCATATTAATCAAGCTTGGGCTTATTGGCGGGTTTAAGAGATTGCCATTGTATTTCTTCAAAACATTGTCGTAAAAGGGCCAAGACTCTTTGTTTCGCTAAGTCTTTTTCAATTGCTTCTTCAATTTGTTGTCACTTTTTTTCCTCTTTAGCAAGAACATAAATCACTTGTCTAAACTCAAAGCGGTTTGTATATGACTACCAAACAAGTGAATACAATTGATCTATAATGATCGCTTGTCTTGACTCTAGTTGTTCAAGAGGTACGTCAAAAGGAAACTCATGTGGTAGTACCATACTGCATCATGATTATTATCTCAACTTGTAATAAATTTGTTGTTGTGGACCTCCTTCTAGTGCTAATTTTGTTGGTGTACGTTTTATTACCCACCGAACACAGAATAAAATGTACAAAGAAACTTTATCCTCTCTTGAACAAAATCACTGCGTATGCTAAGATTGCGAGAAGATCATATGGTGATTCCAAGGTTTCTTTTGTCATGTCTTGACGTGTGGATAAGCTCAATGGGCATTGTGATATGCTGGTAATACATAAAGGAACTTACGTTTTACAAATCTTTCACAAGTTAGGACTTAGGAAAACTTGATAGTAAATGCTATCTTTTTTTTGTTTTTTGAATTTTTGGTTTGGGATTTCAAAAAGCTAGCAAAAGGATAGGGATTTATAAGTTCTACGCTACTTCTAATAACTCAGGAGATGATGTTGACCAGGTGAAACTAATAACCATGCTTTGCTTTGCCATGCTAGGACAACTACATAATTTGGGTGCAATCCTCAAGGGGTGTACTTATGATTTTCACGTCAAAAATAATTACCATCGAATCAAACAATATTTATCCAGATAGAAGTTAAGCATCCACAATTATAAGCTTAGGCTAACTTTACGCATTGAATAAAAATCATCTAACATGCATTCAAATCAAATTATATTCTAAATTTAATCTATTGTTGAAGGAGATATGCAACCATGCAACCACTTGATAACACAAAGGATTCAAAACAAATCATGCACATGAACTTTTATTATCCAAAGCAACTATACGCAATAATTTCATACAACTCTCTTCACAAAATAATAATGAGAGAATAAGAGTTTATATAGAGTTTTTTGAAAACAAATGAAAGGATGAGATTAACTCAAGATTAATGGGTGAGATCAAGATATGATAACCCGAATTAGGGTTTCCCAAAATAACATAAAAAAAAAATGCATGTAGGACAAGTGACACGATGAGCTATTTTCAAGGGAGAACATCCTTATCCTCTCGAGCCACAATATGTTCAAAGAACTTGGACACAATCGCTCGAATGACCTCCTCTATTGTGACATGCAACAACATGTTTACCTTGAATTCCAATTCATCCAAGTCCTCAACGCATCCAACAAAAGCACTCTCCCACTCCAATTCCTGTTTCAGGAAGGCATCTCAGATAGACAAGAAGTTTGCTGCCTTGGTCAAATTTTTCCTTCGGATTGGTCCAATGATGGCGAAGAAGATCTCCTGAGCTTTGAGCTTTAGATTTTCTAGTTGCATATCATTTTCTCAGATGATCTCCTTCTCGAGTACATCTGTAGTTATAAGGAAAATATTATTTTGAATTTCTTTAATCTACTCCTCAATTCTTATTCCATCAACCTTCACTCTTTCCAAGACCTCACTCTATGTTGTCAATGCCCAGTACCAAGTGTGGAAGTCATATACGACACCTACTGCAATTATCTTCCCATCAATCAACTCCTGCTTTGGGACTCCTTTTAGCACTCGAAGGTATGGAATGATTTTTTCCTGAATATCTTGAAGGTTGTCCCAAGCTTTTGTCATGACAATAGTTCTGGAGAGAAAATAAGAAGTTTGTCCCAAGCTTTTGTCATGACAATAATTCTAGAGAGAAAAGAAGAAGTTTGTCCATAAGCCAATGCCAATCTTTCCATAAATGTAATTGCTTCCTTGCTTTAGCTCACCATACACTCCTTAGTTTCTTTAGCTATGAGAATTTATACTTCGAAGTCCTTGAACGCTTCTTGCAAAGAGTTTAGAAGTGGAGGAGCTGCTGAATCACCCTAATTGAGAGGTTTATTCAAGTGATGAATGTACTCCTTCAAGTGTTCAATCTCCTTTTTATATTCTCTTTTCTTTGCTACTTCCTTTTCCAACCTCGCCTTGATGGTAGTGACTGAATTATCCAAGTCCTCAACCTCTTGACCTTTTGTTGTCGGACCCAATTTAACAGTAGCAATGAAATACTCATGGGGAGAAATATCCTCCATTATCTTACCCATTGTTGGCATGACAATTTATATTGAATGGTGACCGACTTCATCTTTTTGGATTGTGGAGAATGTCTTGGCAGGCTTCTTTGTAGTAACTTTTTCTAACCTGGCTAAGAAATCTACTATGTCATCCTCCTCCTAAATCTCAACTGGTACCTTTATCTTCAATCTTTCTTTTATCCAATCAGGAATTGTAGGTTGTTCAATATTGTCCTCTTCCTATGTATTTTCTCCACATGGAATATCCTAAATTCCTCTAAGAGTGGAAATTATTCCCTCTTGAAATTCCTCACCCAGGATATCCATTTCATCTTCAAACTCAAGGATCTTTATGCATGTAGGAGATGGAGGCTCATCATCATCTGGCTGGATTGACTCAATATTCCCTTCATGCATACGAGAATGAATCCTCATTTCGGCCAATGATCCATTGCCAATAATTAACACCCTATCCTCATTCCTGGATGTGGCAAAATGGGATGGCTCCAATCTCTGTTTCTTCTGAACAAGATCCTCATTTATAGTTGTCTTCCCTTTTGACCTAATAGGGTCATCAATTGCCTCCTTCCTTTTCCTAGAATTGTTGCATTCAATCAACTCAACACTTTGCGATACTCCTGCATTCGAGGAATATGATTCCATCTCGCCCAGTAAGTCATAGGTGAGGGTCAATTTTCTTCGCCTTAACTCTTGGACTTATTGGTCAACCCACCATTGTAAATACTTGACAATTGGCACCATTAAGGTAGTTAAATTTGCAAGCTCAGGTTCTGACCACTTCATAGGAGGAAGACGCCAATTCTCATTATAGCACGAATGGATATATTCTCCATCGTCCTCTAGATGATTAGGCACACAACAAAGCTCAACCATTCTAATCAAGTTCAATGGCAATCTAGACCATAACCTTTTTCTAATATCATATTCATCTGCAACATTTTCCCAAAAGTCCTCTAGGTCTACCTTATGTTTATGCTTCTTTCCATTCGCGGTCCCAATGTGGTGGTGAGGATCAAAGTCAACCCTAGATCGGTATGACATGAATGGATACCATTGCATCTCCAACCTGACACTTTTAGTTGCTTGTGCCGACAGACAAGACTCTAACATGTTTCCAATGAAGAATGGGAAGGCAATGGATTCCTTCTACTTTGATCTCTAGAGGTTTTGGTATGTCTCCAATTTCCTAAGGACCTCTGGCAAGATCATTTGATTGGTAGGATAAATTGGAGGTCGGTAAGGACATATAGTGAATCCTTGAACCCTTATGTATGTGAATCTTGGAAACTGGATAAATCGGGATCCATATTTGCTGATTAGGCTCTTGGCCTCATTAGTAAGCCTTAGATGAGTTCCTCCTTGTAATATTCTAGTGATGTACATCAGGAATGCATCATTTACCCATTTGAAGTGGGCTTTCTTGTTGAGCTGCAACTACGAATAACAAGCATAGGTCTTGAATTCATTCTCACCATTGCCTACCACACATCTACAGATCAATCCTATGTACTTGTAAGTTCTGGCCAATAGGTAGACAATGTAGGAACTCATGTAAAAAGATTTTGTCCTTTCCAAATTGACTAACTACTCATGAAGATTGTCACTAATCATCCGAGACCAATTGAACATCTTGACGCCTGAGGTGACCTCATCAATGAAGTAATACATCCAGGTCTCAAAGGGTGCACCTTGGGGGTTTCCCATTATTTTATTTAATAGCAAAATAATATCTCCATACTCTTCCTTGAAGTCCATTCTTAGCAATTTATTTGTCATTTTCTTGACAGTAGGCCTTGGCTTCTCTAACCACAACTTGTTAATATTTGTTGTGCAAAAATCCAGCTGGTCTTCATAAAGTCTTCTGGCATCTTCCTTGGTTTTGTATGAAGTCTGGTTATAATTTGGTATGCCAAATTCCTCTTGAATCGCCAACTCTTTGAGATGAGCCAATATTCTCCCGTTTGGCACAATGATCTACCTCTCCTGCACATTTTAGTGAATAGTGCACTCTACCATCAATTCAACACACTCCACAATTGGTGGAAATCTAGCCGCCTGGACAATGCCATTTCTCATCATCCAGCGAGCAATGGGTGTCGAAAGGAGTCCATCTTGTCTGTACATTCTCTTCTTGAAGTCTTTAAAGTCTACGTGTCCAAGATTGGCGTCTATTATGTTTTTCCATTTGGAGTTGATTTTTGACTCCGACTGCAATCCATTGCTGGAAAACTTCATATGTGCCTTTCTTGAAGGTTCTCCTTTGGAGGTCATTAAACTGCAATAAATATGAAAATAATTGATATTAGTTTGGAGATTTTAAATCTGATTTTTTTGGACCTTTATTCAAAAAAATTCACTTTCAACCTGTTAAAAAGATAAAATTTTGTGAAAAATCAGACTAGAAATGAATTTTTTTGGCTAAGTATTCATCAAATTTCTTCCAAAATGAGTGAATAGGATAGAAGAAAGAGAGAAGAATTCAACCAAACTCATTTTTAAACCTATGAAAGTATCCTTTGACTGTAAATCAACTTTAACTTTTGAAAATTCACTCTAAAACTCAGAAAAAACACACCCTTTAACTCAAAAAATTACTTTATTTCTCTAGAAATTACGCCCTTTAGCTTAGAAAATTACTTCTCCACTTCGAAAAATTACTTTTTCTTCAACAATCTTCCTTCAAAAACTTATCCTTTGCAGCTTTGGAAGAGCTAAAAGAAAAATTTTACCATCAAACTTTAGAAGAATGAGTTGAAAGTGACAAGTCGAACCTCTTATAAAGCTGGAGAAGTCGATGGTTTTAGTAACTTTGTGTTTTCTTTTTAAATTCATGGAATCTGGACTTGTTTTATTTCTTTCAAAATGGTAACTTGATCTTTATTGAAGATTTTCGAGGGAGAGTTTCCAATTTTCATCATGGCGCCATCCTCAACCAAAATCCTCTAGATTTTTCTTGAGTTTTAAAATATTTTCTAAGTATTGAACATTTTCCTAAGTGTTGGAAAAATATAAAAATATATCCTAAGTATTTGAAATTTTCAACCTTTTCCAACCCTTTAAACCATTTAATTATGGCAAAATTTTATTTACCCATGGCTAATTTATTATTTTTCAAGTAATTTTATTTCCCTCCTTTAGCCAGGGTAGACTTCATACTTGTCTTGCCATTTTTCTCAAGGTAGGTCGGACTTTACACATGCTTTGACATTTCCATTTGTCTAGGGCAGACTTGGCCAACTTCATGCCAAGGGCGAACTTGGTGACTTCTCTGCCATCTCCTCTTGTCTAGGGCGGACTTGGCTAAGTCTCTGCTATCTCCTCTTGTCTAGGGCAGACTTTAGAGCTTGCTGGACATCTAAACTTTTGGTGGGGATTTCGATCTCCTTTGCATTGAAATCTCAAGGGTTTGTTCTTGAGTGAAGAGTGTGAAGATTGTCTCTGCTTTTAGGTCCTAAATCGTAAAGGTGAAAGAGGGGATCCAATTTTCCACTTTTCAAATATCAATTTTAAATGTAAAGCCATCACATGACTTACAATTTATTGTAGTATTTTGTCATGCCCAAATTTTTTCGATAGGAAACCCACCCATTTTTTTGCATATTAATTAAACTACCACCATTTACAAAACATGCTATGAGATGGACACCTTCAATAAGTTACTTCCTAATCCACCGCAAACACTACTTATACAAATTATTAAATATGCCCCCAACAAGTTCTTCCCTTAAGTTGTAACATTGAAAAATCCAAACAGTTCTAACCAATTGACCTAACTTGGAAAGCTTAGTACACTTGGATAGATTGCACAAACCTCAACAGAGCTTAATTGATCAAGTTCCTTTCCTAAATCATAGATGTGACAATAATAGGTTACCCTACCATGCACCATTAATATTCATACTTTATATTAACTACCCTCAATAGAATTCCTTAAATTGATCAACCAAGGATTCCTTTATAAAAGTAATATTATTTTGTTCATCGACCAACAATAATAACATTCTTATTAAATTCCCCCTTATCCCCAGTATTATTTTTATAAATACTCAACAATCGATAATAAAATTCTTAACTTTCTTGACCATGGTTCAATCATTAATGATATTATTAACACCCTCCTCATGGGTATTAGCAATCAATATTTCGTAATGATAATTGTATAATGGTCTTGAACCACCCTAGACTCTGATGATGTTATTGTCAATTGCTCAAGCATGACTAATAACGTTGCTATTTAAGCGATAATAATAACATTATAATCTATCCCAAGATTTCAAATACTCAGTATAAAAGTATATTAATATTTACTCACAAATTATTATTACTTTTATTTATTTACTATTATTATTATTTTGTTATTATGACCTAACCTTTTTCATCAACTAATATTATTATCATTGCTCACAAGTTATTGGTGTAATATCATTTCCATTCATCCCAACCAATAATATTGAACCTAGGTTTATCATCGATAATGTAGTTATCATAAGCCAACGTATAAATATATCCTTAAATCTCTACTTTAGTCGTTATTTTCTCTCTACAATAGGACGATTCTCCCTTATTTGAAATACATACTTCAGTTCCCAATGTTTAAGGTAGTATTTAAAGTATAATGATTTAATCGCCATCTATTGGAGGTTACCAATCACACGAGGCATGATAATTATTCTGAAGCACAGGTTTGGGCCTCTACCCAAACCTATTTTCCCTGACGCTATTAAGGCTGCGTACAAATCACAATTAACTCCCTCATTGACCGCAAAGAAGACTTCAAGCTAGGTTGCAGACTTGCTGAGAAGGCATTTAAAACATCCCATTCACGCTTTACAGCAGGCTGGCCCATACCAGCTAAAGAGGCTCCAGCTTGCACAATCATTAAATTCTAAAGGAGAGGAGTCGATAGTGGACATAAAACATATTATAGGTATAGTTTTGTACAGTTTAGGATTTAGTTTTGGACAGTTTAGGTCCGGTTTTGGGTAATAAAATATCCAATAAATTTACACTTAATATTCAATTGCACAACACTTGAATCCAAAAAGTACACAAACTAATCAATCATGTGATGCCACATCAACATACTAATAATACATGACCTAGTGACCCACTATCGATCGATGACATATTTTGACTCTTTTTTTGTGGTTTTTGAAAAATGGTCTGAAAACATTAAAAAACGTGCACAAATTTTGCCAAAAAAAAAATGGAGGGGTGCCAAATGGACTGTGAAGGAACGTGTGAAAAATAAAATGGACAACTCAGATGGTGTTGACATAGACTCCTTGCTCAACATTACCCTACCCATAATCGATGCCTCTCTCTTAAGCCAAAATCTCCTCATAGCTGCTAATGTATCTAGTCTAGATGATCTACTCTGTGTGATAGGTCATGTTGAAAGACATCGTCACAACAGGAGGACCAAGCATTGGGTGTACGTCGGCGAAATAATAAAATGATCTTGTCTCGTTGGCAGGACTTTGATGGATTGTTCTTCCCTACGAAACTGCAACAACATTTATGCCAACACAGATGCTACCTAGACATTTTTGTACTCCTATTTGTTGGGATGAGTTTGGCAGGGAGGGGGTGTTGCCAGGAGCTCGGGGTAAACAAAAATTCATATTGATGCAACAACATACTTGGTTTGTGTGATGCAAATTTTAACCTTTGCTAGCATTCTGTTGGGTTAAACTAGTTCTTGGGTTAGAGTTAGTGGATTAACCATTAGTGGTCTTTAGCAAATGGTTTTGTGCTAGCTGTATTGGTCCATGTTTTTGGAGCTCATGGTTTTCAGCCCATGGTTTTGTATGTATGGAAGTCTATATAATGACTTGGTGACTTCGTTGTACGGGTGACTGGTTGAAGCCTCTGGGATCAGTCCGGTTGGGGCTAAGGGTTAATATGAAGATCTTCATTGCTGGTTTTTCCCAGACTTGGGGTTTTTCAGGGTAAATATCTATGTTCTTGTTCCATGCTTGATTTATACTCAATTATGAAAGAATTCCTCATGAAATTGCAACACTACAAGTCGACATCAAATCTAGGAGAGTAAAATCCTGTTGAAAACTTGAATTAAATTTGAATATGGGCCACACGGGACTCATTCACCCAAGGTGGTGAATGAGTCCACCTAGGCCTACTTTATGGGGATATTTAAAAAAGTGCTTAGAAAGGTGTAAAACTTGTTTCGAGACCAAAATATCCAAGTGGGACCCATTCACCCAAAGTGGCGAATAAGTCCCAAATCCCTAAATCTGGGCCACAAAAACTAGAAAAACCTGGATTATGATTGGTTATTGATTAGTGTCGATATTATCCTCAAAAAGATGCAATAAATGAGGCTTGTGGGTGCAAAATAAGGCCAATTAAAGCACAAGAAAGCCCAATTATTTAATTGATAAAACCTTAGAAAGTGTGAAAGTGAGTTACAACACTTCACAACACTTTAACAAGGCACCATTAAATTCCATTAGTTCACAAAGGACCAATACCTAATGTGAGTGTGTCAACCACATTACAACACTAAATCAAGGAAACATTAAGCCTAAATCCACAAGGAGGACCCAAACGAGTGTGAAAATGTCAAAGGATACATTTTTCTACACTACAATGTTAAAACATTAAACCTTACGAAATTTAAATAATTTTTTTACTTTATGCGCTTTGAAGCTTGGATGAGGTTCTTTAAACATTGATAAGGAGAAGAAAATATTGAACTATAAAAAAGAAGGTGAGAGATAGAATAATTAAAATTGAAACACGAGATATTGGTCAAAGAAGATAATAACAAATAATGAAAAAAAATCGGTACACACATTTATCAAGGGATGGTCACATTAGAAATGAATTCCTTGTATTAAAAGGTAAGAAATGATTGTTATAGTAAGAGTAGACTTGAAAACAGTTCCATGAGGAACCAAAGAGTATATTGTAGCTTATGTGGAGAATGTGACAATCATGAGATAGATGATTGCCTATCTAGGTATGGCTCCTAATAAAGTACATCAAATATGAATATGAAACCCACTTCCCCATGCACCATGGTCATGATAGAGAAAAAATTCAAACAATGCATATGTGAAAGGACTTGCAAAGCATTCCTTGTACATCTAGGAGCATGGATACAAAGCACCTTCATGGAAAAACCAAATAAATTTTAATACATTATAAAATAATCCTCTCAAGAATCAAAATGATGATAAAGAGGTCCTTCAAAAGCTATAGAGGAGGAAGGGAATGAGGTAGAGGCAAGCATAAGAGAGAAGATTCCAATTGTTACAAATGTGGTAGATAAAGTCACTATGATACAAAATATTGGTCCAATAAGAAGAAAAAACGTTCTTTCTATAGCAACCCAGACTATGACCTATTCGATTGTGACAAAGCAAAATATTACTTTCAAAATACAACACCATAATAAAAAAGTGATGAGTTACAAAGACCCATTGCACTGAGAGGTGCTATAGTTATGAGGAAAGTACTTAAGGAGACACCATAAGGGGCATGGAGATGCCAAAAAGATTAAATAAGACAATTAGACACCTCTACAAAGGAAGAGGCATTCAAACAAGAGTACCATGACGAAATGAGAATATCAAAAAGGAAGGATCAAACCAACACTAAGAATACAAATAAAACTATGATAGTAACTAAACAAAGTACCAAAACCACAAAATGAAAACAAATCATCCAAGATACAAAGGATGAAGAGGATAATTAAGAAGAAGAAGAGGAAGAAAATTTCTTCCCTAATAGACATCAACATGACCGAATTATAGTAAAATATGGAAAGATCATAAATCAAGAGTAGTAGAAGGAAACTAGTTACTTTTTTGAAAAAGTTACTTACTTGAAATTAGATAACTGCACTAGTACAATGAATCAAATTATTGTAAAAATTGAAATAATTATGTAATTATTGGAATACATAGGAAACCATTAAAACAAAGTTTGGATATTGTCTAAGATAGACCAAGAAAAGAAAAATAAACCACTAATGATCTCTACATGTATATTAATCATAAGAAAGTTAAAACTAAATAATGGTCAACTTGGCATCAAATATTAACATGATCCCAAAAATAACTTGCTAAAAATTAGAAAAACCTAAACTTAGCAACATACCATACAATATCTATTTCACTTATGGATCATCTATGGGGACCATAGGAATGTGGAAGAAGATAGAATTCAATGTCCTTGGGGTGAAGATAATTGTTGATTTTTAGGTTGTTGCAATGAAGGAACCATTTGATACCATTAATGTGTTACGAGGATTGCAATTGTTTGTGAATTCAAATGCCATAATAGAATCAAGGAAGGAATAACTTTCCTTTGCAAGAGAAAAGAAAATATTTCATATACCTCTAAGAGTAGACACATAAAAACTAGATATATAAGAAGTAACTCTAGAGGAAGATGGGAAAGAGAATACAAAACTAATCTACTCCATTGCCAATCTACCAAGAATTAATTTATTTAAAGAGCCAAACAAAAAAGGAGAAATAACAGTAGAGAGTGAATATGGAAGTAAAAACAATGAAGAATTATTAAGTGCTTAGCTCTAGGAAGAATTAAAATTGAAATCTCAGAAGGTATATAGATTTAGAAAAGTATTTTTGATACATAGGCATTCCAAAAGCATACCAAAAGTCACCCAAAAATCAAAAACATGTTATAAATTATAAAAGGAGAAGCACAAGATAATATCGACCTTATATCCTAAAAACCAAGGCACTTGAACCATATTTCAAGAGGTATCTCACATATTGAGCTACATTAATATTCAAGAGTAGAAGATCTAAATGGGTATATATAATATATATGGAGATAAATTTTGATAAAGAGGACTTGTGGATTGCTTCATTACAAGATACCCTAGTGTGTAATGGTAAACTTTGGTGGAAGATCCACCAAGATAATATTCCCATGTGACATGCTTTCAAAATTTTGACTTGAACGAGGTACCTACAAGAAGAGGGGGAATATAAAATAATCCAAAAATAAAATAGGTCAATTTCATGTAAGGAACAATTAGACACATGTATAACAACATGGAGAGGAAGAAGAGAGTATGATAATAAGTTATACATACATTTTTATATTGAAACTTAACACCAATAGTACAAAATTGGTATATTAACTGGGAAATAAGAACAAAAATTAAATAACGGAGAAAACTTCAATAAAATTTTATCCACACTTTCTCATTATATGATGGGAAAAAAGACATTCATAACATATTACTCTGAATGAAGGATATCATATTTAGGATGTCAAGAAAAACAAATTAAAATATAAAAACACACTCCACCACCACCAAAAACTTAAGGAGTATGAAAGCTAATTGAGTGGATGAATAAGGGAACCTAGCTCTTAGGGAAAGTTACCACATGCTCACATTAGGAAGATGGAGAGAAATAACCAAAATTATACATATAGGTGGATGAAGGAGAAAGAGAAATCCAAATGAGCAATGAATCCAATAGTAAGTACTAAAATCAACCCTAAAAAATAAGAGAAGAAAATATAATCATAGATAATTGTAAATTAGAAAAATTTGGAGACTATTACGATGAAAAATTAGTTATGAAGGTGATTGAAATATTGTCCAACTATGAAGATCCGTTTCCTCAAACACTTACTGAACTCAAGGGAATCAAATAAGAAGTAGGGGTAATGTAGATCTAGCTAAAGGAGGGAGCCAAACTGCAAAATAAAAAGCCATATTGATTGAATCCCAATATGAAGAAGAAAGTTAAAGGAGAGCAAGATAAAATGCTAACATCATGAATAATCAAAATAGTAGAAGCAAAATGGACTAGTCTAATGGAGGTACAAAACAAGAAAACATGAGAAATAGGGATTTTTTTGGACTTTAGAGAACTTGACAAAGCATGTATTCATGATCCATTTCCCATCCTTGATTCATTGAAGGAATATTGGAGTCAGTGGCAGGGAGAGAAATATATTATTTCATCGATGGGTTTTCATGTTACCACTAGGTATAAATTAAATCTAATAAAATCAACCTAAGACCACTTTCACCACTAAATAAAGATTATTTATCTATATGATAATTCCCTTTGGGTTGAAGTGCAAGAAGGTATATGAGGTGCACATTCTAGTGGCCTCACCCTTGCTAAGGAGCTACTAAGAACATGTTACTATTGAATAATTTTGAAATAATATTTGCATCAAATTATAAATAAATGTCAACCATGTCAGTAGCATGGTGATTTGATGCATGCACCATCAAAAGATTTGCAACCCATCACTACTCCATGACCTTTTTCATATTGGGGCCTCGACCTTGTTGGAAAAATCCATTCATCTTCCTCCAATGGTCATAAATTCATAATAACATCCACTAAGTACTTTACATTTAGTGGTTTGAAACCATCACTCTTACCTACATCATTGACAAACAAATTCCTAAGTTCATACTTGATTACATGATATGACATTACAAGATTCCCCTTGAAATTGTCACTAATAGTGACAATCCATTTAAGAACTAAGACATCTATGATAATGATATTTACTATAAATTCCATATCCAACATCTCTTATCCACCCCATAGTACCCTCAAATTAATGGTCAAGCATAGGATTGTATTAAAACCATCTTAAAATACTCAAAAAGATAGTCAATGAAGTTAGTTGTGACTATAACCTACAACTCAATATTTCCTTATGAACCTATTGCACTAGCATTTGCACACCCACGAGTGAAACTCCACATTAACTTGTCTTGGTTTTGAAGCCATTTTTTCAAATGAGGTCAAACTCCCCTCCTTAAGGATAAAATTACAACACCTCGTGGATGAGGAATATGGGGTTGCACATCTACAAGATCTAGAACCATGAGATGAATGGAATCTTAATTCCTTGAAACATCTACATACATGTAAAAATAACCTCCATAATAGCTATAATAAGAAGATCAAAATTAGTTAGTTTGAGGTTGGTGACTTGGTACTCAAAGAAAACCAAATGAACCTTAAGGATAGAGACAAGAAGGGTAAAGTTGAACCCAATTGGCTAGGAGCTTTTATTGTTGTGACCAAGTATAAATCAAGATCCTACCACCTTGCTACATCAAAATATCAGCCATTAGAAGAGCCTATGAATATCATACAACTCAAAAGGTTCTACAAAAAGTTAGAATAATACAAAAAATTAAAAAATTAAAAAAATAGTAAAGAGAAATGATCTGTCTAATGGTGAAAATTTCTTAGGTGGTGCCTTGTATGATTACCTAAGTAGTGAAAACCTTCTTGTAGATGTCATATGCAATAGTCTCATACCATCATCTAGTAGGAAATTTATACACTTCACACTTCATAATCACTTACATGATCCCCCATCTCACCATATATTTTTATTGTGAGTATTAATCAGATCATTCACTAGCCGCACCATACACCATACCACCCCATTTCACATCATAGCCTATATATTAGTCCTTTAGTATAATACACTCACCATAGAATTTTCATCCAAACTCACAAAGATCTCCTAGAGAAAGATACCATTCCAATGGCTACTCTTAGGCACCAAGCAATCAATTTGATAACAAATCTCAATGTTTATTTTTTGCTCCTTACACCCCTACCAACCCTAAACATCCCTCTCGATGATTACCTCCTTATTATATTACTTGTCACACTTTGAAGGCACTCTCCATCCCTTACCATATAACCACCTATCCACCACCATCCCATATCTCTTATTGGATGTGTTGGGGGCAATATCTAAGCCTTGGACTAGCCCTTTTCACATACCTAACACAATTTGATGGAGCTTTACACCTAGGTTTCATACACTACCCATCATGCTGAGCTTATTCCCTTAAACTGAGCTTCACCATGTTACATTGAGCTTACTAGAATTGAAACTATGTAAAGCAAACCAAACATCAGGCATCGCAACTTAATACAAATCATACACAGGCCTAACTTTTGCACAATAAAAAATACCATACTTATTTACTATCATACTTATCCATCCATACCCTTACCTAGATAGATGTATCCTTCTCGTTTCAACCATAATAAAAAACATCATCCATCCTAATTTAGCAAGAGATATGATGGTTGCATGACATATTGTTGCTTGGTCTTTTGTTTGATTTATGTTTTGACCCATGACTATACCTACTCAAGATCACCAAGATATATCTATATCTTGTCATGTTTTGACTGGTATATAATGGGGCATAGTCTTCGTTTCTATGTGTAATGTTTGTTGGTTATCCTTCAAATGGCCCACCAAGGCTGATTTCAACCTTTTGTGTGTAGGAACATCTTTATATATATCGAATATTATTTGCATAGAGCCACCAAGCCAATGAAAAATACTTGTTTGTATTAGGATCTCCTCATACTTTATAGATCATTCCTCACATGGCCCCCCAAGGTTGTATCATTCCTTTCATGTATTAGAACAACCTTTTGTTTGAAGAGTCAATTCCATGCAAAGGTTACCTTGTCACCTTGGTTCTTATACCCTAGTGCATAATCTCCTTTGCTATACCAAAATATATGATTTATCTCCACATATTAGCATAACCTATCTTATCCATCCCATATCCAATATATCCCTCATTCCCATCCATATTTTTATATACAAATTAACTACACAACCTACATCATCTCCCCATATATACCATGATCAAATTTGTATCCCCTCTCAAGGCTCCAATTTATTTCCCTCCTATTCCTATTCCATCCTAATAGCTATTCCCCCACATATCCCCTTTTTCTCTCACTTTGTATCATGACTATAAAATAAATTAAACATCATATATTGCATCCATGCTACATACCCTGCACCCACCCACAATTAAGTCATATCATAATCATAATAATTACATATAGAATCATAATATACATATCTAACATCATAATAAATATTTTATCATGCATATTCACAACATATCATATATACATTCATAATCATAATTACATCAATAACTATTTAGTAATCATTACCATATATCATTACGTGCATAACGTAAATTATACACAACAATACCCATTACATGATCACATAATCCACCATAAAACAAATAACTAGGAAACATATTCACATAGTCCATCATAAAAATCTATAACAAACAACCAAGAGACATAATCTCATGATCCATCCATACATAAAACATCATATGTGTAACCCATCACATATATCATATTTCATCATAAGTTGTTAGCCAATACCATCTCATATGTATGTATATATACATATATATATATATATATATATATATATATATATATATCAAAACAATAATAAGTCATGATACAATGTGTAATTTATGTCTCTAAATGGCTCAAAATATATCATATACATATACAAAAAGAGCTCATAAGCATATAATATTTTTCATCCTAGCTATTACTACCATCCTTAGAAGGTGTGTGTGATCTTAGCACTACCCTTGCCCCTAGTGGTGGTGGTGGTGGCCCCATACCCATTGATGTCCCTGATCTCATTGATCCCAATCTCTTTGAATGACTACTCTCTACAAGAATAGGATCCCTTTGATCAATAGGTATTTCCCCCTCATATAGATACTGATAGTATCGTGACTCTTAAATTGCTTGTGTGTAATCCCTTTGTGACTATCACATGTTTTCTATCACCTGTCCCATGCCTTGGCCTTCAAACATGCATTTAGCCATATCCCTCTCTTTCTTGAGCCTGGCCATATTTGCATCTATTCTCTATAACTAGGTCAAAGCTACATACCACTCTACTAAGGCCCTATCTCTCTCTCATAACCTAATCCAACTGACCCTGCCCATCTTGACCCACTTATGGTTGTAAGGTCTATAATTGTTCTCTATAATAATCTCGCTCTGTTATAGCTAGATATCGAGCAATATTCACCATGTCCCTCTCTAATGTCACTTGCGCTAGTCAAGTTCCTTCATCACCCCCAACTCCATTCCCTCAATGTTTTTTTTCATCAACCAATAATCCTTATACTTGAGACAACTTTGCTTGAAGATTATCTCTCTCAATTGTCCACTCTATCATCTTAGTTCATGCCTCATCCCTCTCCCATCAACAACTCTCCAAATTTGATAGAATTATATCCAACCACACCTCAATATATCTCTCATCCTCCTCCACCTCACCCCCTTGGCCATCATCTATCTTCATCTCCTCTTCCTCCTCTACGCCCTTTCATCTCCTCCTATCTCCCTCCACCCCATTCTCTCCTGCCTCCACCATATCCACCCTCTCTTTCATCTCTCACATCCCCACTATCTCCTTCATCACCTCCTTTTGTTACATCTCCACTAGGGATCATCAATCTAATAGTCTTGTGCTAAGCCCATCATACCACATTCTCAAGTGTCTCTCTTGCATCCTCCAAATCTAATCATTGTAGTTGGGGAGTTTGTTGCATGTTCAACAATGATGAGTGAGCCCATATATGGTCTACTAGAATCATTCATGCTCCAATCTCCTATGTCACCCAAACAAACACCAGGTATCTCCTTTGCAAAGTCTATTGTAGTCCAAATTTTCACAACACCCTACCTAACATATGCTTCTTAATAATATGCATATTCCTCCCAATCAAGAAGTGGGATATCTGGGTGTATGCCAAGTGCTCATCATCATCATACCATGCCTCACATACTCTCCATGGACTCCATGTCATCTCATCAATGTTATCATTAATATGCCAATAAAACATGTTTCCTATCCAAGTATGGTACACCAATCCATCATATAAGTTGTAGTGAAGAAAAATGTACACCTTTACATTTTCACACATGCTTGCATCCACTTTATTAATTAGACTTAATTAAGCCTTTAATTGACCTAATTATGCATTCACAAGCCTAATTAATTTCATTTTTCGAGATGGGAAGCCACATTTAATCAATGCATACACTTAATTACACATCTTGGAAAATGGGTGTCCTAGGTTTAGGGCCTAGGAACCATTTTCCCAAGGGAGAATGGGTCCTCCTTAAGTCTTGTACCCTATTTTTTTAATATATTTTTGGTGGCATTTTTATGATCTAAATTCAAGTTGCAAAGGTCGTATTGTGGTGTTTAATTGTCAGGTGATTAAGGAAACACCTATAAATACAAGGTTATTTTTATCAAATCAAACTAAGCAACATTAAGACAAATTTCACAAGAGAAAATATTATTGTCAATAGCATTGGAGAGCAGATTTATCATTCATTTATTACAAAATTCAAGCTCCCATCATTAGTCAAGGTTTATGTGTGTTCATGCATGTTTTTGAGCTAACATTGTGATGTAGGTTTCAAGTTTCAAGCAAGCATTCAAGCATCAAGATCTATTAAGCAATCAAGCCATTTCATGCAAGATCCAATCCTTAGAGAGATGTGTTAGACTCCATTCCTCTAAGGGAAACCATTAAAGGGTTTGGTGAGTTGTGATATAGCTTTGTTCATTCATCAATTCCTTCATTTTATCATTATTTCATTATCAAGGTTTAATTACCAAGCTAGGGTTTGACCAAGGAAAACCCTTATCCACAAAAAAAAATATTTTTCTCCTCTCTTTGTATGTGCAGGTTTATAGGTGAAGAATAATTGAAATTGGACCAAAAGTGCAAATTTTCAAAGTTGTGAAAGTTGTCAACATTATTGTCAAGCCATAAAAACTCAAATCTCAAATTTATTTCTTACTTTTTGATAGTGAAACCTGGGGAAAACAACATCTCAGATCCATCTCTAGAGGACCCCAAAAGTTGAGCGAAAAATCCCTATAAGGAATCACTCGCCCATTGGCCCAAGTGTCCAGTTTTGGCAGAAGTGTCATATAGTTCTCGAGACAAGCTTTTCTGGGATAGTAGATATCACCCTGTAACCCCCAAATCTACCTGCAAATTGTTTTTTCTGTTAGTTTTATTCTTTAAATATACATTTCAAGTTTTATATTGCATAATTGAGCTCATTAATCATTTTTATTTTATCTCCCCAAAGTGCATTTCAGTCATATTTTATGATTTTCTGTCATAAGAAAAACAACAAATCTTCTAATAAGGTTGACTCACCTAAGGGTTGAAAGTCAATCTTACCTTTGGGGATCTCTTTTCCTAATGAAAATAGAGAAAGTGTAGGTGCATCATACATCCTTTTAATCATTTCATATTGACCACCCACTTACCTTTTTCTATGTTTCATAAGTATACACATGGTTTCCCTTATGCTTGTTGCCTTAGAGAAATCGACCATAATATTGTGATATGTTCCCACACCCAAATACAAAGTAGTGTCACTCTACATCCCAAGCTCCTTTGGCCCCAAAATACCACCATATGTGTCTCCCAATACAACTATGCCAAAACACAATATCCTCAACCATAAACAAATCCCTTTGTCAACTTCTTGTATAACACCCATGATCAGGTAACCACAAATTGACAAGAAGATCTATTGGGCATTAGAATCCCACAAATCAATCATGCCAAATACAAGGGCAAAGTAGGTAGTGTGGCCATCCCCTACCCTAGGCCCATCTCTATCCCCCATACCAACAAGTCATTTGTTATGAACACTTTCCCTAAGTACAACTTCTAGTGCTGAGATCATACTCCACTAGCTCCCTTAGAATTGAGATGCATAGGATCCTCCAAAATCCTCTAATGTGATAGTAATCCCCCCTATCAAAAGATGGAAGCTATTGGTCTCTATCTACCACCTCTCCATTAGGGGGTCATCATCATTCGGTGGGATCAAATCTTTGGCCATTGCTCGACCTTGTACAAGACCAAAACTACCATGAACACCTCATCTAGCTCTATTTGGTGCTAATGTAGCCTCATCATAATTGGTAACCTCTCATGAAACTACAAGGGTGGTACTCACACCTACATTTTGTCTAAGCCAAATCATTAGTTTTAATTATAAATATACCTAAGTCTACCCTCCCTAATTAGCACAAGCACTATTCCACCCTACACAAGCGCACATATCCTTTTTTGCACAGGTGCTATTTCATGCAAGTACTAATTCACCAACATAAACACTATTTCATGATAGCACTATTCCATCTCACACACACATTACTCAACATAAGCACTAGCTTGTACATGCAAGTGTTGATCTACACTTGAGTGCTATCCTAACCAAGGAATGTGCTGCAATATCCCATTTGTGCCTAAGCCTGCGAAAGTGAGATTTTATCTTGTGATTATGCTAAACCATGCATAGGCACTAAGTTACCCACACAACCACTAATATGCCTACAAATGTGCTGAACACGATCATACAAGTGCTGAATTGCAAAGTAGAAAATACATTTTCTTACTCTTTTTTAGCATTTATAACACTTAAACCTAATCTTAAGACCTTAGTGGTACATATCGGTGCCCCTATGTCCTCAATCTACTGGTACATCCGAACTTGCTATGCATGATGAGTGTGACATGGAATGTTCACCATCTTCTCTAATCTTCAAAGCTCCAATCTTTTGAAGTTGAGAGTGAAAATGACTTGAAATGGACCCCATGGCCTATTTATAAGCCCCACAAGCCCTTCCCTCCCAAGCCCTAGTCCTTTTGTGTTGGACATCCCACTTTTTCCATTTTTCTTCCATCATTTGCTCATTATTTTTGATCCTTTTCCTCTATTTCTTCTCTGAGCCCCTCCATTTTTCCTCCTCTACATACCCTAATTTTCTTCCTATTTTTTTGAGAGTTCACCCTAAAACCCCTTTTTCTAGGCAGCCTTTCAAGGGGGTGTCATTCCACCCTCCTACTTCTTCCAACCAACTAGAGCATGCTATTTTTCTTCTTTGATACGACACTATTTTTGTTAGTTGTGACACCATATGAAAGAGGGGTAAAATGTGGACATCCCAAATTTGACTATACCCCAAAATTAATTAAATTAATACTTAATTAATTATTATCCATTATTTATCATCTCTTAAATTCATATAATTAATTAAATAATTGATTATTTAACTAATTATTATGTATATTCATGCAATTAATTGATTTTTATTTAATTTATTATGTTTTCCCCTTTTTTCTAAAGGTTCATTAATTTATTTCATCTAACATTAGCTCCTAATCTTAAATTCTTCTAAACCACATCAATTAATTAATTCGTTTAGAATCCTCATTAACAATTTCCTTTATTAAAAGTTTTTCCAAACCCCCAAACTTGTAGTCATGTGATAAGTGTCCTTCAACCCCTCTTAAATGCTTATATGCATGGGTCACCATCACCCCTCCACCTCATTTTTTGATCAATTATTTTATTGAATGTCCACACATGTGTGGGATCCTCTTCCACATGTAGTCACCCTACACTTTCCCTTCTCTAACATGTCACACTCCTAGTTTTCCTCTTACATTTGCAACTTATGCCTCCACTTGTCAAGTCCATGTTCTTCCCAATGTGTGCTCAGACATGTGTGAGCACACCAAAATCTCTTCCCTCTGACATGTGTCATTTTCTCAAGCCTCCACCTTGTGACACTTGTCACAAGGCTAAGCCCTCAAATCACAACTTCACTCTCATACAATCCTAGCCCTCCATTTCATCCACCAAAATCTATAAATTGAAGCCTTATCCCTCCATTTTCATCATCCAATTTGTGCTAAGTATTCTATCCTGTTGAAATCCCAATCAAATTGTCATCTTGCCAAGGTTATGTTGCTATGAGAGAAACCATATATCAACTACTTCATGATCAAAATAAGTGAGTAGGGTGCATCATTTTAGCTCAATCAAGGAGATTGGAAATGTAAAATATTCAAGGTAAATTACTATTCATCACATCTATCTTGTGTTTTATGCCATTTATATTTTCAGCATCTTCAACAATGTTTACAAACACCTTTGAGGGGCTTGCCAAATTGGGGTCATGTCCTTAGTCAACCCCTAGGTGAATAAATTTAATTGCTTGGGAACATTGAAGATAACAATCAACCATAAAATATATCTATTTGTCACTAAGTATGTAGATGTTAATGTAATAGTGAATATAATTTGAAATGTTTTGTACTTCAAGTTAGCCTAATTAGTTGAATAGGGATGACTTATACTTTATTTAAAATGTGAGATTCTATTTCATATTGTCAAATTGAACTAAATTCTATTTTATGTGAAAAATTGATTTAAATAAATAGATATAAATTATGAATTAAAATTAATTTAAAAAAATATAAAAATCAAATAAAATTATAATTTTTTTAAATGATAACTCTCATTACTTATTAGTTCCTGCCAGGGAACTAGCGGACCCCTGTTTGTTAACTAGTGATTAAATGTTTTGTTTACAACAAATCAAAATTCATAATTATATTTTTCATACATTATATTTTAAATTTAATACATTGTATTTTAATTTTGTTAAAGTTAAATGCATGATTTTTAACTTTTAAAATTTTGAAAATTATTTCTCTTCAATTTTATTGGCTAAAAAATTTGGACCGATAAGGGTGGATTTTGAGGAATGCTAACCATAAACTTTTTTATTGCAATTGTTTTAAGACATTTTTCTCCAACAAAACTATAATAGAAAAAATATTTAACTAATTGTTCAAAATTTTATTGGCTACGAAAACACAACAATCTACAATAAACTAAAACAAATGACAACTTAAACAATATTTTAAGAATATTGCTATTTTAAAGCATTTTTTAAGGCAATTTTTTTGCCATGAAGATATTAACTTTTTACTTCACTTTCTCAAACCATAAAAAAAAAATTTAACTAATTTTTCAAATATCATTGACTTAAAAAACTGTTAATTTTCTAATTTTTTTAACTAGTGATTAAATGTTTTGTTTACAACAAATCAAAATTCATAATTTTATTTTTCATACATTATATTTTAAATTTAATACATTGTATTTTAATTTTGTTAAAGTTAAATGCACGATTTTTAACTTTTTAAATTTTGAAAATTATTTCTCTTCAATTTTATTGGCTAAAAATTTTGGACCAATAAAGGCGGATTTTGAGGAATGCTAACCATAAACTTTTTTATCGCAATTTTTTTAGGACATTTTTCTCCCACAAAACTATAATAGAAAAAATATTTAAATGATTGTTCAAAATTTTATTGGCTACGAAAAGCACAACAATCTACAATAAACTAAAACAAATGACACCTTAAACAATATTTTAAGAATATTGCTATTTTAAAGCATTTTTTAAGGCAATTTTTTTGCCATGAAGATATTAACATTTTACTTCACTTTTCTCAAACCATAAAAAAAAATATTTAACTAATTTTTCAAATATCATTGACTAAAAATACTGAAATGAATATAACATTTTAATTTTCTAATTTTTTTGACATTTTTTGTGGCAATTTATTCCCCACTAATTAATGTTTGGTATGCTGAATGCAATGATTAAACATTATAATTTAATATTTTAAGCTTTATTGGGCCAAGGTGGAATGCCTGTACATAAAAATATAAGATTAAATCTTGGATGTGAAAATAATTCTCATAAAAATATAAGATTAAATCTTAGATATGAAAACAATTCTCGCCGTAAATATTTGTTAGTTAAAAAAATCTTTTATTGATAGTTTAAAAGTTTATAAAATATAGTATAATATTCTTTTGATTTTGTCTTCGCTTGGAAAATATTCTACTAGCTGTATTTTCCCTTCAATTGATAAAAAAATTCAAATCTTTAAAAGCATTTTGGAGCACCACTTCCACAAATATATAATGATAATACCAATGTTAGAAGGATCGACAAGTTAAAGCCAGCTACATGTTTAATGTTGGGAACATATTTTTCCTTTTTCAAAGGGTCTCATTGAATATGTGATTTATTTTAAATAAATTATGATTTTCTCAATGTATATATCTCTACTGCAAAATTTTCAGTCATTTCTATCTGATGTTAAAAAATAAAATAAAAATGATCTTCCTTTTTCCATGAACCGTTTTCTTCAACCCTTTATCATGAATAATTGTCTTGAAATTGCAATGTCTTATTTATCTTTCAAAAGAACAGATTATCTTGATTATATGAATAAAAAAGGACATAGTTTGGATCTTTTGAAACAATAGATTTTGGGGCCTCTACGACCAGTACCCGATTCCATTGGTTAGCATAATTTTTATTTTCAGAGCTACCCAAGTTCCATTTTTAAAAAAACCAATTTAGTTATTTGATCTACACTTTCTTTAACAAATATGGAATTGCTTCATTCTTCTTGATCATATTCATTAATTCTCAAACATTTATTTTAGTTTGTATTCACCACATAGTTAGGCATGATGATTTGGTCACTATTTTTAGTGAATTCATTAATTTTCTGATCTAATACAATAATTTATTTCCTCAAGCCTTGAACTTCCTTTACATTAGATTTAGAAGATTTAATAATTTATTTCCTCGAGCCTTAAACTTCCTCTACATTAGATTTAGAAGATTTAGTTTTAGAGCTTTGTGAATCAATATTCCTTTTTAGAATGAGGCAAGATCTTCTAACATGCACATACTTTTTACAAAAGGAACCTCTCATTAATTCCCCGCATAATTTCTATTTTGCAGATTAAATTTTTTTCTGATGTTTCATTTGCTATTCCCTTTAGGATATCTATGCCTAGATTTAGGGATATTCTGTTAGACTTAAAATGAACTGATTCAGTGTTATTTGTGTAGTCAATATTTTAGAAATTTGATAGAGATCATAGTGGGAAGATTGACTGCCCATAACTTCGGGATGCTCTTTGCCAATTGGGATATTCAGTATCACGGCTAGTTATACAGCTTCTACTTACAAAGTATGACAAGACAGGCCAAGGTAGTGGAATTGATTATGACAACTTCATCGAGTATGTTCTCTATAACAGCTTACCAGCTAAAGTAGTATTTTAATGATGAAAATGTTGCATACAAAAAGTTAGAAGTTGTTTTTCTCATCTATTAGTCTTCCTATTTCGGTCACAAGCCTATATCTATCTTCTCTAAGACATTTTTATTTTTACTTTTATGTGCAGGTGTGCCATAATTGTGAAGGTAGAATTGATAAAAAACACACTATGTTCCAGTTACATAAGCAGATACCTCTTGTTTTACAAAATAAAACAATGAGTGGATTTACATGTTGATGAGATCTTATGTTTTTTTGGGGGTAAGTAATAGCACTATGGTATCTAAAAATATCATGAAGAATAATAAACCAATGTCTATATGCCTTTGGAGTTTAATAGAATCTAGTAGCTTTTCATGATGTCACTTTCGATTTTTTGGGTTTTATGATTATTTATTTTGTTTAAGACAACTTGCTTGTTTTCTCTAGTGGAGAATTTGAATGAAAACTTGTTTTTTATGTATCTATTATTTATTTATTTTATAAACATTGTTGCTAAAATTTAGCAAACATAACAAATTAAAACAGAACTATTCTAGAACTTTTTGGCTGGAACTTCGTGCTCTGCAGCTCTTGTATAATAATGATTACTTTAAAACTAAGTAATAATAAAAATGATTCCAAAACTAATATTAAAAGAAGGGTATGCAATTAAAACAAATTCTAGTAAAAAATCTCCGTGCATTAAAAAATAAAAAACCTACAATTCAAAATCTATAAATTACATTGTAAATAACTGTTAAGTAGATGTTCAGACAATTAATAAAATCATTTAAATATAAAAAAACTAAAGAGTTAACGTACAGAGCGGTATCTGCTGCGACTCTTCATTATCATATTAGGTATGTTCTTGGAATGCGAATGTAAAATACAGACTCCAAGTTTTGATTACCATTTTTTTTCTATTTATTTCTGCAACCTGTGCAAATCCTTTTATACCGCACATCTGTTTCTCTCTGCTTATCTTTGGCTGCGGTGAGCAACAAAGCTCAACATTGCTCCTTTTTCAATCTTTCTCAGAACTCTGCAAGGGTTTCAAGTGTTTTTAGGGTTTCAACTTTTTTATATATATTATTATGGGTTCGGAAAATGATAGGAATTGCCCTTTCTCTGTACTGACCGGCCTTCAGCGCGATCAAATTCTTCCGCCTTCAACAACACCAACAACAGATATAGCTGCTGTTTTTGATAAGGGTTTGCCAAAAAAATTACAAGAAAATGAATTCGCTGCAAATTTAACTAGGCCTTTGAAAGAAAATACTGATATTTATAGATCGCAGAAGAGGAAATCTAGTCCTAATTCTGGTTCTGATTCAAAGCAAATGCTCAAGGAAAATATCGCAGAGGAAAATTTGCCAGTGACGCCAAAAGATCATATAGTACCATCTGATTGGAAAGGTAAGACGCCTGGCGCTCCGAGCAAGAATTCAAGTAAGTCCAGGGCGAGGAGGATTGGGCTCCAACACATGCGGCAGCCGGATTTTAGTTTTTGCAGTTCCACTGTAAATTGAGGAAATTCTGCTGGAATTGTATTTTGGTGTGGTGATTTTCCAACTGGTTTTTAATCTGTAAATGCTGCAAACTTTGTGTCAACGATCCTAAAGAAAATGAAATTAAACTGAAATTTTTTGTCGGATTTTTAGAAAAAATGATTGTTAAAATTTATTAATACCTATATCGCATCATTCCAGGCTCAAACATTAACATGAAAGCATCAGTACATTTATAATAATATTTTTTCTGTACTTCATTGGATTTATCTTTAAGGCATATTTTAATGGATATTATATCTGCCAATTTGTAGACCGGTAATACTGCTGTAAGAATCAAGAGTTTTTATGTAATCTAAATGCATCAAAAATCTTGATCTATTATTTATGATTATTTCTCTTATGAACAAATTTCTACTGCAAATTGCCTATACGGTTGCTGCAACTGTTAAGTGAGATCCATTGATTTTGTCCGATCAAGAAATAAGATGCTAAAAAATGTGACACTAATTCATACATAAATTCCAATGGTTATGCCATCTTTTATTCCGTATTTTTCAGAGCAGAGGTGCAATACTAGTATAAACCTCAGTTTGATGTACTGCATTTGGATTGCCATGGTATATTTGAATGGTTGTTGATTGACAATTACAGTCAATATTCTATCCTGCCATAATGCTTTACAATTAAAAAATTAGGAAGTGGGTAATCTGCCGACATCAAGAATATCTAGCTCTCAAGTTGTTTAGTTTTCTTATAGATACAGTTCATGTACAAAACTCTTTGACAGAATGTGCATCCTACAAGTTACTACTGAAACAACAAATTGAATTTGTTGAAGTATCAGTATCACAATAGAAATTCTCATCTTTGTGTTCACATCATCTCAACTTATTCACCTTGTTTGAAATCTTTCTTTCATGATCAAGAAAGCAAGGGCTCTTAATTTTGAATCAGAAAACCAATTCGTATGCCCCCTCCCCCGCATTTCCCCACCTTCCCCACCCCTGCCCCTAACTTTTATCTGGTCCGTTGGGAAATTCCTGAGCAGGTTCCAGCTCGTGTTCATTGAATAGGGAGCAAACAAGACATTTTACTCGGAGGCAAGTGGCATCCAATAGTGGACTGGATTGAAAATGAACTAGGGATTGACCCTGCTGAATTGGCAAAGGTAAATGTTTTTGCTTTATGTTATGCATTTCAAGGCCTAATATATCAGGCCTTCTGGCTTTCGTAACATCTGATAAATATGGTTATACATTTTCCTTGTATGGTTGAGACAAATAATTCTGGAGTGCTTTCTATCTGCTTGTATATGATATTGTTTGTAAAATGCAGGTTAAAATTGCATTTGTTAGCAAACTTTTAAACAATGCTATTGAATATTATTTGAATGGTTGAGACAAATAATTCTGGAGTGCTTTCTATCTGCTTGTATATGATATTGTTTGTGAAATGCAGGTTAAAATTGCATTTGTTACCAATCTTGTAAACAATGCTATAGAGAAAGTTGTCTGAATATTTTGGGAAGGTAATGTTTTTTCTTCTTTATAATAGGATCTGTGTCAATGATTAAGTTCCTTTGGCGGCTGTTGAGATATTCTGGTGTGGAGGTGGTTGGAAAGAGTTGTGATCTCCAGAAAGTGTAATGATCCTGTGGGTTTCATTCACTTCTTGACACATTCTGTAAATACGATAGAGAAATGTGCAAAAAACCAGATGTGGTATTTGTAGTTTATCATAAGAATGCTTCAGGTATTTTAAATTCCCCATTAATCTCCCTTGCAAGAGTCTTGGAGGTAAGCTTGTTTACAACACAGGAGCCGCCACATTCTTGAAGGTTATTGACATCTGTATTAGTTGTTCCGGGGATGTTTCAACTCTCAAGAATACCAATGAAATCAAATTCTCATTGTGGTGAAAGAGGACTAATTCATTCCTTTCCTCATTGTTTACTCTAGGTCTTGCATTTGGAACGTAACCTACTGTGTTCATCTCCATAGAGTCTAGACTCTACACAAATTTTCTAGCCTTGCATAGGTCTTCCATGTTTGTGAGTGTGAACTACAATCATCTTAGCCCATGATGCCATATTTCCTGAGCCTATTTCTCAAACAATTTATGTTCCTATGGTAAGCATCCATATTTCATGCACATGTCATCCAGGGATATCTCAACTCCAATGCATGATACAGTCCATCTTTTAGTTAATGTCACCTTTAGTGGATCTCATACACTTTCAAAGTGCCCAGATTGATGCATGTGGGGAGGACGCCAGTGGAGATTTTTAAACAAGCTCATTTTATGAATATCTAGTAATGATTGCATTCCATGTGGCTGGTGTATTTGGAAAAGTAACATCTACTAAAATCTGTGAACCAAAAACTCTGTATATACCAAAAGCAAATATGACTACTTTTCTAGATTTGAGCCTGAACCTACATCCAAAGCTTTGCTTCCACATGCCAGAAGCTCATTATTAAACACCACATTTTCCAATATTAGAGTTCAAGTGCTCAGATTTTCTCAGTCCTGCAAAATTCTCAATCTCATGGTGTCAACATCTCATAGATGCTCACTGAGGTTCTTTAGCTTGCCTTGACCTTCGAGAGCTATCATGACAATCATAACATCAATATCTAACGACTGTTTTTAGAAACTATTGGGGGAGTTGCATGCCATGTTCCAATGCTCCCAGTCTCCAGAGTGTTACATGGTAGGACAATAAGTGCAATGGTGGCCTGATACTCAGTTTCGCTTCACGCCTGTTAGGAGCCCAGGTACTTGGTACCTGTCTACAAAGAATATGCAAAGCTCTGGCTTTGCCGCTTTGAAATATACACAATTGATTTGCCGAGCCCAGCTTAAGAATCTTTAATTGCAATGCTATTAATTTTTGGATTTTGCATTCATGGCTTCCCTGCAATGCGTAGAGCTTAAAGAAATTCTACCTTCACTGTCTGCCACTGAAAGGAGATTATTATAGAATAGAACCAAGTACACTAAAAAGTTCTACCTTATATTGTCTGGCCCCCAAAGAAGATTATTATAGCCTAGAACCTAAATAGGAATTCAAGTACAATATCGAGGAAACTAAAATATAGAATAGCAAATTTCAACCCCCCAGAAGCCCCAAAAGCTGAGGCATTGTAAGCAATTGAACCATCAGAGTAATTTTGAAGAGAAATGAGGGGACAACAGTCCCAGAATCACGATCTCATTATACACGAAACAAAACTAGAGCTAAAATAAACAGTTTGAATGAAATCTGGTTTGGTGAAGAGTTACACCACATTATCTCAAAATTTCAAACGGATGTGTTAGAAGTAAAGCAAATGCTACTAGAAGTAGTTTAAAGCTTTGTGTTCTTTGACTGGGTCAGAGTGCCTAGCATCTGAGGATGGGCTTGGGAGACCCCCTATTAGTTTCTATGAACCTCCAAAGTCCAATCCTCCATGACATGAATCTCATGGGTTTTGTTGAAGGATTGGGTAGGGCCCCAAATTGGGCTTATAGATCTGCTAGAATATGAGCATCTGGAAGGAAGCAATATTGATGAGAGGGGGAAGGAACTAAATGTTATTTAAACATTTGTCCGCTCTCTAATTTGGTCCATGGTCCTTGATCATTGCTCTTATTATTGATTGGTAATCCTCTTCGATTTAGAGGTGGTTGATTTTTAGGTGAATTACCAATTTTAAGCCAACAACTAGACTGTTTTTCTCAACATCATCATTGTTTCCACGATAAGGCACAAAGTATGTCACCTGCTTCATTCCACCGACACCGACTCTCCTCAAGCTGCCTTTGTACAACTCATTTGGATTTTATAGATTTTAAACTGACTATAACTTATTCCTGAGTTTAGTTTGTCAATAATTTCTGGGATTTACCATGTTGTAGAGATGGATTGAAAGCTCTTTGACAGAATTCCAGATGCAGAAACAGAGTACAGAGAAGTAAGAAATCCAATTTTTTGGAGTTTATAGGGGTCAGTTGAATTTTATCTTTGTAGTTCTCAGTAGTAAGTTATGCTTATCTCTCTTTGTTATAGGTTAAGGTTTGGAGTGGAGAAGCAACTAAACAATTGGATTTGATCATAAAACTCATGAATCAAGATAAAGCTTGTGCTTTGGGTTTCCTTTTAAAAAAAATTGCAGGTCTGGTACAACTTGCAAATTACATTACAGAAGCTTGGTGCACCTTTTTCGTAAATAGCAAAATTTTCCCGATATTTCAAAGCTAAAGTAAACATAGCTTCTTCTTAATATCAGTCTCACCAAAAGAGGAGGTATTTGTTACATTGGTGGTTGCCGTTGCACTAAAAGATCGACCTATCAATGCTCGATACAACCGCCAGATTTATGTAAGATCCACGGAGGCGGTTAAGCCATGTCACAAACCCAAGCGCTATGTTGGACAAGGAAGACTAAGGGACACGCCATCTTGCAACAATCCCCCCCCACAGCACAAGCAAGGGGTTTGAATCTATGACCTCGGCTCTGATACTAATTTTTACATTGGTGGTTGCCGTTGCACTAAAAGATCAACCTATCAATGCCCGATACAACCGCCAGATTTATGTAAGATCCACGGAGGTAGTTAAGCCATGTCACAAACCCAAGCGCTGTGTTGGACAAGGAAGACCAAGGGACACACCATCTTCCAACAATATTCATTCAGAATATGATTTTCGTATTTGTTGCAGATAACCATATTGTAAATAAAATATTAGTCAGATTGAGATTTGATAGACTGCATCTCTTAAAAATTTGAGGCTAACTTGGCTAACTTGGCTAGCATGATATGTATGTTTCTATTAAAATTATTTTTTCTCTTAAATTGTTTGCTTTCTGAGGGATATTTATTAGGGAAGTCGAGTCTCCACAATATTTTTGATTGTTCAAATTAGAGGATGGGTCATATCGATTATTTATGTTATTCTTCATCATGGGTTTGGCCTTAGTAGTGAATTAGGTGTCAAGCCCCAACCTTGTGCATTTGATTCATTGTTTAATAAGGACTCCTATTTGTATGGTTTCATTGATTTTCCAATTTATGGTGATCTCAAGATCCAATGTGTGGGGGCCATGCTAGTTAGTTGTGCAATGTGTTGACGTGCGATTTGAGAGACCTTAATTATGGTTCTATGAATTGCCTTACTAACCCTCTAGCCTTGTGCACTTGCAATTTGATCCTTGCCTTGCTTTTGCTGCTTGGATTGAAGTTAATTTTGCCAAGAATGATTCAATAAGATCTAGCGATAGAACCATTTTGTCTGCATGTATGTCTTCTATTTTAATCAAGATCGTTGTTTACATTCAGGGTTGTTTGGTTCAAAAGATTTATGTGAAATTCAAAATATTTGCCTTAGCCTCCACCTTTTCATTCTATCTTCACGTTGACTTCTTGTTGGCGGTTGCCTATAAATTAAATGATTCAGCTGTATTTTCTTGGCAATCTTGTATTGACTTTAAGCATAGTGTTGGATTAGGTTTGTGGATTTTAAGTATAATGTAGTTGGTGTAGTGGTAGTCGTTGGTTTTTTGTAATCTAACGATGCATGTTGCTCCATTCCCCAATGGCTTATGTCAAGATTTCCATGCAATGACAACCATTGATCATCTTTGATTGATGACATGCATAGTTCAATAGGGTAAAACGATATATTCCCTTGAGAATCATGTTAGCACAACTCCTGGCTGGAGGATATGACATGTACGCATCAATTGATGGTTCACATGAGTTTCAAATGGCCCATGGGATGTTGTCAAAGAATGCCTAACATTCATTGTTTGGACAAAAGGGGACCCACCATGAATCAATTCAGGCCACTCATTTATACTTGATCAAGGGTTTTACTATGTTTCAAGCCTGATAGAGAAAATGTTAGTGAGGAGTTGTGCTATTGGTCGAAACAAGTATGTGGTGGAGTTCACATTTATTTTGTATTGTTGCCTTGTCATGTTTGCCTTAGTTGTCTTAGAGACTCAAGGACTGTTGATTATTCCACATGTCATGCGTGTGTGGTATCTATTTTGTGCGGGATAGTTTGATCTCTCAAAGGCTCATAAACCATTGATTTCAAAAACCGAGTGTAACATGATAGATTTTCAGCAAACTAGAATAACAAAGTTAAATCTTAATCTAAACAATAATCTAAAATCTAACAACAAAGAACGAGGAAATAAACTAAACTAAACAAAACAATTTAATGGAAAGCTCTCACCGAATATGTGTTCATCCCTTCGAATTATCTTGATTGTTCTTCTTAATTTTTCCTTTTCAGTATTCTTGCCCTTATATTTCTGTGTTTGAATGCAAGTATAGTTTTGTCGAGTGTCTAAGCAAAATATCGAAGATAAGTCTCTTCTCAAAAGTGTATGATTTCAGGAGGAGGAATAATGATAATGACAGGCCATTTTATAGATTTTGGGTTTTCGAACGATCGGCTCAGATTGAAAGAGAGATCGACGGACGAGATTGATGAATGCCATGCGATGTGAGTTCTGTCTCAGATAGAACGTGAGTTAGAACATGAGTTAGAAAAGACTGCAGGATAAAGACTAAGTTAGAATGATAACTTAATCTTGAGTTAAAAATCTTCAAAAATAGAAGAAATAGACTTTGTATGTCAAAGACAAAGTTAGAAGTCTAAGAATAACGCATTCGAATGCAAACATGAGTTAATTAATTAAATAAAGATATTTAATTAATAAACACATCATGGATATGAGTTGGAACTAGTTAACTGACTAGTTGTGACAGAGAGTTCTCTCGTAGAGATAATCAGATGTTAAACCCAAAGATAAATGGAGAACAAAAAATAGATCTCAAATTAGAAGGTGAGTGAATGATTAGATAATTGATTGACAGAAGAATGTGACATAAATAATTAAATATGAATTAAATGTTAATTTAATTCAGCATTCGAAAGTGAGAGATTTAATTAAATAAATAAAGATAATTTATTTAATTGACTTTTGAAAAGGATTAAATGAATAATTAAATAATAAATATTTAATTATAGATAAAGGGGGTTAAATGAATAATTAAATAAAGATATTTAATTATAGTTGAAATATGTTAAAAGGGAGGGTGTAAATTATTTAATTGATAGATAAAGGGGGTTTAATTAAATAATACATATTTAATTAAGAAGGAAAAATTAATTAGTTAGGGACATAATTAAACAAATATGATTTATTTAATTATCCAAGTTGAATAAAGGTCATTTATGAATTAATGAATTAATTAAAAAGGGGTATTTAATTAATAGAGAAAATATGTGTTAGAAAGGTTAATTAAATAATAAACATTATTTAATCATGACCATGGATAATAAAAAATTATGTCGAAAGTGGTGTTCGCAGGCCTAGACCAATTTTCGGTGTCTACAGTTTGTCCCTCTTTGATACAATGTTGTTTCAGCGTTGTGTCAAAGAAAATATGCCCTGATAGTGCCCCAGTATGAAACAGGTTAGCGTATGCCCCAGTGAAAGGGAGAATGACGAGGAGGTAGCGGTATGCCCCTTCGAGAGGATAGGTGGGTTTGAAGAACACGAGTGTGCTCTCGAAATGGATGAGAAAACTAGAATATGAAAAACAAAAGAATAGGGAAAAATAGATAAGGATGATGAAGATACAGACTAGAAGAAATGTTAGCATGGATAATTCAAAAAGTTAGTATTGAAAAATAATGGTTATTGATTGAGAAAAACATTTAATCTTCGATATATTGCCAAATATGCCATGTTTGCTTGTTATCATCATTGGGCGGGACATGACATAAATGGATAGTACACACTATGAAATGAGATAGACCATAGTGTAGAAAGTCATCCATTTGTGAAAAATAAATAGTTGTAGACAAGGAGTGTCTTAACTCAGACTAAGGACAAGATGCCCCAGTCATTTTATCTTAAAAACCACATACAATAAACAAATAAAAGACGGGTCATGAGACGCCATTGCTCCTCTAAATCCTTGATAGGACATCCTTGAGGAAACTAGTAACATGACTTAAAAACCAATGTTAAAAAGACAGTTGACAGACAACAGCCAAAGAAAAAGAGTCTTGAGACATCGTTGCTTCTCTAAATCCTTCAAGGGACATCCTCGAGAAAGCTAGTAATCGGACTAATTCACAAATCGATAATAAGATAAGACAAAATAAGATATAAAGTCATAAAGCCAAATAAAAGTATTCGCCAAAACTTGATCTTGTGGGATTTGTTTGATAGTTGATGTTTGACATAGCGTACTGTGAGAGATTGACACATATCGCATAAGATGTTGAGTTTGGTTTCAACTTGGTGACTTCTGTATAAGGCATGACAAAGCCTGGTTTCAGAAAGACACGTGCCGTATAAGACGTTGGACCTTGATGACGTTGATGCGACAAGCCACATGAGACTATGACAATTTGATGACGTCTGTTGACAAGAAAGACATATCTTGCAAAGACATAAGTTGATCGTTTTGACAATGTGTTTGATATTGACTTGATGACTGTTTGAGATGTTTTTCCTTGTTGATGCATGACTTTTTTTTATTCCTTGACTGATAAAAAGTGTGTGCGTAGACAGTGTATGACATGAAATGATACCCTAAACTATGATATGCAACTTGTGTGATAGTGATTGTGAATGGACCCTATTGGACTGACCTAGTGTGGTCTCGGGAGCTCATCAATTGATTAGCCTTGCCTACGTTGTACACGTAGAGACCTCATAGTTCGACACGACCAATGACTTTGAATATACAAAGCATCATGATTTAAATGTGTGTGATACATGACAAACCTAGACTGACAGACCTAATGCCTCGGGGGTACATCGATTGATGGCCTTGCCTATGTCCCAGTCACAGAGGCAACGTAGTTCGACTATGACTGCCTGAACATGACTGACTTGACATGATTGACTTGACATGATGACCTGACATGATGACTTGACATGATGAATTGACATGACTGACTTGACTCTGTTTTTTTTTGGATTTTCTGATTGTTTTGATTTTTTTGGTTTTTGGAAGTTTTCTAATGTTTTTGGGATTTTTCAGGACATTTTCGATGGTGTGACGTTATGTACAAGGTGTTAGGGCATAGAACAAGGATTTTCCCCCAATCGGGAATAAGATTTGGAAGATGGAGTGGGTAATGTGACAGAATGGACGCTAAATGTCAATCGTTCCAAGTAATGGATAAGACAACCATTTATTATGAATGACGGTGAAAAAGTCTGATTTGAATGATGGTAGACGAAAGAGCGAGCTTGACTACACATGGCGCCTATTTTCCAGGTTTTCACCATGGTACTTATCCATAGCGCCACCGAACCAGTTTTCACTATTGGACGGATTCATTTCTCTTTACTTTTTTGATTTTCTCAATTTTTTATTTTTTTTTTGTATTTTTCTAGATTAAGACACGGATTCTCAGAGACTAAGCATAGAACCTCTTTAGATGCAGACTGTTGATAGGAGACAAAAGCGACTTTCCTTCAAGAGTAGAGAGTTGGTACGCTCCTGATCCAAAGGCTTCTGTGACGATATAGGGCCCCAACCAGTTAGGCTCAAACTTACCTGGTTTCTCTCTTTTAGCTTGGTTCTTAGGATTTTCCATTAATACTAGGTCACCAATGTCAAAATGTCTATTGAGAACCTTCCTATTGTAGCTACGACGAAGACGATTCTGATATGCTTGCAAATGATCTAATTCTTTCTGTCTTCGCTCATCCAGCAATTCTAGCTCTTGTAACCTAGAGACACGGTATCTTCATTATCAATATGACCCTTCAAGGATACCCTAAGAGAAGGTATTTCAACCTCGATAGGTAAGATAGCTTTGGACCCGAATACGAGGGAAAATGGAGTGGCACCGGTGAGAGTACGGATGCGTGTGCGATAAGCCCATAAGGCAGGATTAAGCTATAGCTGCCAGTCACGACCAGCGTCATTGACAGTCTTCTTAAGGATTCTAACAATAGTCTTATTAGATGCCTTAGCTTGGCCATTACCTTGTGGGTAATACGGGGTGGAGAAATGGTGTTTGATGTGGAATTCTTCACATAAATGGCGTACTTCTTGGTTCTTGAATGGGCGGCCATTGTCTGTGATTATGGATTGGGGCACACCATACCGACAAATGATATAGTTTAGGATAAACTTAGATATTTGTGTACCGGTTATGTATGTCATGGGAATAGTTTCAATCCATTTGGTGAAGTATTCGGTGGCAGTGATGATGAATTTATGGCCATTAGATGATGGAGGGTGTATCTTACCTATGAGGTCGAGTCCCCATTGGGCGAAGGGCCATGGTGAAGTAATTGGACGAAGCTCCTACGCTGGCGCTCTTATCAAGTCTCCATGTATTTGACATTGTCTACATTTCTTTACAAAGACGTATGAGTCTTTCTCCATTGTAAGCTAATAGTAACCTAGTCTCATAATCTTGTGGGCTAGAGTAGGACCACTCAAATGAGATCCGCATATACCCTTGTGTACCGCTCGCAAAGTTGTTTGTGCTTCTTCAGCATCGAGACATCTCATGAGGGCGTTATCTAAAGTACGTCTATACAAGGTTTCTCCGATGATGGTGTACTTAGCTGACTTTCGGATGAAGGTTCGACATTGGTTATTGGACAAGTCTTAAGGTAGGGTTTGGTCAGTGAGGTAATCAAATATGTCTTTATACCAAGGAGACGTAGGACCAACAATGGTACACACTATCGCAGTATCAGGGACATCATAAGCGGGGACCAACAAGTGTTCAACCAGAAACTCGAACTTAGGCACATTACTCGGAATATCCAACAAGGAACCCACGGTTGCCATAGCATCTGCAGCTCTATTCTGGATACGTGCTATTTGTTGAAAAGTTATGTCATTGAAATATTGTTTGAAACTATCAGCCATTCGCTTGTAAGGTGCAAGCTTCTCATCCTTTGTCTCATAGTCATCATTTACTTGTCGGATTACCAATTGAGAGTCGCCAAAAACATGTAGGCTCTCAATTTTCCATTGAGCTGCCATTTTTAACCCTGTCACTAAAGCTTCATATTCTGCTATATTGTTGGTACAAGGGAAAGCAATCCTGAATGATTTGGGAATGGTATCACCTTGAGGTGTAACAAATAAGATACCAGCTCCTGAACCACGATTTGTATGTGACCCATCAAAGTATAGTTTCCATTCGGTTTTAATGTCAATGTTGAAGAGAAATTCATCTGGAAAATTTGCCACTAATGGATGGTCTGCCTTCATAGGTGCATCAGCTAGTTGATCTGCAATCACCTGTCCTTTTATAGCCTTCCTTTCGACATACTGAATGTCATACTTGCTAAGTATCATAACCCATTTAGCCAATCGGCCTGTTAAAGATGCCTTACTTAGGAGGTATTTAAGTGGATCAATCTTTGCAATTAACATTGTTTGTCGATTGAGCATATAGTGCCGAATTTTTTGGGTAGCAAAGACTCTCGCTAGATAGGCATGTTCTATGTGGCTATAATTCAATTCATAGCCCACTAAGGTACAACTGATATAATAGACCTCTCTCTCATGACCTTGATCATCGTGTTGTGCGAGAAGAGCCCCTAATGCCGACTGAGTTGCTGAGATGTAAAGTATCAATGGTTTTCCCTTTGTAGGTGGCATTAAGACTGGTGGAGTAAGCAAATAGTCCTTGATTTGCTGGAAGGCCTCTTGACATTTAAGGGTCCATACAAATGGTACTCCTTTCTTGAGTAGATGCTGAAATGGATGTATTTTATCCGCCAGTTGTACTATGAAACGCCTAATTGACTGTAATCTTCCTTGTAGAGTTCTGAGTTGACCAATGCTGATTGGAGGAGGCATTTCTATGATAACTCTTACCTTCTTTGGATCCACTTCAATTCCTCTTTGAGAGATGATATACCCTAATAGTTTCCCTGATTTTACTCCAAAGACACACTTATTTGGATTTAGCCTGACATTGTAATTCTCTAGCCTCTGGAATATCTTGTCTAAGACTTTCAAATGATCTTCCCTTGTTTCTGATTTTTCTATAATGTCATCTACATAATCTTCCATGAAAGTATGTACAAAGTCATGGAAAATTGTAGTCATGTCCCGTTGATAGGTAGCTCCTGCATTCTTAAGGCCAAATGACATAACATTCCAACAATATGTGCCCCATGGACACGTGAAAGTTGTCTTGTGTTGGTCTTCAAGTGCTATCTTAATCTGGTTATATCCAGAGAAACCATCCATGAGGGATAGCATTTCGTATCCTGTTGTAAGGTCAACTATCATGTCGATATTCAGCAAAGGGAAGTCATCTTTAGGACATGCCTTATTGATGTCTCTAAAGTCAGTGCAAATGCGAATGCCCCTAGTTGGCTTAGTAACTGGTACAAGATTCGATATCCAATCTGCATAGTCTATTGTCCTTATGAATCCAACATCCAAGAGTTTTTTAAGTTCTGCCTTGACCAATAGAGCAATTTGCGGATGCATTTTCCTCAACTTCTATTTGACTGGCTTAATACCTGGCTATAGTGGTAAATGATGCAATATTAGGTCTGGATCCAGCCCAGGCATGTCAGCATACAACCATGCAAAGTTTATTTGTCTCTTTGTGAAGAAATCCTTAAACTCATGTTTTTTTGTCTCTGTTAAAGAAGCTGCAAAATATACCTTTCGAGGATTCTCTTCTGTACCTATTTTGACTTCAACAGATTCTTCTACTAGCATCAGTGACCTTTCCTGTTCAACGGGGAGAATATTTAAACTACATCCTTGGGTGCCTCTGAGAGGTTTTTGCCCTCGGATACGTCCGTTATTTTGACTTTTTCTTCGTCCAAAGGCGCCTTTCGGTTTTCACCTAGGGACTCATCATTTTTATTTTCATTGTCTTTTTTCTTTTCATTCTCATTTTTGTGACTAGAGGTGTAAATAGACTCCCCAAAATATGCTTTATCGTCCAAGTCTATGGTAAAACCTGCTTTATGATCCCCTCTTGGTATGCCTTCTCTAAGTCCCATGAACTCAACAATTGCTTCATCATTCTTGAATGTATCTATGATAGGTGTACCTTGTTGATCCCAGTCAATAAGTTCAGGATATATAAGGGGCATGTCATCATCGGAGTTTTTAAAGGTAGTTGCTGACAAGGTGAATACAGAATGGTTGACATGATCGCAGAATTTTTGGACTAACTCCTTATTCTTCTTCCTAGGCGTAGGTATACTCTGATGTGGGACTATAGTAAGGGTGGATTTGTCAGAAGATGGCTTGTCAGGTGCCCAAGATGCATGATCAAGGGTTTCCCAATAATAGTTCTCTTGCCATTTTTTTTGGACAAGTGCTTCTTAGGACGAGGACTAGATAGTTTTGGTATAGGTTTCACGTTGAGGTCCAATTCTCCAAATAGGGAATCTATGTTCATGGTGCTAGTAGATGAAAGGGACTCCCATTCACCATCGCTTGAGTAAGGGGATTCATCATAGACTGGAGGTTTATCATAAATTGGGGGTTTGTCGTAAACTGGGGGAAGTGGTTCATGAGATGTCTCGATTTTTGTGCAATCACTCACTTCCTCTTGAAATGATGACGAAGTACTAGGAAACCCAATTCTAAGCGGTTGACACCCTAGCCCCAAGTATTTCGATCGTGGGTAGACAGTGATTGGTTTTGTCCTTCCATTTTGATATAGTCCTAACCCACTGTGCCCGTCATAGCCTTCATTTTGCATTTTCTTAAATCCTTTTCCATACTGGTCCTTGCCTATTTAAATAGACGGGGAGGGGTATTCATGTTCTTCTTGATACAACCAGGAATCACCTTGATCCACAATTTCTTCACTTAACTCTCCCCATTTTTTCAATGTCATTGTAGGGGGAACATGAAATGTGACCACTGACTGTCTTCTATCTGTCATGGGTAGGCCATATGCCTTAGGTGGAATCAGTTCACTAACACGGTATGATGCCTTTATATTATATTCGCCACAACCCTCTTCTTGGATCTCGAGTTTAGGAGTGAATGATGGTGGTTTGAATGAAATAGACTTAGTAAGATGCAATGGGTCAGCGTATTGGGATAAAGTGGATGATGAAGCTTCTTGGTTAACTAACACTTGTCATTGTGGAATTTCCCTTAGGCTTGTACAATACTGATAAGGATCTGGATCACCATCAATGGTGATTTCTGTGCCATTATATAGGAACTTGAGACATTGGTGATATGTTGAAGGTACAACTTTCATTGTGTGTATCCAAGGTCTACCTAACAACAAGTTGTATGGGAGGGTGAGATCCAAGACTTGGAAGATGGTGTTCATGATTGTTGGGCCAATTCGGATAGGGAGTGTGACAACTGCTTTGGACGATCTTTCCTCATCATCGTAAGCCTTGATGACTATACTCTTAGAGGTATCTACATAGTCTTCTAAGAATCCTAATGCCTTAACCAACTTTAGGGTACATAGGTTCAAACCTGCTCCTTCGTCTACCAAGACTCGTCGAACTTTGTTTTGATGGACTAGGACTTCAAGATGTAAGGGATCATTGTGATCAGACTTTTCAGTTGAGTAATCCTGTTGGGAAAATGTGGCATGATGCGAGTTGGTCAAATATCCCACCATTTCTTCGAAACGATTGACATCTAAGTTTGTAGGAACAGTTGTATTTTGTAGAGCTTTGTCAAGAATAGTTCGATGCCCAAGTGATAAGGTCAACAATTCCAAGATAGATATTTGCGCGGGGGTTTTACTCAATTGATCAAGAAGGTTGTACTTGAACTTGGAAGCTTGCGTAGATGGCTCAGAAGAAGGACCAGGAATAGTAATCTTAGTTTTGCGTGTGTTTACATTACATTTTGGATGCTTCTTAATGGTGAAGGTATTTCCATTCTCGTTTGCGGCTCGGAGGTGATTTATGATCTTTTCTTTACCATAGTCATACTTGGTATTGTTATAATTGGCCGATGGATTATTCTGGGGTCCTGAACTGGAGGCTTTTCCTTTTGTGTGGTCATGTAACGGGTCCGTGAAGACCTTATAATCACTTTTTTTGGTGTTTTTCTGCCCACCTACCTCTATGGTTCCATTTTCAACAAAGTCTTGTATTATATTCTTGAGTTGACAACATTGTTGTAGGTTGTGTCCTTTCATTTGATGATAGTCACAAAAAGAGTTATCATCCCACCATGAAGATTTGAACTGTCCAGGATCATACTCTCTTGGTTCCAAAGGTTTGATGAGATTATGCTTAATCAACTCTTTGAAAATAGTCTCGATTGGTTGTCCCAAAGGTGTAAATTCACGTGTTGAAAATCTCCTTTGTTGTGGTCTTTGTTGTTGTGAATTTTGGACATAGTTAGCTTGTTGATCTGGACTATTCATCGTGTCTTGATTGGAATTATAACCTCTAAGTGTGATTACTGGTCCTGTATGTACGTGTTTAGCATTAACAATGCCGTCATTTGTAACATTCTTGTTTCTAGACTAGAATTTGTTCCTATCATTTGGTGCATTCTGATGTTGGACAACCGGATTTCTGCCTGGTACTTTCATTTCTCCTTTGTCTATAAGGCCTTTCTCAAGAATGATTCGCTTTTGTACCAAGTCTGAGAATGAAGTACAACAGTGTACGATTAGATCACTTCGCAATTTGGGGTTGATGTTCTCTAGGAATATCGTGACTTTTTATTTTTCCGGTATTTCAATTGGACATCTACTAGCTAGACTTCGCCATCTCTAGAAGAAAGTGGTGAAAGTTTCACCATCTTCTTGTGTCGTGTGGCACAAGGTTGCAATTGTTACCTCATTGTCTATGTTAAAGGCAAAATGTTCGATAAACTTCTCAGCTAATTCGCCCCAAGATCGTATACCATATGGTAATTTAGAGAACCATTCCAGTCCTATCCCGACAAGGGTTCGTGGAAATAGTCTCATCAAGTATGTGGGGTCATACGATATGTCCATGCATGCTGTTGAGAACTCTCTAATGTGTTCTAAAGGATTCTTTCTCCCATTATACTTAGGCAAAATCGGTATAATGTATCCATGGGGGAAAGGTGTCATATAGAGTGCTTTGTCAAATGGACATGGACATAGGTCTTGCGCTGAGATAGTTCGTTTTCCGGACATAGACATGTTGTCCATTTGCTGTTGAAAAGCTTGCATTTTGTTTTGAAGGACATCGACTTGTGTCAAGGACATGGTGTTTGTGATATTTGGATCAATGTAGGTATTTTGATACGCCATGTTCTGTGATGGGTTGTGATTGGGCGAGGGAATATATCCTGTCAAAATATTCTGATTCGGTATAGGGATATTCCCTGTCTGAATGATTTGAGTTGGTATAGAAATGCTTCTTGTTTGAATTGTCTGATTTGGAATAGGAATTCTTCTAGTCTGAATGGTCTGACTTGGTATAGGTATATTTCCGCCAACTTTGGTTCTCTTACCAATCGTGTTGGTGCCAAAGGGGTTGGAGGAAGTTGCCCCCGTAGTAAATTGTAAACCTTGTGTAATGTTGAAAGGGGTTGTATTTACAATTGACGATGTTTGAGTTGGTATACCTATTGGTATCGCTACGGTAATTTGGGGAATAGAGACAGTTGGCGTTGCAGTTTGGGATGGTTGAGTTGACTGTGTTTGCAAGGTATGAATAACAAATCCTATGGGTAGTTTGGCACCTTCTGCTAGCAACTTTGCTAGATAGCGTTGGGGATCATTTGCCAAACATTCATCCATGAAGGATGCAAATTCAGGATGTTGTACTGTTGCGTCTATGTATTCTATGTAAATCTGACCATGTGTGTCTCTAGTGACATGTTTTTCTAGCAAAGGCTTGTGTGGTCGTTTACTTCCTGACGGTTGGTTTTCAAACGGATTGATGAATTCGTTGGGGTCTGTCATTGCTTTGTGTTTCTTTTGGGACCTTGTTTCGACCATGAAAAAGTTGCTCAAAATGGGTAATGCAGGCTATGTCTAAAAACTAATATGACCTATATCTATGTTTGTGGATTTTTCTGATGATAAATGACGTAGCTAAAATGGTTTCTAAAAGGACGTATACTAAGATGACATATGATAGGACGGACAATATGAAAAATGCAAGTAGACTATGACGACAAATGAGTCTAAGACGGTATAACCTACCACCTATGGAATAAATGCATGCAAAGATTTGTTTTTTACCAAGGAACCTGATTGTACGACAAGGACAGTTGACAAGGTGAATTTTTCAAACTAGACTAATGAGTTGAAAAGATCCACTAGATGGGACTAAAGTGACAAGGTTCAATGATTTTGACAAACCGTAACATGAACGTTTCCAATGACGACGAAAATTATCTATTATGTGATATGCAATTTCCTAGGAAGTATCTATATGCATGCAACTTAGGATGACTATGACTAAGACGTTTACCGTGACTAAGATGTATATGACACCTAATGATGGTAACTAAGACGTATATGACACCTAATGATGCAATATTTTGAGCAAAATTTACTAGTTTCAAATCTAAGGTTGATCTTAAGAATCTAAATCAAATTCTGACAATGATGTTTTTGGACTCAGCTCGTGGTTTTTGATATTTTCTGTTGACAGGAAAATGCAGTTCACCTAAAAGTTGCGGTTGAGATTTTGACAGATGCGGCTTTTGACAGTGCATGCGGTGTTTCTGATAGTTGCGGTTTTTCCTATGACAAATGCGGTTTACCGATACACATGCGGCTCGAAAACTGACAGATGTGGTTTGCATGCACACATGCGACTCAGAATGTGACAGTTGCGACTCGTGATATGAAGACTATGAAAAGTGAATATTTTGACAGACAGATGTGGCTTTTCCACTAACAGATGCGACTCGCTAATACACATGCGGCGATTAAACTAACAAATGTGCCTTGGTTTTCTGATAGCTGAATTTTTCTTGAAAGTTGTTGACTGACTTTGTTTGTTTGATCAAGATTTGGACGAATACAACAAAGAGAAAACACAACAATCAATGTATTTTCAATTTTTGTGATGGAAGGATTGTTAAGACTTGAAAAACAGTTACAACCTAGGCTTTTAGGATAATACTTGTTGAATTCTTACTTGGATTTCTCCAGCTACGCATATTTATGGCGAATGACTAGTAGCTTGACCCCACTGGCTCCCCTCCATGACACTCACTTATACGGGGCAGCCAAGCTACTGTATCCATGAAACTCCCATGGCATACATTTCATTTCCACACATAAACCGTAAAAATGTAAGACGGCTTCATAGGGCTGACCCTGCTGCGCCAACAAATAGATAGGATTTTGGTAACTCTACAAGAAGGTGTTTAATAAGGGAATTTCATTCGTGGGACACTATCCAACGTCGACGAGAGTCCATTTCTGTCCATCTCATTGGAATAGTGTGCGTGATTCGTGGGCTTTCCCAAAGAATCCACTTTTCTATACCGGCTGGAAGTCGCTTGGCTTTAGCGTGCTACTGGTCTGAGTCGTCTTGGGGTGAGTACTTTTTCCCACCAAGACAGGCCCAAGTTCTAGAGTCAACAACCGTTTCTCTTACACCCAGGATTGCATGACTATGCAAGGGGAGAGGATACTTCGGTGTACTGAATCTTAAGGGTTAGAAATACGTGCAAAGCACCAAACAAAGAAGATAGTGGTTCTTTTTAATCCAAACAACAATTTTCTATCTATTAATCAAAAAATTCATTTTAATCCCACATGACGATTATCTATCTACCAATCAAAAGCTTGCTTAAATAAATAAATGAACACAAAGGTATTAGGTCCTGCATGCAAATTTATCAGTAGTTCATTGTTCTTCAGCTTTCGTCCTGCAAAAAATTGACTTAGGTTTTTAAATGTCTTCTATGCTTCGTCGTGCAAACACTATGTTATTCCTCCTTAACACAATTGAAACAAACATTAGCGAAAATCCAAACAGCCTAAAAAGCGAAAAACAAAAATATGGATGCATGGAAATCGATAAAAAAAGTGAAAAAGTTTTACCAGCCAGATGCGGCTTTTGGAGCCACAGATGCGGTTCGACTGTTGATAGGTGGATGCGGTTCGTGATTTCATGGATGCGGCTTTTGATGACAGATGCGTCGTTGTTTTTCACAGATGCGGTTCGTGGATACAGATGTGTCATTTTGTGGAACAGATGCGGTGCACCATACGAAAAACTTGCAAAAAAGAACAAAAAACAGAAAAATGGAAAGACAAAAATATGTGTGGATTTTGAAGCGTGTTCACGTCGGGTTCACCAAATGTAACATGATAGATTTTCTACAAACTAGAATAACAAAATTAAATCTTAATCTAGGGCAATTGAAGGAGTGATTATCTTGATTGTTCTTCTCCATTTTGCCTTTTTAGTATTCTTGCCCTCAGATTTCTGTGTTTGAATGCAAGTATAGTTTTGTCGAGTGTCTAAGTAAAATATCGAAGATAAGTCTCTTCTCAAAAGTGTATGATTTCGGGAGGAGGAATAATGATAATGATAGGCCATTTTATAGATTTTGGGTTTTCGAACGATCAGCTCAGATTGAAAGAGAGATCGACGGACGAGATTGATGAATGCCATGCGATGTGAGTTCTGTCTCAGATAGAACGTGAGTTAGAACATGAGTTAGAAAAGACTGCAGGATAAAGACTAAGTTAGAACGATAACTTAATCTTGAGTTAAGAATCTTCGAAAATAGAAGAAATAGACTTTGTATGTCAAAGACAAAGTTAGAAGTCTAAGAATAATGCATTCGAATGCAAACATGAGTTAATTAATTAAATAAAGATATTTAATTAATAAACACATCATGCATATGAGTTGGAACTAGTTAACTGACTAGTTGTGACAAAGAGTTCTCTTGCAGAGATAATCAGATGTTAAACCCAAAGATAAATGGAGAACGAAAAATAGATCTCAAGTCAGAAGGTGAGTGAATGATTAGATAACTGATTGATAGAATAATGTGACATAAATAATTAAATATGAATTAAATGTTAATTTAATTCAGCATTCGAAAGTGAGAGATTTAATTAAATAAATAAAGATAATTTATTTAATTGACTTTTGAAAAGGATTAAATGAATAATTAAATAATAAATATTTAATTATAGATAAAAAGGGGTTAAATGAATAATTAAATAAAGAGATTTAATTATAGTTGAAATATGATAAAAGGGGGGGTGTAATTAAATAATAAATTATTTAATTGATAGATAAAGGGGGTTTAATTAAATAATACATATTTAATTAAGAAGGAAAAATTAATTAGTTAGGGACATAATTAAACAAATATGATTTATTTAATTATCCAAGTTGAATAAAGGTCATTTATGAATTAATAAATTAATTAAAAAGGGGTATTTAATTAATAGAGGAAATATGTGTTAGAAAGGTTAATTAAATAATAAACATTATTTAATCATGACCATGGATAATAGAAAATTATGTCGAAAGTGGTGTTCGCAAGCCTAGACCAATTTTCGGTGTCTACACCGAGTATCCTCCATTGCCAATTGTGTGTGTTGATGACAGAAAAGGTAAAGTGATTTGGAGGCTTACATATCATTAAACTTATTGTGTGGCACGAGCTTGTTGAGTTGAGAACGATTGTGAAGGAAGCGAGCTTGGAGAAGCAGGGAGGCCAACACTTGGCACTTCTTGATTGTTGCGGAGTTGATTAGTAAAGTTTGAACATCTTGAGAGCTTCCCAAATCCTATTGCCATTGATCTAAAAGAATGTTGGACCAAACCATTAATTGAAGGCAAAAATCAAAAGTTTTAACTAGTGGAGCACCTCTAGACTTTCAAAGGGTAAGTAATAGAGAATGAAGGTTGCCTAGGTTTTTTTTCCACTAAGTAGGCGTGATCTAAATGTAGGTGAGTGAAATTGAAGAAAAACGTTGTAAGATTTAGTCGAAGTATTGATTCCCTGTTTATTAAAGAACTTTCTAAGGGCAATTGAAGGAGTGATTATGATTTGGCAAACAATTGTAGAAAAAGGTATGATTTTGGCGACGCGTATATGATTTTGGCACAAGTTTGAAAAAATATTTCCCTAGAAATCAAGAAAGTTTGATTTGATGGAATGTCTTGTAGTACAAGGTGTATGGACATTATATAATCAAGGCTTGTCAAATGCTAAAATTCTTTGGTAGATTTTGATTTAGTGTATTGCTTAATTTGTGGGAGTAAATGCTTCAATAAAGAGGTTATTGCATTAGGTTTTGATGATGTGAGGCCTAAACATATAAGATTGGGATAGGGTTTGGTTGAATGAGAAATCTAGGGAAAAATGTTAAGTATGAGTTTTTTTTATGGAGTTAGGCTAGATCTTTTGTGCTAAAATTGTTCTTGTGTGTTTGTAGGTCTTATATATCCTTTGGTGTTAAATTATTAGTTCAAGTTTGATTTCTTATGTCTTTCATGTTTAGAATCTAAAGAAAGTGCTTGTAAGTAGAAACCCTCTCCATGATTTGAATGTCTCCATAGTTGGTTGAGAATTTCAAGAGATAAGAAATATATTTGTGGAGTTATATTTTCTAGGTTGTTGCTACATTTTGACCAGTTCATTGTTCCAACAATTATTAAACTTTGAAGTCTTTGGAAATCCTTTTCAAAATAATATATGGGGTTTCTTTGACCATTTATGGGTTGTTGAACAAGGTTTGGTTGTGTGAAGTTCCTTGAGATTATGAATTGCATTAGATGAAATTGTAGGTAGTTTAATGGGATTCTAAATGTAGTTTAGTTTTTTGTTGAGTTGTTTTATATCTAGCTTTAAGGCTTAGATTTCCATATATGTTTGCACTTGTTTTTAGGTCTTGACACTATCACTAGTGAATTAAGGCACTGATAATTTTAATAGCTAGTCGTTCCTTCATTAAATACATCTCTTGCTCTTTGTAAGTTATTTTAGTTAGTGTCCTACCAATCTACATAATTTAGTAATACTTAGTTTACAATATATTATAGAAGTCGTCATTTGCTAGCTATTTTTAGAGGGTTATTCATTTATAGGCTTTTAAGGGCTATGCATGAAGTATGATATTGTAAAGGATAACATGTGGGGATAAAATTTTGTTTTACATTTTGAGTTGCATGTATAATCTAACAATAATTTTCTTGTTCAAAGACCTTAAGGTTTTTAAGATTGGTAAGCCAATGTATGGGGTATTTAGTGATAAATATGTGGGATATTCTTATACAAAGGGTGTAGTTAAGTTGTGTGACCTAGTTGTTATTCATTTATCTTTAGTTGCCCTATCAAGATTTGTAGAAATACCCTCCTTGGCGTACTAGAGCTAAAAATGTAGAAAAATTGACTACTCTTGTCAACTAGCATAATTGTTTGTAGTTTAATCACAAGCCTTGTTTTGTTACTACGAATCAGCTTGATATCTCATGTTTGGATTTTGTGGTGAGTTCTCTAGAATTATACAATACAATTTGGAGCCCCAATATAATGGTGTCATTGCTAGGGAAGTTTTTTGTTGTGGTTTGGAGTTCATTGTTACATTATTTAAAAGCTCCATTTTTCTACACTATCTTTGTCATTATTCATTTATTGTGTATTGTTGATAACTTTTCAGCTTGCATTAATAGAATGATAATATTGCTAGGGGTAAGATTGTGAACCTTGAATATTTGGTTGTAGTGCTTGTGTTCATCTTCTTGATTAAGTTTTGTTACATCTTATTTGGTATTCATATGGAAATTCAGTTATTAGAGGATGGGTGTCCATGAGTGGAGCCTCAACAAATCGATCTGCAATTACTTCTCCTTTGATTTCTTTATGGTCCACATACTCATTGTCAAATTCACTCAACAACATAACCCACTTAGTCATATGCCCTATGAGAGTCATTATGGAGAGGAGATACTTGAGTGGGTTGTCCTTGGAGCTAAGCTTGATTTGATGGCTCAATGTGTAGTGTCTAAGTTTTTGGGAACTAAATACAACATCCAAGCATGCCTTTTCCATTGGAGGGTAGTTGAGCTCATATCCAACCAAGGTGCAACTAATATAATATATGATTCTTTTTTTTATCATCATGCTATGCTAGAAGTGCCCCTAGTGCAACTAGTGTAGTTAACATGTAAAGCAAGAGGGGTTTGCCTTGGATAGGTGGCATGAGAATCGAGGGCGATGCTAGATATTCCTTGAATTTTTCAAACATCCCATTGGAAGGTAGTATCCTTGTAAAGGAGATGGGTGAATGGTTGACATTTTTCAACAAGTTGAGCAATAAACCATTTGATGAACTGAAATTTGCCTTGTAGACTCCTTAACTATTTTAAGGTCCTTAGTGGGGGCATGTCTAGGATTTCTTTAACCTTAGTAGGATCAACTTCTATTCCTCTATAGGATATTATGATGCTTAATAGCTTATCCGAAGTAACACTAAAAAAACACTTTTTGGTATTGAGTGGCAATTGATAATGAGAAAGGCGATCAAGGATGCATTCAAGAACATGTGTATGAGCCTCTCTAGTCTTAGATTTACCAAGAAGATCACCAAAAGTCTTCTAGGATAATGTGGATGAGATCATGAAAGATGGTCATCATTGCTCTTTGATAAGTAGCCCCTACATTCTTAAGACCAAATGGCATCACCTAGTACTAAGGTATGCCACAGGGTAGTGAAGGCGATTTTATGCTGAACTTCATTTGTTATATGGATATGATTATACCTAGAGAAAGCATCTATAAGGGACAACATAACATGACTTTTTGTGAGATTAATAATGATGTCAATGTTGGGAAATGGGAAATCATCACTAGGACATGCTTTGTTCAAGTCTTTGAAATCTATATAGATTAGAGACATTAGATTTCCACAGTCCATATTCATATGAGCTATTTTTTTTGGATTCAACTATGTGAATTTTTTTGCATTAACTTTTCGGATCACACTCTATGATCCATCATCAAGATGAAGAAAAGAGCTGAGAGAAATGATAGATAGCAGACCCAAGTTAAATAGAGAGAGAGAGAGAGAGAGAGAGAGAGAGAGAGAGAGAGAGAGAGAGAGAGAGAGAGAGAGAGAGAGTGGTTGGGTAGCATAGGTTTCAAAAAATGAAAACAAAAGAGGGAAAGAGATAAAGAGAAACCACTAAAATTAGAGAAAAAGATAGAAGAAAAAATAAAAGAGAAAATAAAGAATAAGGAACTAGAAATCACAAAACTAAAACATAAACAAAAGACAAGAGAGAAGAATAAGATAAAAATGCAATAAATTGTGAAAAGTCTAAAAAATAAAAGGTGAAGCAATATAATGAGCAAATAAATTGAAAAAGAAAAATATGAAATAAAACAAATTAAAAACAGGAAAAAGAATAAAAATAAGAAAACCCATACATAAATAAAATAAAATATTAAAAATCATAAAAAGAGAAATAAAAGTGAATAATAACACACTTAAAAATGAAAAATATAAGAAGAGAAGGAAAACAAAAATGAATAAATATAAAAAATTGAACCAATAAAAAAGACACAAAATAGAAACACAAAAACAAATAAAACTAAACTCACAAAAATAAAAAGAAGAAGGGAATAAGCTTAGATATGCTTATATAAATAAGCGTAAATAACCCTAAAAAAGAAAAAATATAAAAATAAAAAGACTAATAAAACCATAAACATTAAGCGAAAACTTGAGATCATGTTAGCGATGGTGGCAGTCGTTCTTCCCTGCACGGGCTAGGGGAAACCCTTGTTGCGTTGTTCCTATATGCGTGTGGTTTCTCTACATTTGTTCTTGTTGGTGGCTGTGGTCAGGAGGAGGTTTGTCTTCGGGGGTCTGACGGGTGTTCGGTGGGTGTTTGGGGTGTTTTTTTGGGGTGGTTTGTGTTTGCATTTTGGTTTGGGTCTTTTTGCATGGCGAGGATTTTGATGTCTTCCAGCCTGGTGGTGGTTGGAGGTGATAAGACTCATTATGGCTCTTCATCGGGCATGCATGCACAATGAATAGAGACGTACTATGCGAGTGAGGGTTTGAAAACGAAGAAAGTAAATGGTTGTTGGCCTCAGAGACATGATAGGCCAGTTTTGGTCCTTTCTCCTGATTCAGTGATTGAAGATGTTTCATATTGGAGCCGACATGCTCTCATTTGCAAGTTTCTCAGGGTTTGTATTCCTTTGTTTGCTTTGGAAGCTTGGATCAGGCGTCCATGGCAGGTTGAAGGAGATATGGAGATTATGCTTGCCGCTAATAGTTATTTTATGGTTGTTGTCTCCAATATGGCTGATTGGAATCAAGTTTTCGAAGGAGGTCCATATTTCTACAATCATGTTGGGTTGTTTATTAAACCCTGGCATATGGGTTTTAATTTGGCTGAAGAGCTGCCTTCTCAGGTTCCTATTTGGGTTCGATTGTCACAGATCCCCCTAGAGTTTTGGAGAGAAGATATTTTACAATGAATTGTTGCTCTTTTGGGGAAGCCTATTGCGGTAGCCCAACAAACCCTTGACAAGAAGGTGATTTATTTCACCCAAATTTGTGTGGAGGTTGATCTGAATAATCCCCTGTCGAATTTGTTGGAAATTTTTCTTGGCTCTTCATCATGGATTCAAGAGTTAGATTATGAGTCTCTTCCTTTTCGATGTTGGATCTGTCATGAGTATGGCCATCTTCAGTAGCAATGCCCTAAGGTTCATAAATAATCTCATTCCACTAATTCCCCTTCTTCTTCGGCTTCGCTTGTGGTTAAAGAGGACAAGGGGAAAGCTCCCATGAGGGAGGGTGATTCAGGTAAGGATAAGGATGGTTTTGTGCCAGTTAAAACTAGGGCTAAGGGTCAAGGTCAAAAGAGAACTTTGAAGGATTGACAGATTGATGAGGGATTTAACCGATTTGAAGTGTTAGATATCATTGCCTTGGAGGAGGGGATTCCACCAAATATCAATCCTACAACTATTGGTGTGGGTATGGAGGTTGTGTCGATTCTCGGGTCAGGTCATGATTTACATGGAGTGCAAGTTCAACAGGCGACCTTGAATGATCCTATGCAAGATGATATTGTTGTGGCTGATTTGGCTCAGGAGGTTTTAGCTTCTAATACAGGTAAGGGGTCTTCTCAGTGCTTGGGGTTGCAACAACGCCTCCTTAAGAAAGGTCCTCTTCAAAAGGGCATAAGATGGATCTTGAGAAGATTAAGGTTACTAGAGATTTATAGGTGGAATCAAGGGTTGTTAAACTCATTGATGTTCACTTTTATCAATCCCCTCCATGATTATTCTCTCCTGGAATGTAAGGGGTTGAATAGCACCTCTTTTCAAAAGCCTATTCATGATTTGGTTGCAGTTCATTTGCTAGACATCTTTTGTGTTCAGGAGACTAAGGTTTTTGTTGATGTCATGCTTCAGTATGCTTCTTGTATTTGGAATTTTGGTCAGTGTCAGTCCATTGGATCTCAGGGTAATTCTAGAGGTTTGGCTATTTTTTGGGATCCACACAAGATTACTCCCCTTTGGTGGATTTCTAGTCATTCTTCTATCTCCATGGTTGCTTCCATTTTGGATTCTAGTGAGACTATTTTAATTACTAATGTTTATGCTCCAATTGACATCTGTGGTAAATTCCAGCTTTGGGCACATATTAGATATGTCTGTTCTTATGCTCCTTATCTTCCTTGGATCTTAGGTGGTGATTTTAATTATGTGTTGAGTTTGGAGGAGAAAAGAGGAGGGTTGCCTAGGTTAGGTCCAACTTTTGATATTTTTTGAGCTCAGGTGGATTCTCTTGCTTTAGTGGATTGTAAGCCCTCTAATGGGATTTTCACTTGGAATAATAGATGGAGTGGAGAGGAAGCGATCTCTAAACGGTTGGATAGGTTTCTTGTCTCCTATTTTTGGGTTGGCGGTGGCTTGGTTACTAGTTCTGAAATTCTTGATTGGAGAGGTTCTGATCATTGGCCAATTAAATTTTTTGCTTCTTCTTTTGTTGTTCTAAAGAATCCTCCTTTTAAATTTTAGCTTATGTGGCTTCGGGATTCTTTCCTGCATGACTTAGTGGCTAAGTGGTGGAGAGAGGGAGGCCCTGCTTATGGCACAACTATGTATTTCTTTGTTAAGAAACTTCAATATGTCAAATATCACCTTAAGAGATGGAATATGTTCTGTTTCAGTAACCTTAAGTCCAAAAATAGGAATGCTTTGGACCATCTTGTTGTGATTACTTTCCAAATTCGGGATAATGGATTCTTGGATGCTCTTGGAAGAGCTAAATCCCAGGCCGTGTGAAATGTGGAAGAGTGAGAGCTTTGTGGGGAGATTTATTGGAAACAAAAGGCTCAGACTGATTGGCTCCAAGAAGGGGATAGGAATACTGCTTTCTTTCATCATTTTGTTCAAGCTCGTCATAATAAGGGGTACATTTCTTCTTTGGTTACTTCTGCAGGGCTTCAAATTTCCTCTCTGTCTGCTATGTCTCGCGAGGCTCGTCAGTTTTACTCTACTCTTTTTGACGAAGATTCCCCTCCTACTGCTATGGAGGAGAATTTTATCCTTTCTTGTATTCCCTCTCTGATCACCAATGCGATGAATGATTCTCTCATTCATCTAATTTCGCTGCTTGAGTTAGAGGAGGTTGTGTTTGGGATGAACAAAGGTAAATCTCCAGGCCTGGATGGTTTCCCTATTGAATTTTTTTAGGAGTTTTGGAATATTATTAATCTGGATCTGTTGGAGGTTGTTCGGGAATCTCTTCGTAGTAAGTAGATGCTTCGAGCCTTGAATTCTACCTGCTTCGTTCTCATTCCCAAAAAGAAAGGTGCTGATAAGCTCAAAATTTTTTGACCTATTTCTCTTTGTAATGTGTTGTATAAGATTATCACTAAATTGATTGCAGTGAGACTCAAAAATTGTCTTCCTGTTGTGATCTCTGAGGAACAAGGGGGTTTTGTGGCTGGCAAACAAATTTTGGATGGGGTGGTGGTGGCTTCTGAGGTCATTCACTCTATGGAAACTTCTAAGGAGAGATCTATGTCCATCAAATTAGACATGGCCAAGGCTTACGATAGAGTCAAATGGAGTTTTCTTCAAAAAATTCTCATAGCATTTGGTTTTAGTCCTGAATGGGTGAGTTGGACTATGAGTTGTGTTACTTCTTCATCTATCTCAATTATTGTGAATGATGAACCTTCAGAGCCTTTTGGTGCTTCCAGAGGCATTGGCGAAAGGGATCCTCTTTCCCCTTACTTTTTTATTATTATGGCCGAGGGTCCAGGCCGTTTTCTAAAGTTTCGAGCTTCTTTGAGCTTGATTCATGGGTGGCAATGGGGCAATGGTTTGCCTCAACTCTCACATCTCCAATTTGTGGATGGCACGACTCTTATGGGATTGGCTAATCTTTAGGAAGCTGAATCTTTTAGGCAAGCCTTGGATATTTTCCTTGTTGCTTCAAGTTAGAAATTTAATGAGCATAAATCCTCCATTTTCTTCTTTAATACTCCTTAGGCTATTCAGACGCGTATTGTTGATATTCTTTGGTTTCAGATTGGGTCTCTTCCCTTTGTTTATTTGGGCATTCCTCTTACTATTGGTAGACATCCCAGGTCCTCTTGGCAGATTCTACTTGACAAGTTGTGTTAGAAGGTTAACCACTGGACTTACTGTTGGTTATCTACTGCTGCTCATTTGACTCTTTTAAAGTCTGTTATTCAAGCTCTTCTTATCTATAGGTGTTTTTTTCAAGCTGCTCCCATGTATTTTCTTCGGGAATTTGATGCACTCTCTCAACAATTTATTTGGAATGGTAATATATTGACTGCTAAATGGAGCCTTGTTAAGTGGGAAATTGTGTGCAAACCTAAGAATGAGGGTGGCCTTGGCTTATAATTTGCTATTTTGAATGGGCAAGTTCTTCTTGCTAAGTTATATTCTCATTGGTGTTCTATCCAGAATCAACTTTGGGCACGTATTCTCATCCATAAGTATCTTAAAGATGTTAATGTGTTTGATGTCCCCCACTTTCCTTTGGTAGGAAGTGGTTCTATGATCTAGAATACTTTGAAACTAGGGGCTTAGTTGGTAAATAATGGTCTCTTTTGGATTTGTCATACGGTATCTCAAGCTCTTTTCTGTCTGGATTCTTGGGATGGTCATTCTTCTATCCATTCTACTCATCCTCACCTTTAGCCCCTTTGTGATACTTTTACCACTGTTGGTTGGGACATTTTTGACCATTATAAGATTGCCCATAATTGTGGGTTGGTTGTTCATTTTTCGTTGGAAGCATCCTTTTGAATGGCCTCTAGGAGGATCTGAGGAAGATAGGGAAGTGCTAGCACAAATTTTGGAGTCTCGTGAGTGCACTACCTTGGTTGGGAATGATGTTTTGGCTTGGGAAAGCAGTGATTTGTCTGGAAAGTTTTATGTTTCTATAGGTTATGTTGAGCTGGTGCGGAAATTTTTTGGGGATGGGCAGGTTCCTTGGTGGAAGCAAGTCTGGTACAAGTTCTCATGGCCCAAGTGCAATTTTTTCATGTGGTCGGTGGTCCACAACCGGTGTCTTACCTGGGATAATTTATGCAAGCGTGGTTTTCAAGGCCCCTCAATGTGTGTGTTGTGTCGAGATAGTGAAGAGAGTGTCTCTCATCTCTTTTTCCAATGTTCCTTCACTAGACATATTTGACACTTTTGGTGGGATGGGTGGAATCAAGCTTGTTGGAATGTCTCTTCTTTGACTGAGTTTTTTGTTTGATGGGGCAAGGCCCCTATCGAAACCTCTTTTCTTTAAGTTGCTTGGAATCTTGGCCCTTATTTTATTATTTGGCATATCTAGTTGGAGAGGAATCGTTAGATCTTTCAAGATGTGTTGTTGGGGGTCCACCACTTGTGGTGGAAAATTATCCACTCTTTGGGAGAAACTGTTTCGGAAAAATGTGACTTGATGGAGGCTGTGGATCCTAGTGATGTTATTTGCTACTTGACTGTCTCCATCTTCCTCCTCCGCATGGCCAACTCATGAGAAATAGATGCAAACATCCTCTTCGGAAGATAAATAGGGTGGGGAGGTGGAGTCCTCCACTGGAGGGAATTCTGAAAATCAACATGGACGGGTCTTCTTGGGGAAACCTTGGTCCTCCTAGAATTGGTGGAATTAGTAGAGATAGCTTGGGGACTGTTTAGGTTTTTTTTTGTTTATAAAGGTCATCATACTAATAATTTGATGGAGGCTCTTGCTATTTTATATGTTGTGGAGCATGCTTGTGCTCTTGGATGGAGCAAGCTCATTTGTGAATCAAATTCGCAGGTGGTGGTGCATTTGTTGACCTGACAACATTTTGAGACTATTAGTTGGTAGTTAATGTAACGTAGATTTTCTGCAAAGATTAATGCTAATAGTTGCACAGATTAAAATCATCAAGTCTAATCTAACAAATAATCTAAATCAAACATCAAAGAACGAGTAAATGAATATGATAAAACTAAAAAAATCAATTGGAAAGCTCTCACCGAAGATGCGTCCACTCCTTCAAATTATCTCGATTGCCCTTCTCCATTTTGTTGTTTCAGTATTCTTGCCCTCAAATTTTCAGTATTGATGCAAGCATAACCTTGTTTGAATGTCTAAGAAAAATATCGAAGATAAGTTTCTTCTCAAAAGTGTATGATTTTGGGAGGAGGAATAATGATAATGACAGGCCATTTTATAGATTTTGGGAGGAGGAATAATGATAATGACAGGCCATTTTATAGATTTTGGGTTTTTCGAACGATTGGCTTAGATTCAAGGAGAGATCGGCAAACGAGATTGATGAATGTCATGCAATGTGAGTTTTGTGTCAGATAAAATGTGAGTTAGAAAAGACAGCAAGATAAAGATTAAATTAGAATGATAACTTAATCTTCTGTCAAGACTGTTCGAAAATAGAAAGAACAAGAGTTCCAGATTAAATAAACAATTTAATCTTTAGTTAAGAGTCTTCGAAAATAGAAGAAATAGACGTTGAATGTAAAAGACAAAGTTAGAACTCAAAGATGAAGAATTCAAATGCATAACATGAATTAATTAATTAAATAAAGATATTTAATTAATAAATGCATTCATGCATACGAGTTAGAACTAGTTAACTGACTAGTTGTGACAGAGAGTCCTCTCGCAGAGATGGTTAGATACCGAACCCGAAGATAACTAGCGGATTAAAAATAGATCTTGAGTCAGAAGGTGAGTGAATGATTAGTCAATTGAATGATAGAAGAATGTGACATAAATAATTAATAACGAATTAAATGTTAATTTAATTCAACATTCGAAAATGAAAGATTTAATTAAATAAATAAAGATAATTTATTTAATTTGACTCTTGAAAAGGTGGAATTGAATAATTAAACAATAAATATTTAATTATAGTTGAAAAGATTAAATTGAATAATTAAATAATAAATATTTAATTATAGTTGAAATATGACAAAGGGATAATTAAATAATAAATTATTTAATTAAGAAGGAAAAATTAATTAGTCAGTGACATAATTAAATAAATATGATTTATTTAATCAATCAAGTTGAATAAAGGTCATTTATGAATTAATGAATTAATTAAAAAGGGTATTTAATTAATAGAGGAAAGATGTGTTAGAAAGGTAATTAAATAATAAACAGTGTTTAATCATGACCATGGATAATATAACTTAATGTCGAAAGTGGTACTTGCAGGCCTAGGCCAATTTTCGGTGCCTACAGTTTGCCCCTCTTTGATACAATGTCGTTTCGGCGTTGTGTCAAATAAAATATGCCCCGATCATGCCCCAACATGAAACAGGTTAGGGTATGCCCCCTCGGGAAAATTGACAAATTTTTGAAAAATGTCAAAAAAAATTAGAAAATATTCCCGATAAGTCAATTTGATGGTCAGAAATGCTATGGAGTTGACGGAATTGGATTTGGAAGTGTTAGAGACATGTACGGGTCAGTAGAAGTTAGAAGGTTAAGCGGCCAGTAGACAAGGTCAGAAGAAATGCCACCCAAACCCTAGGTATAAATAGAAACTAGGTTGAAAACCAATTCATTTGCACCCGAAAGAGTTTGAAGAACTGAGTTTTTTCTCTGACTATTGGACGAAGATGGCTCCCATTCCATACGTTGCACATTGAGGATATCAGATCCGGACCTTCAAGCGGCCAGCCGACGCAGGACCACCGATATGTACCCAAAACGAACTCTTGAAAGCTATTTTTGCACGTAGTTTTAGGCCTCAAAAACTAAATAATCATATGCGGTCTTTCGGGATCGACGCATATACCATCGTATGCACCACATTTGCCTGCGGAACGACACATATGCTAAAACACGCTTAGGCTAGGATAGGCATTTTAGGCATTAAACACATTTGTAAGACAATGCACCACATATGTATGCATGGAATGCATCTGCATTTATGATGTATGCATGTAGGTTAGTTAACCGCATTTGCATTAGTGAAATGCATATGCATCAGGTAGATAGGTTATAGGAAATGCACCACATTTGATTTTCTGCATCGCATTTGTAGTAGGTAGAAATTGGATTGGGGATGTGCAACGCATTTGTATGAATGCAGGTCACATCTGTTAAAGTGAGCCGCATTTGGCTAGCAAAGTTTTTGGAAAAAAAAATTCTAAGTAAAACTTGAAAAACTTGATGTCATGGTTGAAACACAGGTTATATTAGATCCTATTTACACGCGAGAATCACGTCCGGACACCTTCGATCTTTGAGATCATCTGGGTAGTGCAGAGATATGACTTTTGTGGAGACTTGGTCATCGTCATTGTCTTTTGATGCCCACTATTCGGGCAAATAGAGGGATGCTCATCGCGTTGTGCGAGCGATGGCACTCCGAGACATCATCATTTCATATGCCGACTGGGGAGGCGGCAGTTACATGGGAGGATGTGTACAGGATACTTAGACTTCTAATCAGAGGAGAGTGGGTCATGTACGATACCCAACATGGATTGAGTGAGCTAGCTAGATTTTATCAAGTTGACGATATTAGTAGGCTCGAGATTGAGCATTATGAGATCAGATGGTCGGTTTTGGCAGACAGATACGAGAGGATTGACTGTATACTATGTACAATGATAGGTGGGATAGTATTACTAGATTGACGGGGTCATGGTTTTCCTATTGGATGGGGAGAGATGGTGGGTATGTTAGAGAGAGAGACCATGTATGCCTAGGGTCCGTGTCTATTAGGGATGCTATATTTCCATTTACATGACATTGCATACAAAGACGCGCAGTCGATGAGCTATGGGACCACTCTTCTGATGGTTTGGGCATGGGAGAGGATAGTTGTTTTTTGTCCTCCGGTTACTATAGAGCGACAGGCTAGATCTCCTTATGTTTTTCAGTACACGAGAAATATCACTTAGAGCCATGTGGGAGATACTGGATATTGGAGACATGCACTTGACATCTTAGATCAATTCACTTGGAGACCATACATGGACTGTGAGCAGTGGTTTGATGAGGATAAACATTTGCATATTGTAGACATACACAGTACCTGATTGGGAGGATTGTTTCGAGTGTGCACATCATAGAGAGACACTTGCCAGAGCGAGTTTTGAGACAGTTTGGAGAGGTTCAGGATGAGCCTTGAGGTAGAGTAGAGTTTTCTCGTTCTTCTAGAGAGGTTCCATATTGGGGCCCATGATTCCTGTTGCTACCACAGAGGCAGAGATTCAGGCATCACAACCTGTTCAGTGGGGATGGAGTGATGGAGTAGCAGTTCCAAGGACTACAACTGCATATGACGCATGGTGGGTGGAGCATCATCCGATTCCATATACAGATCTGGATCAGCCGGCACCAGTTGAGAGACGAGGCACAGGGTCGAGAGGACGGTGGAGAGGTAGAGGTGGTAGAGTTGGAGGGAGGGGTGGTGGGGATGATGGCAGAGGAAGGGGTGGTGGTAGAGGTGGTAGACAAGGATGGAGAGGGCAGAGAGGGGGTCGGGTAGGTGGACTTTCACCTATCCGAGAGGCAGTGGTAGAGGATGTACTGATGTTAGACATCGGAGGTGGAGTTGATGCACAAGCTAGAGATGAGCATGCTGCTGAGGAGGCACTTGTAGAGGAGCTAGAAAATGTGGATATTGGGGGAGAGGATGTCGCAGAGGATGAGGATATGGATATGGATATAGATCCTCTAGGTATTCTGGCAGGGTATGGGGAGGATGATGTTGAGGAGGAGGCACCTATGGAGGAGCAGGAGAGAGAGCGTTGAGATCGGATTGTGGAGAGGAGACGGGAGGATGATGCTCCCAGGGATAGTGATAGGGAGGCTTTGGAGGAGAGGTTGAGACAGGTCACAACAGACCTTGATGCCATCTAGATAGAGAGAGACAATTCCCGTGCAGAGAGAGACAGTGCACTTATGGAGAGGGATCAGGCCATAGCCCGATGACAGGAGACCGAGCAGCGGTATACTGAGGTCAGACGCCTGGTCATTGGGTTTGCATCTGATGGCATGGTATGGCAGTTAGTCAGAGCTATAGAGATGGCTACATATTATAGGGACTTATATGAGTCTGTGGTGCCAGTAGACAGACGAGCTCCTAGCTTTTCAGAGGTTCGCAGCCAGAGATCATAGAGCAGGAGTTAGACCAGGACACAAAGCACAGAGGGTGTGGTAGGACCACCGAGGACAGGTCCGTATGACAGGCCTTCCACCTCACAGAGAGTACCTCTGAGGCAATTTCCTCCACCTTCACCACGAGATAGTAGTGGTAGTGGGACATGGTGACAGTAGTGGAATTGTAGACATTGTATTTTGATCAGAGAGCCTACGAGCTCATTTTTATTTATGGATACATTCTGACATTGTACTGTGACACATTATTTTGAGTGATATATATATATATATATATATATGATTTTGGCGGCTTCTATATGATATGCAGTTCTATTTTATGGTGATGCATTGCTTCTATATGATTATATTTCCTAGATGATGTATGTATATGTGTTATGAATGGATGTTTCTATTATGTATCTTATGATGATGAAATGCCTATTATGCAATGATCTCGTAAATATGTAATGAAGATGTTAATGCTCCTATTTGTATGAAATGCAATGGAACTATATGAAATATTTATAGAACGTATGCATATGCAGATTATCTAATGTTTTTATTGTGTCATAGGACTTTGTCATCATGTCAGAAAGGAGAAATGTTAGCATGAATGAATTCAGAATGTTAGTAAGAAATAACGAAAGTTGATTGATTGAAAAACATATGATCTTCGATATTTTGCCAAATATGTTATGATTGCTTTTTATCATCATTGGGTGGGACATGACACAAACAGATAGTACACATGATGATATGAGATAAACCATAGTGTACAAAGTCATCCATCTATGAAAAACAGATAGTCGTAGACAAGGAGTGTCTTAAATCATACTAAGGACAAAATTGCCCCAGACGTTTTGTCTTGACAAACCAAAGACAACAAACAAATAAAAGATGGGTCATGAGACGTCATTGCTCCTCTAAATCCTTGATAGGACATCCTTGAGGAAACTAGTAACATGAATCAAAAACCAAAGTTAAAAAGACAATTGCTAGACAACAGCCAAAGAAAAAGAGTCCTGAGACATCCTTGCTTCTCTAAATCCTTCAAGGGACATCCTTGAGAAAGCTAGTAACCGGACTTATTCACAAATCAATAAAAAGATAAGACAAAATAAGATATAAAGTCATAAAGAAAAATAAAAGTATTCGCCAAAACTTGATCTTGCGGGATTGTTTAATTTTTTGATGTTTGACATAGTGTAATGTGATGGATGACACATATCGCATAAGACGTTGAGTCTGGTTTCGACTTGGTGACTATTTGTGTAAGGCATGACATAGCCTGGTTTCAGAAAGACACGTGCCATATAAGACATTGGAGTCTGATGATGTTGATGCGACAAGCTACGTGAGGCTATGACAATTTGATGACGTATGTTGACAAGAAAGACATATCTTGCTAAGACATAAGTTGATCACTTTGACAATTTGTTGATATTGACTTGATGACTGTTTTGAGATGTTGCCTTGTTGATGCATGACTTGTTTTGATTCCTTGACTGATTAAAAGTGTGTGTATTTGACATTGTATGACTTGAGATGATACCCTAAAGGACTGACCTAATGTGGCCTCAAGGGCTCATCAATTGATTAGCCTTGCCTACATTGTACACGCAGAGACCTCGTAGTTTGACAAAACTTTAACTAACATAACTAACTGAAGATATGTACTTAAGCTGACGAGATGGAATGTGTGTGATGGTGAATGTGAATGTGATAAACCCTATTGGACTGACCTAGTGCAGTCTCGAGAGCTCATCAATTGATTAGCCTTGCCTACGTTGTACACATAGAGACCTCGTAGTTCGACACGGCCAATGACTTTGAATGTACATAGAGTCACGATTTTAATGTGTGTGATAAATGACAAACCTAGATAGACAAACCTAATGCCTCAGGTGCACATCGACTGATGGCCTTGCCTACGTCCAGTCGCAAAGGCAACGTAGTTCGACTATGTCTACGACTGACTTAACATGATTGACTTTGACTCTGTTTTTGGGATTTTCTGACATGTTTTATTTTTTTTGTGTTTTTGAAGTTTTCTACTATTTTTGGATTTTTTCGGGACATTTTCTGATGGTTTAATGCTATGTACAAGGTCTTCATGGCACAAAATAAGGATTTTCCCCCAGTCGGGAATAAGACATGCGAGATGGAGTGGGGAAGGTGACGGAATAAACTTGATGTCAATCGTTCCAAGCAATGGATAGGACAACCATTTATTATGAGGGATGGTGAAAAGTTTGATTGGAATGATAGTAGACGAAAGAGCGATTTTGACTACACATAGTGCCTGTTTGCCAGGTTTTCACCATGGTACTTATCTATAGCGCCATCGAAGTGGTTTTCACTATTGGACGGATTATTTCTCTTTACTCTTTTTTTTTGTTTTTCTTTTTTTTTATTTTCTAATGTTTTTGGTGTTACAAAGACGCCTGTTTGCCAGGTTTTCATCAAGGTAACCATTTTTTTGTCTTTTTTTTTTTTTTTGTATTTTCTAGTTTAAGACACATATTCTCAGAAGCTACGCATAGAACCTTTTTAGATGCAGGTTGTTGATTGGTGACAAAAGTGGCTCTCCTTCAGGAGTAGAGAGTTGGTACGCTCCTGACCCAAAAACTTATGTGACAATATAAGGCCCCAACCAGTTAGGCTCAAACTTACCTGGCTTTTCTCGTTCATCTTGATTCTTGGGATTCTCCATTAAAACCAGGTCACCAATGTCAAAGTGTCTATTGAGAACTTTCCTATTATAGCTTCGACGAAGACAATTTTGATATGCTTGCAAATGGTCTAGTGCTTTTTGTCTTCATTCATCTAGTATTTCTAGCTCTTGTAATCTGGATACATGGTATTCCTTATCATCAATGTGACCTTTCAAGGATACCCTCAGGGAAGGAATTTCAACCTCAATAGGTAAGATAGCTTCGGATCTGAATACTAGGGAGTATGGAGTGGTGCTAGTGGGAGTACGGATGCTTATGCGGTAAGCCCATAAGGCAAGATTAAGTTGTAGGTGCCAATCACGACCAGCGTCATTGATAGTCTTCTTTAGGATTCTAACAATGGTTTTATTAGATGCCTCGGCTTGGCCATTACCTTGTGGGTAATATGGGGTGGAAAAATGACGTTTGATATGGAACTCTTCACATAAATGGCGTACTTCTTGGTTTTTGAATGGGCGGCCATTGTCTGTGATTATGGATTGGGGTACACCATACCGACAAATGATATAGTTTAGGATAAACTTGGATATTTGTGTGTCTGTGATGTAGGTCATGGGAATAGCTTCAATCCATTTGGTGAAGTATGCAATGGCAGTTATGATGAATTTATGGCCATTAGATGATGGAGGGTGTATCTTACCTATGAGGTCAAGCCCCCATTGGGCGAAAGGCCATGGTGATGTAATCAGATGAAGCTCCTATGCTGGGGCTCTTATCAAATCTTCATGTATCTGACATTATCTACATTTCTTTACAAAGATATATGAGTCTTTTTCCATTGTAGGCCAATAATAACCTAATCTCATAATCCTATGGGCTAAAGTAGGACCACTTGAATGGGATCCGCATATACCCTCGTGCACCACTCGTAAAGTTGTTTGTGCTTCTTCAACATCAAGACATCTCATTAGGGCGTTATCTAAGGTACATCTATACAGGGTATCTCCGATGATGGTGTATTTAGCTGACTTACGGATAAAGGTTCGGTGTTGGTTATTTGACATGTCTAGTGGTAAAGTTTGGTCATTTAGATACTCGAATATGTCTTTATACCAAGGGGAAGTAGGACCAACAATTGTACACACCATCATAGAATTGGGGACATCATAGACGGGGACCAACAACTATTCAACCAAAAACTCAAACTTAGGCACGTTGCTCGGAATATCCAATAAGGAACCCACGGTTGCCATAGCATCTGCAGCCCTGTTCTAAATACATGGTATTTGTTGAAAGGTAATGTCATCAAAGTATTGCTTGAAACTGTTGGTCGTGCGCTTGTAGGAGGCAAGTTTCTCATCCTTAGTCTCATAATCATCATTTACTTTCCGGACTACTAACTAGGAATCGCCAAAAACATGCAGACTCTTTATCTTCCACTGGGCTGCCATTTTTAATTCTATCACTAAGGATTCATACTCTGCTATGTTGCTGGTGTAAGGAAAAGCAATCTTGAATGATTTAGGAATGGTATCGCCTTGAGGTGTAACAAATAGGATACCTACTCCTAAACCAAAATTTGTATGTGACCCATCAAAGTATAGTTTCATTCGGTTCTAGTGTCAAAAATGTTGAAGATAAATTCGTCAAGAAAATCCACCACTAAAGGATGGTCTGCCTTCATGGGTGCATCCGCTAACTGATCTGCAATCACTTATCCTTTTATAGCCTTCCTCTCTACATATTGGATGTCATACTCGCTAAGTATCATAACCCATTTAGCCAATCGGCCTGTTAATGTTGCCTTACTTAGGAGATATTTGAGGGGATCAATCTTTGCGACCAACATTGTTTGGCGATTGAGCATATAGTGCGAAAGTTTTTGAGTAGCAAAGACTACCGCAAGATAGGCACGCTCTAGTTTTTTTAACTTAATTCATATCCTACCAAGGTACGACTGATGTAGTATACTGCTCTCTCATGACCTTGATCATCGTTTTGTGCGAGAAGAGCCCCTAATGCCGACTAAGTTGCTGAAATGTATAGTATAATGGTTTTCCATCTGTAGGTGGCATTAAGACAGGTGGAGTGAGAAAATAATCCTTGATTTGTTGGAAAGCTTCCTGACATTTAGGTGTCCACACAAATGGTACGCCTTTCTTGAGTAAATGTTGAAATGGGGGTGTATTTTGTCTGCCAGTTGTACAATGAAATGTTCGATGGACTATAATCTTCCCTGTAGTGTTCTTAGTTGACCAATGCTGACAGGAGGAGGCATTTCTATGATAGCTCTTACCTTCTCTGGATCTACTTCAATGCCTCTTCTAGAAATGATATACCCTAGAAGTTTCCCTGATTTTACTCCAAAGACACACTTCTTTGGATTTAGCTTGAAGTTGTAATTCTCTAGCCTGTAGAATATCTTGTCTAGAACCTTCAAATGATTTGCCCTTGTTTTTGATTTAGCTATAATGTCATCTACATAATCTTCCATGAGATTATGTACAAAGTCATGGAAAATCGTAGTCATTGCTCGTTGATAGGTAGCTCCTGCATTCTTAAGCCCAAAAGGCATAACATTTCAACAGTATGTGCCCCATAGACACGTAAAAGTTGTCTTATGTTGGTCTTCAACTACGATTTTGATTTGGTTATATCCAGAGAAACCATCCATGCAGGATAGAATCTCATACCTTGTTGTAAGATCTACTATCATGTCTGTGTTCGGCAAAGGGAAGTCATCCTTAGGACATTCCTTGTTGATGTCTCTAAAGTTTGTGTAAATGTGGATGCCCCTAGTTGGTTTAGTCACTAGTACCAGATTTGAAATCCAGTCTGCATAGTCTATAGTTCTTATAAATCCAACATCCAAGAGTTTCTTAAGTTCTGCTTTGACTAGTAGAGCAATATGTGGATGCATTTTCCTTAACTTTTGTTTGACTGGCTTAATACCTGGCTATAATTATAGATGGTGCAATATAAGGTCTAGATCCAGCCCAGGCATGTCAGCGTATGACCATGCAAAGTTTATCTATCTCTTTGCAAAGAAGTCCTTAAACTCAGGTTGTTTTGCCTCTGTCAATGATGCTGCAAAGTATATGTGCCGAGGGTTTTCTTCCTTATTTATGTTGACTTCAATAGACTCTTCTACTAGCATTGGTGACTTTTCCTTTTCAATGGGGAGAATATTTAAACCTCTATCCTTGGGTCCCTCAGAGAGGTTTTCGCCCTCGAATACGTCCTTTATTTTGACTATTTCTTCGTCCAAAGGCGCCTTTCGGTTTTCACCTAGGGACTCGTCATTTTTCTCATTTCCATTATTTTTCTTTTTACTTTCATTTTTGCAACTAGAGGTGTAAATAGACTCCCCAAAATATGCTTTATCATCCAAGTCTATGGTAAAACCAGTTTTATGATCCCCTCTTGGTATGCCTTCTCGAAGTCCCATGAACTCGGCTATTGCTTCGTCATTCTCGAATGTGTCTATGATGGGTGTACCTTTTCGATCCCAGTCGATAAGTTCAAGGTATATGAGAGGAATTTCATCATCGGAGTTATCAAAGGTGGAAGCTGACAAGGTGAATATAGAGTGGTTGACATGGTCACATAAGTTTTGGACTAACTCCTTTTTGTTCTTTTTCCCATGGGTAGGTAAACTCTGATGTGGGACTATTGTAAGGGTTGAGTTGTCAGAAGATGGTTTGTCAGGTGCCCAAGAGGCATGATCAAGGGTTTCCCAATAATAGTTATTATGTCATTCTTCTTTGGAGAAGTGATTCCTATGATGGGGACTAGATGGTTTTGGTACAGGTTTTATCTTTAGGTCCAATTCTCCAAATAAAGCATCTATGTTCATGGTACTGGTAGAGGAAAGGGAATCCCATTCACAATTGCTTGAGTCGGGAGATTCATCGTAAACTGGGGGAAGTGGTTCATGAGATATCTCCATGTTTGCACAAGCACTCACTTCCTCTTGAAATGGTGACGAAGCACTAGGAAACCCAATTCTAAGCGGTTAAAACCCTCGCCCTAAGTATTTCGGTCATGGTGAGACAGTGATCGGTTTTGTCCTTCCATTTTGATGTAGTCCTAACCCACTATGCCCGTCATAGCCTTCATTTTGCATTATCTTAAAGCCTTTTCCATATTTATTCTTAGCTATTTGAATAGATGACGAGGGGTATTCATTGTCTTCCTGGTACAACCAGGAGGTAATATCACCTTGATCCATAATTTCTTCACTTAATTCTCCCCATTTGATTAATGTCACTGTAGGGGGAACATGAAATGTGACTACAGACTGTCTTCTATCTAGCATGGGTAGACCATACGCCTTAGGTGGAAACAATTGACTGACAAAGTATGATGCCTTCATGTAATATTCTCCACAGCCTTTGTCTTGGATCTCGACCTTAGGAGTGGATGATGGTGGTTTGAATGAAATAGACTTAGTAAGATGTGATGGATCAACTTATAGGGATAAAGTGGATGATGAAGCTTCTTGGTTAACTGGTACCTATCGTTGTGGAATTTCCCTTAGGCTTGTACAATATTGAAAAGGGTCTGGATCATCATCAATCGTGATCTCGGTGACATTATACGAGAATTTAAGACATTGGTGATATGTTAAACGTACGGCTTTCATTGCGTGTATCCAAGGTCTACCTAACAATAGGTTATACAGAAGGGTGAGATCCAAGACTTGGAAGCTGGTGTTCATAATTGCAGGACCAATTCTGATAGGGAGTGTGACAACTCCTTTAGATGATCTTTCCTCGTCATCGTAAGCCTTGATGACTATACTCTTAGAGGTGTCTACACATTCTTCTGAGAATCCTAATGCCTTGACCAATTTTAGGGTACACAGGTTCAAACCTGCTCCTCCGTCTACCAAGACTTGTCTGACTTTGATTTGATGGACTAAGACTTCAAGATGTAATGGGTCATTATGATCAGACTTTTCGGTTGAGTAATCTTGTTGGGAAAATGTGGCATGATGCGAGTTGGTTAAATATCCAACCATTTCTTCAAAATGATTGACATCTAAGTTTGTAGGAAAAGTCGTGTTCTTTAAAGCTTTGTCAAGAATGGCTCGATGCTCAGGTGATAAAGTCAATAGTTCCAAAATGGATATTTGTGCAGGGGTTTTACTCAATTGATCAAAGAGATTGTATTTAAACTTGGTGGACTGTGTAGATGGCTTAGAAGAAGGAACTAGATGAATTATCTTAGTTCTACATGTGTTTACAACACATTCTGGATGCTTCTTAATGACAATGGTATGGACGTTTTCATTCGTAGCTCAGAGGTGATTTATTATCGTTCCTTTACCATAGTCATACTTGGTATTGGCATAATTGGTTGATGGATCATTCTTGGTTCCCGAACTGGAGGCTTTTCCTTTCGTGTGGTCATGTAATGGGTCTATGAAGACCTTATGATCATTGTTCTTAGTATTTTTCTACCCATTGACCTCTATGGTTCCGTTTTCAACAAAGTCTTGTATAATATTTTTCAGTTGTCGACATTGTTGTAGGTTGTGTCCTTTTGTTTGATGATAGTCACAATAGGCATTGTCGTCCCACCATGAAGGTTTAAACTGTCTAGGATCATACTCTCTTGGTTCCAAAGGTTTAATGAGATTGTGTTTAATCAGCTCCTTGAAAATTGTCTCGATTGGTTGCCCCAAAGGGGTAAATTCACGTGTAGGAAATCTCCTTTGTGGTCGTTGTTGTTGTGAATTTTTGACATAATTGGTTGTTTGATCTGGACTATTCATCATGTCTTGATTGGGTTTGTAACCTCTAAGTGTGATAACTGGTCCCGTATGTATGGTTTTAGCATCAAAAATACCGTCATTTGTAACATTTTTGTTTCTAGACCAAAATTTATTTCTATCATTTGGAACATTTTGATGTTGGACAACTGGGTTTCTGCCTGGTACTTTTATTTCTCCTTTGTCAATAAGGCATTTTTCAAGGATGATGCCCTTTTGTACCAAGTCTAGGAATGAAGTACAATAATGTACCCTTAAGTCACCTCTTAGTTTTCGATTGATGTTTTCAAGAAATATCGTGACCTTCTATTTTTTGGGTATTTCAACTGGACATCTGCTAGCTAGACTTCTTCATCTCTGGAAGAAAGTGGTGAAAGTTTTGTCGTCTTCTTGTGTTGTGTGGCACAAGGTTTCTATTGTTACTTCATTGTCTATGTTAAAGGCAAAGTGTTTGATAAAATTCTCAGCTAATTCACCCCAGGATCATATGCCATATGGTATTTTAAAAAACCATTCCAGTGCTATCCCGATAAGGGTTCGTGGAAATAGTCTCATCAAGTATGTGGGGTCATACGATATATCCATGCATGTCATTGAGAATTCTCTAATGTGTTCCAAAGGATTCTTCCTCCCATTATACTTAGGAAAATTTGGTATATGTATCCATGTGGGAAGGGTGTCATATAAAGCGCTTTGTCAAATGGACATGGACATAGATCTTGCGTTGAGATAGTTTGTTTGCCTGACATAGACATGTTGTCCATCTATTGTTGAAGCATTTGCATTTGGTTTTGGAGGACATCTACTTGTGTCAAGGACATGTTATTCACGTTGTTTGGATCAATGTAGATATTCTGAAATGCCATGTTCTGTGATGGGTTGTGATTTGGTGAGGGAATATATCCCGTTAGAATGTTCTGATTCAATGTGGGGATATTTCCTGTCTGAATGTTCTGATTTGGTGTAGGAATATTTCCCGTCTGAATGTTTTTGTTTGGTGTAGGAATATTTCTTGTCTGAATGTTTTGGTTTGGTATAGGAATATTCATGTCAACTTTGGATCTCTTACTAGTAGTGTTGGTGCCAAGGGGGTTTGATGAAGTTTCTCCCGCAGTAAATTGTAAACCTTGTGTTATGTTCAAAGGGGTTGTGTTTACAATTGATGATGTTTGAGTTGGTATGCCAGTTGGTATTGCTGCAGTGATTTGGGGAATGGAAACACTTGACGTGATGGTTTGCGTTGGTTGAGTAGATACAGTTTTCAAAGTGTGAACATCAAATCCTGGTGGTAGTGTGGCACCTTCTACTAGCAACTTGGCTAGATATCGTTGGGGATCATTTGCCAAACACTCGTCCATAAAGGATGCAAACTCGGGATCTTGGACTGCAGCCTCTATGTCTTCAACAAAGACTCGCCCATTTGCGTCTCTAGTGGCATGTTTTTCAAGCAAAGGTTTGTGTGGTTTCTCTTTCCTCAATGGTTGAGTTCCGAAAGGATTGACAAATTCGTTAGGGTCTGACATTGTTTTATGTTTCTTTTGAGAACTTGTTTCGACCATGAAAAGTTTCTCAAAGTGGGGTAATGCAGACTATGTCTAAAAACTGATATGTCCTATTTCTATGTTTTTTGGATTTTCTGACAAGAAAGGATGTTGCTAAAATAATTTCTAAAAAGACGTATACTAAGATGACGTATGGTAGGATGGACAATATGCAAAATCTCGAGTAGATTATGACGGTAAATGATTCTAAAATGGGTATAACCTACCACCTATGGAGTAAATGCATGCAAGGATTTGAATTTGACCAAGGAACCTGATTGTAGGACAAAGACAGTTGACAAGGTGAATTTCCCAAACTAGATTATTGAGCTGGAAAGATTCAGAAATAGGACTAAAGTGACTAGGTTCAATGATTGTGACAAACCAGAACATGAACGTATCCAATGACGAGGAAAGTTATCTATTCTACGATATGCAATTTCCTAGGAAGTATCTACATGCATGCAACTTAGGATGACTATGAATAAGACGTATATGACACCTAATGATGCAAGGTTTTTGAGAAAAGTTTTCAATTTCTGTCCAAGGTTGATCTTGAAAAAATAGAAGCGAAAATGACAGTTATGTTTCAGACTCGATTTGCAGTTTTCTAAGTTTTCTGTTGAGAGTCATATGCAGTTCACCTATCAGATGCAGTTCTATGTTTGACAGATGCAGTTTACCATGCGCATGTGGTGATTTGACAAAAAATAGGTTTCAAATGTTGACTAGTAATTTTGACTTGTTACAGATGAGGTTTATGTTTTGACAGATGCAACTCACGGTGACAATTGCGACTCGGAATATGGATTATGTGAACCTAAACTTGTTGACAAACAGTTGCGGTTTTTCCTTTGACAGATGCAGCTTATGTATACACATGTGACTCGAAGTTTGACAGTTGTAGTTCATAATATCTAAACTGTGTAAAAGTGGACTTTGTTGACAGACACATGCGGCATTTACCCTAACAAATGCGACTCAATAGGATAGATGCGGTGTTAAAAATGATAGTTGTGACTCAATTTGATAGTTGCATTTTTCTGAAGATTTTTTTCTGACTGACTTCGTTTGTTGATCAAGTTTTTCGACGAATACAACAAAAACAAGCATAGAAATCAATGTGTTTTTAGTTTGTGATGATAGAACTTGTTAAAACCGAAAAACGTTTACAACCTAGGCTTTTTGGACAATATTTACTGAGTTCTTACTTAGATAAATCCAGCTACGCATATTCAAGCGGATGACTAGTAGCTTGACCCCACTAGCTCCCCTCCACGACACTCACTTATATGGGGCAACCAGGCTACTATACCCATGAAACGCCCATGGTATACATCTCATCTCCACACATGAACCATAAGAATGTAAGACAGCTTCACAGGTCTGAACCTACTGCACCAACAAATAGGTAGGATTTTGGCAAAACTACAACATGGTTTTTAGTAAGGGCATTTCGTTTGTGGGGCACTATTCAACTCAGCGAGAGACCATTTCTGCCCTTCTCGTCAGAATAGTGAGCGTGATTTCTGGGGTTTCTCCCAGAAATCCATTTTTATATACCGGGTGGAAGTCACTGGCTAAAGCGTGTTACCGGTCTAAGTTGTCTTGGGGTGAGTACTTTTTCCCACCAAGACGGGCCCAAGTTCTAGAGTCAGTAATCATTTCTCTTACACCTAGGATCGCATGACTATGCAAGGGGAGAGGATACTTCGATATACCGAATTGTAAAGGGTTACAAAATGTGCGTTCGCACCAGACAAAGCAAACATTGATTCTTTTAATCCAAATGACAATGATTTATCTACCAAACAAAAAGCTTTTTAAATAAAACAAAGTCATTAGGTCTTGCATGTAAACTGATCAGTAGTTTGTTTTTTTGGTTTTATTTGGTCTTCTACGCTTCGTCCTGCAAAAACTAAGTTAATCCACATTAACACAGCTGTAAACAAACATTAGCGAAAAATGAAATAACACGAAAAACCTAAATGAAAACGCGAATGTACGAAAGTGAATAAAAAGCAAAAAATTGATTACCAGGTAGATGTGGATTTTTGAGCCACAGATGCGGCGCGATGTTGACAGGCAGATGCGGTTCGTGTTGACAGTCGGACGCGGTGCAAATTGTTGACAGGTGGATGCGATGCAAAGTGTAACGGATGCGGTGCAAAATGGCAAGTGTGTCGTGGAATGTAGCAGATGCAGTTCGCGAAGACAAATGCGTTGTTTATTTGAATAGATGTGGTGTGTCGTACAATTCTTGCAAAATAAAAAATAGAAAAACGGAAAGATGTTGCACAAATTTGAAGCGTGTTCACGTCGGGTTCACCAAATGTAATGTAGATTTTCTGCAAAGATTAATGCTAATAGTTGCACAGATTAAAACGATCAAGTCTAATCTAACAAATAATCTAAATCAAACAACAAAGAATGAGTAAATGAACATGATAAAACTAAACAAATCAATTGGAAAGCTCTCACCGAATATGCGTCCACTCCTTCGAATTATCTTGATTTCCCTTCTCCATTTTGTTGTTTCAGTATTAATGCAAGCATAACCTTGTTTGAATGTCTAAGCAAAATATCGAAGATAAGTTTCTTCTCAAAAGTGTATGATTTTGGGAGGAGGAATAATGATAATGACAGGCCATTTTATAGATTTTGGGTTTTCGAATGTTCGGCTTAAACTCAAAGAGAGATCGACGGACGAGATTGATGAATGTCATGCAATGTGAGTTCTGTGTCAGATAGAACATGAGTTAGAAAAGACTGCAAGATAAAGATTAAATTAGAACGATAACTTAATCTTCTGTCAAGACTGTTTGAAAATAGAAAGAACAAGAGTTCCAGATTAAATAAACAATTTAATCTTTAGTTAAGAGTCTTCAAAAATAGAAGAAATAGACTTTGAATGTCAAAGAAAAAGTTAGAACTCGAAGATGAAGAATTCGAATGTATAACATGAATTATTTAATTAAATAAAGATATTTAATTAATAAATGCATTCATGCATATGAGTTAGAACTAGTTAACTGACTAGTTGTGACAAAGAGTCCTCTCGCAGAGACAATCAAATACCGAACCCGAAGATAACTGACAGATTAAAAATAGATCTTGAGTCAGAAGGTGAGTGAATGATTAGTCAATTGAATGATAGAAGAATGTGACATAAATAATTAATAACGAATTAAATGTTAATTTAATTCAACATTCTAAAATGAAAGATTTAATTAAATAAATAAAGATAATTTATTTAATTTGACTCTTGAAAAGGTGGAATTGAATAATTAAATAATAAATATTTAATTATAGTTGAAAAGGTTAAATTGAATAATTAAATAATAAATATTTAATTATATTTGAAATATGACAAAGGGATAATTAAATAATAAATTATTTAATTAAGAAGGAAGAATTAATTAGTCAGCGACATAATTAAATAAATATGATTTATTTAATCAATCAAGTTGAATAAAGGTCATTTATGAATTAATGAATTAATTAAAAAGGGGTATTTAATTAATAGAGGAAAGATGTGTTAGAAAGGTAATTAAATAATAAACATTATTTAATCATGACCATGGATAATAGAAAATTATGTCGAAAGTGGTACTCGCAGGCCTAGACCAAT